>OX387320.1:4405000-5605000 GCA_947562085.1 Eudonia lacustrata
AAACAAGCCCTACCTTCAACCAAAACGAGTACACAAACATGTACCCCCGCTGGGAATCGAACCCCCTCTGGGTTTAAACCGGTGGTCTTAACCACTAGACCACAGAGGCGGTTAGGCCTAAAGTAACTCTGCAATATAATGTCTTCTCTGTAACATACTCAACTAAATCATACTAAAATTGTATCAATGCATTGTGTAACCAAAGCAAAACGAATGTAAATGTTAAACAATGTTATACTTAGTCGCCTTTTTAGAAAGAGCTTAATCCATTTGAAGCTCGAGGGAAGTAAACAGGTGTAGGCACATTACTAATGTCCACTATCCATTAGACCAGGGCGATATTAATGCGTCCACGCCGCGGGGGCTGGGCACTTCTCGCTTCAGTAAGCCAGAGCGAGTGGGTGGCTGAGTTCTGTCAGGGACCTAGTTCCGCGGGGTATAACGCGGCCCCCTGCCCTGGGTAACGGGTGAAGACCTTAACGGTGACTGCAGCGGAGAAGATGGGATTCAGTACGGTGTATGTCAGCGGAGGAGGCAACGGATCTGGGGTACCGTAGGCGACAGTAGGGTCCAACCTGAACAATGGATGCTGGGCAAGTCCATGCTCCCTAAACTTCGTCCCAGGCATGCAGCGCCTGTGGAGAGGCTACTCCACACGTGCCTGAAAAGGCACGGATAACAACACGGGGAGTCGCAGTCACCGGTGATAAGCTTTGCACTAATGGGCGTGTGTGCGGGCGCCAGGGGTGACTCCTGACGGTAGGATAGTCCATCGTGGCTAACTGACCAGTTACCGCCTGCCTTAGCTGGGCAGCCCCCGACCAATAAGGTACTGGTCCGCCCCTCATCTTGCGCTTCTATAGGTGTGTGGAGCAGCAGGCATGTCAAAGTGTCTGATACAGGATGGGTATCTAATGCACCTGGCAAAACTCATAACAAAAAATATTTTAACAACCAAACAAACATCTTAAATGTCACAAGATTTGCCACATGGAATGTGAGAACTATGCTCCCTGGAAATGCGACATCAACCACCGACGGTATACCAGAACTCAGGAAGACCACTATCATAGATAGAGAGCTTCTCCGCCTCCGCGTCGACGTAGCCGCGCTACAGGAAACCCGTCTTCTGGATGAGGGCAGCATTCGTGAAGACAATTACACCTTCTGGAAAGGAAAAAACGACGGGGAAAGACGTGAGCATGGCGTTGGATTTGCCGTTCGCAACTGCTTGCTAGGATGTATTGAAACACCTTTATGTGTATCCGAACGTATAATGGCACTAAGATTAATGTCAACCTAAGGTTCAATTACCATTGTCACAGCTTATGCACCAACACTAAAAGCCTCTGCCGATGTTAAAGACAACTTCTATGTTGATTTACGCCAGTGTTTGGAAAATGTTCCGTCATCTGACAAACTTTTATTACTCGGTGATTTCAATGCGAGAATAGGAAACAAATCTGAGGACTGGCCGGAATGCATCGGTAATCATGGTACTGGCAAGATCAACGAAAACGGGCAACGCTTGTTGGAACTCTGCGCGTCGCTGTCACTTTGTGTGACGAACACCTACTTTAAGTGCAAACCCATTCATAAAGTGTCATGGAAACACCCACGCTCAGGTCATTGGCATCAGAGAGATTTTATTATCACAAGGAGAAAGGACTTGCGGGACATCCTTAATTCCCGTACTTAACACAGTGCTAACTGCAACACTGATCATTCCTTAGTCATGGTTAAATTGCGTCACAGTCCAAAGAAAATTCATTCAGCTAAGAAAGCGCCTCGGAAAGTTGCACTGAACACCGCAGCTATGCTGGATAAAGACTTATGTCAAGACCTAGGAAAGCTAGTTGAGCATAAACTTAGCAAGGAAATTTTGGAAACAGCTACAAGCGCTGAAGAGATGTGGCAGCTGATAAAGAAAGAAATAACGCAAGCATCAGAGAAGGTGTTCGGCAAGAAAGGAAAGATGGCTAGTGACTGGTTTGCTGAGTACGAACACATTTTGCTTCCGTTGATAGAGGTAAAACGTACAGCTCACGTTGTTCAAGAAAGAGCTCAAGAGATCTCTCTTGAACAACCACAGGGATCCTGCTAAACAATGCGCATACAGGGCAGCTAAAGCAGAAGTACAACGCACCAGTCGTAGTTGCGCTAATGAGTACTGAGTTAAACTCTGCCAGTCTATACTACAATGTCGGGACGTAGGAGACTTTGGGGGTATGTACCGGGGAATAAAATCTGCAATCGGACCATTTAAGCAAAAACGTGCCGCAATAAAAGATCAAGATGGTAACCCGATTTCAAACAAAAATGAGGAACTCGTAAGGTGGGTACAACATTACTCAAACCTGTACTCCCAAGAAGTTTCCATACACACCGACGCATTGGCTAATTTCAGTTCTCGACCCTTGGTGGCTGAGCTTGACGACCCTCCTACAGTTGATGAATTCCTTGAAGCTCTCCAGAGTCTGAAACTAGGTAAAAGTACAGGTCTCGATAACTTACCTGCTGAACTCGTGAAACTCGGCTGCGTTTCCTATCCCCTGTACGTACTCTTATTGCGCTGTTGGGAAGAGGGATCCATTCCTCAAGATATGAAAGACGCTGACATCATTACCTTATATAAAGGCAAAGGAGATAGAGGTGACTGTAATAACTACAGGGGTATATCCTTGTTAAGCATTGCGGGAAAGGCATTTGCAAAAGTTGTTTTGCGAAGACTGGACATTTTAGCCTCTCAGATTTACCCAGAATCTCAGTGTGGATTTAGAGCTGGCCGTTCGACCACTGACATGATATTTACTCTTCGGCAACTCCAAGAAAAGTGCCGCGAACATCATGTACCGCTGTACATAGCCTTTGTCGACCTCAATAAGGCATTTGATACTGTGAGTAGGGAAGGGCTTTATGAAGTACTGCACAGAATAGGTTGCCCTCCAAAACTACTGTTACTCATTGGGTCCTTCCATGACAGCATGAATGGCTCAGTCATATTTGACGGCGAAAGATCAGCGCCTTTTTGCGTAAATCGTGGAGTCAGGCAGGGCTGCGTGCTAGCACCTACTCTCTTTGGTATCTTCTTCTCGGCACTCCTTCTGACTGCGTTTGAGGATTGTGACGTCGGAGTACATCTGCATACAAGAAAAGATGGAAGACTGTACAACATTAGTCTTTTCAAATCAAGAAACAAGCGTCTAGACCTAATTGCTAGAGATCTTTTGTATGCGGATGACGCTGCACTAGTTGCAAACTCTGAAAGCGAACTACAGGAGCTAGTGGTGCAATTTGGACACGCTTGTCGGCTGTTCTCTATGAGCGTTAATACCAAGAAAACTGTCATCATGGTGCAAGGCATAAACCAGTCTCCAAGAATCACACTCGGTGATGCTATTCTTGAGGTTGTGGAGCATTTTTGTTATCTTGGCTCTACAACTACCCATTCACTATCTAATGACAAAGAGATAGATACTCGGATTGGCAGAGCATCAACTGCTTTCGGAAAGCTTTTTGTACGCGTATGGAGGAACTGTAAGCTCAGTACGTACACCAAAGTTCTTGTTTACCAGACCTGCGTCTTAAGTATATTGCTGTACGCTTCAGAAACGTGGACTACATACTCGAAACAAGAACGCAAACTTAACGCTTTCCACATGCGCTGCCTGAGAACTATACTTGGAGTCACTTGGGAAGACAAAATGAGCAACGAGGTAGTACTATGCAAAACGCGCTGCTGCAGCTTAACCGCTATGTTAAAGCAGAGGAGACTTCGCTGGCTGGGTCACGTACATCGCATGGACCTCGAGAGACTACCACGTCAAGTTATGTTGGGTCAAGTGGCGGACGTAAAGAGACCTGTCGGGCGTCCTACTTTAAGATACAAAGATTCCTGCAGGCGTGAAATGGTCAGTTTTGGTATTCAGCCCGACGGTTGGGAGAAACGCGCTGAATTGAGACCTGAACGGCACAAGGACATTAAAACCGGAACCAGGAAACATGACGAAGACTGGTTGGAGAAACTCAAACAAAAAAGGCTTCGTCGTGCCCTATCACCTCCTGCGGACTCACGTTTTGTGTGCGACCGATGTGGCAAGAAATGCCGTGCAGCTATAGGACTTTATAGCCATCAACGGCGATGCAGAAACCCGTCAAACCACTAGCGCTGCAACATTCATCTGCAACAGATGCTGTGGCCAAATGATGGGTATGGAACCCTTCGTGCGGAAGTCCGCCTCGCACTTGGCCGTATTTTATTCTAAATCAGAAACAACGACGGACGGTACCACAACCACCCAGACCAGACACAATATCGAAAAGTTCGTTTTCGACATTGACCCGACCGGGAATCGAACCCGGGACCTCAGAGTTAGCGCCTCCCAAAGCCCGGCATACTAGCCACTCGGCTACGGAGGTCGTTTACTATTCGTATTCATTCGATTACGAAAACGAAAATTAGTATGGCATTTAAGCAGCGCCTCCTGGAGTCCTGGCGACATACGATAGGGGTTAAAATTTTGACATACAAATTTCTCGTTTTCGTTAACGTGATCGAACGGCGAATTAAACTAGCACTAGGCACCCTGAACCTAATACCAAAGTAAACAGTCTATTACTGTCCCACATCTGGGCAAAGGCCTCCATCATTGAATTCAAGTTATCGCTACAATTGATGGGTAATGGCTTAATCACCACGCTTGCCAAATGCGGGTTGGTGATCACAAACCCGGGCTACGCATCGAAAAATCCGAAAATACATTTTTCCCGACCTGGGAATTGAACCCGGCACCTTCGGGTATCGGGCCGAGCGCTCTGCCACTCGGCCACCGAGGCGTTGAACTTAATACTATTATTACAGTAATTCCCAATTGGATAGCAAAGTAGATAATAAAATACATTGTACTTAACTTATAATATAAACATTCAGATTAAAAACAATCTGCTTTTATAGATTCACTTACATCTAAATTAAATAACACAAACACAAAATATTATAATTTATAGTAAATGTAGAGAATAAATAATAAAAAAAAATATTTGTGTAATTGTTACTTATAGTATTACTTATTCTGTGCTTATAGCACAGTAAAGATAATGTAACTATAGTAAATATCTATAAAATTTATAAAATACAGTGAAAATTTAAAAGCCTACCCCGACCCAGCCAGGAATCGAACCTGGGTCTCCCACAATCCGGGCGGCTGCACTGACCGCTATGGTACCGGGAAGGCTGACGTAAGCGCTGAATTTTGTCACTGCTTTTTAAAAATTTTTTAGAATGCTAACACAGCGCTATAGTAAAAATTAACTCTAGTAAATTCAGGCATTTAGCAAACAAAAAGCATCATAGTAGTGATGTATTTACATTATGCCATTATATATATCGATTATTTAATCATGGGCATTCCATAGACATTTAGGGCTCTTTCAATTCAAAATTCAAAATTCAAAATCATTTATTCAGTTTAGGCTACAAGTAGCTCTTGTGAATGTCACTATGCCATCGGTTCGTAAGTCTACTCTGGGCGGGAGATCTTGTACTGAGAAGAACCGGCAAGAAACTCAGCAAGTGTCCAGCTCTTTTCTCCCTTACAGCGTCAAAAATATTGGAAAATGCCCTATCATAGCAGGACACTTTCCAATACAAATAAACACAAAAAATATATATAAGACAACCACAACATGTAAAAAAAACTATAATTAATAATACTAAAAATAAGATAAGTATGCAAGAGCAGACCAGCCTCCACAGGCGGCACCCGTTTACGAGCATGACATATGAATCAGCCATCGCTTCGCTCAACCATATTTTAGGGAACGTAACGACCCGACGCACACGCCACCACCGCAGAGACAATTAAGAGAGCATGACACACTCAAGATACTCTAAATAAAAACTTAATAATCTATTTAACGCAACGCTGTTTGTTATCTGTTGGACAATGCTGTTAAAATAAAATAAATTAAGTTAACAAATTTACATCAGATAATTATGTAAAAGTTTCAATTTCCACAATGTCATACAGCACCACTACAGTACTCTATTAAAAGTCAAAAATTGTTTAGGTAAAACAAAGTCAAACTATAATTAATAATACTAAAAATAAGATAAGTATGCAAGAGCAGACCAGCCTCCACAGGCGGCACCCGTTCACGAGCATGACATATGAATCAGCCATCGCTTCGCTCAACCATATTTTAGGGAACGTAACGACCCGACGCACACGCCACCACCGCAGAGACAATTAAGAGAGCATGACACACTCAAGATACTCTAAATAAAAACTTAATAATCTATTTAACGCAACGCTGTTTGTTATCTGTTGGACAATGCTGTTAAAATAAAAAAAATTAAGTTAACAAATTTACATCAGATAATTATGTAAAAGTTTCAATTTCCACAATGTCATACAGCACCACTACAGTACTCTAGTAAAAGTCAAAAATTGTTTAGGTAAAACAAAGTCAAATTATAATTAATAATACTAAAAATAAGATAAGTATGCAAGAGCAGACCAGCCTCCACAGGCGGCACCCGTTCACGAGCATGACATATGAATAAGCCATCGCTTCGCTCAACCATATTTTAGGGAACGTAACGACCCGACGCACACGCCACCACCGCAGAGACAATTAAGAGAGCATGACACACTCAAGATACTCTTAATAGAAACTTAATGATCTATTTAACGCAACGCTGTTTGTTATCTGTAGGACAATGCTGATAAAGGCTATCATATCAGTATACAAAATAATTTTAATAAATTGATTCAAATATAATGTGATTGTTATTATAACCAGGCTGTTTTATCATCTAAATATTCTTTGACTGTATAATAACCTTTTATAAGTAATAAAGACTTCACATGTTTTTTAAACTTATCCAAAGGTAAATCCAGTACAGAATTTGGTATTTTATTGTAATAGTGTATACCATGCCCCAAGAAAGAACCAAGTACGTAAGTAAGTAATTAGTTAGTTATTCCATATTAAAACAGTCGTGCGGCTGTCGTGCGGCTGGCGTTTTATATGAAACCCCACACGGCAGTGGTCCAACACGAAACGTTTAAATTGAAAGAATCCTTTAAGGCGACGCATCGCTAAACAATAAATCTCATACGTTTTGATACGAGCGTTTGCGCCCCGTATCATAAAAAGAACTGGTTTTTTTTTCTTCAAATTAAAACTACAAATTATTTAAAAAAAATTAACTACAATTTTAAAGTGTGTGTTAAGACTAATCTACTAAGAAAATTTTGATGCTTAAATCGGTCTGGTTAGCCTGTAAAATGTGAATCTATGTTTTAAAAGAGGTTACTTTGATATTTTTTTCTTTGTTATAAAAGTTGAAAAATCGTGTTTCTGCAACAAACAAAATGAAGTCAATTAAATGAAAAATCATGTCATCAAATATCACTTTCATATGTTTTGTAATTGTTGTGAAAAATCGAGATCCCCGTCACGTAAATTACCAATGCGTCGTCTTAACCCGACGTTTTGACTGCACCGGCCCCCTTTTGGTCAAGGGGTTAATTGCTGTTGCGTTGTTATGTCATCGTTTGTGAGGCAAAGTCCAAATCCAGCTAAAGCTCTTTTTGTGTTCACCACAACGTTTTTTTTTTAAATATTATACACGATTTTAAGTAGGCTTAAACATTTTTTAACACTTGGCCACTTAAAAAAGGTTGAGAGCAACACATAAAAATTTCCCCGCACGCCCACAAAGAGGTTCATTGAAAATTTATGCAATAATTAGGCTTAAAAAAGTCGGTCCTCGTAACAATATACCGTCCCGGTCACAGGTGTGGCCGGCGGAGAAATTCGCACGCCAGCCCGGACCGGCCCTGGACCAGCTGTGACGTCACTGTTTATGTCACTTGTCAGTTTGTGTTTCATAAAACCAGGGGCCTTAACATAATGCAATGGTCGTGTATACACGCCGCCACACTCATCTGGTAATTTTTTAAGCGTTTGGTAGCCAATCGGATGGATGGAAAAAAAATTCGTTAACATTAATATTTATTGATAAATGATTAAATAATATATATTTATTGAATATTTATTGTAGCGGTAACGTTAACTTTTGTTAACTTTTACGATATATAATATAAAATAGTTTCGCGTTAAAACTCATTAATAGTTTCGGAGAAATCACCAGTTCATCAAAAACAGTGAACAGCAAATATAACATGATGTGTCCGCTTTATGAATATTTCCAAGCCATTGCTTGCCCACTGCTAAAAATCCGAAATGACATTTGAAGCAAGGTTCTTTCACCCAACAATGTTAGTGATATGTTGTGTGCCGACAATCAAGTTGTAGAAGCAATTTGAGATTGAAGTGTTACAGATTTCTCTACGATAGGTAGTTGTCAAATAATACCTAATGTGTCCGTGAGATGATTTGTAAAAGCATATGTTGGGTTTTCTTTATATGGCTTGATTTGAAACAAGATTTCAAATTCCCGCCAAACGCACCGAGCCTAACTTCCGATGAACCATAACCTCGAGAAGTTCCGCGGGCCGCCGCTTGATGTCGCGAGTGAACGCCGCTCCCAACTTCACAACAAAAAAGGGTGTTAAAAAAACACGAACGGAGACCGCGCGTAAATAGAGAAAATACTAAACTATTCAAAAATAACACCTAATCATTGTGAAACTAAACAATTTAGTGTCAGTGCCGCATTACGAAGAAGCTGTGCATATCTCCAGTGCACGGGAACATCTCCAAGGCGGCTCCGGAGAATGCTCCAAGGAATTGAGACGGTCAGTTTCTACAAATCAAGCCGTTGCATTTCAATGTTCATATTTAGCTTTCGAACCATACATACATACTTACATTTTCTTGTCAGAGTTTGCTGATTGCCCCAAATGCCATTTCCAGTATCACCGGAGAAACTAAAAGGGGACCTCAAACTGTGTGAATACCGTCAGACGTTTTTTAGAGGGAATGGCGTCACGTACTAGTCCGTGCGATCGGATTGGGGCATATTTTATACTCTTGCAAAGACTTCAATTAGTTAAATATTGTAAATCGGTAAGTTTGTTAAATCATCATAGTTTGGTCCTTCCTGCCAGAAAACTCGCCAAACCATTAATATTAGTCCAGGTTAAAGTTAAAGGGTTTTGGGAGTTAAAGTTTCTCGCGTCCGTAGGTTTACCCTTGAGACCCTACACGTGACCCCCTGGGTAGTGCTAAATGAGTGACACTGTCTGAGTGGTAGAGCCACGCTGCGTTGTAGCACGAAATGGGCCGGCTCGCCCGGCGTAATACCACTCTCTCACAGAATATCGGCGTGAAACAATGGCACTCGTTGCTGTTGTGTTTCGTCCGGTGAGTGAAAGTACCGGAGGCTCGTCTCTCGCCCCTCCCCCCTCCCAATTCCTACTCCCTCCTCAAGATCCAACTCCTTCCGCAAGGCCGGCAACGCATCTGCGATTCCTCTAGTTTTGCAGGTGTCCATGGGCGGCGGTGATTACTTCCCATCAGGTGATCCGCCTGCTCATTTGCCTCCTTTTAATATAAAAAAAGGTTATTGACAGAAGATATTTATCAATAAAAACTCTCCAAACCACTTTTGGGCCACGCTTATAATTTTTTTTTACAATTTACTCACTTTCTTACTTTCTAGCAGTGGGAGTTTATAGGCTGAAGATGCTGAGGAGTTCGATGGCACAGTGGTCAACGCGCAAGGTCTGCTATTACTATAGTTAAGCAACTTTTTCAAAGGTCGATCATCGGATGGGTGACCAAAAATTTATTATCTCGAGCTCCTCAGAAGGCACCTAAAGCCGTTGGTTCCGGCTGCATTGGCAGTCGTTAACAAACACCTATCCGCACGGAGTTCGCGTGGTGGTTTATGGCCCGTTCTCTCTATCCATCCGAAAGCCTCGTGCCCCAGCAGTGGGGTCATAAAATAAGCTGGTGATGATGTTACACGATCGTTTATAGCGGTATGATCGAATTTATACGAAATGATAGATGACAAACGACACGAAAATAAAAAGTAAAGGTAAAAAACGAGTGTATCACGAAAATTCAACATTTGCTTTAACTTATACATCTAAACATCTTAGTAGAAAATGTAAAAAAATACTTCGCCTTGGGAGACCTTCTGCTTTATCTGATTATATTCATAAGACCCCCACGTCTGCCACGTCTGAAACATACCTTATACCGGGACAAAACAAACTATTGTACTACGCGTGTTCATAAAGATTTGATATGATGAGAGATTTAAAAAAAAAGCTTAGAGCAACCCAATTGGAACAAACTATCATGTTTTACTGAAACGCCGATAATAAAGACTGAAATGAACCGAGCGCAGATAGTTCTCCCTGGCCGGCGAGTGATCTAATTACGAGTTTCACACAGGATCTATCTATTTTATGGCTTGAACCGAAGAGCTTTTTTATTTTTAATACGTGTACTAATTAAGTTTTTTAAATAACAAAAGACTGATGTAGTTAAATGTTATTGTTAATTTAATGTTGCTAACTTCGTTATTTTGGGTCCGTGGCTTACGCCCCTTAGTGGTGGACGCACACGTGGTCGACGCCCCCGATTCTAATAATTTTATGAATAATTTTTTTTCTGCTTTTGCACTTAGTACAGTTAATGTCAAAAGTGTACCTTAACCTAAACAAAATATCAATTATATTATGCGTGGTTATTATAAACTTGTTTCAAATATTTTGCCGTGTTAAAAAGTGATCAGTCAATTATTTGCGGTATATAGCTACTGTATATACATCATGCGTCACCACACTCCGTCACACCCCCGACAACGTCAACATTTTACCTGGGCCAAACCAGTTATTAGTACGAAGTACCGAAAACGAAAAGGGAGTGCGACAACATTCTACACATATTTATGATTATACTGCAAAAAGAAAGTGCCGGTTTTAATGGTGTCGCTATCTCTGAGGTCCTTTTTTCGATCCCCGGTCGGATCAATTTAGAAATACTTGTTTTTCTATATTATTTCGGGTCTAGGTGTTTTCTATGTATAATAACTATGTATTTAAATAAATTAAGTATGTTTATCCGTTGTCTAGTTAACCATTTCTCGAGTTTCTTAAGGAAGCTTTTCTTGGGGCTAGATAATTGGTGTGACTGTGGGAAACATTAATTTTTTATTTAATTTTATTGTTTAAGTGCACAGTGGCTCGCAGAAGTTGTATGAGGAGAGATAAAAATAAGATAATTGAACTCAACGGCATGCATTAGGATAGGCCCAACAGGTTAGTTCGATGATGATGATTAAGATGGTGATAACGAAAGAGCTTTGCTTATCTCACCTGTTGATAACAAAAAGAAGAAATAATCTGTATATTGTTTTTATAATTTGTGATTGAACGCCCCCACGACGCGCTTAATTTAAGCCGAGGTCTGAGACGCCCTCGGGTTCCGAACAAAGATCCGAACCTCTCAGCTAGAGGAACCCTTTAGGTTCCTCGCCACCCTCAAAAAAGTCCGATGACGCTGTAAATACTGTCTGAAGCCTACAGCCAACTTTCTCCAAAAAAAATAATATTTTAACATGTATTTTTTTTAGTGTTCGCGTAAACTTTAGAAAACAATATGTTAACATGTCCCAGAGTAAGTGAAGTACGAGAGTTGTCCGTAAAATTAGGTTCCTATGGCGCTGCAGTGGCGAGGAACGCTGTTACTCGGGATCCGGCGACATTATAGATGTATCTTGGTTCCTCCTTTCCCAGTCCCCACCCAGGCGAGTTGTTTTATGTCTTGTTATAAATGACCGGCACAATGTACCCACTCTCCGGATTTCCAGCCAATGAGTGCGACCGCTATTAATAAAATTACCTGATGTCCTGTAAAACTCCCATTAAGCTGGGTAATTCCCAAGTAACAAAAGTTTCTATAACCAAGGCATTTTATCACCAAACAGTGATATAGTAGACCTATAATGGTAATCATTGTGACTGCTTGTACCATAAAGGTTTTTAACAGAGCGTTTTGCTTCTATAAAATTAAAGAGCATTTAAGTTCTATAATTTTGCTATAAGAACGCTTACAGGACTATACAAGAGAATCATTAAAGTGTTGCACTGTAATAGATATGATAAAAGCGATTATGGTACTATTTAGTACGATAGACGACATTATTGACAGTTTTGTGTATCTATTTTGCAATAATAATGCGTGAAAATTACTTTTAGAGTACTAGTATTGTAGGAGTGCCAAAAACACTATTACAGGATCAATTTGCACTATAAAAGTACCTTGCACAACCATTTCGTAACTTTATATCTTCTTACAAGCTCCCTCAACATCGCTATGGAGCCAGTTCTGTAAAAATCATGATAACTCTTCTATAGTACACACGGCGGCAGATCAACCTACCCAAAACTGTCAAATTTCTACAATCAATTTTGAACTTTACCGTTTTGTTATAAGGATCAATATTCATTGGAGAAATTTGACAGATTTGGGTAGGTTGATCTGCTGCCGACTGTACTTAACAGTACCATAGCGACTTCTGGTGCAGCGGCTAAATAACTTCAATTCTAAATAGCTCTATAGGTGAGTTTGTGTTACTGTTACGATACTAAATCATGGCAAAAAAGTACTAAAATTAATAATTAATTAAAAACCCTAATCGAAACGAAATTGGCCCCTAGTCTGTCGAAACGCCATATTAAGGTATAACAATTGATTCAACCATTGTTATACGTTATGGACAGACAAGGAAATATGGCTGCTGTTTTCTGCCATGATAGCACATTAGCTGCACGGCTGGAGCCAATGTGTACTATAGCAGCTATAGTCGGGCAAAGTACTTATTTTATTAATTTAAATTTAATTAAAACAAGAAAATTACGAGGGCGCATTGTCAAATTTGAAATCGGCACTAATGATTTTATCAATACAATTAATTTCGCAAGTGCTAGTTACGGCAGAGCTGCGTAGTTTCCTTTTCCTTTTTATTACATCGGCGAATGAACTATAAAGCATAATAATATTTGTTGTTGTTATTTGTTGATTTTTGTAACACTCACGACGATGCACGACCAAACACGAAAAAAATTATTGATTAAGATTGTGATAAAAAAGAACAGTGGAATTATTTACGGTGCAAAAAAGCACTATAAACATATTTTAGTTACTTTTATAGTGCAAATTTGTGACATACATGCTGCAGATAGTACAATTTCAGTACCAAAAAGCGTTTCTCGGTACTTTTAGGTTTCAACTACATAGCTGATTTATCACCGTGAGAGCCTTTATCTAATGTTTATAGAATAAATCAGTGATAAAACTAGGGCCTATTCGGCGTTTACAACATCATTATAGTGCTAATCATGTACACTAATTAGCACGTTCTAAAACGTTCTCAAGACTTTTATAGTACCAAATTTTGTTGCTTGGGTTACTTTAATTGTTGTTAATAATTGTTTGTGCTAAGATCCAATAGCGAAGTAGAACACGAAAAACGCCAAGATATTTTTGTATATGACAAACATATATTTCTTTTTTTTCCCTTATAACCATCTGCGCCTCCCCGTGCGCGTTGGTTATGGCTATAAGTACTCGGATGACGAGTTTTTCACTGTCCAAAAAAATTTGGTGTGCTTATTAGTGCGGATTTGCATAAAAAATAACTCAAAACTTCATTAAATTTTAAGATTCAATAACTGTCGAGATACCACAATCTCAAATTTTAAGTATTGAAGTAAATATACCTACTGCCCCTACCACTATACTATACTACTGTTCCCTGTGTGGTGCCGGGGTGAAAGAATTGTACCACCCCATCTCTTTCCGTGGGTGTCGTAAAAGCCGACTAAGGGACCATTCCAGAGGATGGGCAGCAGCATCTCTCTGAGGTTACCCTCAACCTACTGCGATCGCCAACCCGCCTGCCAAGCGTGGCGATTACGGCAAATACCCCTCATATCCTTGGGGGAGGCCTTTGTCCAGCAGTGGGCGTCTTTTGGCTGAGATGATGATGATGATACCTACTGCCCCATTGCTGGGCAAAAGTCTCCATCATTGAAATCAAGTCAACGCTACAAGTTGAGTGTTGGCTTAATTACCGCGCTTGCCAAACGCGTGTTGATTACACGTTGGTGATCACAAACCCGGACAATGCAACACAATATCCGAATCACACTTTGCCCAAAAAAAAACAAAAAAAAATTGAAATGGAAAACAAAGAGAGAATAAAGTTGTTGGGGGGTTTGATTGTAGCAAATTTACTCTAGTTTGTCTATAGCTAAACTTCTTCATACAAAAGTAGCCTCTAAATCAACGACATTTAAGTTTTAAGTCGCGTGGGAAGCGCGCTCGAATTCGAGTGCTTAGGGATCGACGGAAAATTGCCGGGCTCGAATTCGAGCGCATAAAAAACTACAAAGAAATAAATAAAAAAAAACAAATTGGTTTGTTTTTTGAAAATGAAGGTAAAAAAATATTTTAAGAGAATGGAACTCTGAACCTTCGGTTATCAGGCCGAGCATTTTGCTAACCTAGTTAGGCTACGTTAGGCTTAGAAGACCATGATAGCCAACACCCAAGCCAAATAATAATAAAATTACAATCGTGATATCGCACCCTCCGGCGAATAACGTGGTAAGCGATATTACGACCTTATTAATGTTTTTCCATTTTTATCTTCTAGGATCCCTGCACCATCTCCTGAATTTATTTTACATTTTTAGGTCCAATATTAATGGAAATAATCAATGAGACCACTTTTTTGCAAGAAACAAGTTTGAAAAATATTACGACACAAAACTTAATGTCCCTGCAACGTATGGTTACATTGCGATATTATTCTGGAACCGTCGCATAGACGCGAATTCAGCAACCGATCTCATCACTTTATTCTGGTGACAAATACACTGATAGGCCGCTGCTGTAATCGGCGTTTACGGCTCCGTGTTTTGAAGGCGGGAAATCGTTAAATCAAGTATGATATTGAAAAGATATTGATATTATATTTGATATTCATTTTTAAATATGATTACTGTTATAGTTTAAATTTTTGTAACAATAATAATATTAATATAATAATATATTATTATTATATAGGACGCAGTGCAGTGGACGTCTTTTTGGCTGAGATGATGATGATGATGATTATTATATATATAATAATATCACAACTTCCTTGGATGGTTCCATTAATTCAACAAGTATACTTCAAACCACTTTTTAGAAAATATAACCAATCAAAATCATGAATTAAATATTTCTCCAAACCAAAGCAGGAAATCAAACATCAAATTCAGTTGTAGAGCCCTCTGAGCAAGAAAATAATTTATTCATTCAAAATATTTCATTCTATTCCGACTGCTATGCTGGTCAAAAAAAAAAAAAATATATTTTTGCTCTTTATTTACATATTTATAAAATTTATAATAAAATATAAATAATTAAATAATCAATTTATATTTTAGCTTCAGTGCAGCAATCAGCACTTGAAAATAAAAAGTAAAAATTTCTTTATTTACATGTTGTGCTAAAAAGCACCAAATTAATATAACACACAGATTTTTTGAAGTTGATCACAGTCAATCTGGAGGTGATGCAATGCATTCCTGAGTAGAAAGGGCTAAAAATAAGAAAATACGCTATAATATTAAATTCCAAAGTCGAGGGTAAAAAATACGAATTAAAAGAGATGCAGCAATCAGATTTATATGATATTAAAAAGAATTGGTAACGTGATAGCAAAGGTAATAAAGTGATGTGGTTAAAAATTAAACAAGTTAGCTCGGTCAGTTCAGAACCAGATATTTTACTTTTCAAATATGAAAACGAAGCAGAATATGAGTAACTGAAAATATTTTCCAAGCCTGCACGTGGTAGAAAACCTTTTGGTTTAGTTAGTTTAAGGAGCATTATGCCCACTTAAATGTCCCCGAACAAATAGAAGATTTAAAACAAGCATATAATAAGCCATTTGCCATTTCAAAACCATTCTATAACGATCTAATGTGTTTATGTACATCTAAAGCTATCCCCAAGTATTACCATAGTTTCTACAAATCACTTCAGTGTGAAGAATCTAATCAACTTTATGAAAATGACACAGAAGAAGAAGAGCATGATTAATGTCATAATGTTTGAAAAAATAGTAAATAATTATAGTAAAAATAGTTAATTAAAAAAAAATGTTGATGTGAATCATAGAGAAGCCGACCTATTCCTTAAAGCCACATAGTTTTTATTTTGTGTTGTTTTTATAAATAAAGTCATTTGTTAAATATTAGTCTTGAGCATTTATATCATTCACTAATTAGTTTAACAAATAGAAAGAGATAGAAATAAAAGAGTTTGATTTATACGATTTTTGTTTAGAAAAAATAATAGAAAATTAAAAAAGAGATATCAATCACGTGATAGAAGTTATTTTATAATTATGTATGCCAGAAAATATACCTGAATATAAAATAAACGTTGATTAATTACCATAGTCGTTTTTTTGCCCTTTTATTTTCACTGTATCGATAACACATATAAAGTTATAGTCGCAAATGCAATCACACAGTTTTAATTTATAAGCTTTTGAACTTGGTAACAGGACCAGTAAATTATTATTTATATTTATTTATATAAATTTAATTTATATTACTAAAAATATAATTTTAAAATTGATTTTGAAATCGTATTAATCCTAAATTTATTTGGTTGCATTAATTTATTACAGTAATGAATAAAATAAAATGGACCGGGAATAAAAGCATTCGCATAATATACGTAAAAATAATAATCAAAAATTTACCAGAACAAAGTGGCAAAATGATGTTACGCACAGTGCAATTTATGTCAAAATACATTGAAAACTATCGCAGTGTCTTATTGCATCGGCTGTAGGGTCAAGACGCAGAGGCGGATAAAGTGGTTAAATTACTAACAATAAAAACTTAAAGGAACGTAGTCGGTATTATGCTTTTTTGCGATTATTTCTTTAATTTTTTAATAGTTAATTCTTATATTCCTACAAGACTTTAAGTAATAAATCTGCTTTTAATTAACAGCAAAAACAATTGTTCCGGACCAGTAGTTTTTGAGATATTAACCGATTTATGTTTTTATTTTCTCCTGTAAAGTTACAATTTTGCAATTACCACTTTATTCTCCGGATAGTGCGATATACCTATTTGTGATTCAAAACGCACCTCGCTCCCCGCTCGTCATACAACGCATCACGTAGGTAAAACAATTTGGAAACCTCTTACCCCGCGTTACCCCTTGAATACGATACTGAAACACAAGTAGACCAGGTAACATGGACACGTCGCTTCTTTTAAATATAATGTGACCGATTGAGATGGCGGAGATCAAGTTATATGGTCGTAAGTTTTGAGGAGTTTTTGGCCATTCCTTGTGATGTAGGTTTAAAGGACTCGACAGTACAGTGATAGTGTTACTTTTTTTGATCATAAAAATATATTATTTTGGTAATCTGACTATCTTATCTCTAACTGCCGGAACACAACATTAACTAACTACGTTGTTGTTATGTATGACAATAAACTTTTATTTTTCAATAAGTGTTGAACATTTTAATTAATAATTATTTAATAGGAATATTTAAATATTTAAAATTTTAGTCCTATTTTAATATTCATGTACGTGCAACGCTACAAGTAAGCCCTACCACAATCCACAAACCAAAGCCGAGTGCAATATACAATTAAATACCCACCATTGGAAATGGAACCGGTGACCTCACGGGATTGAAATCGGTAATCTGACCACATGCCAAAGTGCCTGTGACTTTTCACCGGTAACATAAATTTTCTATATCCATGACGTTTATGAAAAATGCTAACAAGTGGAGATTGATTTCGGACGTCGGAATTGTACAAGCGTACACGCACGACTAGCTCGCACCTAGCATACGAAGAACAATAGAGTCGGAGGAATGGGATGTATCGTGCGTATTCGTACGTGTTCGTACAAAAACGCATCCACGTGTGGCTGGGAGACACCATTATTTACGTAGTTTAAAAAAGGTGGTCACTAATCTAAAAATAATCGTACAATATAAAATCAGTCAGCGGCAAACAGTTATAAGGGCATGAAACTTTCAGGGCTCATAAACATAGTTTTACTACCGGTCGGCTCACAGGCGGACCCGCCTTCGCAATTTTTATTTTACTGTCGGAGAGGCGAAACGGTCGCGAGAGAAGCCTTTAAATCGAAATAATTTTATTTAGACTTCGCCAAAGGAAGTTGAAAATGTAGAGTGAAATACCGGGTGTGTATTCTACTCTTGATTGTTACTTGAAAATACACGTGCATTTTAAATCTATATACTTATGTATAGGAACTTTTTGTGGGAATCGAACTCAGAAATCTTTAAAATAAATAGACACAATACAATACATTACAATTAAATTTACTCAACCAATATGATAGATAGATAAATTCTTTATTTCTCACACACAAATGGAAACAAAAGGAAAACAACAGTTAAACAAAAACTTAAAGCTAGTACAAAAACACAAATGTTGAAAAAATTTCCACGAGCAGGGTTTGAACCTGCACCCTTCTGACATACCGGGTCAGGTGCTCTTCCAAAGCTAGTATTCTAAAGCTAGTATATGGGCAAAGGCGGTCTTATCGCTACAAGCGATCTCTTCCAGACAACCTTTGGTAAGAGAATCCAAGAAAGAGATAGATGAAGTGCGCTAACATTAAATAAATAAGTACAAATAATACCTTTCATACACATACATACATACTTAAATAAAATAAATATATTTATATATAACAGGCATAAGTATATATGAAAAGATCCAATATGTATGAAAAGCTGATTTATTTTTAATATTAGAGTCCTTTTGCCCAGAAGTGGTGCAGTTATGACTTATTTAATAGCTAGCGGCCCGTTCGCGACTTCGTCCGCTTGAGTGAACACCCGTATCCTATAGAATCCTATGGCAGCGTAGCGCCACCTACCGGGTCCAATTATATGCATGTTTTATACATATAAACCTTCCCCTTAAATCACTATATCTATTAAAAAAAATCCGTTGCGTAGTTTTAAAGATCTAAGCATACATACATAGGGACAGACAGACAGCGGGAAGCGACTTTGTTTTATACTAAGTAGTGATAATAATGCAGAGTTGGACCAGTACAAAAAAGAAGGTCCTATTCTCGTGTTTATTTTATAGGATAGGTACTAATACCACAAAACAAGGACACTACAGATAGTAAGCTTCGTACAAACGCTCATATGGAACCTCTCACGGGCACTGAATCTATGAACAGCTCGGAATAGTCCGAACGCAGCTGTTAGGCAGGTGTCTCACCGCCGGTGATGAGCGAATAGCGAGTAGAGCTAGAAACTAGAAGCGAGTTGGCGAACAGCGACAAGCGAGTTGTAGTTCCGATAGTTTTGTCGCTGGGCTTTATGCGAGTGATCTTTGCGATGGGCGATTACTCGCAGTACTCGCTCCGGGGCGGCTAGTCCAGTAGACAAGAGCAAAGTCGTTATTTTTCAATCACCGTGACTGTCGTTCCAGTTACATTAGAAAAGTCGTCGTGACTGTGTCACGTCACGTCGATCACGTCGATATCGTACATTTAAGAAACACAGTTACGGTATGTTTAAGAAAAACGTACATCTCGTTATAATTACGTTTTATGTTGTCTTGTCATTCTAAAAACATGTACGAAAATCTTCATTTGACAACTCGTAGAACAGTTTAAAATCACTGTATTCTCTTGTACGATGCACGTACATGACATTCTGCATATAGTTAGTAAATCAAATTTAACAGATGCGGCAAAAACTGTGACCCAGATCACGATCGCCAGCCGACCTTCAACGAATGCACTTTATCGTAACAATCATATTATTATGTAATTTTAGTGTTTAATTAGAAGCCGATTTGACAACTCATTTTTGTCTTTTTAATTGTACTCGCCTGCATTTGCATCTGCATCCTTTTATATCTACATTTTTGCATCTCGTTTGCGACCTGCATTACATTACATTCGTCTCTTCTGAAATAATTAACGATTTGCATCCAAATTCTTCTTTTCAAAATATTCCTTTTTTCTTCCGTTTTTTCAGAACTGCCGCTGCTACTACACAAATGCTATTATAACATACACCATCGTCGTCGTCTGAATTAGACAACAATGATAGTTTTAATAATTGTTCTGAATTCATTATGAATGTTAGCTATCCCTAGCACTCAGATCCGCACTCTAGGTAGAAATGACCACTAATAGTTGGTCGCTCGGCGTGTGACCGGACCGCCAAGCAAGTATCACTGAGCTAATATCGCTGAGCGGCAAACTAGAAAAGCGAGTACTCGCCGGCAGTGTGAACAGTCAGCGATCAAATATTAATCTATGCATCTCTTTTATTGACACAGGAGCTATATCTATTGTACGTTTCTTGAGCGAGTAAATAGTCGATAGTTCGTCGCTTACTCGCCAACGGCGGGACAGCTGAATTATGCTGCGCGTATGTATGAAGCCTAACTTCTGCAGTCTCCTGCGATTGTATATCGATGCAAACGTTTACATGTCACATAAAACGCGGCAATGTTATTGATACGAGTTTTATAAATGGCTCCATTATGTTACGGCGTTGACTATTTACTGCTTCACTTATTTTACTTTTTCAGTAAAAGTGAGAGTTACTAATAAAAATTAGAATTTTAATAGGTACTAATGAAATTGAAAGATTCATTACTAGGTATTAGAAGCATGTTTTTAAAAGAATCGAATAAGCAAAAGGTTGTTTGTGTTGAAATATTGACATCAACTATTCGAGTATAATTTTTTCATAAATTTTACTTGGCGCTTGAAATGGGCCGATAGTTACTGGGGCTTTCTCTGTTTCCTGATTTGAATAAAGATATAAAGGTATAGCTGTCTGAGGATGTTTGATTACTACGGCTAGAGTAACACAGGGCTTGATACCGTTACCAAATTCCCACTATAAGTATCGGTAAGTATCTATCGGTATTGAAGGTAACGTTATCTAGCAAAGTATCGATACTTTTTGCGTTACCTAATGCGCTTTAGCCAATCAGCATTTAGCGGTTTGTTAATTTACCGGTATAAATGCCACCCAGTTAACAATATCAAGCATACCTTAAACAACAGTCGTGGTCACGGGCTGACCGTCAGCCCGTGACCACGGCCATTGTAACTCGGTCGAAACGTCGGGTATAAAGAAGGTATGATACCTTTTTACTAATTAGTTTGCGTTAGTCCCCGTTTAAATTTGTTTAACTATGGAACGCGAAAGTTTAAAAGTGTACCAAGCATACCGTTTTTATTTACTGGTATCTTCGTTTGACATAAGTATCTTTAACAAACTTTGAACAGTATTCAAAGCACTAAAGAAACCTTTAGTTCCGCACCATCCCTAAAAGTCTGATTACGTTGTAAAGGCCAATATGTTGTCAATTGCAATCTATGTAAAAAATCCTTCTAATTGGTAAAAGCTCGCGGTCAGCTATAACTATCATCTTCAGTTAAAATATCAAACAACGGTTTTAATAATTATAACTTTATGTAAGTACCTAACGAACAATTCTGAAATCGCTAACATTTCAGTATAATTTACTTAACTAAATTGCAATTTGAATAAGTTTTACGTTGCCACATGGGTGGGCTAGTTTGAATTAGAGTGGCGCTATCATTGCATTTTGAGTACGCTTTAGAAGGATTGAGCTTTTACTCACAAAGAAATAGTTTCTATAACCTCTAGACTTCGTGGGTCAACAAAATAATTTAAATGGAATCGGCTTTTGAAATGTCGGTATTGAATTATAGCGCTCATTATAGCGCACGACCGGTTCTTGTGGAGTTATTTTCATGCCTATACAATGTTATTTTTAGTTTATACGAAACCTGAAAACTGTTTGTTCAGAATCAGTAATAGAATCGATTTCAATATTTTTTATACCATGTTACATTTTGACCAAATAATATTTACAAAATCTCAAATAAAGTATACCCTACACAACGGACAGCACAAAAAGCTTGTAACTTCGTGAGTTTTCAAGATATTTTTTTTTTGTACTGATTCTTTAAATGAAAATATTCGACCCGTGTTTCGATTTTCGTATAAACTAAAAATAAGGTTGTATGTTGTATATACACAAATATTTTATTGTAACTTCACCTGAAAGCTATTTATTGGCTTTCATCTCACCTGAAAAAAGTGACGTTAAGACCAAAGATTAAACTTAACCGAAAATTATCAATCTCTGAGGAATTGGTTGTCTTTAGTTTAACTGACAAAGCACAACAATGCTATGAACATTGCTATTTAGGTGACTGTCTTAAGTAAGAATGGTGATAACTAGACAGGTGTACCTCCTTAAGTCCGCAAATGCAATAAACCGAGTAGGTACAATATTATGTATCTGTATGTACTGAGAATAGAACTAAAGACGTAAGATATAGGTCTTGGGCAAACATTCTAAAAGTTATTACGTTTTATGTCCCCACTGCTGGGGCAACAGCCTACCCTATGGATGGATAGGAAGAACGGGCTATAATCCACCACGCGGGCCCATTGCGGATTGGTGATTGTTAACGACTGCTAATGCAGCCGGAACCAACGGCTCATCTCAAGCTCGATCTCGCATTTGGGCCTTTGAGAAATTGCATTACTTAAGCAATCGCATACCAAGTGCATTGACCACTGTACCAGCAAGCTCAAGCTATATATAGGTACCTAATTCTGTATAAGTATTTTGTCATACTTTTTAACAATATTCACAAAGTGCTAATTAATTCAACTTGAAAAAAATACGCTTTTATAACAAGGCTTTATAAATAAAACTTGATGAAAGGAAAATAAGTAACAACGAAGGTCATGCGTAGATAGGATGGTCATTAAGAGCCTAATGATCTTTTTCTACGTGGAGGTGGAAAGAAAAAAAACAAATGTAATTATGCCGGAAGTCCTGCAAACGAAAGTTTTGTTCCCAACCAATTTGGACACAATTACGCCTTGGGTATTTAATGGTGCGATCTCATTCCGTGTCTATTTGCATGTTTAGATTAAGTAGTCATTGCGAGTATGTAGGTATGGGGAGCTCGATGGCGAAGCATTTCGCTCGTTCGGATTGCGATCTTCTTATACATACATACATACATACATTCATACACATACATACATACATACATACATACATCCATACATACATACATACATACATACATACATACATACATACATACATACATACATACATACATACATACATACATACATACATACATACATACATACATACATACATACATACATAAATACATAAATACATACATACATACATACATACATACATACATACATACATACATACATACATACATACATACATACACATTTAGCAAATAAGCACCGAGGTGGGTGACCTCAACGCCACATTAGGGATCCCAGGTGAATTAAAAAACATCAGTGATAGGTAAGTGTGAGTAGGTTGCTAGCCCATTGCCTAAGGTGCGTGCATCTTTGATCCCTTGTCTCTTAGTCGGCTTGGGAAGTTAGGTAGCTGATTTTTCCCATTGCCTTCAGTTTTGGTATTTCAAAACGTCCTTGACCGTGTCTCAGTGGCCTGATTCTGACATTTTTGCCATAGTTCAAACGTCAAAATCATACTTACTACAGATCATAGATTTAGTATATTGTTATAGATTGGCGATGGAATAGTTAAGGCGAGGTCAAAAACGATATACTTCGGTGTGCGTGTGATGCGCATGTGTGCGAGGCAAATAGTGCTGCGCGTGCCTGCTTCGACATCGATTATCGACATAATCTGCAGCGTCTCGTGTCTGCTGACACAGATCTACTTATAAAGTGAATATCTTAAAGATTGAAGGAAATAAAATAAAACTACAGACAGAACGTGTTGAATTTTTATCTTCCAAAAATAATTAATTTATTGTAAAAATGTCGTAAGCTTTCTTTCGTAGTATTTTGCAATTTTGCTTCATATTTTATTCTAACAATTAAATAAGTTTCGATTATTATTTATTAGTTTTATTATTAGGTGGTTTTATATTAGGTATTAGGTGGTCTTTTAACGAGATATCTAACGCAGTTGACGTATTCTGTTGCACTTTGACCGAATTTACAAGGGCAACACTGTTTGTCTTATGTTATTTGTAAATTTAATTTAATTTATATATTATTTAAATGAAAATTTTATATTGTAACCATTGGTAATCAATTTATAATGTTATTATTATTATTGTTATTTTTTTATTATTTTTTTGTTCGTATTTGTTATATATTAATGTTATGAATGTGATTTTTATTGAGTATTTTTAGATTCTTTATTTTTGTAAGTGTATTTTTTTTATTTATATTATTTTGTAAAACTAACTCTGCTATCGCATTGGGTACGCACCTGTTATGATAGTTGTAAGTGTTATGATCAATAAATAAATAAATAAATAAATATTTACAATAGAGCCACTTGGCTACGGAACTCCAAAAATAAAAACAGAAATTAATAAGAAATGTATTAGTAAGAATATTACCCAAAATGAAACGGGCTACATTCAAAGCACACCTTTGCTGGTTATATATAGTCGACAATGAAATTGCTTTACCACCTTAGAAGTGAATTTTGTTTGCATATAATAAAACAACAAGTTCTATTTTTGTTTAAAAGACCAAGTGACAGATACGTTGTCATCCTTGGCCTTAGCGAAATTTTATTGTAATGGAAGTTTTAGTCAAAAATGATAAAGCAATTTCATGGTCGACTATACATATCGAAGATTATCGGTAGTGTCAATCTCTACCAAAGTGAGGTTAGGAATAGTAGGAATTCACGTATTTGTTATTATTTTAAAATGAAATCCTATGCAATCTGAGCATTAATGTGATAAAAGGCGATGGTTTTGCGTGTAGAAAAACTTTTGTAGGATATCTAAAAGATTGCATTTAGACTGCTAAACAATTCAAATTGTACTACGTGTAAAATGTATAAATAGGTGGGTTTTCTTTCTTAGATGACTTACATCCAGGTACAGCACACGTAACCATAATTAATCACGTCATTCGAGTCTTATATCTATATTAATTTACGATTTAAGTCTCAGATTTTACATAAATAGGCGGGATTTGTTTTATTCGCAACTGACTCCAGGCCGATAGCGTGTACATGAATGGTCTCGCCTTTCTATCTCGCTCTAACACATGCGTATACTATGATCTATCTCTTTTGTATTGCCAATCTATAACTATATACTAAATCTATGCTACAGATTATGAAAAAAATGCATAAGAATCAACCAACAGAGACACGTTTAAAGGGCGCTTTAAAATAGCAGAATAGAGGCCGATGTATAAATCATGCTAGTGACACACGATTAAAACGTTATTGAATTACCAACCACAGTAACACAATTTCACATAAAAGTTATGATTTAATCAATTTGATTAAAAAAGTAGTACAACAAAGTGTCGAGGTGTTTTCCGAATTAACGGTACTTGTTTAAACAACACGATCGATTGCCGAAGAATTTCCGCCCGCCCCACGACTAACTGCCCAAGTTTGGGCCATTAGTACAGTGCCGCATGGAACCACCTTAAGTTGTTCATTTTTTTTTGTGTTTTCTCAGAAAGCATTGTTTACGGTACCATATTATTGTTTTCTGGCCAATAAAAAATGTATTTTAATTTATACATGTATAGGTTGCAATTTCGCAGCGAAAAAAAAACGTTTCGAGACAACTGAAATTATATTAGTAATGGCTGTTTGTTTCGTTTTATCACACTAATATTATAAATGCGAAAGTTTGTGTGTATGTATGTGTGTATATTTGTTGCTTATTCACGCTGCAACGGATGGTAGGATTTGAATGAAAATCGGCATAGAGATAGTTTATAAGCTGGTCACACTAATATTATAAATACGAAAGTTTGTGTACACGCGCTCTACGCCAGGCACAGTCATGTGCCTGGGCGCTCCTCTCCTCCTCCAAAAAAAAAGTATGGATGGATTTAGATGAAATTCGGCATACAGATAGTTTATAGCCTGAATTAAAACATAGGATATTTTTTATCCCCATATTCACTGTAACGGGAAATACGCGGGTGAAACCGCAAGCGGTCGCTAGTTAGTTCATATGAAGTGGTCTGGGCTTGTAAGTCTTTTTGTGATGTGTTTTATTGAGTAATAAACAGCTGGGCTAAGGCGTCCATCATTGAAATCAAGCCATCGCTACAATTGATGGGTATTGGCTTAATCACCACGTTGCCAAATGTGGGTTGGTGATCACAAACCCGGGCAAACATGTATCGAAAAATCCGAAACACACTTTGACCGCGGCCTGGATTAAACTTTCCTACACTCACACCAATTATCTAGCCCAAGAGAAGCTTCATTATGAAACTCGTTAAATGACAGACAACGGATAAACATACTTAAAATACTTAAATACATACTTATTATACATAGAAAACATCCAGACCCGAGACAATTTGGAAAAACAATAATTTCTGAATTGACCGGACCGGAGATCGAACCTGGGACTTCAGAGATGGCGACACCATGAAAACCGGTGTACAAACCACTTGACCAAGGAGGTCGTCAAAATATTAAACCTATTTAGGCACAGTTGCATGCTCCATGATCACGGAATTAACTGAAGTAAATTCGGGTGACTTAGAAACCAGTGGTACGGGCGTCGAGCGCAAAAAAACGACTAAGGAAGAGGGTATTATAGATCTTTTTGTCTGCTCATTAAAAACCCACCCGGATTAACTTCAGATTTTCCGTGTTCACGGCGTATGCAACTATGCCGAAATATCGGATACACACATATAATAAACATGGTAAGAATTCCGTTAATAATAACTCCAATGCAACCATGATAGTTTAAATAGTTGTGAAACTATTTAACACAAAGTTTAAAGAATTATAAAAGTGTTCAAATACTGAGCAGCGTTACTGTTTTTGATAAGAAAACTTATTGATATGTATTCTATTCCATTATATTCTACAAATTCAACTTTGTGTTTCCACGCAGTCTTCTACAATACATCAAACGCTCGCAAGTTTGCAATCCCAGTACCAAGTTTAGTATAGAGACGCTCGAGACAATACTGGAAGGATTGAGCCAGCGCGACAGTTTGATCGATGAACGCTAACGATTTTGAATCCTAATCGCCTTGAGTAGGAACCGACTTGCTTTTTGAATGATATAGTAATGTCTTCATTGTCAATGACTGTTTCATACGAATAAAAAGTTAGATCAGCGGTACAGCTACTCTAAATCATTATTTTTCAAGACGTTTCGTACTCTCGACTCCTACTCCTCCTTAAATCTTCTTCTTTCTCGTCCTTAAACGCTGGCTCTGTAGTCTAGTGGTTCGACCAATGCACCGGTCACAGACTGAATGTTTCCAGGTTTGATTCCCAGCGTACATTTGTACCTATACTATTGGCAAAACTAAGGAAGGTTGTAGACACAACATACATCTCATGAAATTTACTTTATTTCATTATTTTTTCTATAACAACTGAATAAAATTATGTGTTATAATATATTTTTACGACGAATGCAAGATATTTGAATCGGATGTCATTTAATTATTTTTTTCTTATAAATCTTATTAACATATTTTATAATTAAACTTTATTTTAACGACGACGACGAATTTAAGATAAAGTTATTAGCTTCGCAAATAGAATCATATCACCCTGAACGTAGTTAAAACCAGCCAACCTTGATAAGGTGGGTGAAAACTAACGGAGTGAAATAATTAATGACGTTAACGTTAATTATTATCTAACGTTCTTACCAGCGTTTTAAAGTGACTCTCAAAATTTGATGCTTCTTAGGAATATTATTACGGAAGGACCTGATAGCTCAGTGATTAACGTGCCTGGTCTGTGGTTGTTAAGGTTAAGCAACTTTTAAAAAGGCCGGTCAACAGATGGGTAACTAAACATTTATCACCTCGAGCTCCTTCGTTTGCTGATTGCCACTGAGCATTTTTTTATAGTTAGCTCGGCAAATGACTCCATCCCACCGGATGTTAAGTGAAAATGGAGTCGTTTTCAGCTTTACCGTGCTTTTTGGGGGCAACGAGAAACTTAAAGGGTTCCTCAAGCCGTGTGAAACGAAGCTCCATCAGAGGTTTTCTAGAGGGAACGGCATTACGCACTAGTTAGTGCAGGGATGAGCAAACTTTTTCGTTCACGTGACAATATTTACTAACAAAATCTATGGCGGGCCAGGCTATTGAATTTATTGCTGTATTTTCAATAAATAATATTTTTTTTTTTGAAATAAAATATTGATAGGTATGCATTTTGTGACACACGCACTAGAATTTTTGTTTGATGGTCGCAAGCCGGACTTTGATCATTCACGGGCCGGTGATGGCCCGCAGGCCGTAGTTTGCCCATCCCTGCACTAGTGCGTGCCCCCGTGCCCTACTAGATTCCCCGAGGGGTTCGGATCGGATCGGAGAGAGCTCCTCCGTGCTACGGAAGGCACGTAAAGTCGTTGGTCTTGGCTGCATTAGCAGTCGTTAACATCCACCACCGCACTGGGCCCGCAGGATGATTTATGGTACGCTCTCCCTATCCATCCATAGGAAAGGCTCGTGCCCCAGCAGTGGGGACATAAGATGAGCTGGTAATGATGATGCGGATATTATCAATCAGTAAAGGGGTAATGAGTAAAAGTCTGGGACGCACCAGTTTTTGATGTGTAACGTCTTTCCGCTCGGTTTCTTGTAATTTGTGGGAGTGAAACGGGACGGAAGTGTGAAACAGGAAGTCGGGGAAGCCGCCATTTTGTGTATTCTGTAATCGATACTATGAACATGACTTATTATTATTATGTGTGACATATTGTTTCATTTGACTATCAAAGGTCATTTTGATAAGTCAAATGTCTTCTATAGGGCGGGAGTATTTACTGCATTATCTTTATGATTTGTAAAAAATATACGTCATTGTTAATTCTATATTCTATTTTCTATTGTAATATTGATTTCAACCCTTTCGTGTGTAATAGACTTTATCATTATATATTTTATAGTTATACACTGATGACCTGACCAATTTTTTTCAGAATATATTATTAAAATTGCTTATTACTAAGGTGTGATGTCAAATGTTACACATCATTTGCGACTACAATAAGGATCGCTCGTTTTTATTAAGTTCTTCCATGTTGCATGTTTCTTTCATAAAGAAAATAGAAGCACCATAGACGACTAGAAGTATACGTTAATATTCAATGTTCTAAATATATAGAACTACGCAGCTTAAGTAGTTTGCTACTTCTTATAAAAGCTACAATCTACAAGTCGGGTCCGCGACCCGAGTGCCAGTAATAGCATTACTGTAATGACGCCATTAACGTTGCGCTGCAATTTCAATTAGAAGTGTTTCTGCTTTTTAAGCTGATTTCTTTCTTTAATTTTATAATATACTGTTTGTAAGGGACACTATAGTGAAATTAAGCTTAAATAAATAAATAAAATAAAAATTGTCTTGTCTATGGCATTGACGGTATAATCTGTCGTTATACGTACTATTATGTATTCTGTGGTTATACCGTCGTTATACCAGACAACATAATTTGAATTTAAAAATTGTATTTTTTTTAAATAATATTTTGTCCTTGTTGTTCATTTCACCGTAGTCAGGATGACTTATTCAATGTTCATGCCAATATCGATTCATATATAAATATATCTAGCAAACAAAGAAACAAGGGTTTAAGTAAATGCTGACATGTTCTATCCCTTTTTTTAACGTAACATTTTACGATATTTAATTTTTTTAATTTAATACTTTTTTGAGGATTTGAGGATTGAACCCGCCCGGTCTGCGAATGCTAAGGTTAAGCAACTTTCGCAAACGCCGTTCATCGGATGGGCGACCAAATATTTATCATCTCGAGCTCCTCTGTGCTTCAGAAGGCACGTAAAGCCTTTGGTCCCGGCTGCATTAGCAGTCGTTAACAACCACTAATCCGTACTGGGCCCGCGTGGTGGTTTATGGCCCGTTCTCCCTCCATCCATACGGAAGGCTCGTGCCCCAGCAGTGGAGACATAAAAATGAGCTGATGATGATGATGAATACATAAATGCATAGGCGCGACGTATAACTTTTAGGAATAAATAAAACATATTATACATTTCGCCCTAAACGTTATTTACACGAGCGTCTGCCAATAAAAGCGGAATCGCGAATGGTAAAACAATTTGCGCACACCACTCCCTGGATCATAACATTAGTATAATGACGTCATCGCTGAACGCTGCATTGCTCTGAAAGGCTCGCCGCAATCAAAGTTAATGCGATACTCCATTTTCGAGGCGTTTAGACCGTGATTTGGCGGAAGCGGGAGGTCTGGATGGAAATCAGCGGTGAAAATTTGAATTAAATAAAAAAAGGGATTTGTTATTAAGTTTTTTTGTATAGGTGTAAATTTAGGTGTACGCCTGATATTGCAAACTTGACAGTTTGCCCTAGCAGATCCGCACTGGGCCCGCGAGGTGGTTTATGGCCTGTTCTCCCTTTCCATCGACAAGGAAGGCTCGTGCCCCAGCAGTGGGGACATGAAATGGAGCTGGTGATAGTGAGTTTGTACCATCTTATAGGTAGTCTAATATTGAAGCAAATGCATATGGTATGAAAAATAGATTACGACCGATTGTCAGACCTACCGAATATACATATAAAATTTCATAAAAGTCGTTCGAGCCGTTTCGGAGGAGTATGGCAACCCACATGTGACACGAGAATTTTATATACTATATAGAAGATATTTCCAAGAATTTCTCGTTTAAAGGTCCTAGTTAATACCCAAAATAGACTTTAATATTTACTTATCAGGTAGATTTGACTATTACATATTTTGACGTTATACTTACTTTTACTTTACTAAAAAACAACCCAGCTGAATGGCGTATCGCGATAACATTAATAACAGTGGGACTTTTAATTGCAAGTGCAGCCGGTAATGACGTCATTAAAGTAATGCTGTTACCGGAAGCGTGGGCGTCGGCAGGTTTTAGGGCTGTTGATTGGTAGACAAGCTTATTTTAAATAGCAAATAGGTAGCTTTGTAGAGCTTAAGTGGCAAGCTAGCGCGTTTAGATTGCGATTGCAAATATTATCCTTTAGAATGTGGGCATTTGACATTGTTGGTGTCTTTTTGTATTACAACACATAGGTACTAGCAGGTCTGGGCAAAACCTTTTAGGACATGGGGTCCTTCAAACGAGGCATGAAGAGGCACATTGTAGGCTGCCAGTGATGCTGCGTTGTTTTTACGCTGCAGCAGTTGTCTTCGCGTCTGGACTCCAAATAACATCAGAGTAGAGTAATTTATCGCGCTAAATAAAATAAAAACCCTCGAAGTAATAAAATATCTTAATGTTATAAAACAATAAAAACTCGAGTAATTGATGATAATGTAAGGAAAAGTCTGGTTTTGTATTGCTTACTTTAAGAAGTTTCTGTACTGATTTTAATGGACATCATCATCATTATCATCATCTCACCCAAAAGACGTCCACTGCTGGATTTGTCCTGGTGATGTCCATTAAAATCAGTACCTCCCCCAAGGATCTCCACAACGACTGGTTTTGTGCTGCTCGCATCCAGCGGCTTCCCGCGACCTTCACCAGATCGTCGGTCCACCTTGTGGCCTGCCCACACTGCGCTTTCCGGTACGCGGTCGCCATAAATGGACATAATATTAATTTATTAACAAGCCCAGTAACGCTGTGAAAACTAAAGAAGCTTTATAGCACTGCAGCGTGCAGCAACTCCTTTTTAAAACAAAAGAATGGCGCCTGCTTAAGTTTAAAGGCAAAGTCGTTACCTTGCAAGGTGTAAACTGTGTAGCACATAGCGCAGAAACTGTTTAGCACATAGCGCAATGTACCAAGCGTTTCATGTGACCGTTTAAGTGTTGAAGTGTCAAAAATGTGACGGCAACGGCTGTGAATTTAAAATTCTTTGTAAAACTGACGGATTATGTTACGTTACAGCGGCGAGACTGGAGATCCATTTGAAAATCCACTGTTTTAAGCTCTCTTAGTTTAAAGTACTATTGTGTTGTGTTAAGCTAAGGGGCTTTACATTTTCAATGTCCGCTTTTATTATACCTTAGGGAATAGTTAAATTTAAGCCGTATCACTGTAAGTCTTGTTCATTTAGGGAATTGTTATTAAAACAGTTTCCCTTTGTACTAAAAGTAGGTGCTAAGTTGTAATTTGTTTTAAGGTAATAGAAAAGAAAGCCTACTGAGTTTCTTGCTAATTTTTCTCGGTTTATTCTGTCCCAAATTTAAGTTAAATTTATATTTAATTTTTTATTTTAACAGTTACATTTCAATAGTTCTTTTTTTTAAGTCTATTAGTATAGAATGTTTCCTGTATAACCCCGGATATGTTAATATAGCTACAAAATATTATGAATAAACGAGATATTGAGGTTGTTTAGTATTAAGTAATTGCAACGTGATGACCCTATGTCCAGCTGTTGTTCTTGGTCGTCAAACTCACGGCTTTACAAAAATAGAAGTACGTATAAGATTTTGCATGTTATCACCGTGTTCTTTGTACTTAGTTGCATGGCTATGTATCGGGATTATGCACCCACTACCAAAAACCCATCACCAGCTTATTTTTATGTCCTCACTGCTGGGGCACGAGCCTTCCCTATAGATGGATAGCGAGAACTGGTCATGACCCACCAAGCGGGCCCAGTGCGGATTGGTGGTTGTTAAGGCGACGCATTGGAAATTTAAGTGGCGGGGATCTTGATTTTTCCCAACAATTACAAAACACATGAAAGTGATATTTGATGACATGATTTTTCATTTAATTGACTTCATTTTGCTAGTTGCAGAAACACGATTTGTCAACTTTTATAACAGAGAAAAAAATGTCAAAGTAACCTCTTTTAAAACATAGATAGACCGATTTAAGCATCTTAATTTTCTTAGTAGATTAGTCTTAACACACACTTCAATATTGTAGTTCATTTTTTAAAAATAATTTGTAGTTTTAATTTGAAGAAAAAAAAACAGTTTTTCTTATGGTACGGGGCACAAACGCTCCCTAAGAGATTTATTGTTTAGCGGTGCGTCGCCTGAACGAAAAACTTAAAATAATAAATAAAAAAGAACAAGGCTTACAGTAGTCGCATGCGTGTAACATTTGACATCTCACCTTTTGAAATCAATATTACAATAGAAAATAGAATTTAGAATTAACAATGACTTATATTTTTATCTCTTTTTTCCTTTTTTTTCTTTTCTTTTTTTTCCTTTTTTTATATTGTTTACAAGTCTATAACAAACGAAATGGTTGAAATCAATATAACAAGAGAAAATAGAATATAGATTTACAATTAATCATAAAGAGAATGCAGTAAAATACTCATTAGAAGACATGTCACTATGTTATCCTGTTACACTTTTACGATCACATTTCTACGAAATCACCCCCACAAATATTACGATCTTTAACGGACATTGGGCTTAAAGTGTCGATCACTGGTGGCTTCCCCTACTAACAGTTACAGGATCACACTGTTACGACCCTACTTCCGTCCCTTTTCTACGAAATCACTCCCACAAATTGTATATATAGAAGGCGAGCGGTAATTCGTTAGTGTTTGGTAATTCATCCGATGACCGATTTTTGCGAATGTTGCTTAACCTTAACAATCGCAGACTGGGCGCGATAACCACTGCGTCAACGTGCTCCTTCTACAAACGCCCTGTATAATATAAAAAGTATGTTTCAGTGTGTAAATAAAATCATCAAAATGACGAGAGATGACGGTAGAGTTCTTCACAACGAGTAGGTATTACACTTCGCTATAAACTCGTTTTGCAATACATTTAATACGTAAATGAACTCATCAGGACGCAGTATCAATTTTACATGCGAAAACTGTGCCTCAATTCGAAAGTAGGCTTCGGGATGACAACATTAATTTTCCAAACCACCGGCGACAATGTTACAAAACAATCCTATCCCGCCAAATAAAGTTCTCAACCTGTATTAAATAAGACACATTTTTCTTTGAACCACATAATGTTGCGTGGAAAAAATATGTTTGTTTCGCAACGGTGTTCACGGTTCATACTTCTTTGTGAGAAACGCCAAGAATTTGTGTCGACATGTGAACATCTGGCAAGAAATAAGAAAGTGCTGCGTGCCAAGCGTTGGGCTCATTAAAGACGGGCTTTTAATCCTCTTTGACGGCAGCGTATTTACTAATTAATATTATTACGGGGTCGTTTGCCTGAAATTAACTTTGCCTCCGAACGTACAGGTGAATCTGTTTAGTGACGGCTCAGTTACATAGAGAATGTAAAAGATGTTGAAAGATAAAGATGTAGGTAGGTACGTAACTGTCAGCTTGAAATTGAATAAGTAACAAAAGTAATTACAAATCTATTATATAGGGTCTAACAATACCAATAAGCGAACGTTTAAGGGGAGCATCTATACATCACACTGAGCATGCACACCAAATTTGGTCCAGAACTACAGGCTCGTTACCGAGATAATCAACAAAACATTATCATAATTCACCAAAAAATAAACCCTTTCCAAACCCGTACAGCTTATACTACACACAAAGATAGCCGTGTGTGTATGAATGTCATACAATGTTTTTTTAATTGTGTGCGTGTATCTGTACACTATCTTTTTATTGACGCTTGCGTGCGTGTTAGTAAAGATACAGTATGTTTCATGATGTGCGATATTTTAATTGATTTAGTTTTTAGAAAACATAACTTTGAAAAATCACTATAAAATTTGAGCTTATTTTTTGTCATTGGATTCAGAATGATGTATAGATACCGCCTTTAAACGTTCGCTTATTGATTTTGTTAGACCCTGTATACCTACTATTTTAGTAAAGAGGCAACGTTTGTGACTTTGTGTGTTTGTTTGTATATCGGGGCATACTACTCAAAAAATTTTGTTCAAAAAATTCTTTCACTTATAGAATGATATATACCTTGTGGGTAACATATGCTATATTTTGATTTAATAAAAAAATATTTCTTTTAAAATCTCGAGATAAACGTTTTTTGGCTGCTTTAAATTTGAAATCGTTGTAGACAAAGTCGCGGGCAAACTGCTAGTATCTTATAATAGTAAATATGGATTTAGGAAAAACTTAGTGATCTAATTGTTGTAGTGCTTAATAGCCTGACCAGAAAAATAAAATACCCGGTCTAGGGGCGGCGCCGGCGCCTCAATTGCTTTTTTATTGCAACATTATGTATAGTCATACTCATGTGAATTGGCAAGAGCGTAAAAAAATCTGTATTCTTTAAATATGTGTAGGTCTTTTTTTCATCTGATAGGACACAGTATCATTAATTGATGTATATGGTGTCATTGGAAATTCAAACAAGAACATTTCTCATTCTGAACTAATTCAACTAAGCCATTTTTTTAAACTTAGCAGTTTATTATAAATGTAATCTAACGTGCTCCTGTAGGTACAGATACATAACAAACTCAAGGGTTAAAATCAAAGAAGTAAAATTATCAAAGCTAGTATAATTTTTGATATCATTCATCAAAATCAGAATCTAAATATTCAACTAAGTCATACGACTTGTCATGTTCATCATTATCAGATTGCACCATTGGTTGGATTTCAGGTATATTAGACTCATTGTCACTTTTATTGCTTGATGAATCACTTTCACCGCCACCAACATTAGTAATAAACTGTTCGATTTCTGTTTCAATTACGGGCCCTCTGTTTCTGTAATTTTCTTCTATTTTGTTTGTGTGTTTGCAGCAGTTATTACTTATTTACTCTCTGCCACCATTAAAATTTATATCTTCTTTGAGAGCTGCTAGCAACCGCTTCAAAGTCGGTACTTCTTTACGAACTGCATAAAACTTATATATGAACTTTATGCCTAATAGCCACGAAATCAAAATCATCTAGGTATTTTTTTCATTTGGTTTATTTTTCTTAGGCGTAGAAAATATAGCCGATATTCTGTTCTCTTCGTATTTTCATTACGGATGAATAAGCCACACCTAAACACCTAAAATAACATACATTACTTAAAATTTCAATAAGCTACTTAAACGTAGCCAATTTTCATTGTACATAAAATATCATACAAGTTACTTTATGTAGGTATATGATTTACCTACCAGTCATATTGACAACTGAGTCGGTAATGTTATTGAGAGAAATAGAGTACAATCCCTGAGACTTTCTCTCTAACAAATTTTTATACACCGAGACATTTTAATAGTTGTTTTCCCGCAGGTGGGTAGATCAGACCATGAAACTGATCAACTTTCCCTAAGAAACATAGGTCAAAAAACGAGATAATTTTTTAAGTTTCCTATACAAACCATGCTCGGTCAATAAAAAAGAAAAGAAAAGTAGAAAAGTGAAATAAAATAAATATTACTATATTTATTATTAATAATTATACATACGTTAGTATAAAAATATAACAAACTCAAATAATGGTTCGCGCTTACACTTTGACAGCAATCAACAAAATTTAACAATGACGTCATATTAATGACGTTTTAAAGTTACTGTTGCCTGTAAAAGAAATTAGTTTCGTTTTCCGCATCATGGCGAGGTTTCCTATTTTTCTGGTCAGGCTTTACATAGACAAGCAAAATGGATTCAAAGTTAACGAAGTAGATATGACTTACTTTTGCTTAATCGTAACTATAGTTTGTGCTATTTATACTAATTCAAGTGATTTGACGCTGACAGTACTATCATTTTTTATGATTTTTTTACAAGATTACATACACTTTTTTTTAAATAATCAGAATACACCTTATCTGTCCACCCCGTATATAAACGTTTTATTAAAGGTTTTTTAGGAGGAAAATATAAAAGCCTGCAACTTTTGGAGGTGTTTATTTAATAGATTATTAAAGCTTACCAAAGCTTTAAGACGACATTAATACCCGCGAAAGGAAATCCTCCATTATCCATCACTTAAAATTCTCGCCCACCCTAAATCAATTTTATGATGTAATTATTAAAACCATTTATATGACGCGCTTAGAGGAGCGTTTGCGTCGTTAAGGGAGCGGTTAGCATTATCGGGTTACGATCGTGTATGTCAAGGTACTTTTGAAATACCGGTTTATTGGATGGGTAACCCAGTTAGTAGTTTTGTTTTTATTTTTGTTTATGATAATGAAAATTACTGTTTTACGATTCCTTGAGGCAACACTAAAATTTACATAAGGCATATTATTTATGTAAATGTAATTACTTCCAAAAGCTGTGCAGTTTGAACCCGTTTAGCTCCAAAGCTAAAGGTCGTCCTCAATGACATGTAAAATAAAATGAAATAAGCATATAAATAACAACATATATGTACATGATAATACAATACTTATAATTTCTTATCTCTGTTTTCTTACTTTTGTTTATTATTGGCATTTGTTTTTTTTTAAAACTTGTCCTTTGGCAAAAGCCTTTACTAAACGTGAATGTTAATTAGGTACCCTTAAATAAATAAATAAATACTTTAATTTTGATCCTGGCTTATGAACAGACGTAAAAAATGGTGGGTGGAAATTTTCCACCACATTTTCGAATTGTAATTTGTTCGCATATTTTTTTTTAATATTCATAATTATAATAATAAAAATAAAAGTTATTTCAGGATTTAAATTCTTGAATATAAATTTACTTTAAATACTTTATCAAATATCTGTTATAAACTCTAAACTACTATAAAAACTCTATCTCGCCCGCTTTATTACGAAGATCGCGCCTGTAATTGCGATCGTTCTTAGCAAAGACGATAGCAAAAGTGAAACATAGATTGGGCAGTTACACCCGAAGATAGATGACCTGATCTTTCAGGTAGATAACCTCATTTCTCAGGTAGAAGACCTCATCTCTCAGGTAGAAACCTTATTTCTCAGGTAGATGACATCACCTCTCAGGTAGAAGACATTATAGAAACCTTATTTCTCAGGTAAATGACCTTATTTCTCAGGTAGACAACCTCATCTGTCTCTCTCTCAAAAAAAGAGAGTCGACTTATTTACCCTGACATTTACAAGGTCTTTGGTCACACGATATGTGTTAAATAAACCAAAGCAGATCCGTAAAATTAAATTAATTAAAAATCAACTTCAATTTGAAAGTAAGAAAATCTTCACAGTGTTAACGTTTTCGTAAGTTCCCCACACTGAAGGGTACTTCGAAAGGCTCACCTCAACTCGGCATCGCGATCGCGGTTATGGCAATGCGCCAAGAAGTATCCGTGTATCTGCTACCCCGTCACTACCGTGGCCATGTTCCGAAGTTGCCGAAAACTTTTTATTAGCGCTCCGTGTCGGAGTAATTTCGTTTGCAGCCGTTGCGTGTGCTAATGAATTTCAGAAGCTTCCCCCCCAATCAAAGTTTTCTCGTTTGCCATGATGTATACCGTCAACCAAGTTTTGACGCGCATGTGAAGATTTCAGCCATCTGCCGGATTACATGATGTATAGGCGAAATTACCAACATTAATTCCGCTATAAAACATACCTATGTAGCGTTGGGGATTTGAAAAAACTGTTTCCTCTTTCGCTACAGTTGGACTTCTTTCTTTGACTTGGCTTGCGGATGAATAAATTGAGGCATACAAAACTTTATTCGATAACTTTTATTAATTACCAACGGTCGCCCTAAATTTTATAACTCTGACAATTTTAAATACCCGTTTTAATACTCGTATTCACGATGACACACGTGGAACGATTAAATAAGAAATGTTCTTCGTCTTCTTTTATTTATGGCATGTTTTGTGTCTACAGCCGAACACAATTCCGCCAATATCACGTAGGTAGCCAATACACGAAAAGATTTGTATGGAATAAATTATAATTTTGCGTTTTCAAGCAAATTTACCAAGAACAAGGACAACACAACATGCTTCAGCATAATTTATAATAAATATTGTTAGCGGAAAAGTGACGCGCCTAGATGGAAGGGGTTGCCGTATGGTGGGAGTAACGCTGTCACGAACATAAAACCAGATGCACAGCGCCTCAGAGACACTTTTCGTCGAGCTGCGGTTGTGATCACTTTTTAAGGGGAAACTCTGTCCGTTTGTCTATTGAAATTGCCTTCTCTGTTTAAATTTTGCTTTATTACCATTTGAGTCGATTTAAATAAGAAATTGTTATTTTTAGAATTAAAATTGTAGCTTGTATTGTTTGTTTTTTTTTTAAATAAATACGTTTAAGATTCCTAAAAATATAATATACACACACAAGTTATTTATAACTTGATATTGTATACTGACAAAAATGATATTATTTTTTTTTAAATTTGGAGAATTTGCCATACTTTAATGCATTTAAAATTAATGGGACGGGAAATATTTTGAGTTATGAGATCGTAGAAATGTTATATATTTATATACTCACACCTGCACGTCAGACAACCACAAACTGTGAAGTTTATTCAATAGACTTTGTACAGACGCCTGCACCTCAACCTATCCAAAACTGTCCAATTTCTTCAATACATTTTCAACCATATAATTAAGCCATAAAGTTCAAAGTCTAATGAGGAAACTTGACAGTTTGTGGTAAGTTGATGTGCAGGCGGCGATGTACTTTATGTATGTGGTACTAGCGGCCGCTCGCGGTTTCACCCGCGTGGTTCCCGTTCCCGTAGAAATATCTAGATAAAAAGTGTTCTATGTGCTATTCCCGGTTATAAACTATCTGTTTGCCGAATTTCATCCAAATCCATTCAGTAGTTTTTACGTGAAAGAGTAACAAACATACATACTTACAAACTTTCGCGTTTATAATATTAGTAAGATAGGTATGTACATCGTGCCGAAGTTTCGGATCCTGAATTCCTGACAGACAACAAAAGGTAATGATCCCGTTAAAATTTATTCTAATGCACTTCTTTTCGCAAGAACATTCTAAATGTTATGATAATTATTATAGCATCTATTCCACTTTGGCGTAAAACTGTGGTAAAAGCGAGAATATTTTAAAACTCCTCGTTCAAATGTATGGAGGTGGTACATAATGACCATTATCGTAAAATGTGTCAGGCCCGTAGCCAGCAGTCTTCAGCATCGGGATTATGAAGAAATAAAAGTTTTTACAACACCCCAGCACATTTTTCTGGAGCGAATGTTTCGCCCGCGTCTATTACATTGCAATGTTTCATTTTTTGTGACGGCATATTTCTGTGGAACTGTTTGGATCATATTTACGATTACGTAGTTTACAAGCGTTTAGTCAAAGCTTGTGGATTTTCCAAATTATTATTATACCGGTTTGCGATCATCGTTTATGTTTTGTTTATTTTTGGATTACGTAAAACATGATATTATGTTTTGTGGAGAATCTTGTAAGTTTTCTGTAAGATGACAGCGGCTAGAAAATCTTTTTGCAAGGTTCGGTGTTGACAGCTTCTATAAAAATTCTGATGATTGTTCAGCCACTACGGCTTAATGATCAATTAAAAAAAGAAAAAAAAAGCAATTTTAATAGTTAAAGCTAGACTTGCTAAATCTTACTGCCATGGAGGAGATTGGCACCAATGACCTCTTCGTTCAGGCGATTATTCTTCTGATTCAGCAACCAAATCACTAGTGATCCCCGGCATTTTTGATTAGAGTCCCACTTGAGTTTTTATAATCGCTTAAGTGTTTTCATTTTCCATAATCGTCGAAGTCGTCCTGAGCGTAAATAAAGTAACAATTCTCTTTTGAAGCTACAGACACACTTATGAATTCTAAAGAAACCTACTCTGACTCCCAAATTTTGTTTCATCGAATCAATAATGCCACCGAACTCAAATGAACGAACCGTCAAAAAAGCAAATGTTTGCCGTAATCAGTCAAAGAAACTCCTAAACTGGAATGTTTTATGCCACAGATAAACGTTTGTAGCATTCAAAATCGGAAGCAGAAGGTACAAGCAACATTTCAGACGTGACAGACATTTTGAAAACGAACCCTTTATTGATGAAATTTAAAAAAAAATGCTTTTGTATCGTCCATACATTTTTACCTACTACCCATTTAGGCCATCTATTTTTAGCTGCGGAGAAGAATGGGCGCAAGAAACTAAACGACATTTACAAATATAAAGAAGTATGTCGTTCGTTACCAAATCATACAATGTTTAATTTAATACATTTACGATTAAAAACTTAGAGAAGATAAGTTTTAAGAGTACTTTGTAGCAGTAGTAGGACCCTTCCTTTTATAATCTTAATAAAAAGCGGTCTAAAAGCTATTTGACATTTTATCGCAAAATATTCGAATGAAACCACTCACGGTAGGCAATTTCCTCTTTTGGAATATAGGTCGTTTTATCACACCGTTTTGTAATGGGTGGTTCGAACATGGAGTATAACTATTTTTAGGTTTGAAAAGAGCGGTAGCCGAACTGACGACGGTTGGTCAGATTATATTTGGGAATTCTGTGTGAAGTTTTCTTCCTTTATTGAAATCAATGTTTTCACGGTGAAATTGTCTGAAACCGGAGCCGATGTCCTAGACTTAAGAGGTGACTTTGGATATTCGAATGGCTTCTGTAGAACGTCGACGTCCCTAAGAATTTTTTTATGTTTTACTAAAGATTCTCCAAGATTCTCGCTCTCCTTTCGCTAGTCAAGCCATCTGATCACGGCGCGTCAAAGAATCCAGGGGTCTGCTAGTTGGGTCTCTCTTCTTGCCTATTAAAGTAAAGAGGGACGGAAGAGAGTTCCTTCCAGATAATTCGCGGGAATGCGGCTTGCATTTCCCCAGTTAAAAAGGGACATAGTGGCCTTCTAGTATAACCTAAGGGCGAGTTGGTAGTAGCCACCGTCAATAAAATTGTAAATTTATATAATGAGGGTTCGTCCCTCAGAAGTTTAGGTAAGCAATTGCAATATCGAATTGCTTTCGGCTTTTCTTGATAATAAAAAGGTGTCGTCAAAGGGTAGATTTTTATGAATAGCCACATCACTTGAAACTCTCCAGTCACGAATAAATTCCCAACTTTGATGGATGTTACAGGGTTGCTACTAGATATTAAATAATACTATATAATGTTTATTAAGTCTACAATGACATATGAACAAATTATTATGTAAAAAAACCTATAACAAAAAACCTTAAAAAAATATAATTAAATAATATAATTATTAAAATATATTATTAAAAGGAGTCCCTTTAGGCAAGGTTCCGAAAATACTGGCAGCGTTCCCCCTTTGAATAGCTAGACTAATTCTTTGTCCGAGGTAGCTGCCAGCTCTTCGGTCTCCTGTGATGTCGACTAAGCTTTTTGCTATTTCCTTAAAAAGTCTTAAAGCGCTAGGACCCCACGGACCAAGGGTCTCGACACCGAATGGGACAAAATCATATTCGGAGCCTAGACCCCTGTATTTGCATGCTTTAGCTTTTTCAGCCGCTTCACAAGCCGCACCAGCTCTGTTGTTGGTTCCATGTAGATGAGAAGGGGCCAGCGTGTCAGAACAGGTTGCATCCCATACCAGCACCCGGCCCATCTTTCATGGAATCAAACTCATACCGTCCGGTCTCTTGCCATCGTCTCTTGCAATACCAGTCGGCTCAAGTAGACTTGGCACGTTGACGGTGGCAAGGGACCGGCGTATGATATCGTTAAGTGCGGCATGTCTCGAGAAGCGGTCTGCACTTTTTTGGCATGACAGTCCGTGATGTCCTAGCTTGTCGACATCACTGCCACAGGGACATTTATGAGAAGCGCAGACCGGAACTCCAAGCCGTAGACAGGTTGCGATTCGGAGCGTGTCAGGCTCAAGAAATGTTCCTGTATTTGACGATGGGTACGGGTGAAGCCAGTAGCCGGCCTCATGCGTACCCAAAGCCAAAAGCCTAGCACGCGCCGAACCTGTACTACAGCTCAAAAGATTGTCATAAAACAATTTGCAGATTATATCGTCCCAGCTCCTCTGTGAATTTGGAGAATCTGAAAAATTTTGACCTGGGCATGCAATTAAGAAAGCGTTTCTTGCTTCTTCCAAGCCAGCAATCTCAAAGTTTGAAGGGGATCCCTTACTTTATCTTACTTATGAGATTTGCTGAACTATGGACAGAAGATAGGAAGGCTGGTAAAGCGAAACTGGAAATTTTGCGAATCCCTAAACCACCATAACGGATGGGTAGGGATGCTTGGGCTCAAGATTGCTCGTTCAGCTGCATATTAAGAATCGATTCTAAGCTAATTTTGATTAAGTCGTCTACTTGTGACAAAAGATCTGAGTGATTCCAAAAGGAGCAGCAACGGAGCACATACGTAAATTTTGGGACGAAAAGACAGAATTTTAAGATGCAAAGTGCATAATGTGGACTAATTTCAAGGAGACGTTCAGCAGAATTTTGAAATTTAGTAATTGAATTATTAATATATTCAGAAATAGATTCATCAAAAATTGGAGAACCTAAAAGGTAAAGGGAATTACTGTTAACTATTTTAATATTTGGAGCCAACATATTAAATTTTAGTTTTACGTCATTTAAATTTAAGTCGCAGTTATTTATAAAAAGTTCGCATTTGCTAAAATTAAGCTCCAAACCAATGGCTTCAAATTTATCTTTGATTAAAAAAAGGTCCGAAAGCACAGTATCCACATCACCTCCTATGATTCCGTCGTCCAAATACCAAACGTTGAATTTAGAATTTAAATTTTTGATTAACGGATTTATAGCCAAACTAAAAATAATTATTTTCTAAATAAATAATTCTACTTAGTACAATTTTTCAAATCGGTCCAGTAGTTTTTGAGTTTATTTGTTACAATACAAACATACATACAAAAATACAAAGCTTTTCTCTTTATAATATTAGTATAGACGAATATTAGTTGGGCAATATTTTATAATTATCTACGTCAGCTTTCACTTGTAGTTGCGTAACTAGCATTTCTTAAACAATTAATTACTGTCATTTTCTGCTTCTCTGTACCCATCTCATAACTAAATGTGATATGATATTTATATGGATATGACATTATCATATGTTACTTTCAAGTTATTTTGATTAAACTTTCATTAACGCCTCGGTAGCCGAGTGACATAGCGCTCGGCCCGATACCCGAGGGTCCCGGGTTCAATTCCCAGGTCAGGCAAAGTATCTATGAGATTTTTTCGATGCATAGCCTGGGTTTGTGATCACCAACCCGCTTTTGGCAAGCATGGTGATGAAGCCAATACCATCATATTTTCTAGTAATGACTTGATTTTAATGATGGAGGCATTTGCGCAGCATTGGGTCAGTTCATCATCATCATCATCAGCTCATTTATCTCCCCACTGCTGGGGCACGAGCCTTCCCTATGGATGGATAGGGAGAACGGGCCTTAAACCACCACGCGGGTTATAGGCTATTTACTTAGGTACTTTAATAATTTAAATTCAAGTTACGATGAACTGAACTACAAAACAATTTTACAAAAATTTCGGTCTAGATAATCTAGACCGAATTCACAATTATCATCATCATCATCATCTCAGCCAAAAGACGTCCACTGCTGGACAAAGGCCTCCCCCAAGGATCTCCACAACGACCGGTTTTGTACTGCTCGCATCCAGCGGCTTCCCGCGACCTTCACCAGATCGTCGGTCCACCTTGTTGGAGACCTGCCCACACTGCGCTTTCCGGTACGTGGTCGCCACTCCAGGACTATCCCGCCCCAGCGACCATCAGTCCTGCGAGCAATGTGCCCTGCCCACTGCCACTTGAGCTTAGCAACTCTTTAGGCTATGTCGGTTACCTTTGTTCTTCTGCGGATCTCCTCATTTCTGATTCGATCACGCAGAGAAACAATTAATCTGACTGTTATTATACCTGACTATTTCACTGTGTCTTAGAATTAGATTGAAAAAAAAGTGAAATTCCTTTTAATACATTTATTTCTTTAAATAAGTAACGTATATTAAAACTAATTATGTTCCGTGGCAACCCTAAACTCGGCCCATAATAAAGAACACGTTTCTGTGGCCGATTCTCGGAGAGGTTTATGGACTTGTAATTTTAGTGCTGAAATCAGAAGTTTTTACGGTTTGTTACTCAGAAGAAAGATGACAACTTGAAAAGGTGGTTTGGTACGTGATTAATTATTGTTCGGTAGTTTCTCGAGAGCGTTCAAGTTGCGATCTTGGAAGTTGAGCAACTTTCAGAATGCCGTATCAACAAATAGGTGACTATATTAAAACATATCGAGTTCCTCGGTGCTGAAAGATAATTATGGGCCAGTGTGCTCACGTGTAAATGTTGATTATGTTGGAAACCTGAGCCGTAATCACTAACACTGTGACGTAATCCGCCAATAAGAATGGATTTTACGGAAATCATACCTAAAATGGATTAAATAAGGGGTAAAATTTTGTATGAAAGTAAGAAGAAGTAAAATACATGAAAATTGGTATTTGCGCCTTTTTGAAAAGAAATAAAGAACGACCTGTCTCAGGAATTTTGTTTATTTTCTTTCAAAGGAGTATAAAAGAAAAAAAAGGTTTTTTGGGGAAATCGTTTAACTTAGTTGAAGTAAGAACTACAAAAAATTATAATTTAATCGACCTATATTTTAATAAAAATAAAGAATTACGTATTTTGGCATTTTTCGAAAACCTCCCCTAGAAATATTAAATAAGGGTAATTTTTAAACTTTAATCCTTGAATTACGGTATTTGGCCATGTTAAAATTATGAAGTATTTCACGATTATTCCTACAGATACCTACTAACATTGTTAAGTTTGGCTTTTATTAAAAACAATCACAAGTTTTGTAGCCCACGTGAGCGAAGCTGCGAGCAAATGCTAGTGACATAATTATGCTATAATGACACATAGTTTTATACTCTTGAATTACGTTTGAATTGGAAATAGCTAAATATGACCCTTTAATTACGACATGTATGTATGTGTAATATCAAAAGTATTACTTATATTTTGGCTTTGCGTCTTATGATAAATACAAAGCAATGTTGCTGGTTGCAACATTCTTGCTGTAATATATTACGAAGGTAATATCAACAATTATTTAAATCTGACAAGTTCATACTTGACCTGCATTGCCACCGAGACGCTGACGCCAACGCCGCGATATAAATGTTAGTTTAGAGGAGCTCGGTGGCGCAGTGGTTAACGCGCTCGGTCTGCAATTGCTGAAGCTAAGCAGCTTTCGCAAAGGCCGGTCTTCGTATGGGTGGGCAAAAATATACAAATCTTATTTATTTATTTTAAACTTTTGCAACATATATTACATGGCGGACTTAATGCCTGAGGCATTCTCTACCAGTCAACCAACCAACAATTGTGTAAAGACAACAATTTAGAAATAAAAATAATTTATTATAAAACGCACAGTATATAACTACCAATCAAAGATAACTACCTACATATACAATTTATATAAATATACTTATATAAACAAATTTAATGTATAATATTACATAAACTACTTTACAAAGAACAAAAATAAATCTATAATAAATAATTTATAAATAGGACGTTACTGAGATGATTCTGCCAAGGTTTTATCATAAAAAACATACGGACTTTCTTTTTAAAGCGTCACGACTCGTAGCTATCCTGATTTCAAGAGGCAGCATATTCCAGGAGAATGGACTGAATATGGAAGGATGAGTGTACAACGCCAGATGTATGGGAAGGACAGAGAAGGAGAACATTATTAGTAGATCGGAGATTCCTACTATGAGAGGAGCAAAGGTATTGAAAATGAGGAGTGAGATAAGAGGGAGCATTTGGAGAATTAAGCAGTGAAAATAGTGTCGTCAGGGCTCGTACACGCCTCCGCTGGCGAATGGGCAGTCATTTTAGCTCGGATCTATATTGCGAGATGTGGTCATATTTTTTGAGGTTATAAATGAACCGTATAGTATTGTTGAGCAATCTGTCGAGTTTATCTAACAAGTCAGCATTAAGATCGAAATAACACATGTCACTATAGTCGAACATGGGAAATATTAAAGTTTGCGCAAGCATAACCTTTGTCTTAAATGGTAAAATGTTCCTCAGGCGATTCAAGGAGCGCAAGGTCCAGGTAACTTTCTTCAGCCCCTCCGTGCTTTGGAAGGCACGTGGTATACGTTCTGGACCCGGTTTCAGCAGTCGTTAGCAACCACCAATCTGCACTGTACCCGCGTGGTGGTTGAAGGCCCTTTCTCCCTGTAGCATTTCCATACTTGGAAGGCTCGTAACATAAAGCATGTCATCAGTTTTAGTCAACGTTAATACAAATACCGCAATCAACACAGAAATTGCGTGCTGGTTTGCAAACCGCCAGTGGTCGTGGCCAAGCGGATGGAGAATCATCATCATCATTATCATCATCATCATTATCATCATTATCATCATCAGCCTATACTAGTCCACTGCTGGACATAGGCCTCTCCAACTGCACGCCACCGAGCACCGAAGATGGAGAATATTAGACGAATATAATTGTTATAACCATTTGCAAAGATTGTAATTTAGTGTAAGCTACTATCGCCAATGTGACGTCATATTACTCTTGTGCGTCATCAATGCGCGCCATTGAAGTCTGTCATCTGTCAAAGGTCGAGGAAGAAAATGTCTACCTGTCATAGTCCAATAATCACACGTGCTGTTCTGTTCATGTGTTCAACTATTCATGTAGGAAGGCCTGAGTCCAGCAGTGGTACTTTTACAGGTGTATCTTTATCATCAGCTCGTTGTATGCCGCATGTCGTTTGGTTAATTTCAGTCTTTATTGTTAGCGTTTCAATATATTGTTAGCAGTAACATATAATCATTTGCTGACTTGTGACCTCGTTCGACTAATTACCGGTAGCAAAGAAAGCTGGGACATACTTTTGTGTACTAAGTGAACTTGCGAAATAACTTATAAACTATAATAATGGATAGTCCCTTTACCCGGAGTGCCAGAATCGCTCGCACCCCGCCCCCTACGTCCCCATCCGCAGCTGCACCTCACCGCATCACACTACGCATTAGTACTATATGCCGGAAAGTGAGTCACGGTACATCGCAGATGGAAGTACAGTATCAGCCCCATAAACTTAAAACTGTCCGAGCCCACTCATCTATTCAAACTCTACAAGACCAACTTGACTTGTCACAGAAGCTTAAGGACCTGAAGCTGAGTATAGAGGAGGCGTCACAACCTGCCACGGGAACGTCCTTTGCTGACATGGTCAAAAAAGGTACTAACAATTTTATTAAGCCGATAAATTTAAATTCAGTGGCCATTTTACCCTAATGATAAATTAAAGTCAAGTGAAGACGCCAAGTCCCTTGTACAAAAAATATTTGCCCTGAACAGACGAAACTGCACGTGAGAGGCCTATGCAAGACTAGGAATGGCGGTGTTATAATCGGTAAAGACTCCAAGGACGAAATTGTAAAGCTGAAACAATCTGTACAACTTACAAACTCTGGCCTTACAGTTGACGAGCCTTACAAATGAAAGCCCAGAGTTCGAGCTTTTTTTAATCTTTTTGATGTGTAATGTGTAACGATGAGTGATTTCGTGAAACGGGACGGAAGTGTACAACAGTGTAACAAGAAGTCGGGAAAGCACGCAAGCGCGCGCCATTTTGTAATTTCAGTAATCGATATTATGAACATGACATTATTATTATATGTGACATTTTGTGTCATATATAATAATAATGTATAAATATTATAACTATCAAAGGTCATTTTGATCTGTCAAATGTCTTCTAATGAGTATTTATACTTACGTCATTGTTAATTCTATATTCTATTTTCTATTGTAACATTGATTTCAACCCTTTCGTGTGTAATAGACTTTATCATTATTTATTTTATAGTTATAAAATGATTAATACTTGACCCACTTTTTTCAGAATATAATGTTAAAATTGCTTATTACTAAGGTGAGATGTCAAATGTTTACACATCATATGCGACTACTGTAAGCATCGCTCGTTTTTTTTTAATATAAGATAGGTTTGCATTTCACTATTGTCTCAGCTGATGGTAAGTGATGAGCCGACGATGTAAAATGCTTACCTAGGAGTGTACCTATTCTCTCGTGATTTGAAGATTACAATGTTATATTTGAAAGGAAACACGGACTGAGGCAAGGAGCCATCATCAAATCCTCATTTTGAAGCGTGCGATAATTTATTTTGCCGCGGTATAAAATATGTTCCCACTATTAGTAGTAGTAGGTACGCTAGACTTAGTAGACGTGGTGGTCTACCAAGCCTTTGACATCAGCAACATCATCATCACCTGCTCATTTTATGTCCTCACTGCTGGGGCACGAGCCTTCTAGATGGAAAGCAAAAAGGGCTTTAAACCACCGCGAGCCCAATGCGGATTAGTAGATTTTATTAAGTGCTTACGCAGCTGGTACCAACAACGTTACCTGTACGCACGCAAAGCACGGAGCAGAAAAAGTAAAGTTAGAATAGAATAAAATACTTTATTGTACACATAAAAACATATACATAACAAAGAATTTAAAAATTAAAACTGGAGTCGTACAAAGGGCGGCCTTATCACTAACAGCGATATCTTCCAGGCAACCTAGGGATAGAGAGGATTGATAATAAATAAAATGGAGGCGTTGAAAATAAAAAATAAAAAATAAAATAAAAACGTGTGCAGTAATACCTTATTATTACTCAAATATAAATACACATATATACACACATACATATATACATACATACATACAACCATATAAATATGTAGAACATGTATACATACCATTTAAGAACAAAAAAATAATTAAAAAAATAGTGGACTAACAGTAGAATTACAATGACAGATAGTGATCTTTAACGAGTTTCTTAAAACTTGTCAGAGACTTAGGTTAGGTTTACAGGCTGATAATTAACATGCATTCCCCCTATCTTTCCGTGGGAGTCGTAGAAGGCGACAAAGGGAAAACCGCCTGGGAGACGGGCAGCAGCGCCTCCCTCAAACAGTAAGCCATACTGCGATCGCCAACCCGCCTGCCAAGCGTGGCGATTATGGCAAACCCAACATGAGGACCGATCGTTGTGGCGATCCTTGGGGGGCCTATGCCCAGGCCTATGACCAGCAGTGGGCGTCATATGGCTGATGATGATGAATTAATATATTTTTAACTGACTAAATTTTGCTAGAAAAAATCAACCGTTCTCAGGAAGCTCCAGTGGGAATCGAACCCGCGACCCTTGGATTACCGGTCCTATTCTCTGAGACCTTGTAACTAAATAGATATACCTACTCGTCAGCATTGTGAATGTAAAAATAAAAATAATAAAAATATTATTATCTACTATTTTTATCCACATTTTTAGTTACCTAAACTGAAAATACATAAGATATTTATGTGTTGCTAGATTGAAAAGTAACACAACCGTTACTAAGACGGGCCACGATGGGTGGAGGTCAAGGGTCCTCCTTAACTTGCCCATAAATCATAATAGTATCGCTACGAAGCACATCTCAGATGAAAAACTGCTGTCTGCCCTCATGAAAGGCTCGACTATGAAAATATTGCCTATGAATCTTTATAAGTGGACTCTGCCAGCGGCGATCAATGTAATAGTTTTTCGTTATCGACTTTTTGTGCTATATATACCTATGTTACAGTCAATACTCTTAACTAGCCAAAAGTACTTGTAATGGCAAAAAACAGTCAATAGTAGTTTTATAATAATAATATTAGACATCATCACATACATTGTTCTGATCCCAAGGTAAGTAGCTGAAGCACTCGCTTTATGGATATCAGAAACAACGACGTTACCACAACCACCCAGACCCGACTCAATATCGAAGTACGTTTTCGCCATCGACCCGACCGGGAATCGAACCCGGGACCTCAGAGTTAGCGCCGCCCAAAGTCCTGCGTGCAAGCTAAGGAGATCGTCAAAACTTTTGACGACCATTTATTTAAACTAGTGGTCGCCCAGTGGTCGAAATTCGACCGTAATTTTATTAAGGCTGCACGGATTGTATCTTAAGCAATGAAAAATTAAAAAAGATAGAATGTGAGTTTAGATTGGCATTGACAGATTTCGGCCACTGCTCTTCCAATTTTGAAATCTTTGAAAAGAGTATATATATGGGTGTGTGTCAAATACATAGTAGTGTGTGTAATGTTTGTTATATTGATTTAATGTAGTTTTTATGCATAATTAAAAAAAAATAACATTCTGTACTCCTTCTCAATTTAAATTATATGTGTGCGAAATTTCATACTCCTCCGTCCGCGCAATTTTCGTAAAAAGGAGTACAAAGGTTTTGCTTCACGTATTAATATATAGATATCTTAGGAGACAACTAAAGGTGCGGCTAAAACCCGTTGATCAGCGATTCATCATTATTAGTTCGTGTCAGTCGACGGCTGGATCAAGACCTCTCCCAGTGCATTTTTAATTAAAGATGATACTTAGTTTATGTCACACCTACAATTTTAAACATTATATTATTATGCAAAGAAACTGCAACACACAAGAAAAGATACTTACTTTAAAGTAGCCTACGTATATATAGTTTAAACTTTATCAAATTATTATCTATTATTATCCTCAGCAGTGGGGACATAAAATAAGCTGATGATGATGATGATGATAGATAGTTTAACCGCCTGTGTGGTCTAGTGGTTAATACCACTGGTTTAGACCCAGAGGTCCCCGGGTTCGATTCTCAGCGGGGTGTACATGTTTGTGTACTCGGTTTGGTAGGTGGTAGGACTTGTTTGTCCGCCTGGCTAGCTACCACCATCTTATCTAAATATGTTGCCATAACATCAATGTTTGTAGCATATTGTTGTGTTTCGGCAGCTAGAGATAAGATAGCCAGTGCCTTACTAGTTGAGGCTCCCGGGTGAAATGCGCTTCCACCAATTGGCCTTATCATCATATAAAAAAAATATTAGCACTATTTTAACTATAAAAGCGGCTGCGCTAACCGCTATGTTACCTATTACTGCTAAGTAATAGCACAGTTTAGCAAGCATACAGTTGCGCATCGAAGGTACTTTCGCAGAGCAAGGGAGAGGAACCCGCGGAGAAGCGGACGCCGCGGCGAGTGTCCCACAAACAAGCGCAGTTTGTGGGAGCGACCGTGAAGGACAGCCACGTGCGCGTATTGCGTATTTTAAACGTTTTTTGAATTTACGTTCAATGATTCCTATAGAATATAATGGTGCATACACGTTGTTCTGTATACGGTTGTAAGTCGACGTTGAAACACAAAAATGACTAAATATTTTCTTTTTTCTTTTTATTTTATTCATTTTGCTAACTTCTCATTGATTAATAATGAACGTTTTTACAACACATAATTAACTAATACAATTACAAATATCAAATTCTAATTCGTCACAAACACTACAATTTTCACTTCTTTTTATTTCGTATATCTACAACAGCCTCCATATATTTTATTAGGCTATTTCTGTGTTTTTTATTCTCAATTATCAATTGAATCGAATTTTTGTTAACGAGACCATCTATCTTTTGCTCTAGTTCTTGTTTCGCCATGGTGTTTATTGGGCATTCTGTTATTAGATGTAGCATCTGTATCACAGTTGTACTACGGGCTCTCCTTATTAAATAGTTACTTCGTAACTCTAACTCCAGCCTATCGGATTTTTCTAGTGTAGGTATATGTATTCTTTACGGCGCAAGCTCTTGCGCAAAGTGAAATCATTATGTTTACAACTTATTGGAGTAGTTGGTACGTCGGACACAGAAGAAGTAGGTGTTTGTCTAATATCCAACGGTTATGATTTATTTTTTTTCTTTTCAGTTTTTTCTCTTTGCAGTTATTTTTTGTGTTAGTCCGGTTTTTACGAGTATATTATTGTTTTTTATATAGTTGTTTTAGCAGTCCGGTTTTTTTTAGGGTTTATATTTAAAATTTCTGGGCTTGTTTATTTTTTTATTTTTTTAAGCATTTCGAATGCGATTTCAATATATTGTTTTAATAATAGAAAATTGAAATCTAAAAATAAACCTTCACGTTAATTTAGCAGTGCAACATTTGTAAATATTCTTGATAATTAATGATTATTTTACAAAAAATATTAACGATTGTTTGATTTCAAATTTAGTGACAACCCTTGCATATCGGCGAACGATTGTGTAGATACCTACGCGGGCGGCGGCATCGCCCCACATCAAAGGCGATGCCCTACTGTATGAAATGGTAATACTGTGGTAATAGGTAACATAGCGGTCAGCGCAGCCGCCTGGATTGCGGAAGACCCAGGTTCGATTCCTGGCTGGGTCAGGTGGGCGTTTAATTTTTTCACTGTATTTTATAAATTTTATAAATATTTAATTTAGCTTCAGTGCAGCAATTAGCAATTGAAAATAAAAAGTAAAAATTATATTACTATAACATAACAAAATGCATCACGTTCTCCTATGAAAATCAGAGTTGCAGTTTCTTATAGCTTCAACTTATGCTGAGCTAACGTTAGCCGTACGGTAGCAAGTCGTGCGTGAGCATCTCACACATAGACCCCTTGCACGGACACGGATCTCGGAACAGATCGGATACAATTTGTTTGTTTTGTTGTCATAGAAACTGTAAAAAGGAACGAAGTCCGTCAGGTCAGCAAGTTATTTATATAATACACCGACCAACATAAGTCCGAGAGCAGCTGCTTTTGCAAGATTCCGGTATGTATAAGGTTCTTATTTTGTGGTTCCGACGTACGAAATCAATCCATACTTGTTTGGATTTTTTATGCGTTCGTACACGATTAAAGGTCATGGATCTAGAAAAATTGATTACACCGTTCATACGTCATAGGCTTTCTGGCATTTCAACTGATAAAACCGCAATCAGTGTGCGCGTTCATTATCGTATGTTTACGTAGGATAGATTAAATTCGTACGAAAACGCATTCAAACTGCGGCTGGTCTTAGGATCGCCACCCAGAGTCGGATTCTGAGCAGCATTAGCACCACCACGCTAGTTCACGCTTATATTCTTCTTCTTCTTTTTCTACATTTTCTTCTTTTTCTTCGCCTTCTTCTTCTTCGTCGTCTTCTTGTTCTACTTATTCTTCTTCTTCTACCGGCATGTCGACAAAAGCATGAGATAAATTGTAGCGTCTATAGATGTCAGAAATCATAGTACCTCTATTTATCTAATATCATAAACGAGCAATTCTTGTATTATGTATAATCTGAATCTCGAAAACGGCTCCAATGATTTTAGTATGCAGGGGGTTTCGGGGGCGATAAATCGATCTAGCTAGGTTTCATTTTTAGAAAACATTATTTAAAAAATAACGAGCATAGCTCGGTCATCCAGGTACTTTATTTATTATACAGTACATAAAACAGATAGTAAATACTCGTAGTAATACTCTGCCTGATGGGGATGATCTAAGTCAATTATTTATTTATTTATTAGGTACACAAAACAGATAGAAATAAAAAAATAACAAAAAAAGCATCATAAATTGTATAAGAGCTAAATTCCTATCGAAGACATGTGTACACAACACGATTATATAAGCGTCCATCTTAATATCCAATTAAAAACTAATTAAATACCTACATAGAATGGTGAATAATAAAAATATAACAAATTGAAAACTTATTCTAGGTTAATGTTGACAACTTTATGAAGTTTTCTTAATAAGTGGGTGATGCCGAGCCCAGAATTATCCGGTAATTTTTTTAAAATTCATGTATTTTCACGGAAAATATGTCGATGCTGTTATTAAGTGCCACCAGTTCATTGTTTATACGGCACATTCTGACAATAGAATTGTATTTAGTTTTTTTTTTTTTTTATATATTAGAAGGAGGCAAACGAGCAGGCGGGTCACCTGATGGAAAGCAATCACCGCCGCCCATGGACACCCGCAAAACCAGAGGAATCACAGATGCGTTGCCGGCCTTAAAACAAAAGTCAAAAGTACAAAAGTCTTATACGGGGTTCGATACAAAGTATTTAATTGAATTAAAGAAAGCAATTATTAGACTAACTGACGTACACCCATGCCTAACTAAAGCGTATCAGCTTTACAAGGTGGGTTAGCAGGACTGATATTAAAGGGATAAAAGCGCATAAATCTGTCTAAAAGTAAAGGGCAAAAGATAGAGAAATGGCTCAGGACCGAGAAGTATTTTTTTTATATTAACGGGTAAGCACAGTGCCTTGATCTTACCTGATGTTAAGTGATGATAAGGCCAATGATGAAAGCGCTCTTCACCCGGGATCCTCAACTAGTGAGGCACTGGCTATCTTATCTCTAGCTGCCAGAACACAACAATGCTACAAACATTGATGTTATGGCGACATATTTAAATAAAATGGTGGTCGCTAGCCAGGCGGACTAACAAGCCCTGCCACCTACCAAACGGAGTACACAAACATGTACCCCCTGGGAATAGAACCCGGGACCTTAGGTCTAAACCGGTGGCCTTAGCCACTAGACCACAGAGGCGGTGAAAGTCGCCTACATTCATCACCACCGGTCCATTTTGTGTTCCCACTGCTGCTGCACGAGCCATCCTATGGTTCGATAGGGAGAACGGGCCGTGAACTACCACCACCAGTGCGGATTGGCAGCCGGGACCAACGGTTTTAAGTGTCTTCCGAAACACGAAGGAGCTCGAGATGATAAATTTTGGTCACCCATCCGATGACCGGTCTTTGCGAAACTTGCCTATCGAGGTCCTCAAACTCATCGAGGCCTATCCTATTGCAACAACTTATTTCAACCAATACGGAAATAACTTATTATCATTGCTCTAAAAACAACCCGTTGACCTGTGACCGCAAATCGCGCTAATTATCGGAATCGGTGAGACCAATCGATCCCTTCTCATTTCCCTTCGAATGTCAATGTTGGAACTAATTGTGGGTTGACCGAAGCAAGGCCGTCACTGTGGCGACGGACGGCGCGATTCAAATCGATAACACAATTTGTGTCCACTGTTGTTTTGAAGCGATGACGTACTTCACACCCTTTTTGGGTATTTTTTTTTAAATTTTGTGATAAAAAAAATATTTAATAAAAAATACATAACTAAATTTGTTAATCTTTAAATACATATTTAAAAGCATTTAATGCGAAAACAACGATGATAAAGCTTTTTCTATATAGACATAATTAAAAAATATAGTTTTTTGTTTATCTGTATAGGCGCATTAATTAAATTAAGTGAAGTAAATAATATTTTTTTTTAGTAAGCTCAGCCTCAGAAGCATTTTTAAATAGTCGTGATAATAATTAATCATAATAATAGCTAAAAAGATTGAAAGGATAAAATTGTGCACGCTGGAATATTCGAGACAGTATGGCGGTGACACAGGCAAGCAGCATGCAAAGATCAGTAGCGATACAGCATGTAGCTATATATAGGTGAAACCACTACCTTAGTATTTGAAAAAAAATGCCGTTATAATAACGTAGTACACACGCCTGCCCATCAATAGACTTTGAACCTTACGTTTGAGACATATGGTTGAAAATGTATTAAAGAAATTTGACAGATTTGGTTCGGTTGATGTTTTCGTGTTAGGTAGGTCTGTAGGTACTTTGATGTTTACATTCCAATAAAGTTCATACTTCCGTTGTCCGCAACTGAAGTACAAGAAATATTTCAGGTTTCTTTTAAAGGTTTCACGCAAAAAGGTAAAGAATAGTTGGTTCGCAAACATCTCAGTAATTATAATAGCTACACCTACGAATCTACGTTAATCTCCTTTCCTAATGATGACTAAAGAAAAAAACTGCGGACGGGTTTCCGCTGTGTCAGACCCAGAGTCACTTCTAGGGCCGAATCAAGGATACCTTCAAACATATTCGCCTTAGTATCCTTTATTTGAGATTTTTATAGACGCGTATCTAGTTCTAGATCTCATAACGAGGTTTAAACCAAACACAAATATTATTATGTATTTAAACCAAGTCATCAATGTCAAGTCTAGTCATGTCATTAATGAAAATTACTGTTTTACTCAAAATTTAAAAAGACACTGTACTTTTAAACTTTCTATAACGTTGTCTTTATCTGGGTTACGCTAAAACTTTTACCATGATTAACTTCCACAAAATTTATAACACTCGTATTATCTATTTGAAATTACTTGAATTTTATCGAGTTCTGACGTTTGTCACATCTTGGTGTAGGCCGTTTTACAAAATTATGTTTCAATTATTTTTGATGCGTTCCGATTTACGTAAAACGAGCTGGACTTTAAAAACCTAAATGCTAAGATCTCAGGCCGGTGGTGAATTGTACAGTACACGCCTACACATCCAGACTATCCAAAACTGAATTATTTTTCTATAATTGTTGAACCATATTCCTTGGAAATAAAGTCAAATGTCTATTGAGAAAATTTGACAGATTGTGGTAGGATAGAAAGCAGGCGTGTGTTTTCTATTTTTTATAACATCGCTAAAACTGCAAAAAACCCTTAATGCAGCCCTGTTAACTTTGAGCAGAAGGATTACACGCGGTCGACAACCCTACGTGGCACGGACAATTTACCGCCGAACGAGAGTTAGTTGATCCCCAGAGAGCCTTTATGGCAACTCGTTAGAAATTTTCATCTTTACAATCACGTAGGTGTCTGCAACGGTGTTGTAAGAATTAAGTTTACCGACTGAATAATATGTCTGAGTTAGTGGCATAACTATTTCTCTTCGCATTTTTTTTGTTATTAACTTTCATATGAAGAGTTTAAAAATAAAATATTATTTGCAAATTAAAATACACCATGTGTTTACAGGTACACACGGCGGCAGATCAAGCTACCCAAAACTGTCATATTTCTACAATCAATTTTGAACTTTATAGTTTGGTTATAAGGATCAATATACATTGGAGAAAAATTGACAGGTTTGGGTAGGTTGATCTGCCGCCGTGTGTACACACAATCATACCTATTTCTATCTAATTTCCGTTTGTGAATTCATTTCAAATCAAAAAATGCAACGGTTCAAAAATAATCTATTTGCAAATACAAATGTGTGTATTATTCACTTTGTAGGTAAGTTAAATATAAATCGTGAATTTTGCATAGATCAATTAGTTTATTGACTAACCTTAATTAGCTTCCATTGTTAGCTTTTGACTTATTTTATCTGTGGGTTTAAATTAATTCTAACTTAAATTAACTTCAAACCATAGACCAAACATCAATATTATATCGGAGTAATGAGTGCGAATTTCATACCATTTGATCACGGTAACGAAAACGAAAATTTGTTTGGCAAAATTCTAACTCTTCTTGTATTTCGCCAGGAGGCGCTGTTTCAATGCCATACAAATGTTTGATTTTGTAAACGTAAACGAATGAGTACGGATGGTAAACAAAACTCATACTTAGGCACTCTGGTGACAAACGCGGTACCTAAGTTCCAATTTCGCTTGCGCTTCACACATAACAGACGAAAACGTAAAATAGGTAAGTAGGTACGTACCTAAGTAAGTAATTTCTTATTTTTCTCCACAATCTTAAACTTAGGTACACTATAAAACATAAAAACAATGTTTTGTTACTAAAAGCTCCCACTCACTAAAAGTTGATTCAATAACACTATTAAAGTACCTAAGCGATTTTCATTCGCCATTCGATCATGTTAACGCAAATTTTAACTTTCCTTTTATTCCACCAGTGGCGATAGCCAAAGTAACATTAAGAAAACGATAGCGAAGTTCGAAAAGATTAAAATGTATGGGATTGACATAAGCCGCGCTAAATCACGTGGTCAATCTTATGTCAATCCCATACATTTTATTCTTTTCGAACTTCGCTATCGTTTTCTTAATGTTACTTTGGCTACCGCCACTGGAGGCGCGGCTTTAATGCCATACGTTTTTGTTATGGTGGCACGGCGAATGAAATTCATACTAAACACCCAGATTATGACTTAATTACGTTCCGAGATACGTAAGTGGGCCTAAATTGCTTACAAAAATTTAAAATTCGTGTTAAAACATCTCACTGCTGGGCTCAGGCCTTCCCACATAAACAATATAATATGTATAATGATTGGGCCCATACCGAATTGCTATGTTGAAACATCAATGGAAATATTTACTTCAAATTATTTGGTTTGGATAATTTGTAGACTGATCTCACCGTGTGCTATTTTTGTTCACACATGACCTGAATCGTGTGGATAGGCTGACGATGAACGAGGTAAGGTGAATCTGTCAAATCGAAAATCGTAAATACGTAGGTATATTATTATGAAATAAGTTAAAATTCACGGAAACTTTAAAAAACAGAAAGAAAATTACGGAAATCAAGTCTTATTATCATAACATCTAATAAATAGTATAAAACTAATATTCTGTAAAAATAAAAATTATAAATTTAATTATTATAGATATGGATTATATTATTATAGTAGGTACTACAGCAATAAAAACAATCAATATCAGACATCAGGGATTATGTAAAACAACCTTGCCCTCACGGAAATTCTGTATCTGTTGAATATTAATTACTAAACATATCTTAGCATAAGTAATTTATTCGTCATGCCTTTATTCTCCAAAGAAAAGTTAACGTTCATTCAAATTCATTCATCACGATACATCAATCACTCATTCATTCATTAATGAGTGATTCGTTGCGTTCACCATAGCCGTGCAATAATGGAAACGGCGCACCGTCTAGACTGCCCCCCTTATAATTTTAGTACGCAGTGACGCGAGCGCAGTATTCCACACAACTAGGTTATCCACACACGTGATTCACACAAGTGTTCGTCAGTGATAAGTGTATTGACATAAAACAAGTGACAATGGCGGAACCGGTGAATCTACTAGGGTTGGAATCGAGTGATTTTAAAAAGTTTTTGGGCTCATTCGATCATGTGTTTTCTGATTGTGACGGTGAGTTGCATAACCTATAATTATTACCGTGTTACATCGCACATGAGGATTCGGTCTTTTGTTATGTTTCGTCATGCGTTTTGGTTTATCAGTGGTTGCTATGGGGAAGTTGAATTAAAGTATGTGTAATGTAATGAAAATATATCGCTCGTTTCAAAAATAAAATACTCTTTTTGTTTTATTTATCGTTTTTTTTATGTTTTACTTGTCAGAAACATAAAACAATTACACAATGTGTATCAACAAAACTAGATTACACAGTCATAAATGTATTATCACACTAATATTATAAATGCGAAAGTTTGTGTGTATGTATGTGTGTATATTGGTTGCTTCTTCACCCTGCAACGGATAGATGGATTTGGCATACAGATAGTTTATAACCTGGATTAAAACATAGGATACTTTTTATCCCGATATTCCCACGGGAACGGGAACCACGCGGGTGAAACCGCGAGCGGCCGTTAGTTTCACATAAAGCAACTTTATCTTTAGTCAATAAAACAGTGGAAATTTAAGTTAATAATATTATATCTTATAAAAATGTAATAACAATAAAATGTAAAATTGCACTTCAGTAGATATGTTTCCTTGATGATTTATCAACAATATAACAATTTTATAGGCGGGTACTGTTTTTATGATCTAATTATAACATTAATTTAATTTAATATGTTTGCCGACCAAAACACGTTATTTTTTCGATACGTTCAATTTTTTTCAATTAATGTTTAACCATATGTTACAATATACATATTTTAAAAGTCTATTGAGGTCATTTTATAGTTTTTGGCACTTTGGATGCCTTGTGCGAGGTTCATTCGACATTCAATCGCGTTAACGAAAACGAAAATGTGTATGGCACAATTTAACTCTTCTCGTATGTCGCGGAGGAGGCGCTGCTTAAATGCACACTAACTTTTGTTTTCGTAAACGTAATCGAATGATTACGGATAGTAAACAAAAATCACACTCGACACTGATGTACAGTCATGTTTATTAATATGTATACACTTTTGAAAGTTTATAACCTTTATTTACCTTGTAATAAGAATCAACATCTGTCAAAAGTATTATTGAACTTGGCTGTACAGGCGTGCGTGTTTAACTAACGTTTAACTACCACTTGACAAAAAAACTTCAGCGCCCATGTAACTTTTTGTGTACTTAACATGTAATTTTTTAATTTTGTTTTTTTTTTACATGTTGTGGTTTTCTTCTATATTTTTTGTGTTAATTTTTAATGGAAAGTGTCCTGCTATGATAGGGATTTTCCAATATTTTTTTGACGCTGTAAGGGAGAAAAGAGCTGGACACTTGCTGAGTTTCTTGCCGGTTCTTCTCAGTACAAGATCTCCCACCCGGAGTAGACTAACGAACCGATGGCATAGCGACATTCACAAGAGCTACTTGTAGCCTAAACTGAATAAATTATTTTTGAATTTGAATTTGAATTTAACGGCTCAGCCCAAATCGCACATCGCCCAAATCGCACATCGCCCAAATCGCCCTGGTAACTACAGTACCCAGTTTACCCTACGAATTCACTTTTTGTACGGTTGAATGTAATCGAATGATTACGAATAGTAAACACAAAATCACACTCGACACTCTGATGTGTAAGCATGTGTTTATCTAACACTTGACAAAAAAAATTGCTAAGCCATAATTGTTTCACAAAATAGATTTGATGGTTCCTAAGACAGTTTCTATGTATCTCTATGGTTCCAGGTTTCCTCATACTGCCCCAGTTACAAAAAACACTATGTATACACGGCTTAGTCAACATATACCTACGAGATATGTTGACTAAGTCGTAAGGAAAATGCTGTTTGATTTATTCACAACTGATAATAGGTCAGTATGACGAGCGTATTATTCCCGGCTTTAAGGCCAAGCTAGGTTAGCATCAATGGAATTAATTTTATTATTATTACCATCGCTATCAGCTTGTTACATTTTACGGGTCAGTGTGGCCTGAGCCTTCCCATATCAATTAATACCTAATAATAATATGGGAAGGCTCAGCCCACACTGACCCGTAAGATGTAATAAGTTATTATCACACTTTTTTAGGCAATTATTTGACTTTGATTTCACCCGATGATGCCACCTAGGATACTTGTCAATATAATACCTGTTCACTTTTTCTTTAAAGATTGTCCAGGCTGTACGTTTCAGGATAACATGTTCGCAGAAAAGGCATTCCACTCCTTACCTCGAAATATTTTAAGGTCACCATCACAGTGCAATGCGATAGTTGCTTCACCTGCATGATTGTAACCCGATCTCGCTTATTTTATTTTATTTTATTTTATTTTATTAAGGAAACAAACAGCTTTATATCATACATATAAACAATTTAAATAATATAATACAGTAGCCTTTAAAGTTTCCACTGCTAACTTGTACAAAAACTTGTGCTTGTTGAACAACAATGCGAAAGAAAACGAAAAAAAACCAAAAACATAATATCGAAACAAAAATTTAGAAAAAACTAAAAAAAACTAACATCAAAATCAGGTTGAAAATATACATATTAAATTAAAGTTAGGTTTCTCTTAGCAGTCTACGAAAACGAGAGATGTTTTCGTGAAATACGTCGATGTGATTATATTATTTATTGCATATTATTTAATGCTTATGCAACTTTTGTTAACTATTAGACCGAGATGAAGTTAACTACAATTTGTTTGTTAACAAAACAGCGACATCTAGTGAAGAAATTGCGAAATCAATATATTATTGTGATCATTGCGCAAGGACTACTCGTAGTAATAGCTTCGTAAGAGCGTTTGCGCCGCACACTAGCGCCGCCAATGAAAAAAAAAAACATATCTAGTAATTAGAGATAGAAAATCAAATTATGCTCAACAAACTATCTAAATGAAGTAATTTAGCATTTTTACGTCACTTAATGAACACCTGACATGTTATGGTTTAGTTAAATATGGCGTTATAGTTAAAAGTGGCCGTAACGTCTTATTTAACTAAACCATAACATGTCAGGTGTTCATTAGGTGACGTAAAAATGCTAAATTACTTCATTCAAATAGTTTGTTGAGCATAATTTGATTTTCTATCTCTAATCACTAGATATGTTTTTTTTTTCATTAGTGGCGCTAGTGTGCGGCGTAAACGCTTTTAATCCTTTATCTACAAGACATAATAAAACAGAAATATGTGAATAATGTCAATTGCTAATCTAATAGTACCTACATAAGTGAAATGATTTTTTTTCTCTTAAAGTGTTCTTATTAAAAGCAATTAATTTTATTACTATCATATTTTATGTACATATTCTCATTTATACGTAAGTTTCGTAGGTAATGAAAAATTAAATTTTTACTTCAAAAGCGTAATTTCAAATAGGTCAATGTTAGGCGAAAATGACGCTTATTAAAATGTGATAGAGGTTAATCAATTCACTTTATTCCATTGACATTAATTAACAATCACCGCTTATAATGTGCTACGCGTTTATCAGTAACGATTCTTGTTTCTTATCTTTATCCACTATTTAAGATTTTAATTACCTACTTGTTGCGAGGCTCTTTTATTATGTATGCTTTTAGCTGCTAGCGTAAAGCCACCTATGAGTACACACTACCAAAGAGTGCGCATTGCAACTAATTCCTAATATTATTATATCGGTTAAAAACTCGACGAGCTCGATGGCGCAGTGGTTAAGGCGACGCATTGGTAATTTACGTGGCGGGGATCTTGATTTTTCCCAACAATTACAAAACATATGAAAGTGATATTTGATGACATCATTTTTCATTTAATTGACTTCATTTTGTTAGATGCAGAAACACGACTTTTTAACTTTTATAACAGAGAAAAAAATATCAAAGTTACCTCTTTTAAAACATAGATTCACATTTTACAGGCTAACCAGACCGATTTAAGCATCTAAATTTTCTTAGTAGATTAGTCTTAACACACACTTCAAAATTGTAGTTCATTTTTTTAAATAATTTGCAGTTTTAATTTAAAGGAAAAAAAAACAATTTTTCTTATGGTACGGGGCGCAAACGCTCGTATCAAAACGTATGAGATTTATTGTTTAGCGGTGCGTCGCCTTAACACGCCCGGTCTGCGATTGCTGACGTTAAGCAACTTTTGCAAAAAGCCGGTCATCGGATGGGTGACCAAACATTTATCATCTCGAGTTCCTCCGTGCTTCGGAAGGCACTTAAGGTACCGGCTACATTAGCAGTCATTAACAACCACAAATCCGCACTGGGCCCGCGTGGTGGTTTATAGCCCGTTCTCCCCATCCATCCATAGTGAAGGCTCGTGCCCCAGCAGTGGGAACATTTTGAGCTGGTGATGTGTGGTTAACAACACTTGCCTGTTACTTGCCTGACTTAATGACTGTATGGTATTAATAATGTTGTACGTATTACTTGTTTATGGATGTACGCTACACTTTGGTTGTTTTACCATATCTTAGGTGAGCAATCGAAAGGGCTATCCTTACAAAAGACCAAAACTATAAATAAATAAATAAATTTTCCTACACTCACACCAATTATCTAGCCCAATAGAAGCTTCGTTATGAGACTCGTTATATGGTTACTAGACAACGGATAAACATACTTAAAATATTTAAATACATACTTTTTATACATAGAAAACACCTAGACCCAAGACAATTTAGAAAAACAATAATTTCTAAATTGACCCGACCGGGGATCGAACCCGGGACCTCAGAGATGGTGACACCATGAAAACCGGTGTACAAACCACTCGACCAAGGAGGTCGTCTAAAAGACAAAGAAATTTGTTATTTATGTAAATACTAGATGTTTCTCGCGACATCACTCGCAAGGAGAACACTATCCCACAGAAACCTGTTACCGAAATAAAAAGTATTCTATATCCTAGTCGGGGTGACGGTCTGTCTATGTTCAAAGTTTTATCCAAATCCGTTAAGCCGTTCTCAAATGATGCGCATCCCAACGAAAAGAATTTCATTTTAATTTATATAGATTTTGTTTAAATATGTCGCCTTAACACCAATGTTAGTAGCGTTGTAGGTGTTCCGATCCGACAGTTAGAGATAAGATATGCCAGTTCCTCAGAAGTTGAGGATTCTAGGTGAAGTGCGCTTTCACCAGCCTGCACTTACCCGTAAGGAATAATAAAATAAGACTTTTTTGATTTACAAGTAAACATTGATGAGACGTGACGAAGCATTTTGCTAATCTGAAGGTGGGACAGTTAGCATTAACGTCAACGTTACTCATCATGCTACTAATAAACTAACGTCCTCGCATTTGAACTCTATTTTCGTTATGTTAGCGCTACTGGAGCGAAATCATCAAACAAAAATAAACAAAACGTAACTACGCGCGTTTTTATACATAAAATATTATTACCATGACGTCAGGAACCCTTAAAAATAAATCATGATTTGTATAAAGTTTTTCATTAAATGAGGAGCTCGATGGCGCAGTGGTTAACGCGTCCGGTCTGCGAGTACTGAGGTTAAGCAACTTTCGCAAAGGCCGGTTATTGGAAGGGTGACCAAAAATTTCCGTAGCCGTTGGTCCCGACTGGATTAGCAATCGATAACAACTACCAATCCACACTGGGCCCGCGTGGTGGTTTATCGCCTGTTCTCCCATCAATCCATAGGGAAGAATAAAAATACATTAAATCAATAAAACAAACATTACACACACTACCATGTATTTGAAACACGCATTTAAACTCTTTTCAAAAATTTCAAATAAGGAAGAGGAGCGGCCGAAATCTGTCAATGCCAATCCAAACTCCCATTCTATCTTTTTAATTTTTTATTGCTTAGGAGACAATCCGTGCAGCTTAATAAAATTACGGTCGAATTTCGACCACTGGGCGACCACTACTTTTTATAAAATAGTCAATGACCAAAACTAAAAACTGTTTTTTTTTTTAAATTATAATACTGTCCCTCTGCTAGCGCAGCCTAGCCTAGCCTAGCCTTCATCATTGAAATCAAGACATCGATCGATACAATTGATGGATATTTGTTTGATCACCACGCTAACTTGCCTGTAATGATTTTAAACGCAGTACATTGTATAGAAAAATGCGAAATTTAATTTGTCCGGCCCGGAAAATGAACTCAGGATCGTCGGATATCGAGCTATGCGCTCGACTTTTAAAAGAGAATTTGTACTTGAGATAATTTGCGATAACTTGAGATATTTTTTAGTCGTAAACTTTTTAAAAATAAATATAAGAAATACTTTCGGAACTCTAACGTTGATTATATATCTATTAAATTACTGATCTGAACTAGCACTATGATCAAAACACTCCAAAAACCAATACTTCAGATAACCACACTCGGTATATAGTTCATTAATCCAGGTATTATCTGCACTAATCATCTGTTAATACACAACGGATTTTATGAAGCTGATATTACTATATGCCACGGTGAATGACGTTGGCAGGTCATTATGTACATTCTACAGTGTTATGGATATTCAATTATGTATCATAAATACCTCATTTAGTGTTTGGTTAAAACTGATCTGTGTTGAGTTGTGATAATTATAATACAACTTGTTATACTATCATCGCTTACTCGTTACTTACTCGTTAGAGTAATTATTAACGGGATCCTAACCATTTTAATTATTTTCGGATTTTCTGATGAAAATGATAAGAATCCCCTTAGTAACTACTATAATTTATTTTGATAACTCGAAATTTTGAATAAAAATGTCTTTTTGATCGATATTTTTTTTTAAGGAAACACTTCACTTCAATTATATTTTTTAAACTTCATCCTAGGAGATATTATTCGTACGTAGCTAAATTCCAAAGACACTAAAGGCACAGAGTACATTTTATGTATCTAAAGGTGCGTCCACACACACATAAAGTCTTATAAGACTAAACATGTTTTTAAGCATAGTAAATGTAGCATGTTTTATTAGTGTGGACGATAAGTGTCAATAAAACAGCCTTATTGAGTGTTTCCGTTTTCATCCCACTTTTTCATCCCACTTCAATATAATTCCGCTTTCAACCCAAAATCTATTCCTTTTTCAACCCACTATTTTTTAAATCCTTTTTTTAACCCATAATTCTTTCCGCTTTCATCCTACATCCAAATTATAGGTAGCTTATTGTTTGTAACATTGTTACATAGCATAGTTATGTAACACGTTACTAAACGTGGACTAACTTTTGAAGTAGAGCCGCTTTTAAATAAGAAAAATAAGACTAAGAATAAAGTTTATTTCGTTAAAAAGTTTCTTGTTACAATAGCTAGTGGCTAGAATCTCCTTTTAGGCTTCACACCCGTACCAGGAGACTCTGCTCTTCCAATAAAAACAATGTTTTATGTGTACAGTTTACAATCTCTATACAATATTAATTAAAATAGTATTTACTAATGGTCACCCAGTGGTCGAAATTCGACCGTAACTCACAAAATAAGTATACAATTTAATAAACACTTATTACACATACATTTAAGACAACTTTAACTTTTCTAAATCCCACACTTCGTGCGCGCAATCTCAATTTAAAAGAGTTTCTAAATAAAAAGGAGAAAAAACATAGCTATAGTTATGTTCGTATACAAAGCAATGATGCTTGACGGTAGAAATAGGTCATTATCATTATCATCGCCAGCTCATTTTATGTCCCCACTGCTGGGACACAAGCCTTCCCAATGAATGGATAGGGAGAACCATAAACAACCATGTGGGCCCAGTGCGGATTGGTGGTTGTTAACGACTGCTAATGCAGCCGGGACCATCGGCATAAATACCTTCCGAAGCTAGGAGAAGCTCGAGATGATACATTTTCTGGTCAACCGTCTGATGACCAGAATTTGCGAAAAATGCTTAACCTTTGCTATTGCATACAGGATGCGTGCGTTCACTACTGTATCTCTTCAGAATTAGGTATAAGCAAGATTCTGGACAGAATCCTACCTTAAATACGCAAAGTAAATTATGTATTTTTTTTATTTTATCTTTTATTGTTTCAGGTGTGATATGGGCTAATAACACTCCGCTGCCGGGCTCAGAAGAGTTCTTCAAAAAAATCAAAGCACATGGCAAAACAGTACACTACGTTTCAAACAACAGTTTAAGAACGAAACAAGACTATGAGGCCAAGTTCAAATCTGTGGACATTGACAATGGATTTGTGAGTGAGACAAAATACATTTGTCATTTTTATTTTATTTCTTTACTTTAATTTTGGCAACAAACAGACATCTCCGTCTCGACGAGTCGGGGTTTGAAGTATATAACGAAATGAATTTATGAGAACCATTATTCTATGGGTATTACTGTATACTATTTACTGGTTATTTACATAGTAGTTTATTGTAATATACATATTGTTTCTAAAAAAAAAACATCCTAATTTTAATAGAGAAGATGGTTGGAATCTACCACCAGCCTGGGATCCCATCATACAAAATATTAAATCCCAGCCCCGACACCATACTGCCAGACCAAAAGATACTGTAAGCTCTTTCTGCGTAAAACAGAACGCACCTGATTAAATTTAAATGAGGGTATACAAGCTACCAACTAATTATGAGATGACCAACACCTCAGTCTCCTTTTGACCACGGACCCTGCAAAGGGTTCGAAACGTCAGGATAAACATTAAATAAGTAATGTGTAATATACATTTCAAATTCCTCCGTAGCCGAATGGCTTGCACGCCGGCGGCACTAACTCTGAGGTCCCGGGTTCGATTCCCGGTCGGTTCAATGTCGAAAACGATCTTTTCGAAAAAGCGTCGGGTCTGGGTGGTTGTGGTGCCGTCGTCGTTGCTTCTGATTGACATTAAACGAGTGCTTTAGCTTAACCTTGGGATTAGAGCAATGTAAGTATGTGATGTTGTCTTAAATTTAAAAAAAATAAATATGCAATTGGTTAGTAGCAAGAAGTGTAAAAAAACTTATTTTTACACTTCTTGCAACTTAACAATTACAAAAAGTTGAAAAAAATTTTTGTCATTTTATTCCAAACGATTTCAGTAAATAACATTTCTTTAAAAAGCTCCAACGGGATCTAAACTAAATTAATGACATTGTTACCGAACTTGACACATTAAGGTCCTCAAAATTGGTCCCGCAGCAATTAAAGAAGACGTAATTAAGGGATCACTTACATTTTGAATGAGCACAAACATTTTATTAATTCAGGCGTTTGATGTAAAACCGCGGCCGAATTAAACTGTGACGATAATTAATGTTGTTACGTAATTAAAGGAAACAATGAGAGAGTAAATGACAATAAAACTCTTTACCGAGCATTGTCCTTTGAAGTTTTGGACAGTTAACATTGTGTAATAGGGACCTGTACTATATCTATGCGATTGTCACATAAAAAGGGTGTTATGGAACAATGATAAATGTACTGTAATGCTTTAGTAGCTTTACTTATAATAAAAGGAGGTTTATGTGTGCCATAGAGCTATCCCAGCAAGTAGTCCCGATCACCACAGACCACAGTACATACATCACAGAATACCGCAGTGTGTCAAGACGAAAGTCTTTGAACAGTGTGTGTTGCCAGTGATGACATACGGGATTGAGACATGGTCGCACACTATGAGCCTCATAAAATGGCTTAAGGTCACCCAAAGAGCGATCTAATCAGAAATGAGTTGATCCGCAGAAGAACAAAGATTACCGACATAGCCCAAAGAGTTTCTAAGGTCAAGTGGCAGAGGGCAGGACTGATGGCCGCTGGGGCGGATCGGTCTCCGAGTGGCAACCACGTACCGGAAAGTGCAGTGTGGGCAGGCCTCCAACAAGGTGGACCGACGATCTGGTGAAGGTCGCGGTAAGCCGCTGGATGCGGGCTGCACAGAACCGGTCGTTGTGGAGATCCTTGGGGGAGGCCTTTGTCCAGCAGTGGACGTCTTTTGGCTGAGATGATGAACACAAATGACAGTCTAACACAAATGTTTTTGAGTTTATTTATTTTATTTCTATATTAGATTAGCTTTCGTTTGTGTACAATGACATACATAATTATTTAGTTTCGGCGCCCATAAACCTTGTCAGGCATACATATACCTATGTAAGATTATTTTATTTAAATAAATGAAAAATATCATCATCTCAGCCAAAAGACGTCCACTGCTGGACAAAGGCCTTCCCCAAGGGTATGAGGGGGTATTTGCCGTAATCGCCACGCTTGGCAAGCGGGTTGGCGATCGCAGTAGGTTGAGGGTAACCTCAGAGAGATGCTGCTGCCCATCCTCTGGAATGGTCCCTTAGTCGGCTTTTACGACACCCACGGGAAGAGATGGGGTGGTGCAATTCTTTGTCCCCGGCACCACACAGGGAAATGAATGAAAAATATACATTACTACTAATACATTGAAATTCAAACATCATGCATTTATTAGGCATGAGTTCACGTTTGAAGTCTGAGGATACCTAGTGATTGAACTACAATAATTTCTCGCATTTAACCTGAGCCCCCATCCGATTGACTACGCTTCATACATTGCTTAGTACTCTAACATTGGTCCAAGACGTGGGTTAACTCCGTAAATCAAATATTCGATTATCGCTAGCTCTCATCAGTATACATAGGAAAACCAGCAAATTGGCGACACAATGTTAGTCCACAAAGTACAACAAAGATAACTATCGGAGATCGAATGGTCGATTTATTACTAGGTTACTAGCTGACCCGGCGGACTTCGTACCGCTTTGACAGTTTCCAAGACAACAAAACAAACAAATCATTTTGTATTGGAAAATTAAATTGTCGTTTTTAGTATCTACACTAATATTATAAAAAGGAAAGCTGTATGTAAGTATGTATGTTTGTAACGAATAAACTCAAAAGCTACTGGACCGATTTAAAAAATTCTTTCACCATCTTAAGCGCTGAGTAACATAGGCTATGTTAAAATAAAATATCCACCCGTGTAGCGTGCCGCAAGTTTTTTTTTTTTTTTTTTTAAATATCCTATATCCTTCCTAATATACCTTTGAAAATATATGTACAAAGTTTCATGACGATCGGTTGAGTAGTTTCTGCGTTAAAGCTTAACAAACAAACTCACAATTACATAATTTATAATATTACCCTTTTAAAGAGTATTTGCTTATGTTTATAAGTGAGTTCAACCTTTTTTGAATAAAATCTGTTTTTTTTAATGTGTAGTTTGTTCCCTGAAGAACCGGCTAAGGGTCTATCAGGGGTCGGCAAGTAGTTTTAAGTTGGTTCCGGACACTGTGGGAAAATTTTAACGAAGTCCAGAAAAAAACAACTGATAATAATTAAGTGCTACTTATATAAAGTATGATGTCAAATAAAATTCTGAATTATGAAACACAAGACCTAAAATTAATGTAAGAAACTGCACCGGCGGTCTTGAGCCAGTTTTTATAGTTTGGTTCTCAAGAAGAACAGCAAATTCGAAGTGTGTCTTCTAGGTCCGTAGGGCGTCCGTTAATCTCGAACGATGTTTGTTTTTCAAAAAATTCATCTTTGAGAAAATGTTTCACATACGTATGTCGAGCCCTGTCGAGCCAAACATAGTGGCCAATTGATAGCTAGTTTTTTTGCAATTTTCATATTTTTTTGGGACATGTTTGGCCCAAACATCTTCAGTGGATACAGTTTTATATATTTGCAAAGACACATCTTCTTGCATAGGTATCAATTATTTCCATTTGAACCGTTTGATGGCTTTGACTACTTGGCAGCGAATTTCAAATGGCGATTTAAGAAACGGAGATAGCTTGCCCATCTCTGCAAAGTCTTTGAATCTTGTAGCAAATTCGTTCCTAAGATTTGCCAAACATTTTACAAACACAGCAATGTATTCGTCAGAGTTCTCGTTTTTATATTCAAGAATGGTCAGAAAATGAATAAATTCTTGTCTTGCAATGTCTTTTTCAATAATATCCAGCTTACGACGAAAAGCAGACACGCTTTGTATCAGTTCACATATCAATTTTTCATTTCTTTGTAACTCTGTGTTGAGCGCATTTAAATATTTCAAAATATCTTTTATTGCGCTTATTTGTTACGAACTCAAAGTGCTTCCTGTCCTGACTTCCTGCGTATGTAAGTTTTGCAAGAAGGAGGAGGTTACATGTTCTTGTATTAGCTAGAAGCGTTCAATAACTTGACCTTTACTGAGCCGACGAACATTGTTGTGTTGCAGTAAGTCAGAATACGCTGAATCACATTCAGAAAGAAAGTCCTTGAAATTTTCGGTGCTGAAGAACAGAAGGAGATCTCATAAATTAGTTAACTTGACCAAGCTGTCCATCACTTCTTTCAGTGTAGCACTAAGTTTTCTGCCAAACAAAGGGCTGCCTGGTGAATTATGCACTGATGCGATATTAGACCTGAATTTTTATCCCTGATTCTCTTTACTACACCTTTCTCTTTCCCAATCATTGCTGGGGCTTAGTTGAAAGCGACACCAAAAATGGTACGTAGTTCAATCTATGGATGTTTCCTGTGCATAACAAAGATTTCCTGTGTGGTGCCGGGGATAAAGAATTGCACCACCCCATCTCTTCCCGTGGGTGTCGTAAAAGTCGACTGAGGGACCTTTTCAGAAGATGGGCAGCAGCATCTCTCTGAGGTTAACTCTCAACTTACTGCGATCGCCAACCCGCCTGCCAAGCGTGGCGATTATGGCAAATCCCCTCATGTATCCTTGGAGGAGGCCTTTGTCCAGCAGTGGACGTCTTTTGGCTGAGATGAACAAAGATTTAAAAATATTTAAATCACATCAGTTATAACTAATTCGCACAAACACACACACACACACACTGAATTTCAATAAAATACGAAACAAACACGTCTTCCATCAATTCTGTTAAAAAAGGTTTATGCAAATTTTGAAGTAGATTGGATCAAGGAATCACGTTGTCCCATACAAACTTTGCCCCCTTTTTCACCCCCTTAGGGATAGAATTCCCCTTCTTATCGGATGCCTACGTCATACAAAGAACACACCCTCCAAGTTTCAGGTTTCTACGATCAGCGGTTTAGGCTGTGCGTTGATCCGTCAGTCAGTCATTCAGGACAAAGCATTTTATATGTATTGATTAGCTACTGAGCTACTGAGGCACCAGGCACCAGTTCCCAAGGAGCTCGATGGCACAGTGGTTATAGCGCACGGTTTGTCTGCTGAAATCAAATAAATAAATAAACTTTCCTACACTCACACCAATTATCTAGCCCAAGAGAAGCTTCGAGAAACTCGTTAAAATGGTTACTAGACAACGGATAAACATACTTAAAGTACTTAGATACATACTTAGTAAACACCCAGACCCGAGACAATTTAGAAAAACAATAATTTCTAAATCTAACCCGGTCCCTCAGAGATGGCGACACCATGAAAACCGGTGTACAAACCACTCGACCAAGGAGGTCGGCAAAAATTATTTCATTTATCATCTCAAGTTCCTCCGTGCTTCGGAAGGCTTCGTAAGCAAGCAGGGCCTTCTGCTGACAAACGAGAAGAGTTAAATAATCAATTAAAACACACACTTTACGTAGAATATCTGTTTATAATATAATGTGAAAGTGATAATTTGAAAAAAGACAAAGTGTTGGAAAAATTCCACGAGTGGGATTCGAACCCGCACCCCATGACGTGCCGGGTCAGGTGCACTACCAACTATGCTATCGTGGCTCATTATTATTATTATTATTATATTAATAATAATATAAATAAGAAGAAAAAAAGAGCCTCGACTTAAGATGCTCTCGCTTGATGGTTGGATGGTTGGGTCAGATTCAGAAAGCAGTACTCCTTGACACGGCACGTACTGTCAGGAGGTTTCTCACTCTGCAGCCCTAACCACCGGTAGCTTGGGCCCTGCCCCGTTGCTGGCGGTGCTCTAGGATTAGGTTTTTATAATGTTTTATTGTTTTTATATTAAAATATTGTAAAAATCTAGTTTTAAGAAAGAAAATTAATAAAGAATATAAATAATAGTATAGTTATGTTGATCATAAAACATGCCAATAATAAGTAGAAAAAAGTGATAAACTATCGCTAAAAAAAACAACAAAACAATAAATCGAACAAAGCAAACTTCTAATTGTAACACTTGAAACGTCACTCAAACAAGAAATAAAATAAAAAAGTTTGACACGAAAAAGTTTGTAACAATACCCCCTCATGGGAGATATTCCATTACCTAATACTTTGGTCACTTGCTTTTCTTTATGATCGGATGCGAATGAAAGATCAGGGGGGCGATTTTTTAATATCACCGTTGATTTCGAAATTATAAGTGATATTAAATACACTATAAAATATAATAAATTTGCATTATTTACAATCTGATCATAACGTCATATCGTTCTAGAATTTTCGGTGTCAAAATATAAGTTACTATGGCTTAAATAGGAGAAAAAGGACTACTCTTAATTGATCCCGATTGATTATCATAGCATGATAATTAATCACTGGTTAAAAATCGTGCCAGGCTGTACCTTACCCAATAAATGTTGGTAGTTGATTATGGAACACTATTTTACAAAATCTCTGAAATCAAAATAATTTTATCACGTGTACAACTTTTAGAAATATAACCCTTTTTTAAAGAACTTAAATATAATTAATATAATGATACTTTGATGACACATTCATTAATTTTTATGTTTTTATAAACCTGTTGTGTAAGCAAAGTAATAAATGTCTAAATAAACTATAATTATGCTTGCGGAGTTTTGATTTTGCTATTTTAAAACTTCTACTGGTGTCGTGGCAAGTTTCTGCTATTTGCCCATCCAAAATCCAAATGTCAAGTGTTGAAACCTTACTCGCCTGATAGAAAGCGTTCCCTGTAGAAATATAGTAGCAGTAATTGTACAGATCCTAGCAATACCAGTGATATTACTCCCGCGTTGCCAACGTTTAAATCTATTTTATAAAGTATTTTTGAAAACAGTAGCCAAATTTTCAGGAGCGACTCAGAATCAGTAATTAGACAACTTTCTTCTAATAAAATGGGTCGAAATATGACAAAAATTTTGGGGCCATACTAAAGCAAACACGTGATCAGCCTGATTTGTTTAAGAATCCAAAAATTTTGGCATATTTCGACCTATGTTACTAGGAGAAAATTGTTTAGTTACTGATCCTGAGTCTGTTTGTTGTGATGTTTGTTTTAAAAATAACCCTGTGTTTTCTAGTGACATCAATGTTCCGATTAATGATAGAACTTCTTCTACGCGCGAAAAACAACAGACTGTACGGACCATAATTTAGTTTTTTTTAGTTCAATTTTTTTTCAGGAAAACCTCACCATACCATCAAAAGCGATAGCCGAGTACCTGAAATCAGTTAACTTTGACAAGAAAGTGTACTGTGTGACGTGCCCAGAGACGATACGTGTGCTAACGAGCTACGGATACAAATGTTTAGAAGGAGTGAGTGTGTTTAAATCAACTTTGAATGCAAGACAAAAATTTACTGGAAAAAATCAATCAGTCTCAAGATGCTCGAGTAGGAATCGAACCCACGACTCTTCGATTACCGGTCCAACACTCTGACCGATCAGCTAGCGAGACCCCAAAAGACTCGTTGAATTTTTTAGTATTTTGTGATTTACACTGCAAGCCAGCGGTATAAAGTCACTGTTAAGAGGAATATATACTAAGGTCGAATGAATTGAAAAATATGTGTGAAAAGTATTTTATGAAAAAAAGAAAACATAGGGACACAGCCAAAGGCATTCTTTATTTTTTAATGAAAAAAGTAATTAAATCGATCCAGTTCTTGAGGAGGAATCAGAAGATTACAAAACGTTGATTTTGTCTTCTTTTCATTCATATTTTTCAATTCAGTCGTCATTAGTATATTTTTTATTATAAGCGCTAATTGCTGCACAGAAGCTGAATTAAATACGGATTGCGGAAGCAGGTTCGATTCCTGGCTGGGTCGGGTAGGCGTTTCAATTTTTTCACTATATTTTATAAGTATTCGACCTAAGTATTTCCTCTTAACCTCTCAACCGCGGAACGCGGAATGCGGAAGTAACGCGGAAGTATCACGTAATTTGCAAAATGGCGAATACCTAAAGTCGATGTCCACTAAAATAATGAATAAGTTGCAATTAGATCATATTTTATCATTTTGTAAACGACAATTTACTAATTGATATATTCCCTCTGCCAGTTATCAAAATAAATGTGATTACTGAAATAGTTTATTAGTTGTACATGATCAAACTATTTATTCTAGATTTTTTATAAACAAACTTCTTCATACAAAAGTAGGCTCTAATTAGACGACATAGAGCCCATAGAATTCGATCGCTCAATTGTCAAAATTTGACATATTTGACATTGACTTTTTAAAAAGTTTAACGCACAGAGCATACAATTGTTGCGGGTTTTAGTGTAGCAAATTTACTCTAGTTTGTCTATAACCAAACTTCTTCATACAAAAGTAGGCTTTAACTTATCGAAAATTGAGATTATAGTCGCGTGGTCGGGTGCGGTGTGATCACACCGGTTGGGTGTTGACGGAAAAATGGCCGCGGTGTGATCACACCGCTTAGCCGTTAAGAGGTGTTGCCCTCACTATCAAAATAACACTTGCAAGTATTTAACAATCGATAAAGACTTAATCCCATGATAATGACGACGGACGTAGTCACTGCGAAGTGGCCCTTAACTACATTATAGCATTATGAGTGCAAAAAATAGATCATACTCACCATCATCATCATCGGCCACGTCCACTGTACACGTCCACTGCTAGACATAGGCCTCTTCAAGTGCACGCCACTAAGCACGATCCGCGGCTACTCTCTCTACTATAGAAAAAAATAAAAACTTTAAATGCATCTTAAACTATATTATGTGTTAAATTTATGACTGTTTATTAATATTATACATAGTAACAGTCCTAAGCTCAACGAAAGCTGATAGTTTAGTATCAGCCATCAGCTAAAACTACCATAATAATCGCCGTTTGGTGTAATGGTTATGACTAGACATCGGATTTTGCATGTTTGCATACGCAAATGCATATAATTCTATTTTTATAGCGATATTGCATATTTTGATACTTTTTATTGACAGTGCTTATTTCAGTAGTTATACGTATTAGGCGTGTTGTATTAGGCGTCGACACGTCCGCCTCGCACACACCAGAGGGAGTACACTTCTATAGAAATGACATTTAAGCAAAGAAAGTATCGTATATTATTATATCTGTTTCTGCGTTCCAAAACTATTTGAAACACAAAATCATAGGGTTGCTAGAAATGAAAATAAAATTTAATAGTGCAGGTTCTTATTTAATTTTATTTTTATTTAATTAAAATAATTAAATAAAAAAATACTGCTTACGTTACTGTTATATATTTTAGTACTTCTAGATGTAAAACAAAATATTTTTTACGGCGTTTTTCTTAGCTAAACATATATTAAGATTTTTTTTAGTATTAGCATAACTATATACTAAATCTATGATTATTCTTAATATAAATTTAAATTTGTTTAAACTAGGTACCCAATTTGGTATTTATTTATTATTTATCTATAGACATTGTTACTTAGCACTCAAATGGAAAATTGTAGAAGACTCAGAAAAAAAAATACACAATTTTATGGGCCTTTGTTCTTTGAGAGTTTAGTTTGTATTAATTTAAACAGACATTATTGGCATTGAAACGCTGACGGTTTTCTCAATATAAATAAATATATAAAACAATAAAAGGCTGACGCTCAAAATATATAAACATCAAACTCGAAATTACCGTCTTAGCTATTACAAGAAACTGCCCACCTAAAAAAGGGGCAAAATGCTACTAGAATAGAAATCAAATAGAGTTATTCATAAGATGATTATTATTGTAAGGGATTGACATAAATCAACGATACGTATAAATGACGTTTATGTCAATCTCATTCCATAATCATTCTATTTAATTTCTTTTCTAATATCGTTTTGTGACTTGTCTAGGGGGGCTGAACAGAATCCTTAGATTATCTGACCGTTTCCTACCTATGATTGCCTTCCAAAAATTAATAACACACCAACTACTGCTTAATAAAAATGCTTATTTAATATTATAACAATAACGTTCTAATAACATTATAACAATTCCCTTTGAAATCTTATTACTTGGTCACTTGACCTAAGTAATCTTAAAGTGAAACATTATCTAGCTCCTTTGATATTTTATACATGTCCAAATGTATGAAATCAAAGCTTAACCCATTATAACCCGAGACGGCGCGGCGTCTCGCCCTGATCTCAGGATTACTAACTCAAACAATACTGTCTTCATTTCTCAACCAAAGCGAACGCTTGTCTCAGCCAGAAATGGGTGTAGGATATTATACAGAGGGTTTTTTAAAATTTAATTTGCTTTAGGGCGTGTCTGTACATATCTAGGCTTCGTCAGAGTATGTAGGCTTAGGTCTACTTTCACAAAAGGAAAATTAAATACAGTTCCCGGGTTAATTTTTTAATTGGTGTACATATTGGACCGTGCTCGTGCTGAGGCCTTACCTCTTGGTACGACCACGTATCGGGGCGTCCGGCGAGCGGGCGGCGCGACGCCACGGCGGCGGGCGGCCGGCGGCGCGACTAGCGTATTTCCTTCCTTATACATGGCGTGTGATGCCAATTAACCACAGTGCGGTGAGTGTTTTGACCGCGCAATAAAGAGAGAATTCCACGGCCACGGCCAATCGCGTCTTGCGACATGGCAAACGGATTTTTAGTTAATTGCGTTATTTCTATATGTGACCGGTATCGTTGACTATAACTGCCATAGTATAACGCGCAAGGAAACTAGAAACCCGCTCGCCGCGTCGCAAGACCCCTTGCTGAAGCCCTACCTCTTCGCCACGATTCAGGGCGGCTGGCGACGCATCCAGCGAATTCCTAATACATAGCGTATGTTGTCCATTAACCGCAGTGCGCTAAGCGTTTTGACTGCGCAATATAGAGAGAATTCGCTAGTCGCGTCGCAAGACGCTCGTTTTAGTGGCCGAGGCCTTACAGTGTATGCGCGGCCTTACTCAAACGATAATATCAAACGTAAAACGCTTGTCACAGCCAGAAGTCGGACCGGAGTACTATCAGGACTACATGCAGTATCTGGTGGACGATCTCGATGTGGGTGCGGTGGTGTTTGACAGCGACTTCAGGGTGAACCTGCCGAGGATTTACAAGGCGCTGACGTATCTGCAAAGGCCGGAGGTTCTGTTCATAAACGGGGCGACGGATAAATATGTCCCGTTCAAGCCAGGCTATTTGCTTTTAGGTATGTATTTTGATATAGCAAATTTACGAAACCGATTACAGAATTTGGTGATTATTTTGTGTTAGAGGAGTTTTAACGGGTTTTCATTGGCATGTTTTTGTTGGCTTTAGCCATTATTATGCAATTGTACCGTAACATCTCTCTTGGACAAACAAATGCAAAATGAACAGTACATGCAAAATTAAATGTTTTCTCGAATGGTTCGCTTCCAGAAGAGCTTTATTCCACGCACCATCAAACTGTGTAAATGAGCTATCATCCGAAGTTTTCTCATTAAGCTACGACATAGACCTATTTGATGATGACCTATTTCAAAAGGGGTGTAAGGAGGTTTTTTCTCAGGTTGGCAGCACATAAGCAACATCTCTGATGTTGTTAATGTCTATGGGAGGCGGTGACCGCTCACCATCAGGCGGCCCGCCTGTTCGTTTGCAGACTTTCAATATAAAATTTAAAATCTAACATTAACCCTCATAGGGCCAGCGTGGTGGATTAGGGCCCGATCTTTCTATGTGCAATTGTTCAAGTGGGAAGGCCTGAGGCATATGACATTCAAAATCTGATGATGACAATTACATTCTACTTTCAGGTACCGGGGTCTTCACCGACCTGGTGGTAGATGAAACGAAACGACAGCCGATTCAGTTGGGCAAGCCGGGCAAGATGTTCGGAGAGTTCGCTTTAAAGCGGGCCGGCATTACCGACCCTAGCAGAGTGCTTTTCATTGGTGACATGTAAGTTGGAGAAACATTTGAAAAATCTATTTTCAAATTTTAAACCGAGAACTGCTTGGCTCTCATCTTACTTAATGGAAAATGTCGAACTATTGAGAAACTGCGTATAAAGATTTGTGTCTAACCCTTAGAAACAGCAGTGCTACTTACTAACATAGTTGTTATGGCAACAGACTTAAGATGATGATAGCTAGCCAGGCGGGCTTAGGAAGCCCTACCAACCCGATCACAATATTATTTTGCTAGGAATCAAACTCGGGATTTCTGGGTGGAAGACTGGTGTGACCACTGGACTACAGAAGCGTTGAACAAGAGAACATTTCAAATCCAATAGCATTTAGATAAATAATTGACGGGATTTTTACCTGTTATTATGTGATAATTCGGCACAGTTAGCGTACTCATAAACAATAAACATGGTAATAGTACTCTAATACAAGTGACTATGATATTTGAAATAGTTAGAAAGCAATAAGTTTTGGGAGCTCGATGGCGCAGTGGTTAACACGCCCGGTCTGCGAGTGCTGAGGTTAAGCAACTTTCGCAAAGGCCGGTCATCGGATGGGTGACCAAACATGTATCATCTCGAGCTCTTCCGTGCTTCAGAAGGCACGTAAAGCCGTTGGTCCTGGCAGCGTTAGCAGTCGTTAACAACCACCAACCCGCATTGGGCCCGCGTTTATGGCCCGTTCTCCCTATCCATCCATAGGGGAGACTCGTGCCCCAGCAGTGGGGACACAAAATAAGCTGATGATGAATAAGTTTTGGTATATATAATTATATATAATTAATTTTGTTAAAACATTTTTAAACTTTGCCCTCAGGATCGAGCAGGACGTTGGCCTCGGAAAGTCCACCGGTTTCAAAACTTTACTAGTGTTAACAAACAATACCAAAGAAGACATGTTAGCCCACGAGACTTTAAGACCTGATTACTACGCAGACTCACTTGGGAGTATAGTGCCACTCTTGTAGAATACAAAATGTTAAATGCTATATTATTATTTGATAGCTCAAAAACGCTTCCATATAAAAAAAAATATTTCCTGAAATGAAGGTATATATTTCTTTATTACACTATCCAAGGTTGTGTTGTAACTAGAACACACAAATAATTATTAGAGTGAGAATAAGCTATTTCATTATGGTGGCGCGGGCGATGCTGTAATTTATTGTGGACTGTAGTTTTTTATTGGCATTACACTAGGTAGGCGATGTTTCGAACTGCGAGAGAGGGCGACATGGGTAATGAGTAAACAGTTCGAAGAAAAAAAGGAGGGAATACCTTGATCAGCAAGCAGTAGCAAGCACCACGTGTCCGGCAGGCAAGCGAGCAGTCTGAACCGGCACCAGGTTGGTGGCCGGTGGATGAACTATGCTGGAACACGGACCTGGACCACCAGCGCGTGGTCTCTGACAGTTTTTAACAATCGTAACGCGGTAATAGTTATCAGATGACCAAAATGGAGATCTCCTCTAAGCGCGTGCGGACATCTTTTCAAAACTCTGTCATTGCACGAATTCGCGCAGTTGCAGCGAGCTCGTTGGCGTGCTGCGTTCTTTATTGCGGTCTTATCATCATCATCATTATGATGATGTTGATAAAGAAACTTAAGGTTCCTCAAGTCGTAATGACTGATCCATCCATAAAGGTTTTCTATTTCCCTTTGCTGTAGACTGAACCTCCGATTAGGATTGTTATAATTTTAGTTCAATTACATCTAGAGTTAAAGACAATGACTTTTAAATCAGAAAAAGCATTAATTATTTTTTCACAACCAAATTTTGACAGTATCCATGACAACAAAACAAACAAATCGTTTTGTATTGGAAACACAATTAAATTGTCGTATTTTCCGTTACTTATTATTTATGTTTCTCACCGTTTAAACCTTCCCTGAACTTTCACAAATATTTCAAAATCAAAATTAGCCAAATCGGTACAGCCGTTCTCGAGTTTTAGCGATACAAACGAACAGCAATTGATTTATATTATAGACTAGCTGACCCGGCGGACTTCGTACCGCTTTGACAGTTTCCATGACAACAAAAGAAACATTTTTTATTGGAAATTAATTTTTTTTTCACTAATTTCCGTTATTTATTATTTATGATTCTCACCGTTTAAACCTTCCCTAAACTTCCACAAATATTTCAAAATCAAAATTAGCCAAATCGGTTGGCTGGACCGATTTGGCTAATTGTCCGAGTGACCGAGTGGTCAATTCGAACACCTACTAAAATAAACTAAAGTACGTGAAAACAATGCATTTTATTCATTTTAGACATCATGTTTCAAAGAGCTATTTACTGCTTAAGACCTACACAATCGATATCTAAATAGAAATACTATAAGTTTATTTTTTTCAAAACAACCGGGTTCGATTCCCGAGCTGAGTACAGGTTTTCTTTAAATGTATGAATGCAGTTTTTCTTCTTATTAAAATCGATGACATGGTTCCTAAGTACAGATCTTCGTATGTCTTATAGTTTCAGACTTTCCCATACTGACCGATTTAAATGAGACACCCTGTATTTTCGAGTAATTATGTAGCCTATATGTTTCTCCGGATTTTTCTTAGCATTTTGGTGAAAACCGGATCAAAATCCGTTCAGTAGTTCTCGAGTTTATCGACTTCAAACAAACAAACAAACAAACAAACAAACAAACAATTTTTTTTTAAACTATTCTATCATGTTCCGTAAGTGATTTTAAGGCAACCTGTGTAATTTTTTTTTTATATATTGCATTTACAGATTTTTTTATCTCTACGTTCTTATTATATGTATAGATTAAATAAATTTAGCGATAATTTTAGATAACAATATTGAAATACCAGTTTTGTTGCTGACTGTACTTACCAATTTTTATATTATTTTGACTACTTTAAGTGGCTTCTGTACTAAACTTAGTTAGTTGTGACAGATATAATTGCAATAGATTATTAAAGAGCTCGTTAAAAAGTTCTACCTTTCCGATTAACCCTGTCCTGCTGCAAAACTGCCATATCCGCTACGTTCCTACTTGAGACTACTAATAAGTTTAAGTAGGTTTATATAATATATATATTTATGGTATTTATATATAATATATATATTATTTGGTATTTATATATATATTTATCATTATTATTATTATTTTCCTTTATTTATAATATACAGATTATGCTGGTACGTTTAAATCGTTACACCTCTGATCTTACAGTTTATTAGCTCTCTCCATCCGACTGGTTATCTGGAAGAAAACGCTTGAAAGCAATAAGACTGCCAAATTATAACTTTGTAATTTTTTATTTTTTATTTATAGTGTTGCAATAAAAGTATTATCTATCTATCTATCTATCTATCTATAATTATGTTAAAATTTACTTTGTCACGAACATATAATTATGTTATTATTGTTCATACTATTATTGTTCGATCATAATTGTTTGAATAACCATTAACAAAGTTTAGTTATATTAAATAAGTTTACATAAAGTATAATTACAATACCTTTTATTAACAAGTTAAATACAGATAGCATCCTGTGATAATGTTTTATATATCTTCATTTACATTTTGTCTCTTCTTCTATTTAGATTTATTTTTTTACTTACTTTCTAACCATTTCTTGGTCGTGTGTTATGATTACTGAGTTATATAGATATTTTTATATTTTTTGTATATTATCCGATATTGAAAGTTTTTCATTATGGTATATTGCGGAAATAACATGGAGCATCTATTTTCCAGTTATATATAAATGGATTGTATACAATTAACATAATAGTTTTGCTGTTTTATTGCAACCCGAGCCCAACAATATATAAAATGTTTTTTAAAGATTCCGGTATTTTATTTTAGAATATACCCTTAATTAAAAATAAATACTACATTGTACTGTACTATGACATCTAAGTTTCACGATGGCTTTTTGAATTATTATAAAAACAAATTGTGAGTAATAAAAAAAACATTTTTTTTTTAAATTTTACGGGTAAGCACAGTGCCTTGATCTCACCTGATGTAAAGTGATGATAAGGCCAATGATGGAAGCGCAATTCAATATTTATTATTGTAATGCTTTCTAATGGTTCATTTTTAATTCAAGATCACTGGTAGGATTCAAAACCGCCCCCCCAACGGTTACAATGAGACTTACGACTTTTCACTTCAATTCAAAAATGTCTAAGAAGAGACAACTTTTATGAAATGAAAATTTAAAGCTTAGGTATACAGGCACCAATGTACAACATTTCATCGCCAAAAGATAACATAGATTTTCATTGAAATTTTAGACGACGACAGCAAGGAAGCAGGTGGTCTTTATTCAATAGACGCTAAAGACTAAAATCAGTTGCTGACAGCTATTTTTAATGATTAAAATATGACAAAAATTTCGTTCTCTGGTTCCTGTCGAAGACTGATGCCACTGCCCTATAATTAGGCTTACCATAATTTTGGAGCTCCAAACCGGGACAGGAGCGAAAGACCAAAAAAAAATTAGAGGCTGAAGAAAAACACATTAAGCTACTACCAAACAATGTTTTGTTTTGTTATTAAAAAAAACAGATAAGTAAGTAAAGTAAAGGAAAGGTACCCATACTTGAGATAAGATAAGATAAGATAAGATAAATTTTTATTGCCATAAAATTGCGTAAATACATAGCAGGTGTTAAGCATATATATGCTTGCTTTAGTTAATAATTACTGAGTTACTTGAGTTACTTCTTTCTTGATTATTGAAATTGTGCCATTCGTACTTCTCGCTGGAGTGAACTTTTTTCAACAGTTGATGATTATTTTTAATTTTTTCTTATACTTATTTTATATTCGACCCGACAGTTAACCGGGACAAAATACTAAACCAGCCAGGACGCCGGGACCAATGTTCGAAACCGAGACAATCCCGGTCAAACCGGGACGTATGGTAAGCCTGATCTATTAAATGTGAACCGGAGTTGAGTTAGTTGACGTATAAGTAGGATTTCATTCGTTTTATATGTACTTATATCCTTGATAAGCACAGCAGCTGTGTTTTGGTTGTGAAAGCTAAGCAACTCTTGACATTCACATATCATGATTGGTTAACCAAGTTTAACCATCTCTAACTCCTCCGTGCTTCAGAAGGCACGTAAAGATTTTAGTTACGTTTGTTTCTTATGATAGCTGTATTTAACAATTAATTAGTGCAACAAGTATGCCCTCATTCACTATTCTGTTGTTATTTAAAGGTCTCTTAGGTCGCATAAAGGTAGGCCTACCCAAGTAGCATTGGGGGTTCTATAGCGGTTGACTTATGGTACACATTTATTTTTTAAGCTGTCAATGTGAGCTGCACAACCACCATGCTGTACCACCCATTTGGGCACAAATTTTTCAGCTTTGAGTGTACAAAAGGTACACGGTAGCAGTATAGTAGATCTTTAATGGTAGTTTAAAGAGAGAACTGTGGTTTTAAAGCTGATGAACGGCACTATATTAGATTCCGTGTGGTTATTCATACATACAAGTGAGTTATAATAAGTAACAAGTGAACAATTATACAGCCGATTATCCAAAACCCAAACCACAAGTGTACCCTAAAACCAACTATTAGGCCGCTTTTTTCTCAAATAATCACTTTGGTACCACATTTTTTAATAAATATTTATTTGTGATAGCTTACGGCCATGGCCATAGTCGAATCGTGTCTAACAGCCATTTTGATGTGATTTATTGTTACTGGTAAACTGTGTTTCTATATGATATTGTGTTAATATTACGGGGTAATGTAAATTTATTGTAAAGTACATACATATTTATAATTAAAATTTTCACGCGCCTCGGCTATATGCCTTTTTATCAAATAAATATATCGAAATAAGCAGATACAAACAAAGCAATATTTCATATTTTTGTTTTATTGGCATTTAAATCGTTGTATGGTTTTGTATTTAAACATCAACCATAAAATCAATAGCGAAAACTCCGTGTTAAGTGACAAAATCATAAATTAATATAGACATATTATAGGTTATTAAAAGTGAAAATGGTGGTCATTGTCTCCACAATCTACAATCTACAGTTAACCATTATAACTCAAAATTAGTGTTGTGACCTCTTTAAAGTTTCACACGTGTATCATTATAATGACGTCAGCTCTAGAAAGGTTCACATGTGTACTATCACAATGCCAATTTCTGTACAACATAATCTGAGCTGGGCACATATGCAGCCCTGGGCTGATATGCATTGCCTCAATAGTTCACGTGAATGTTCTTTTAGATATTTTTTGCATATTAAATTTTAGGGATCCGCATTGAAAATTAAAATTTTGCTTAAAAACCAAAAGTTGGTTGTGGAGGTAGGAGTCTTCGATAGTAAATGCAGGGATAATTTAATGAATTTTAATAGTCGAGTAGGTTAAAATTCAGACTGATTAGCCTAACAAAATTATAATATTTGATAAAGTTTAAATTAAAACACTCTAAAGCATTACTTTTAGGACCCTCCATATATATAGACAAGTATTTTGCACTTCAATATTAAACTAAATTATAGGTAGATAAATGTAATTAGAAATAGTATATACCAACGAATGCGAATTTTTAATACCCACGGGCATATTTGTGAGAAGTACGCGTGAGGGTATAAAGTGAGAGGTACAAGCGGGAACGAGATAACACTACTCGCTTGTTATTATTGTTATCATCAATTCATCAGTCCTAAAATAAACCATAGAGAAATAGAGAAATATATAAACATAGGGTATAGAGCCCTCTCGTCCAAACCACCATTAGTTTCTTTTAAGTTGTGTACGGAACCGTGATAAATAAAGTTTGAACTTGCACTTGAAATTGTGTTACTGGTCTCAGCTTCAGGCAATTTTTTCTCTGTATTGTGTACGGAACCGTCATAATTTAAGTTTGAAGTCAATGTCATCGTATTACTAACAAGTTTCTGTTCAATGTTTTGATTCAATTGATTACTCGGTTTTACTATCTGCAAATATTCATTTAAGATTTTTCTTCTGATTCCACCGGTCCTCACTCTCTGTTTACAATTGTTTTTATGCATTTTTTTTATTTTAGGTTAATTACATGCAACGCAACGCAAGTATTAAAGAAAAACACGTTTACATAATTGTTCAGCCTAGAGGATAACAGTGTGGTCCTCATGAACAAATAAACTGCTATCAGTGCTACTAGATATCAATAGTGGTGCGTGTAAATACCTTATACTCGTGAACTACGTGAACTCATCAAACGTTCTTTTACAAAATAATTTATTAGCTGATTAATATATCACAAACTAGACCTGCTAACACCAACAATTGAATAGCGCTTCATAAAAGGTTATATAGAACAGCTTTGGGCTGCAATAATGTTCACATGTGTTATATTATAATGCCAGCAATCTAACACCGTATATGTGAACCTCTGAATAGCCTATGCCGAATTTTACTTCTCTTAAAACGCTCTTGTTCAGCTTTGAAAATGAAAGCTGACTAGAAGAGTAATGTTGTCCTAACAAAACGCCAATAGTTACATAATAGGCTACATTTACACCCCTATACATGCCTTATACAGATATAGGTGGACATGTTCACTTTATTGCAGCCGATGAACCAAGTGCGACCACTGTAAATGCTAAGAGACCACCAGTGAAATAAATGTGGCCTTTTAAAGAGAATAAAATGCTACTTGGGTAGGTAGATGATGATTACGTAATCAAGTCAATACTACAAAACTAGCAAAAAGTACTTGTAATGGCAAAAACGTTTTTATTATATAATAATTATAATAATATTAGACAACACCACATACATTGTTCTGATCCCAAGGACTTGTTTTATGGAAATTAGAAACAACGGCGGTACCACAACCACCTAGTCCCGACAATATCGAAAAGATCGTTTTTGCCATCAACCCGACCGGGAATCGAACACGGGATCTCAGAGTTAACGTTGCCCAAAGCCCGGCGTGCAAGCCACGGCTACGGAGGTCGCAGAAGTTGTGACGACCTCCGTGTTTGATTTTTTAGTTAGTTTTGACCAAAGAAATTTGTTACAGGAAGGAATAACAATAAATGTAATAGATACCCATGTTAGTTGGAAGCCCCATATAGAGAAACTACACCGAAAGTTGAGCAGCTTTATGTATGCATTACGAGAAGTAAAAAAAACAACAGACGTAACAACTGCAATAACAACTTATTATGCTTATGCATACGCATGGCTAAGCTATGGCGTCATACTTTGGGGGGGGGGGGGGAGTACAGATGCTCCTAGTCTATTGATAGTACAAAAAAAGCTAATTAGAATTATAGTTAACATAGAAGCAACAGAAAGCTGTAAGGCTTACTTTGAAAAATATAAAATATTAACGTTACCTTGCATTTATATCTTAGAATTGTGCAAATTTGTCCGCAAATACCCTAACTTCTATACAAAGCGCGATGACCATATTTCCAAATACCAACTTAGACATAGGAACAAACTAATGTTACCACCTTCTAAAATGATGCACCATTCTTCCAGCCCGCTAGTCATGTCCATAAAATTTTTTAATAAGTTACCCGATTCAATAAAAAATATTAGCAATGATAAACATTTTATAAACAAGTTAAAAGAATTACTTATAAGAAGGTGCTATTATAAAATATCAGAATATTTAGAAGACAAACATTTATAAAAGAGAAAAAATATAAAACTCAATATCTTATAACTTTAATTATTTATACACAATTTTTATATTTTAATAAAAAAACATAGAATATAAGCTAATTTTACTTTAAAATTAATTGGAAAAGGTCTTCCCTCTTCAAATTGCTGTGCCTGCCAGGGTCCATAATGAACCTGTACCTATACTATAACAACTATGTAACATTATGGTGTGCAATAAAATATTGAGTATTGAGTATTGAATATTGACTAATTAGTAGTTCGTAAACTATCAGTCAAAATTCTTAGAATCTTAAGGAGGTTAGTAAAACATTACTAGGAAAACATCTATCTATACTGTAATAGGTCTTCTACTCCCCCTGTGGGGAGGCTACAAGAAAATAAAAGAAAACGCTCCACACTTATCAGAATATGGTATTTTATTGAAAATATTAGTAAATATATAACAATACAATAAGTGTGGATTTACAGTTTTAGTGAACAAACTATGTGTAAACAACACTCGGAGGAGCTCGATGGCGCAGTGGTTAACGCGCCCGGTCTGCGAGCGCTGAGGTTAAGCAACTTTCGCAAAGGCACGTAAAGCCATTGGTCCCGGCTGCATTATCAGGCGATAACAACCACCAATCCGCACTGGGCCCGCGTGGTGGTTTATGGCCCGTTCTCCCTATCCATCCATAGGGAAGGCTCGTGCCCCAGCAGGTGGGACATAAAATGAGATGGTGATGATGATTATGATGACGATGATGGTGATTATGATGATGATGATGAAACAACACTATTGCAAAGACAATGAGGGTGCCAGGAGTCCTGAAGTCAGTTTGGTCGACAAAAGTAACTACTTGATAAAAAAACATAGAAAACAATAATAAAATGCGGGGTAAATAAAAAGGGTTGGTTAGTAGTAAGATATCTTCATTATAGTAAGGGATCCTTGTTGTTAGCTCGTACAGAATACCTCTAATGGGTCTGGGGGCAGAAAGGTACAGAACGTGTCGCGGTAGCAGAAGAATCCGGACTGCACTACTCCGTCAGCCTAGTTTCTTCTATAATGCAACAAGCTCGTCCCTTTTTTCACCAGCTCCAGCTTCAGTTGCTTGGTGGAGGCTGTAGCTCCGTCCAAGTGCCCTGAAGTGTAGTAGTAAAAGGATAGAGTAATCTACATATTAAAGAATGTATTAACCCTATGTGTTAGACCACCAGCTGGGTATTGGGTTTGCGGGGCCCATAAGCGCAAACCCCAGCTGACAAGGTACACCGAGATAGACTTTTCCTACTGGCCTGCTCCTTAGCTGGCCGCTCCTCCGGATAGCTAAAAAGAAACACGTATTAATAGAAATGACTATTAAATATGGTCACTCACCCTCGTCGCCGCCGTCGACTACACCTCCGTGCGAATCTGGCTAAAGGGGCAGAAGGGGTGGTGGCAAGGAAGGCCAGGGAAAGAAAAGGGTAAACCTATTGCTCTTCCAAATCAAGATTAATTCAGCACATTCAGTTGCTGTAGATATGCCATTTACTTTCGAAATGTAACAATTATCTAAAGCAAGGTCATAGAATTTGTAGTTTTTCTAATATTTAATTTTAAAATGCTGATTGCAATGTTATTACATACATTAAGTGAAATTACGCTTTATATTGTGAACTATGTAATTTAAAGACTAACTATGAACTATGTACTAGGCCTTTGTCCAGCAGTGGACGTCTTTTGGCTTAGATGATGATGATGATGATGAACTATGTAAAATATTGAAAGACTTCTTAACGGTAAATAAATGTTCATTAACAATTAATATGAGACTGATGGACAAATTTAATCACAAACATCTTCAATTCTCGGGCCCCTCCGACCACGTGGCAGACAGGGTGTTAACCTCTTGTTACCATGGAGACCCTCATCAAAGAGAATAGCAAAGAACTGTGGTTGTCGCATGTTTAGCGCCATCTGGCACCGTCAAAGGGAAATAAATCTATTATGTTGCAAGCAAACTAGACAATGTATCACGAGTAGCGAGTAGTTCCTATATTTCCCGCAAACAGCGACAGCCCGCCAACATATAAGGGCCTGCGCGCCCGCCACTCGCCCTCTTTTTCCCCTATTTCTCACGGCTGCAAGGTTGAGCACAATAAATCTATTTTGCTAGTTACAGGTGGTTTCACTCGTCCATTGCTCCTTACAGTGGTTTCTAACAAATAATTAAGGTTGTAAAGATAAAGAAATGAAATAAATAAAATGTACTTTTTCAGGGCATTAAACGTCACTTATGATGATACGTCTCCGGGTGCAGAGTTTCGAGCCATAGTATAATGCAACTGGGGTTTTCGCCTTTTGTGGCCTCGATAACTGGATAACTTCTTTTTTTTAACTTTTCTACACTTACACTAATTATCTAGCCCAAGAGAAGCTTCGTTATGAAACTCGTTAAATGGTCACTAAACAACGGATAAACATACTTAAAATACTTAAATACATACTTATAGAAAACACCCAGACCCGAGACAATTTAGAAATACAATAATTTTTAAACTGACCCGACCGGGGATCGAACCCGTGACCTCAGAGATGGCGACACCATGAAAACCGGTGTACAAACCACTCAACCAAGGAGGTCGTGAAACTTCCAATATTCTAATCAAATAGATTTAAATGCGGCGTAAGAAATTCGACTCGGGCGGCTATCTCCAGTCCTCCAGATCGATTCAAATTTTTTAAGTCCTTTTGACAGTGCAGTGACAGCGCATGTATGCTTTTATGATGCGAGTCACAAAGGGATATGCCACAAACAGCCTTTACTAAGGGACAAATATACGTGTACCTACGTTAAAAAATTTGAACCTATCGACAACGCCCGCCGTCATAAAAAGAAAATCCCAATTGAAATATTAATAATGTAAAACATATTAGAAAGCTACGCCTCAAAGTAATTTCTTTTATTAAAACTAAACTAACTGCAAATAATACATTTTTTTTATTTTTTTTTTATCTCGGCATATCTGCTACGTCTACTACAGATGTCCGCTGTATTCCGTGGCTACGTCGAATAAAATTTTGAATTCATATTTAAAACTCAATGTTGTAGAAAAGTTCTAATAGTTATATACAGATGCTTCATGTTTTTTTTCTTACCCAAAATCTTAATTTAGACGTAGGCGCTGAATTAATAATAAAATAGAAAAAATGTCTAGTATAGCAGCTAGAGTCATCATCATTTAGTGCCATCTTCATACTGAAGTTTGGAGATCAGTATACAAAATTTTCTGCGATCCCATGCAGCTTGTTTTAATTGGCGATAACTAAGTCCAGTCCACTTTTTGATATCGTCCAGCCATTTGCGTCGCGGACGTCCTGGAGCTCTCTTTCCCGGAAATTTGCCTAGCTAGAGTAGATAAGCGGTAATAATTGAGACATACGTTATAATATCAAAACTGCAACTCACCTTGTTAGGCGCTAGCTGTTTCAATGCCATAAAAATTATCGTTTTCGTTAAGGCACTGACAACATGGCATGGTTGATATAAAAAGTCACAAGTAACATACAACGTCAAGAAAATACGAGTATGTTATAATTTACTATATCTACTACTAGCGGACCGGCGGACTTCGTACCGCTTTGACAGTTTCCATGACAATAAAACAAACAAAACTTTGACAGTTTCCATGACAACAAAACAAACAAATCATTCGTCCGCTTAAGAACACCCGTATCCCATGATGGACCCCTAGCAGCGCCACCTACCGGGTCCAATTATAAATCTAAACCTATCTCGAATCCACTTGAACACACACAGAAAATTTCATCCAAATCGGTCCGCGCAGAAGATTTATATAAATAAAGATAATTGCAACAATTGTATTGTTTCCAAAATTCAGCAGTTATAAAATTTCCTTGATTAAAAAAAACAGTCAAATTATATTATTAATTTAGAAAATAATCGATTTAATTAAGTACCTACGCTAATTCGTAACCATCATCACCATCATTTAATGATGATCATCATCTGGGCGTCTTATCGCCCGCCTTCTGTCTTATCATCGTCAGCGCCTTAACGCGTAATCGAATCTATCTATCTTCTATATCTATATATATAAATAAAAATGAATCACTGAAATGTATGTACGCGCATAACTTCCGATCGACTGCACAATATTGGATAATTCTTTTTTTTTGTGTTTGTTATTGTCAGGGCAAGGTTACTCCTGTGAGGCGTCAAAATATCGGTCGGCGTACGCGTAATGCAAGTCGAGTTCTTCTTATCTTTTTTTTATTTGTTTGTTTTGTTGCCATAGAAACTATCAACGCGGTACGAAGTCCGCCGGGTCACCTAGTGATAAATAAAACTCGCACTAGGCAGAGCGGAAACAAATCGAAAACACTTACACTGACTCATCACGTGTTTCTGATTATGTTACAAAATAATGAACAACATCGGTCAACACAAATGATGCAATCAAAATACAATACCGGCCTATAATTGGAATAGATTTAGTGTTATTAGTTATACGTAAAGCACTGATTAAGGTATGTACCTACTCTTAGCCGCTTACTCAATACTAAATATTTTTATTCCAATACCATAATGTACATAGGGCGGTAACAAAAAATACATAAAATTCTAATGGAACGTGCCGCGCGGACGTAAAACTGCGAGTTTTGGCATATAGCTAGCGATCGGCGCGTGGATGAATTGGATTGATTGATTGATGATGAATTGAACATGAAAACGCACGCACACTAATAACTGTACAGAATTGGCTGGTGATTTAATTGAAGCAATGTTTACTTTCGTAAAATCATAGGCGTTTGGGTAAAAAATAATAAAAGTCTTATATTTTTATATTCATATTTTTTAAATGAAAATTTAGACAACAGTGGGCTGCGGAATATCAATACAAACATTTTGATGTCGGATTTTTGGTTCATGTGCTAAATTTACGAAGTTTCTAAAGAAATAAGTTTTTAGATATCATTACTTTTACGTATTGTTCATGCAGTTTCTGGGTATTTGTTTCAAATTCCAAGACAACCATGGCCTTGTGAAAGGATCAAGCTAACCTACACTAGTCCTTTTAATGTATATGACCTATTCAGCGCCTAGCACCAGTGACTTAAATACAGGAACTCATTATTTTCTTGTCTTCTATAGCCCGGTTACACTGTAAAAGCTATAAACAGCCAACAGCAAATTATTTCTTGGAAATACCAATTAACTTTAGCACACATATTTTAACTACTTCTAGGATAGAATAAAATAAATTACTTTATTGTAAACAAAAAATACACATATCTACATGTTAACAAATAAATAAAAATAATAAAAATTAGAGTCATACGGGCGGCCTTATCACTAAAAGCGAAAAATATACAACACAGTTAATCTGCAAAATGAAAGCTTTCCTGTAAATTTAATATCTTGTATTTCCTCCACGAGCCCGTATCGCTTCATTAAGACGATGTGGCATGCTGTAAATCAAATTTCTAATACGGTTTTGTTGTTATTGTTATGTTTGACCATTCTTCTACTAGTGCACTTCTTAACTCACATAAGTTAGCTGCAGCTGGAGAGCGTTGTTTAACGCATCTCCCGAGCTCGTCCCATAAATGCTCTATGGGATTTAAGTCTGGGCTGCGAGCTGGCCACTCCATGCGGGTGATACCGACGTCTTGAATATACGCGTTGACCAAATGTGCTGTATGTGGTCACGCATTATCGTCCATAAAAATGGAATTTGCGCCCATATTCACCAAGAAAGGACCAGCATGCTCATTTAAAATCTCCTCTACATATTTGGGAGTTGTCAGAGAACCGTTTTCTATAATTACTAACTCCGTACGATCCTCTGAAGATGTCCCAGCCCAAACCATTATTGATCCTCCACCGAATGGCACCTTTTCCTCAAAACACGCTTGACGATAACGTTCATTTGGTCACCTATATACTCTTCGTCTCCCATCGTGTGCGAATAAATAAAATCTTGACTCATCGGAAAACATAACCCTGAACCAATCTTCATCTGTCCATCGGACGTGTTCTCGAGCAAACCGCAACCTGGCAACTCGATGTTCTCTGAGCAATTTAGGGTCATTTGCTGGCCTATATGGCTTTATATCAGCTTCCCGAAGTCGCCGCCGGATCGTGTAAGAGCTTACATTGTTGTGGTGAATTTCTTGAAGGCTATTTCGGACCTGAACAGCCATGAGATGTCGATTTCTTAACATAGTGCTCACGATGAATCGGTCTTCTCGTGTAGTTGTACACCTTGGCCTGCCATTCCCTGGTCTCCTGATGTTCATGCCGGTCTCTTGAATTCGCTGGAGTACTCTTTGGACCGTGGATAAAGATACACCTACTGTTCTAGCAGTACTCCGCTGACTCCTTCCTTCTTGTACCATGGTGATAATTCGTGTACATTTTTCAGTAGATAACGACATGTTGGTGCATGGTTGATGCACAAAATACTATGACCAGCCAAAAAAACTGTTTATGATGACAGCTCGGTTTGAAACAAAAGCGAGAAAATTTTCTATTCCAAAAATTTGAATTTTAATATTTTTCAAAAATCGGAATTTCTTTTTTTGAAGCTGTAACTTGTTCAAATGCAACCTCTTTTGATATGTATAATAAGCGTCACAAATCTGCCTATAACATATTATTTATACGAGGGATCTTTGTAAATAACTTTGGGAGATATCGCGGTTTTTCTAAATGACCCGTTATTTTTGCTGTCCAGTGTAAATGACGTAGTCACTGTGAAGTGGCCCTCTCAATTTTATCTCGTTACTACATTATAGCATTATGAATGCAAAAAAATAGAAATAATAATAATCACCATCATCAGCTTAAACACGTCCACTGTACACGTTCACTGCTGGACGTAGGTCTCTTCAAGTGCACGCCGCTGAGCACGAACCGCGGCTACTCTCTCTACTCTAGAAAATAGTGAAAACTCGCATGCATTTTAAACTATATTAGTTGTTAAATTTATGACTGTTTATTAATATTATAATTTTAGTAACAGTCGTAAGCTCAACACTTAACTACCATTAATTAAAACTACCATAATAAATCTGCGGTTTGGTGTAATGGTTACGACTGTCTACTATTCGAAAGGTTTCAGTTTGATTCCCTAATGAGAATGTGTAGTATTCGTATGCTCGTATATATAACGCGTATATGCGATGGAGAAGCGTGATGATACGAAGTTTGTATGTGTCTTATATTATTTTGATTTGTTTAAACTAGGTATCCAATTTGGTATATAATTATTATTTATCTATAGACATTGTTAACTATGCACTCAAAGAGAAAACCGTAGAAAACTCAGGCATAACAATAAAGGTTTTTGTTCTATGAGTAGTTAGTTTGTATAGATTTAAACAGACAATATTGGCATTGAAACGCTGTCGGTTTTCTAAATATAAATAAATAATTTATATTCTATTAGCGTTTTGTCACTTGTCTAGCAAGGTTTTGTTGTGACTAGAACACATAAATAATTATTACAGAGAGAATTGGCTATTTCATTATGTTACGGAGTACCTAAACACTTATTTTTAGGTTTTATAAATTTTTCTTCTTTTCTAAGTGTAATTTTTTTTACTTTTGTTTAGTTTTTCTTTTGGATTGTCATCGTGGTTGCTGTCTTGCCCTAGTATGCTTTATTTTGTTATTTCTTCGTCTATTAATTATAATTGTATGTTTTACTTTGCCTCTTAATCTACAATACAGTTCACCTTTTCCCTTTCGCCTGCTTCCGTTGCACATTATATATCATTTATATACTAATAAACAATAAAATAAGAACAAATGAAAGGAAATTTGGTACAAGGGCACAAGGTTTCAAGGAGAAAATTAATTTCAATTACCTATATCTATAACAAAAACTCTCATTTCACAGTTATTTTTGGAACAGGTTATTATAGGCACTTGATCTTACAGAACTTCGCATGAACGTAACCATAAAGCCGTATGGAAATGGGGATGTGGTTGGAAGTTGCATTCAGAGAAAACCATTAATAGCAGTACGTAGCAAAACTTATTCGTCACTGAACAGGGGGTGGTAGCTTCAGTCATCTCTTGGACTGGTACAGCTAAATATCTTCTCAGTGAAATGTTTACATAATGTTTAACGCAAATTTTGTTGACAACAAATTATAAAAACACAAATGTTGAAAAAATTTCCACGAGAAGCGAATGTCAACAACTACCGTCATTAACATCTGATCATAATATTTTTACAAATACTAAAGATAGTAGGCAAGCTATTTATAAAATGTTTATATAATTTTTAACGCAAATACCAATACCTTCTTAGTTGTTTCCAATCCGATTGCAACTACATAAGTTTCAAATTATGGTGGCTTCAATATGCCACCACCATTGAAATGGTTAAATAGTCTTAAGAGCGTTTACGCCGCACACTAGCGCCGCCAATGAAAAAAAAAACATATCTAGTAATTAGAGATAGAAAATCAAATTATGCTCAACAAACTATCTGAATGAAGTAATTTAGCATTTTTACGTCACTTAATGAACACCTGACATGTTATGGTTTAGTTAAATATGGCGTTATAGTTAAAAGTGGCCGTAACGTCTTATTTAACTAAACCATAACATGTCAGGTGTTCATTAAGTGACGTAAAAATGCTAAATTACTTCATTCAGATAGTTTGTTGAGCATAATTTGATTTTCTATCTCTAATTACTAGATATGTTTTTTTTTCATTAGTGGCGCTAGTGTGCGGCGTAAACGCTCTTAATGTTGAGCAATAATAATACGAAAACAAAACTGCGTTGGTTTCCTGTTTTTGGTAAGATATTGCTTTTGGTCTCCTAACAATAGTAAACAGGGTTATGGATCAGCAAAGAACTTAAGAAGCTTGATCGCGCAGTTGTAACGCGCCCGGTCTGCAATTGATAAGGCTAAGAAACTTTCGGAAAAGGCCGGGTTTCGGATGGGTGTCCAAAATTTGTTAACTCGAGCTCCTCCGTGCTTCGGGAGACACAACCAACCGCATTGGGCCCGCATTGTGTTTTGCGCCCCGTTCTCCCTATCCATCCATAGTGAAGGCTCGTGCCCCAGCAGTAGGGACATAAAATGAGCTAGTGATGATGATGATGATCATGATGGTGATGAAGAAACTTAAGGTTCCTCAAGTCGTAATGACTGAATCATCCATAAAGGTTTTCAATTTCCCTGTGCTGTACACTGAACCTTCGATTAGGATTCTTGTAATTTTAGTACTAATACATCTACACCCTTACAAATAAACAAAGAATGAGGTCTGAATAGTTATTCCGTGTTTTGTCTCTTTTACTCTAATTTGAAATGACGTTTACATGACATGAACAAAACACGGAAGAACTATTCGGACATTAATCTTTGTTTATTTGTAAGGCGGCTTGAGTTAATGACAATGAATTTTTAATCAGAAAAAGCATTAATTAATTGTTCACGACCGATTCACAAATAAGCAGACTGCAGAAGGTAACGGAATCTCGCAAGTTTTTTTTTGAGAGAGTGCGTATTGCCTTAGACGGCATTTTCAGCTTCACCGGGCTTTTTTGGGGGCGGTGAGTACGTAAAGGGTACCTCAAGCCGTGTGAAACGAATCACCTTCGGAGGTTTTCTAGAGGGAACGGCATCACACACTTAAGAGTGCGTGTCCCCTGCCCTACTAGATTCTCCGAAGGGTTCGGATCGCGCTATGACTGTTTTGTGACCATTTTGACGTTGGTCTTACCTTCTGGGTCACAAAATGATTGTGACTGATGGCTGACATCGAAGAAGGCTGCAAGGAGTGCTATGGCAACGATGAGAGTATACGTTTTTTAAACATTTTTTTGTTAAACATTTTCAGGTTTTTTTTTTGCAAAATCTATGTAAGCTTAAGCTTGAAAATATGAAGCCTAATTTTCGGGCTTACAAGCTCCAGCCTCCTACATACAACTAAGGGCAAGTTTCATGAAAGTAATAAATATTTATTTTTATTTATACTTAATGAAATTATAATTATATTAACAAATTGAAAAACCAGTTTTTTGTCTGACTGTACTTAGCAACTTTTATATTAATTTTTGATTACTTTTAGTACAACAAACTTACTCAAGTGTCACAGATATTAAAGGGGCAATGTTGCCAGCATTCTTGGGACCGTTCCCATGAGCCTACTGTTGGAGGACATCTTTTATATAAAGGTCTTTAGTTTTTTAATTTTCTATTTATTTTTCTCTGTTTTTCTTTTCAAGTTTAGTTATATATTATTAATTAAGTATACACGTAGTTATTAATAACAAAAAGTAGACGATTATATTTAAATTAGCTTTGACATGAACATAATTATTGCTCCATCATAATTGTTTGAAATCATTATAACTCTTAACATAGTTTAGAATTAGAAAGTTTAAATAAATTATAATAACAATACGTTTTTTAACAAGTTAAATACAGATAGCACCATGTGATAATGTTTTTTAATATATATCTTCATCTACATTTTGTCTTTTCTTATATATAAATATATTTTTTTAGGTACTTATTTTCTTTCCTTTTCTTGACCTTGTGTTATTGGCACTGTGTTAAGATATTTTTATTCGTTTTATAACTTCCGATATTTGAAGTTTTTTTTTATATAGGTAAATGTTATTTCAATAAGGTTAATTGCGGAATAAACGTGGAGTATCTACTTTCCAGTTGTATATAAATGGATTGTATACAAATAACAGAATCTTTTTGCTGTTTTAGTGCAACTCGTGCCCAAAAATAAAATAATATTTTTTTTAAAGATTCCGGTTTTTTTATTTTAAAATATATCCTTATTTAAAAATAAATACTACATTGTACTATACTACAATATTAGGACTTTACCTATAAAATTGACGTTTTGTATGAAGATTTTTTATAAAATTATATTTTTCATACTAACGTTTTTTTAATTTTCTTAGCATCTATTATGTTATCACTATAAAGTTTGTGGAGTAGTGTGTTTGTTTCACTAGCTAAATATAGCAGACATTAAAAAGAAAAAAAACAAGACCCTTCAAAGCTACAATGAAACAAAAGGTCAATTCCGCGAAGAAAAAAAGAAGTCAATTTAAAAAAATAATTGGGCGATAAAGACACAAAATTAATAATCATTGTTATTACTGAAGCCTAAGTAACATAGTCCTAATTAAAGGTGTATAATAATATTAACAACCGGTATTGACTTTTAGAAGTAATACACCTATTAATAAGTGAGAAAAAAACGTCAATTTCATAGGTAAGGACCCAATATCTAGGTTACACGGTGGCTTTTTAATTATTATAAAAACAAATTGTGTGTAGTAAAAAACATATAGGTTATACTTAATAATTCTGTATTTTGTTTCATTTTTAATTCAAGATCACATGGTAGGATTTAAAACCGTCTCCCAAACGGTTAGGATGACACCTAACCGTAACCTTTAGCACCATTGTGATGTGAAAATTTTAATCTCAGGTAGGTATATAATCATTTAGTAAGTCTATTTACTAAATTATTATATACCTAAGATTTAATGCATTATCCTTGATTAGCATAGCAGCTGTGTTTTGGTTGTGAAAGCAACTTTTGACATTCACTATCATGAATGGTTGACCAAGTTTAACCATCTCTAACTATCCCGTGCTTTAGAAGGCACGTTAAGACTTTAGTTACGTTTGTATCATAGGACTGTCTTTAACTATTAATTAGTGCAACAAGTATGCCCTCATTCACTATTATATTCTTAAGTAAAGGTCTAGCCCAATCCATAGGCCTTTTATAGGCTTAAGATGATGATTACGTAATCCCAATAACGTTCTCCCTATATACAAATCGCATTCAATCGTTCGTAAAAAAGGTCGAATTGATTACGTGAAGCGAAAAGTATTTATGGCCCTTTTTTCAATATAAATTCTAGTGGCGACTGACTGTAACCAATGTTTCCGGAATTTCTATTGGGCGAGTGAAAAATAGAAAGGCCGCAAGTATTCTACGCCATTTAGGATTCCCTTCATTGGAATATTGAACCTTTAGCTGGAGTTATGTTAAGCAGACGCCGAATGTCTGTGTTAGCCTGGGAGGTGAAAGGCGAGTCAAGGTGAGCACCCAACCACTATACTATACACTATCAACACTACTTAATTCTCCAAACGCTCTCTTTTATCTCACTCCTCATTTTTTGCTCCTCTCACAATAGGAATATCCTATCTATAATCTTCTCCTTATCTGTCCTTCCATTCATTTGGCTTCACTCCTCTTTTCATACTCAGTCCATTCTCCTATAGAATGCGCTACCTGAAGTCATGGCAGCATACCTTGCATACCACCAAAAGTTGATCGCTCTGGCGTGTACTGACTTAGATTTGTTAGAATTATATTATTTTTTTTGTCTATTACCAAATTTTTACTAGAAAGATGTTCATAAATTTAATAAACAATGCAATGTTTTAATTAATAAAATTAATTTCATGTAAATACTTATTAGTTTTGCGTCGATACAAAATGAAAGAAGTGTCCGACGCTTTTTGTTGATGACTCTGGAGTGACATGAAATCGTTTGCCCTCATGAGGGTCTAAATATGTAACACATCACTACTTCCTCAATATGGGTATCAAATTAAAGGGCTTGATTAGTAGAATAGTTCTTTATGAAAATAAAATTAAAAACTTTGAAAATAAAAAAAAGTTAAAGAAATCTTTAAGTTAAACGGTTTTATTGAAAATTGTACTAAAAGCTAAAAATAATACGGTAGGTCCTAGGTACAGGTACAGGTAAAAAATAAAATCGTTGGGCGTGTGAAATTTCTATCAAATCAACTGCTATATCATAATAAAAAATGCTATTTACATTATTTACGCAGGCTGCGTGCGCCCAACGATTTTATTTTTTATCTGTACTGTCTGTACCTAGGACCTACCGTATTATGGGACAGGTAAGGGTTTAGCCTGGTACCCGGCAGCCGAGCACCCGGCATGGCTAACGGGTACCCGGCAGACTTCATATCTTTAGATGACGATGATCAACTTGACGCAGTTGACGCAGGATCCTCTCAAGGCAAAAAATCTAGACCCGCAGACAGTGCTGCTTCTAAAGCTCATGATTTATTCAAGTCATGTTTTGAAGAGACTGCTAATAACAGAAATGACGAGTCAACCAGAGGTGGTTCAAAAAATTCTGCGGCATAGAAATTAGGTAATTATTTAGGCTTGGCAAAGGTTGGCAGAGATACAAATCCTTACACATGGTGGGCCCTTTAGGGCACTATCCGATATTACGAAAAGTTGCGGCAAAATATTTATCTACACCTGCAACCTTAATTTACAGCGAACGCCTGTTCTCAGAAGCAGGATTAATATATGAAACGAAAGGAAGTCGGCTTGATGCCAATCGTGCTGAGAAACTGGTGTTTTTACATCACAATTTGCTAATTTTAAATTACAAATACTAAATATAATAGAACCACAACCATTTGTATTTTTCTTGCATTAAAGATTTTTCAAATTTCTATTAAAGTCATTAATTTTTTTTTGTATTTTTGCTAGTTGCCGGTGCACTACCTCTCATTGTCTCCTATGCCACAAAGGTTGTCTGGGAGATAGCTGACAACCTTTCGCTGTCTGTAAATTGCCTATTATTTTAAAATTTCCTGTTATTTGTTTTTTGTTTAATTGTGTAAGCAATAAAGTGTTTATCTATCTATCTATCTATCTATAATAGAACCACAACCATTTGTATTTTTCTTGCATTAAAGATTTAGCAAATTTCTATTAAAGTCATTAATTTTTTTTTGTATTTTTGCTAGTTGCCGGTGCACTACCTCTCATTGTCTCCTATGCCACAAAGGTTGTCTGGGAGATCGCTGACAACCTTTCGCTGTCTGTAAATTGCCTATTATTTTAAAATTTCCTGTTATTTGTTTTTTGTTTAATTGTGTAAGCAATAAAGTGTTTATCTATCTATCTATCTATCTATAATAGAACCACAACCATTTGTATTTTTCTTGCATTAAAGATTTAGCAAATTTCTACTATAGTCATTAATTTTCCTTTACTAAATTACCCGGCACTGCCGAGTGCCCGGCGTTATTACCCGTTACCAGGTCAGATCCTAAAAAACAGCCGGATCCGCTGGGTACCGGATGCAAACCGGGCACCCGTCCCACGCCTCTGTGGTCTAGTGGTTAAGACCACCGGTTTAGACCCAGAGATCTTGGGTTCGATTCCCAGCGGGGGTACATGTTTGTGTACTCGGTTTAGTTGGTGGTAGTGGTAGGTGTTTGCCCTCCTGAAGTGCGGTTCCACCAAATGGCCTTATCATCACTTAACCTCAGGTGAGATGAAGGCACTCTGCTTACCCGTATTTTAAAAAAGAAATTAAAAAAAATAACAAAATCTATATATTAATACGCGAAGCAAAAACTTTGTTCCCCTTTTTTGCGAAAATTGCGCGGACGGAGAAGTATGAAATTTCGCACACTTATAGTTTACTAGCGGCCGCTCGCGGTTTCGCCCGCGTTGTTCCCGTGCTTGTGGGAATATCGGGATAAAAACTATCCTATGTGTTAATCCAGGTTATAAACTATCTGTGTGCCGAATTTCGTCCAAAGCCATTCAGTAGTTTTTACGTGAAAGAGTAACAGACATCCATCCATACTTACAAACTTTCGCGTTTATAATATTAGTAGGAAGTAGGATATAGAGAAGGAGTACAAAATGTTGATGTTCTTTTTTAAATTATGCATAAAAAATACATTAAATCACTAAAACAAACATGACACACTACCTACCATGTATTTGACACATAATAAATATAATCTTTTCAAAAATTCCAAAAATGGAAGAGCAGCGGCCGAAATCTGTCTTCTTCTGCTACTTCTTCTTTTATTTATAGCATGTTTTGTGTCTACAGCAGAACACAATTCCGCCAATATCACGTAGGTAGCTAATACACGGAAGGATTCGTATGAAATGCCAATCCAAACTCACATTCTATCTTTTATTTTTTTATTGCTTAGGATACAATTCGTGCTGCGTTAATAAAAATACGGTCGAATTTCGACCACTGCTGGGCGACCACTAGTACGTACTTATTAAACACTGTCGAGCATTTTACATAATCACATTGTAGTGCTTAGGTACATTTTATTTGTCAATTTAACGTTAAATACGATACTCGACACGCGTTATATTGACTTTCTTTCTCATCCAGATTAATTGAGTAGAAGGGAATTTCCCTGGAGGGGCCATGGCCTTCATTGCCGTGATGAAATATTTATTTTGACAAAATTGTAAAGAGATACTGTTTCTTGAACACATTTTTAAAGTACTAATTGTTACACTTAAGCTGAATTAAACATTTATAAAATACAGTGAAAAAGGCATAAATTTTTTTCACTGTATTTTATAAATATTTAATTTAGCATAAGTGTAGCAATTAGCACTTAAAAATAAAACGTAAAATTTACTACAGCGTTATATTATCAAAGTGGTATTTCATCTATAAAGATGAATCTGCTTAGCCATCGGTTGCAATAACCGTTGGATAGATTGACTGCTGCCGCTAAAAAGCATTCAAAAATCAAAGCAGTGAAAAAATTCGGTGCTTACTCGCTTACGTCAGGCAGTCTCTATACCTTTTTTAATCAATCCTATTAATATTATAAACGCGAAAGTTTGTTTGGATGTTTGTCACTCTTTCACGTAAAAACTTCTGTATGGATTTGGATGATATTCGGCATATAGATAGTTTATAACCCGGAATAACACATAGGGTAATTTCTATCCCTATATTCTTACGGGAACGGGAACCACGTGGGTGAAACCAGGAACCACGCGGGTGAAACCGCTAGCGGCCACTAGTATAAATAAAAACATAGTAGTAAACTAAAATACAAAATAACCACGAGTATTGGTTATTTTTAGCATAAATTTGTGTTTCCTTCACATAAACTGAATACTTTGATGACATTCAACCAACCGCCTCTAGCGGTCTAGCGGTTAAGACCCGGATTCCGGACCCAGACGTCCCGGGTTTGATTCCCAGCGGGTCACATGTTTGTGTTCTCTGTTTGGTTGGTGGTATTTCTTTTTGGTCCGCCTGGCTATCTACCATCATTTTATCTAAATACTAGCTATGCCCCGCGGTTTAACCCGCGTTAATCAACTCTCAAAAATATATTTTCCCGTTTTTGCAACATTTTTCATTGCTTCTCCACTCCTATTAGTCATAGCGTGATGTAATATAGCCTATAGCCTTCCTCAATAAATGGACTTTTCAACACAAAAATAATTTTTCAATTCGAACCAGTAGTTCCTGAGATTAGCGCGTTCAAACAAACAAACTCTTCAGCTTTATAATATTAGTATAGATGCTTAGATTAGTATAGATGTCGCAATAACATCAATGATTGTAGTATTGTTGTGTCCGGCTAGAGATAAGATACTTAGTCAGTGCTTGAGTATTGTAGGATTCCGGGTGAAGTGGGCTTCCATCTTCGGCCTTATCGTCACCTAACATCAGTTGTTATTAATCACTTTAATTCGATCCAATAGTGAAAATACTTATACTAGTTAATCACTCTTGTGTCCAAGTCAGATTAAGTCGACAAACAGGCAATATAAAGTGATTGCCTGTTTTCCGCCCTATTTATTTTTAGTGTGGTCAATGGTTAAGTGTCTATATATTCTACATTTTGTATTCTCCGTTTTTATATTTAAGCTACGATTTCGGGAAAAAAATGAGAACGGGGAAAATCACGACTTACCCCGAAAACGGGGAAAACAGCCCAATTAGTCCAATTGACGATTGTGATGATGGTTTTTTTAAATCATATTTTCTGTAGTACCTATACGGAATCCCTGCCTCAATTTGTGATACTGACACGCATGCTCTTTTTGTCAGCACGTTACTAACCGTCGGTAGAGCACACTGCGGTGGCGTTAAATGTTTTTTGCATACATTTGTTGGACGCCACTCGAGTTTTACGTACCATTGCCGTTGGGCCGAAAGCACTGTCCAATTAATGGAGGATTAATATTTTAACGTTATTTTTTTATGAAAAGTTATGAATGGTTATGGTTGTACTCGTATATAATATAAGGTAAATTTTGTTGCGAACAAATCACAATTTGAATAAAAAATTATAATTCCTTTCATAACTGATCTCCTTGTCGACCTCGTTAGTCGAGTGGTTTGTACACCGGTTTTCATGGTGTCGCCATCTCTGAGATCGCGGGTTCGATCCCCGGTCGGGTCAATTCAGAAATTATTGTTTTTCTAAATTGTCTCGGGTCTGGGTGTTTTCTATGTATAATAAGTATGTATTTAAGTATTTTAAGTATGTTTATCCGTTGTCTAGTAACCATTTAACGAGTTTCATAACGAAGCTTCTCTTGGGCTAGATAATTGGTGTGAGTGTAGGAAAGTTTATAGTTTAAGTTTATTATCTTTAAATAGAAAAAAGACAAAGTGTTGAAAAAATTCCACGGGCGGGATTTGAACTTGCCGGGTCAAGTGCACTACCAACTATGCTATCGTGGCTCAATCTTTATCTTTAATCTTTATAATATTAATAAAGAGGTAACGTTTGTCACTCTGTTTGTTTGTTTGTATGTCGGGGCTAATCTCTGGAACTGCTGGTCCAATTCCAAAAAATCTTTTACTGATAGAATGCTGCTTCTTTTGCGGGTAACATTGTTTCTTTTTTGTATTTTATTTAAAAAAAGAGATTATTTTTAAAACTTCAATCCACGCGGACAAGTCGCGAGGAAAGTGCTAGTCTTTAATATTTGTAATAATATTAGGAGCGGATGTTGATGATGTAGTTGTTGACATTGAATAAGGCTCATTTGGCTGACAAAGTAAAAGTTGATGGAGTAATTTCGGCCGGTTGGACTGAACCACGATAGTATAAAGATAATGCTCCTGACCAGCCCCCCGACCGCTTAACTGATCGCTTTGACTTCGTGTGTGGTTTATGACGTCATCTTGTCGTTTCGTGCCGCCTATGAAAGCAATATCTAATTTAAAATTTCGGTAAAAATTTAGGAAATTGGGTATTTTCGTAAAAAATCTTAAAATAAAAAATCTCGAAAACTATTAACTTTCAGCCATTCATAGATCCTATATTGCGGCATAGACAAGAAAAAATATGGATATTAACCCGTCAATAATTTAAATTTTAATTCAAATATATAATGTTAGTGCCCGTATAAAAAAAATCTTAATCACTTCATGTTTACATTTAATTCATTCGAATTATGGAAACTGTCGCCATATTTTCTGTTTATTTTAACGCTACGATATAAGTCGGCCGTGATGTATTTCTGCATAATTTATTTCGTTACGTCCAGATTGCTGTGTAATCCGTACAATTTAATATGCATGACGAGATTCATGCATTATTACTAAATTACAGCACGTATCGTTATAAATCCTTGTATTTTGTCAACGTTTACGACGCGTGTTACCGTAAAAAATATTTTTGGTAAAAATAGAGAAGCTTGCGTTATTTTTTTTGCCAAGATTGTATTTTTTGATGACAACGTTAAATCTTTGGAGGGCTTCGACGGAGATATATGTAAGTACATATTATGATACCATAACAACAATGCTGGTTGGAACGAATCACATTAAAAACGAGAAAAGCTTAATTAATAAAGTAGGCGATAACTACCGCCATCTTATCTATTTTTATAAAAAAACATTATTTTAATTTTAAAAAAGAGAAAATGTTAAAGAAATTCTACGAGCGGGATTCGAACCAATGACATGCCGGGTCAGGTGCACTAGCAACTATGCTATCGTGGCTCAATCCAACTCGCCGAAATTAATCAACACTATCTACTCTTACTCTGTAAGCCAAAGGAAGCCCTATTCAATGCCGACAACTATCATCAACATCCGCTCTTAATATTTTTGCAATTATTAAAGATCAGTTAAGAATTTCAACACTTTGCCTTTTTTCAAATTGTAATTTGTTCGCAACAATATTTGCGTAAAACTATATATAACTATAGTCATAAAACAAGATTACTTTGCACTGTAGCATTCGAACAATAGATATGGTGAAAAGCGTTTAGACATGCTAAAAAGTTTATCTATTGACCATTTCAACTGTCTAAGGCCCCTCGCCCACGGCAACTTTTTGTAGCGATGCAGTAGCGATGCTGTCGCGCGTTCGCATCGATACACTCGTGATGTGGTCGCTAGCTGTTTGCACTCGCCCACATAGCCGCAATTCAGTCGAACAACAGTTCAACAGTCGAGCAACGAATTCTGCCCAGCGAACTAAACATTAATTTTCGTGCTTAACTATGAACGTTGCGTTCGAGTCGAACATCCGAGCTTGGAGCATTCGAATACTAAATGTCATTATTATATATTTTTTGTTATAAAAATGGACATTGACAAAAACACGATAATGCGATAGACCAAGAAGGTCACGATCAAGGACCTATTCCTGGCTTACAAGTGGCCAGTAATATTCCTACATACAAACTCATTCATTTTCATTATCTGAGTACTCGCTTTCAAGCGTTTTGTTTGCGTGAGCATTCGAATGCGAGCCATTTCCGCGAACAGCGTTGCGACGTCCACCCACACCGGCCGAAGTTCGTGCTCACGTGTAAACTTTGTAACACTCGGCTCAACGTCCACACCACTCGAATATTCGACGCCGAATGCTCATTACACGCGAATGCTCTCAGTGAGGACGCGTCTTAACACTATAGAGTAGTGAATAAAACTCGCACTCGGGTGCCTTTTTTATGCTTACCGGGGCTAGTGGCGTTCCGTGTTATGAGAGACGTACCCGGTATTTTCAGTAAGATGACAATAGGTAAAAACCTTCATTCCTCATTGTGCTAGCATAGTGGGTTTTGGCCCGGCGCCCCTTCCAATATGCCATTGCCTGAGCGCAGCAGCGCAGCGCGTGCGTTCATAGGTTGAAACCATTTTGGATCGAAACCATTACTTTACTGGTTGTTACAAGATAATATTTAAGTTTGTTCTACTAACTACATTCTGTATAAATTAGTATTCACTTAACTGTCGAAGCATAAAGACGGAAGGAAAAAAGCGACCGGTAGCCGGACAGCGACAGTTGCGGTATTTTAAAAGCCGGTCGCTCGACAGTACAGAGGATAAAGCATTGTGATAGCAAAATTCAAAGCAATATAATTACTGGTTGTTATTTAAAATGAGGATATGTGAGTAGAACGAGACAGGAACATTTTGTAAGTTCTATTTCTATTTTTAAAAAGTTTTTAGAGCATTATCTTTAGACTCGAAAAATGGACCATCTTCCCAATAGCAGCATTACATTTGTAAAAAGCACAGAGGAAAAATGCGAAGCCTAAACCAATACGGAATGCCTTCTTATCTCGTAGGGGTAAAGTTTAGTTTCGCATCATCGATTACCATGTAGGTTTACCTTTACGTATTCTATGCACGAGCTGACGTGGTAAACAAAACTCCAAAATGGGTTCATAGGTAGATTTATTAGGGTCAGACAGCGAGCAGGCGAAATTGGATTCAGTTTCATCGGAAACCTAAATTCAGAGGCAAAAGATTTAGTGTTATAGGTACCTATATGTTGAATTTAATCGTTCAGATGATACAGATAACCATTATAACTGCTAGTAAATATTTCAATATAAGTTTATAGTTATTGTCATTCATTCAGAAAAGCGGTTTTATCTAGAGTCCTACTGAATTACTTATTATAATAGTTTGTCTTGTAAGGAGACTGATAAATAATGAATACTTACTATGTATATCTATAGGGATGACAGCATCTCTATGTTCTTTTGATTAGATTCCTAGCTCAACTTATAGCGTATACACTATTAGCGGTGGGGTTAGCTCTGCGTCTGTTAAGCCACAATAAACTAAGTCCGATGTTTGTACTGAAACGACCAGATGGGCCGTTACTTACAACGCAAGGCGTCTCTTTATATTTGGGGGCGTAAGATAGAATGAGACACCTTAATAGATTAATATTATATTGGTATTTAGAAAAACATGAATATAATAATTAATAGAATGTTGCCGTTCCCGCGGATGATGTCCAAGTCCTCTTCTTTTGTTTTACATCGCGTGTCGTTTTATTTTAAATATAAGTCGCCAGAACGCAACGGCTGCCAGTAGGTCCGCGCCTCCAAGCAGTCCCGATCACTACAGGAGCTACGCCCCTTCGGCAGACGTCGTGTTCTGTAACAAAGGTAAAACAGCTGAGAGTATGCCTGCCTTTCAGGGGAGGACGAATATGGATGCAGCTCATGTCTGCTAGCTAACATCACATTCTGCCAGAGGAGTACCTGGAAGAGGTACTTGAAGTTGACACGTAATGTGAGCTAGAGTCGGCAAAACCTCCCCACACAAAAGGCCGACTCATCCATCTAAACATAAGTTACAAATATAATGAGACAAAGCACATAAATAATTTTATTTATCACCCCCTTTTTACCTGCCTAACATCTAGATATACATTGGATTATAAATATAGTTGTTACACCATTTAACAATCAAATGAAACCTACGGCTATTACCCCCTAATCACTTACATCGTAAACATCATCATCATCATCTCAGCCAAAAGACGTCCACTGCTGGACAAAGGCCTCCCCCAAGGATCTCCACAACGACCGGTTTTGTGCTGCTTGCATCCAGCGGCTTCCCGCGACCTTCACCAGATCGTCGGTCCACCTTGTTGGAGGCCTGCCCACACTGCGCTTTCCGGTACGCGGTCGCCACTCCAGGACTATCCCGCCCCAGCGACCATCAGTAAAAAAAAAAAAAATAAATAAACAAAAATATAAACATAAAAACATAACCGTAAATAATTATAAACATTTAGCTGCCCTGAGTGTGTTCGACTCGAACACCTCATCGAATTATATAAGTCCGTTGGTGAGTTTCAGTAAACGAACCAAAGCTTATATTCTCGACGGTTATTTTAGCGACAAGTAACTATACTACGGGCTTCGTTTTCTAGAACTCAAATCGTTAGTGCACACATCTAAACTACGTAAACATGTCAAAAATAAATTATTAGTAACAGAGTGTCAACCATCACTTAGACACTTGTCATGACAACAACTTTTTCAAAACTTAATATTAAAAACTCTTTCATAACGACATCGACTTAAATGACATCGTACACCTTACACGCTTATTACACGCGTCATCGAGCAAAAATCATTAAAACTCTTTGCTCTCATCCCCCTCTATAGAAGGCATTTGACATCAGCTCAAATGACAACTCGATGTCAATCCTATAATAACTACAACAAATTAAATGAACAAACTATTAAAATTACGACGCAATTATAAGCTACTAAAAAAAAATTAATAGAAAATGCTAAGAAACACGAAAAGCTTTATCAAAAGACCTAGCTAAGCTATATGTTCGGCCAGTGAATCGCCCTGGGGTAAAGACCTTCTCCAAACGACCTGTACTGAACACCTGACCTGCAGCCTTTCTTGCATTGCGGATTTTCCGCTTGTGCTGCGTCCTCCTAGACTCCTTAACCTTATATAAATAAACTCTCGAAACCTTAAACCTACTATTAGCTTGTAACGAAATTTTCTTCCTCACCCGACTCCTACTACGAACTCTAACATAATTCGTGACCTTCCTTTCAGCTTTCCTTTCTGCTTCCGGCAAACTGCACTTTTCCCGAACCCTGGATAAGGTTCTAGACCAACCTACATGAACAGCTGGCGATGCATCATCGTGCGGCTCCAACAGCATGTCTGAAGACCTACCCCCTGGCAAAGCTACTACCTTGCTAACATCTGAGCTGCCCACCTTATCGTCTAATACACTTTCAACTAATAAAGCATCTCCGCAACTGCTCGCACTATCTTCTTGTAGACTAGAGACATCTGAATTATTAAAAACATCAGAACCTTTAATATGCAAGTTCTGCAACCCGTCGTCGCAGGATGTAGAAGGAGCGTTCTCGCTTCCTAACTCCCCTGAGAGCAGAGGTTTGCATCTCATTCATACCATCATCTACCAAATCTAATTTAACATTTTCAATATCGGGACTTGGGAATATAGGGGAACCAACAAAATTAGACAACGTAACTTCTTCTGCGGAGCATGCGCGTAGTGGCGACTGTGCTCGGTGCTCGATGCGTAGCTCAGCACTCGAAGCTCGTGGTGGTGACTGCGTTCGAGACACTACGTGTGTCTCTACGCTCGGCGCGCGTTGGACCGGTGACTGCGCTTGGGATACAGTATGTGTGTCTACGCTGGGTGCGGGCATTGGAGACCTTGTTCGGATCTCGCACTCGGTGCGTAACTCATTCTGATCATGAGACAGCTCAATCAATTTCATTTAAGGTCAAAAAGTTACCCAGTAAAGAGCAGTATTATATTCAAAGACGGGACTACAGCAAAGAAAACTTATTGAAATTTATGAACAGTCTGAAATGCTTATCTTTTAACGATGTAACCAAAAATCAAAACGCAAATGAAGCATTTAGAGAATTTCATGAAACAATTACTTTATTTATAGAACTCTGTTTTCCACTTTTGCGCATCAAAGTTAAAAACGACTCAAAAACATTGCGATGCTGACCAACGGTTTGAGACACTGCTGCGTCACTAAAAGACGATTATATTTAAAATATTTACAAAATAGCAATAATAAGAATTCAAATAAAAGAAAATATTGCAATTATACTAAAATATTAAGAAAATGTATAAACAAAGCATATCAAATATATAACCAAAAAACAATTATGAATTCCAAGAATAAGTGTAATGCCACTTGGAATATAATTAATAAAAACGTTGGTACTGACATTAACAAAAAACAAATAGAAGTTATTGAAAGGGATGGTATTAAATATTCTGATCCATCGGTTATTGCAGAATTGTTTAATAATTATTTTATTGGATTGACGAATAATTCTAATTGTAATTTTACCAACAATAGTTTATCATCTATTTCAGCAAATTTAAATACAATTTTCTTACACCCCGTTGACGAGGATGAAATTTTTAAAATTATAATGTCATTAAATAATACCAATGCAGTTGGGTTCGACGGCATAAGTACTAAAATACTTTAGCTGTGTGCATTGATCATATGCAAACCACTAACTCACATAATAAACATGTCATTTGAACAAGGTTATTTTCCAGACATACTTAAACGGTCGATTATCAACCTCTTTATAAAAAAAATTACAGAACTGATATGAGCAATTATAGACCAGTCACACTGATACCAGTTTTTTCAAAAGTATTAGAAAAGGTATTTCTAAAGAGAATCCTTTGTTTTGTTGATAGACATGAAATACTTAATAAGCACCAATACGGATTTCGCAAAAACAGTTCTACCACTCTGGCCTGTTTCAATTTAGTCAAAATAATAACAGAGAGTATCGATTCCAAAACTCCTGTGTGTGGGATATTATTAGATATGAGTAAAGCTTTTGATTTTGTTAATCATAATATCCTTCTTCGTAAATTAGACAAATATGGTATAAGAGGTAAAGCGTATGATTGGATACAGAGCTATTTGTACAATAGAACTCAGTGTACAGAAATACAAACAGTCTGTAATAAAATACAATTATCTCATAAATCTGAATGTAAAATTAATAGTTGCGGAGTCCCGCAAGGCAGTATCTTAGGGCCTATACTCTTTTTACTGTACATCAATGATCTTCCTAATGCTATTAAACACGACTGTATTATGTATGCTGACGACACGACTTTTTTAATAAAAGCTGACAAAATGACGAATTTTAATAATGATATTAATAATGCAATAAATGATATAATTTACTGGTTGAATAATAATAATTTACAAATTAATATTAAGAAGACTAAAATGATTCAATTTAAGACTTATAAAGCAAATGAAATAGAGTTGGACGTTAGATATAATAATGAAAAAATAGAAGCGGTCCAATCAACTACGTTTTTAGGTATACATTTAGACTCATTTTGTCACTGGAAAATTCATATTAATAATATTTGCGCCAAAATCGATAAATTTGTGTTTGCTCTAAGACGTTTAAGTAATATCACTTCCGTAGAAGTAGCGGTGACAGCTTATCATGGCTATGTTTCGTCAGTAGTAAATTATGGGCTCTTATTATGGGGAAACTCTGTGGAGATGAATAAAGCTTTTTTGTCACAAAAAATGTATCAGAGCAGTTAGCAGAGCTCATTACCTTGAACCATGTAGACCGCTATTTAACCGTTTAAAAATTTTGCCATTGCCTTGCATGTACATAAAACAGATTTGCATATTTGTTCGGGAGCACCTTGAATATTTTAAAAATCACGGAGAAGTCGGTAATAGATCCACAAGGCATAATGAAAGACTGTATGTACCGTTCACTAGAACGAAATTTCACAAGGGGAATTCTTACTGTATGGCCATCAAAGTCTATAACAAGCTGCCAAAGAACTTGAAAAACCTCCCATTAACACAATTTAAAAGAAAATTATCGGAATGGTTACTGGAGAAGTGCTTTTACTCATTACATGAGTTTATTTTATAACATTGTAAAAATAATATGACGTTATTACTGAAATTAATAATATATGATAATAATTTAATTTAATAATATTACTTTGATTTAATAATGTTAATTTAATTTAATAATGTTAATGTTAGTTTGATTATTTAATAATGTTAATTTAATTGTATATTTACATGCCATATGGCAGAACATACAGCTCAACTGTTTCTGTAACACCCTATTAACTATGTTCTAGTAAATAAAGCCTATTTCAATTTCAATTTCAATTTCAATTTCAATTTCAATTTCAATTTCAATTTCAATTTCAATTTCAATTTCAATTTCAATTTCAATTTCAATTTCAATTTCAATTTCAATTTCAATTTCAATTTCAATTTCAATTTCAATTTCAATTTCAATTACAATTTCAATTTCAATTTCAATTTCAATTTCAATTTCAATTTCAATTTCAATTTCAATTTCAATTTCAATTTCAATTTCAATTTCAATTTCAATTTCAATTTCTATTTCTATTTCTATTTCTATTTCTATTTCAATTTCAATTTCAATTTCAATTTCAATTTCAATTTCAATTTCAATTTCAATTTCAATTTCAATTTCAATTTCAATTTCAATTTCAATTTCAATTTCAATTTCAATTTCAATTTCAATTTCAATTTCAATTTCAATTTCAATTTCAATTTCAATTTCAATTTCAATTTCAATTTCAATTTCAATTTCAATTTCAATTTCAATTTCAATTTCAATTTCAATTTCAATTTCAATTTCAATTTCAATTTCAATTTCAATTTCAATTTCAATTTCAATTTCAATTTCAATTTCAATTTCAATTTCAATTTCAATTTCAATTTCAATTTCAATTTCAATTTCAATTTCAATTTCAATTTCAATTTCAATTTCAATTTCAATTTCAATTTCAATTTCTATTTCTATTTCTATTTCTATTTCTATTTCTATTTCTATTTCTATTTCTATTTCTATTTCTATTTCTATTTCTATTTCTATTTCTATTTCTATTTCTATTTCTATTTCTATTTCTATTTCTATTTCTATTTCTATTTCTATTTCTATTTCTATTTCTATTTCTATTTCTATTTCTATTTCTATTTCTATTTCTATTTCTATTTCTATTTCTATTTCTATTTCTATTTCTATTTCTATTTCTATTTCTATTTCTATTTCTATTTCTATTTCTATTTCTATTTCTATTTCTATTTCTATTTCTATTTCTATTTCTATTTCTATTTCTATTTCTATTTCTATTTCTATTTCTATTTCTATTTCTATTTCTATTTCTATTTCTATTTCTATTTCTATTTCTATTTCTATTTCTATTTCTATTTCTATTTCTATTTCTATTTCTATTTCTATTTCTATTTCTATTTCTATTTCTATTTCTATTTCTATTTCTATTTCTATTTCTATTTCTATTTCTATTTCTATTTCTATTTCTATTTCTATTTCTATTTCTATTTCTATTTCTATTTCTATTTCTATTTCTATTTCTATTTCTATTTCTATTTCTATTTCTATTTCTATTTCTATTTCTATTTCTATTTCTATTTCTATTTCTATTTCTATTTCTATTTCTATTTCAGCGTCGCCTCTTCGGTTGGCACGCCAATTCGACGCGTCACTATGCTGTCGTCCATTATGACGGCTGTAATTTCTTCGACTTGCGCTATTGAAAATCGAAGTGTTATTTTCACGTAGAATGCGCGACGAAACTGTTTCATCTCTCGGAGGGTACGCCACGGGAGATGGCGGACAATAATAATTCACAGAGAATTCTTTATCAAGAATAGAGAAAATGTCATCTAAGTGCATTTCAGGTTTAAATATCATGTCATAAAAATGACGAGCCGCTCCTCTCAGATAAGCACGAAAAATAATTGGCAAATCTTTCTCACGCCATTCGCAAATAGCAGCGACACGTTTAAACTCGCGAGCAAAATCAGCGACGGATACACCATCAAATCCACTGAAATACTCAACATTCGGCATGGTTGCTCATTTAAAATATTAAAAATCATATATCGCCTGTTTTCCAGTTAACGGCTTTTTCTGTGTGTGCGAGCGTCTCAGCACACAACTTCTTGTGCGGATTCTTCCGTGTGTGCGAACGTCTCAACACACAACTCTTGCAAAAAAATAACGGCTCGTTGTTCCCTGCAACGCCTTTTGCTCCTTATGCTGCGAAGACCTATTCTACACGGCTACTATCCGTGACTGGCCCTAGCTAAAAATATGGAATGTATCCGGAACCGAAGTGGCGCACTCCACCATGTGTAACGACCAGATGGGCCGTTACTTACAACGCAAGGCGTCTCTTTATATTTGGGGGCGTAAGATAGAATGAGACACCTTAATAGATTAATATTATATTGGTATTTAGAAAAACATGAATATAATAATTAATAGAATGTTGCCGTTCCCGCGGATGATGTCCAAGTCCTCTTCTTTTGTTTTACATCGCATGTCATTTTATTTTAAATATAAGTCGCCAGAACGCGACGGCTGCCAGTAGGTCCGCGCCTCCAAGCAGTCCCGATCACTACAGTACCTACATAATATAATTATCAAAAACTTTCACAAAACGATTAAAATTATGCAGACTAGACAAACTATTTACATTATATCTCCAAATTTCTATTTAAGGGTCGTCGCAAAGTTCTAACTGCGATTAAAAAGCTTCGGGGAATATTGTCAAACGTTCCAAAGAAACTTATATAGCATTAAGTTATTAAAACAACTTTAATTAAAGTCAAATTATTTTGAAATTATCTTCAAATATGTTTTTAATTCTTAGAGAACACATGGGTACCAACTGACGTTTTGATTAATTACATAAGTATCTTTACAATGTGACGTATTGCTAATTAAAACTATTCATTCAACTTAAGATGAAAATTAAGTTAATTAAGCGTATTAAACTAAATATTATTCTATCGTATTTTCAATATGAAATTGCAAGATATATTTCTAGACTAGTAGTTAGATGTTTCTTAGAACACAGGCATGCTTAACTCCAATTCTTGTACTCATTACAAAACGTTACACATATAAACAACAACACATTTTAGTTAAACATATTTGAAAATATAGTAAGAAATATTTTAGTTTTATATGAACATTATAAGTAGGTATTGTGAATAATGAACAGGCTTAAAAGTAAAGAGAAAAATTACTTATACAGTTTCTAAATACTTATTTTTCTAAAATTTGTCTTCTAACGTGTATTTTTGTCTGTTTTTTTATTTATTTATTATTTTGGCAAAAATCAGCTAGTTACATAATGCAGTGCTTATTACTATTTACATATGTAACAGACCTATTGGGCCGATATGACGTGAACACGACACAAACAAAAAAAAACATAAGTACAAAGAAAAAAATTGTTTAATAATTTTATTAGAAATGCGCCGAGTACTCGGTATTACTCGGTACTCGGTACTCGGTGTAACCGGCAAGTTTCATAGTACTGTAGTGATCGGGTCTCCTTGCTCGGGCAGCTCTATGGCATACGACGTGATCTGAGAAAAAGTTAAGGAAGAATTTAGAAGGAAACAAATGAAGATAATTATTGATTCGGTGACAGCCGGCCGAGAAGCTAAAGCTGACTTGTAATGCGTTGTTTGAGCAAGCACACAATTTAAGTGATATCTATTATTTGCCTCGGTCCCAACAGTACTCGTAGTCAGCCGAGTAACCCATTTTAAATGCCGAGTGCTCGATTAACCTAGTGATAGATATTTATTTTTCAGGAAAATAATAGAAATAGGTGAGTAAGCAATTAACATTTAATTATTAATATAATTTACATTTAGAAAAAATAACAACATTATACTGGCAACATACAAAACATTTATAGCACTATTAACTTGTAATCGTTATTGGAAATTTAAAAAAAAGGTAAGTTGTGGTGGACTATTGATCGGGCGAAGGTCACGGGTAGCCGATGGATGCGAGCAGCACAAAGCTGGTCGTTATGGAGATCCTTGGCGGAGGCCTTTGGCCAGCAGTGGACGTCTTTCGACTCAGATGATGATGTTGATGATGAAGTTATGGTGCAGGAACACTTAGTACAAGAACCGGTTTATTTTTTCTCATTGTGTCTCATGGGTTCTTTTGTGTTATTGCTGCTGTCCAAACTCTCTGCGAAGTTGCTTTTTCGGATAGCTACCAAAAATGGAATTTTTCGTATCAGTTCATATATCTCTGGAGCAAAAAATCTCATTTCAAAGCTGGGATCAAGCAAATGTAGCTAAAGCGCCATGTTTATCTAAATAAAGAATACCAGTTACTCTTTCGTAACTTACCATACATTGTCTACTACGAAACCAAGTTTCGTGTAAGGTAAAATACGTATTTCTACGTAACTGGTAGGTAACTGAGGTTACTCAGCACTCGCAGACCGGGCGCGTTAACCGCTGTGCCGTCGAGCTCCTCAGTAAACTCTCAAAAAAAACTCGGTAAGCTCTGTTCTCGGCGCATCTCTAGTTTTAATATGCGCAAAAATATTGTATGGGCAAATTTAATCGATTCACTACCCTATCTGCACTTCCAAGTTCTTATAAGTAAAATCCACCGGAAGATCCAATAAAATTCCATAGCCTCTCCATATATTTTATTATTAAGACGTCTATTTATATCACCTATCATAGAAAAAAGAAAAAAAGAACTGCTGTAGATCTACTGTAAATACCTTTGCTTTAAAATGAAAGAGCAAAAAGAAGTTTAAAAACGTCACATTTAGAAACAACGAGTTTTCATAAATATAGTCTGTAACACTATCTCTTTAACATCTGTGACGCTAAAAATGTAAAACTTTTGAACTCACAAACACTAAGAATGAGGTTTTATGTGCGCATCGCAGCATAGTAATACGCTCGCGAGTACACTCTCATGTTGGGAACAATATAATAATGCCACTTTATTATTCTCATACAAGTGTTTATTGCTTTGCATTTTTGTAATGCTACTTGAGAAAGAAGGTTGCTACTTGCAAACACTACTTCAGGATCAAAGTCTTACTATTCCTAATATAGCGTATTCACAAAACCGTGTGTTTCTTATTATTTTGGTAAACAATTGTAAACAGCCTATAACTGTCCCACGGCTGGCAAAGGCCTCCCATCATTAAAATCAAGACATTTAATTATTTATTTATTTATACATAGGCACAATAACGGACATCAGACAGAAAACTTACAACAATAACATTAAACAAAAAATTAAAAGTACATGCCTGTGCCCAATAAGAATTGAGCACAACGTTTACCAAAATGGTTGACAATGATAAGAAAAAATAAGAAGAAATTTGAAATTAAAATTTAAAAGTGTTCAAATTAAATTTAAATTAAATTAAAAGTTAGATACTTACAATTCTATTAAAAAATAATAAAGTCTACCTATTATTTCATATGTGGCATGTGTCTATGAGTGATCTCTTGAAATAAATATCACTACAATTGAAAATATCACAGAGAGTGCAAATTCTATTCAGGGGATTAATTTTAGATACATTGTTTTTAGATAAGGTTATGCTAATATGCTAAACCACTGAGGGTTACGCACAGATCGAGTTGGCACCTTAAATGACAACAATGCTAACATCGCTACAATTAATGGGTAATAGCTTAATCAGCACGTTTGCCAAATGCGACTTGGTGATCACTAACCCGGGTTATGTATCGAAAAATCCGAAACACATTTTGCCCGACCTGGGAATTGAACCCTTCGGGTATCGGGCCGAGTGCTCTGCCACTCGGCCACCGAGGCGTTATTATTTTAGTAATTATAGTAAACTAGTGGCCGCTCGCGGTTTCACCCGCGTGGTTCCCGTTCCCTTGGGAATATCGGGATAAAAAGTATTTTATGTGTTATTCCCGGTTATAAACGATCTGTTTGCCGAATTTTATCCAAATCCATTTAGCAGTTTTTACGTGAAAGAGTAACAAACATCCAAACAAACTTTCGCGTTTATAATATTAATAGGATAATTGTATTAGAAAGAAAACATTATTGACTAGTTCGCAATTCTTATAGAAAAAACAATGACCCAATCGCCAGATATATTTTTTACTACGACTACGTAGATATATCGTTTTCTACAACCCCAAAATTAATTTTATACTCTTATTTAATCACTTAATTAAAGCACTTTTACCGACTTAATGGAAATGGAGATGGTTAGCAATATTCATTAGTGTAAAATTCATAAAAGCCAGCGGAGTTGTGCATTCTACACTGAAGCACCTAATAAAAGTCTACTTGACTTATATTGTAGGTAATTTTAGGTGAGAGGTACTTAGCTGATGCATGGTAGATTCTGCTGGCTGGGATTTTAAAATTAAATTTGGATCTTAAGTTTTAAGAGTGTTCTATATTTTAAAGCAAAGTTTCTACAATATTAAAGAACTTTAACGTACCACTATGCTATAAAAAAGATTAAAGTTAAAAGTAAAGTAGATTATTTTTGCAGTCGTATGAGAAGAATAATTATTATAATATAAAAGTAATGCGCACTTAAAATTTAAAGTGCCGGGTTTGATTTACAGCTCCAATATTTGGTTGGTGGTAGAAAACGTCCAAAATCTAGCGCGCTTTCGAAATTGAGAACCACTCATAGTTACATAATAAAGTTAATTATCGTAATTTTCAAACATCTATTAATCAACTTCTCAACACTGTAAACCCACACAGTGCTTTAAGTTTTCACACACAGTGTTTAGAAGTTGTCGCACAAAAGTTGACGCACACACAAGTTGACGTACACACAAGTTGACGCACACACAAGTTAACGCACATACATATTAAGTCTGCAGTTTATTTTATCAATCGTTATTTTCATACTGAGACCACGACATAGATATACGTTGTTTTTAGGCAATGTGGTGTAATATAGGCAGGTCCGAACAGAGAGAAAGAAAGAGCAAAATAAATTCTTGAGGTACTCGTATACTCTTGAGGAGCTCGATGGCGCAGTGGTTAACGCGCCCGGTCTGTGAGTGCTGAGGTTAAGCAACTTTCGCAAAGGCCGGTCATTGGATGGGTGACCAAAAATGTATCATCTCGAGCTTCTCCGTGCTTCGGAAGGCACGTAAAGCCGTTGGTCCCGGCTGCACTAGGAGTCGTTAACAACCACCAATCCGCACTGGGCCCGCCGTGGTGGTTTATGGCCCGTTCTCCCAATCCATTAATAGGGAGGCTCGTGCCCTAGCAGTGGGGACATAAAAATGAGCTGATGATGATGACTCGTATACAAAATCAGTAGCCACCTACAAGGTAGGTATATTATGGTAGGTATATATTACAAGGTAGTGCTAACTATGATTGTACTACTAATAGGTATCCTCTAACACTTAAGGCCGAATCCGTGCCGTTTCATTAGCGTCAATTTAATGATATAATTAAGCACTACAAGTAGGCAATCTGTAGCTATGAAGCGATTATAGTATCCATTTAGGTTAACCGAGGGTCGAGCTTTAAAGTCAGCGGATCGAAAGGGTATTTCGAGGTATTTGTATCCACTTGACTGTGAACTAATGATTTGATTTAAAATTCAGATTTAACAAAAAGGTTGATTGGATTAGAATGTGGTTTGTCTAATCAATTTAACCAAATTTACGCCTATTTTTTATTCCTGGAGAGCAAGCACGTGGCCTAAATTTTATCGTTTTTTATTATTATTGCTCAATAACATGATTACGCCTTTAAATTAGTACAGCATTTAAAACCACTGAGGTTTGTGTTAATGCCGTTTTATCTACATCGATAATACTATAATTGACATACATTACATTGTAATAATAATAATTATTAAATAATTATTGAATAATTATTGAACAGTTGTAATCAATTGTATTTTTTCAAATTGTAATTTGTTGCAATAATATTTACGTAAAATTATATATAAGTAGGTTATCATAAATTGTATTTGTTTTTTCGTTAATTGTATCATCATCATCATCATCTGCCTATATTAGTCCACTGCTGGACATAGGCCTCCCCTAATGAGCGCCATAGCGCCCTGTCCTCGGCTTGACGCATCCAGCATCTGCCTGCAGTCTTTCGCAGGTCATCATTCCACCTGGCCGGAGGGCGCCCTACACTACGTTTACCGAGTCGTGGTCTCCACTCAAGAACACGTTTACCCCAGCGGTTGTCGGTTCTAAATAATAATTAATTAATAATAATAATAATAATAATAATATGTTAATTGTATACTTGTTTTGAATAATTATAGTATATTTTAGTCCACATTGCGTGCCGTGGCAGCCTATAGGTAAGATGACACTTAGCTTAAGTCCTTTTTTGTACAAAAACAACTTTAATTTAATTTAGTGTTAATTTTGTTGGTTGTCCTATTAAATAAAATAAATAAATAAAATAAAATATATATAAGTATATGAAATCACTATATAAGTACCTACCTAATTAATACGTGAAGCAAAAACTTTGTACTTACCTTTTTTTACCAAAATTGCGCGGACGGAGAAGTGTGAAATTTCGCACACTTATAGTTTATATAGGGAAGGAGTACAGAATGTTTATATTTTTTTTTAATTATGCATAAAAAATACATTAAATCAGTAAATCAAACATTGCACACACTACCATGTTGACACACACGCATATATACTCTTTTCGAAAACTTCAAAAATGAAAGAGGAGCGGTCGAAATCTGTCAATGACAATCCAAACTCACATTGTATCTTTTTTAATTTTTCATTGCTTAGGAGACAATCCGTGTAGCCTTAATAAAATTACGGTCGAATTTCGACCACTGGGCGACCAGTACACTTTTAAACTTTCGCGTTTGATTATAAATAAATAAACACCTAGACGGGGATCAACGCCAGTTACCAATTAAAGGCACCCTTTTATCATCATCATCAGCTCATTTTATGTCCCCACTGCTGAGGCACGAGCCTTCCCTATGGACGGATAGGGAGAACGGGCCATAAACCACCACGCGGGCCCACTGCGGATTGGTGGTTGTTAACGACTGCTAATGCAGCCGGGACTAACGATTTTACGTGCCTTCCGAAGCACGAAGGAGCTCGAGATGATAATTTTTTAGTCACCCATCCGATGACCGGCCTTTGCGATTGTTGCTTAACCACAGCACTCGCAGACCGGGCGCGTTAACCACTGCGCCAGCGAGCTCCTCCTTCTCTATCCTCCTTCTCCTCTTCCTTTTATATTAATAAGTAATTTGCGCCAGCCCCCGCCCAATGACCATTCACAATGTACTTACTATAGGTTAAAGTAACAGGTAATTTATCTCTAAGCTTCAACAACATTCACGTTATTTATGAAATGATTTTTAAGTTTGATATTGTCCGTCATAATGCTTTTTCGTAAATAGAGGGTAATTCGTTAATAAACCGGGGCGTAAGGTGTACCTGATGTTATGTGATGATAAGGCCAAAGATGGAAGCGTCCCGGAAAATATCAACTGCTTAAAAACTGGCTATCTTATCTCCAACTGTAGGAACACAACAATACTACTGCAATATCGATTTAATGGCGACATAATTAGATAAGATGATGGTAGCTAGCCAGGCGAACTTAAAGCAAGCCCTACCGCCAACCAAACCGAGTACAATCATGTATCGTTGCTGGGGATTGAACCTGAGACCTCCTAAATCCGGTGGACTTTACCACTAGACCACAGAGGCGCTTATAGCGGTCTTTTTTATAGAGTGCATGGCAAATGTCACCATTCCATTATTATGTTAAGCAAATGGAGTCTAGATGCGAAGACAAACTGGTGCAGCGTGAAAACAACGCAGCATCGGTCAACCTCACTCTGCCGGCCCACAAGGTGCCTCTTCACGCCTCGTTGGAAGCATTGTTGACGCCACATTTGTTTGACCTATTTTATGTATTGACTGTAGTTATCCGATTAGGTTTTAAGACTAAGTATAAAAATATAATTAAATACAGAGCACATGAGTAAATACCCGAAATTTACTGATGTGACTGTAGTTAGCTTTAGCGTTAAGCATTTTCTATAACTGTGCTTTGGTTCAAGTATTGCTCCTTTGTTATTTAAGTTGTTTCTAACAGTGGAGACTTTTTAATGACTTTTCTGTTTTACTTATAAGTTTGTAGCTATTCATTTATTGCATAAGTCGATAGTCTTCCTAAGATAATAAATAAATAAATTACTGAATTAAGAAGTTTTGGTACAAGAGATCGCACATGACAGGATGTAAAACAGTGAGGCCATCTTGTGTGGGCATTATAGACCAAGACTCACATCGGGAGCTGAGCTAGTTGAGTAAGTATGTAAGTAGTAATCATCTCAGCCAAAAGACGTCCACTGCTGGACAAAGGCCGCCCCCAAGGATCTCCACAACGACCAGTTTTGTGCTGCTTGCATCCAGCGGCTTCCCGCGACCTTCACCAGATCGTCGGTCCACCTTGTTGGAGGCCTGCCCTCACTGCGCTTTCCGGTACGCGGTCGCCACCTCAAGACTATCCCGCCCCAGCGGCCATCAGTCCTGCGAGCAGTGTGCCCTGGCTACTGCCACTTGAGCTTAGCAACTCTTTGGACTAATATAATAATAATAATAATATTCGGGTTATGTAAGTAGTCATTCTATGATATTATGAAACTAAAGTTCATTTTAGGTAATATGCACCTTCATTTCGCCCATTTAGCTAAATTGTATTAAATAATCAAGATATGTTATTAGTTACTCAAAGGGCGATGGAACGTAAGCTGGTAGGAGTATCTTTACGAGATCGGAAGACAAATAAGTGGTTGAGAAAGCAAAGCAAAGTGTCAGACACAATAAAGCGAATAGCTAAGCAGAAATGGCAATGGGCAGGTCACGAGGCCTGTAAATCAGACTCGTGGTGCAAGGACCCGTTGGAATGGAGACTGTGGGACTATAAAAGACCAGTTGGCAGACCCCAGATGACGCAGTCAGTTAAGTCAGCCAACATAGTCATAGGCAGCTTCACTGCAGGCAGTCTGATCAGGTGGCACGTCCCACTAGTGGGACGCGCTCAGGCGACTCACTCTGAGTAACGCCAACCACGCCCCCCGTCCTACCGGAGGCGTGCGTTCCGATAGCCTTAAAAGCCCTTGTAAAGGCTAAAGGCAAACCCCAGAGGTTTTTACCGGGTTGGTCTTACTACTTCTTAGAGAAGGACAAGGCCAGCCCCGGATCTACGGAATCTGCGTGGAGATTTTCCCTGGGTCAAAAAAAAACCCCAGATGAGATGGAAAGATGACATCATAAAGGATTACAAAAATTGGATGCTGACATCCCAAAGTAGAACGAAGTGAAGGGGGTTGAAGGAGTCTTGAGATGATAATGAATCAAGTTAAAGCAGTACCTACGTAAGCTTTTGTATATGTACTGACAAAAATAAAGGGCTTTTCAGAGAGAAATATTGATTCCATGGAATCGGAAAACCTACGCAGCAATAACTTATACTCGTACATATGATCAAATTACATTACTACCCTCAAATAACAGTTATGGAAACTGTCCTAATGTGTCCCTCGGATTATCCCTTTATAAAACCCTAATTGAAAAGGCTCTATCTGTTTCAATGGGGTACGCGTAATATCCTGGATTCGGTAATATATTTTCGACGAATTGATTTTATCAAACGGCTTAAATAGCGCTTTAAAATCACTTTAAAGTTACAGCTTTGTTAATAAAGTCAATTTGTTTTACTTAGAATTAGTAGCAATTTGGGTTATTCAATCAAAGTTTAATGTTTTCGGAAAAGTAAAGAAACTTTATAAGCAAACGTATAAATGAATTTGTTTAGTATTTCTACTTAGTTTCTTTTATTTACCTTGAAAAATCATGCATACTAACAATAATGTTTAAATCGCATTATTCATAATGTGACTGAATTTACAATTTAAGACATTAAATAAATAAATGTTCTAATACATGAGAAAATGAGTTACAACATTCACGAAAGATTTTTAAATATTTCGAATTCCTCCATGTTTCGTAAAGCATCTCAAATCTTCGTTTTCTGTCTTTCAAACTGATGATAGCGACGAAGGTGATGGTGATCACCTAGTGGTTTGTTTCAAAGTCAAAGTCAAAGTCAAATAATTTATTCAACATAGCCTGTCAATAAGACGTCAATAAGAGCCTTCACAGGAACTTATTGACGTCAAAACTATAAATCATAAAACTAAAAAAAATGTTTAGACTAAACTACTGCCACCAGTTCGGGTTTTGGGAGAGCCTTCGACCGAGAAGAGCTGGCAAGAAACTCAGGAGGCTTATTTCTTTTTTTCTATCTTTTCAACCAAATTACAATCATGTAAAATCTATACAAATTTTGTACAATTTTGTACACATTAATAATAATAAGCCAGTGCAGGCGACTTATTTCCATACGCACTTGTCTGCAATATCGTCATTTACCTTATTACAATTAATTAAAACATGTTTAAGGTGCTTTTTGAATTTAATATCTGTCAACGCAGTTTAAATAATATTATTTATTTGTTTAAAAATACATTAATAGTAGCCATTAATATACGCTTAATGTGGAAGAATGGGTTTATCATATCTGTAGTCTAACGTAGATAAATGGATTGTACACACGCTGCACATCAGTCTACCACAAACTGTCAAAGTTCCTCAATGGGCTTTCAACTTTACTTATCTGGAATATGGTTGAACATTGCTCGAAGGACTTTGACTGTTTTGAATAGGTTGAAACAAGTGCTGCAGGCGTCTCTGTACCACGGTCATCACTACATCTACTCTGTGCCACGATTTCTCGCATTCAAGACGAGTATACCGTTCGGCCACCAACGTTCGATCAAGTGAATGTGTAGTGAGGCTTGGGCCCCGCAAAAGAACGTTTAAAAGCATATACACCGAAGCCTATTTACCCGATAATGATGAAGTGCCGCCAAACAACAAATAAATAAATAAATAAACTTTCCTACACTCACACCAATTATCTAGCCCAAGAGAAGCTTTGTTATAAAACTAGATAAATGTCCACTAGACACCGGATTAACATACTTAAAATACTTAAATACATCCTTATTATACATAGAAACCACCCAGACCCGAGACAATTTGGAAAAACAATAATTTCTAAAAATTGACCCGACCGGGGATCGAACCCGGGACCTCAGAGATGGCGACACCATGAAAACCGGTGTACAAACCACTCGTCCAAGGAGGTCGTCATCACACAACATTGTTAAATAAGTAAATTTAAGACCACCTCTACGCAAATTTGACACCCGCCCAAAGTTCTCTATCTTGTCTACCTCCAGCGGCAGCTTTATAATAAAGACACATACAAACAAAGGGTCGTCGGTATTAAGTCAGGGTGGCAGTAAAATGCGAGGTAAGTAATCTCCACTAAGTAATGTGCTGAGGACGCTGGTATTAAGCCTTTGAGAAGGTCATATCTCACTAGAATACTGGTGGTGTTGCCGCAGTGGTCGCTACCTATTGAAAAGTATGTTTTTTTAAATGTTAGATAGATAGATAGATAGACAATACTTTTATTGCAACACTATAAAACATAAACATGAACAAAAGAAAAAAAATACAAAGTTACAATTTGGCGGTCTTATCGCTTTCAAGCGATTTCTTCCAGACAACCAGTCGGATGGAGAGAGCTAATAAACTGTAAGATCAGAGGTGAAACTATGAAAACATGCTAGAATAATGTGTATTTTATAAATGAAGCAAAATAATAATAATAATGTTGTCTTTGAGAAGGTTATATCTCACAAGAATGTCATAGTGGCGCTGCTAAATTTATCTATAATGTTAATACGTGAAGCAAAAACTTTGTACCCCTTTTTTACGAAAATTACGCGGACGGAGGAGTATGAAATTTCGCACACTTATAGTTAATACCTATAGAGAAGGTTATCCAAATGTTAACATTTTTTAAAGTATGCATAAAAATATATTAAATCTTTAAAACAAACATTACACACACTACCATGTATTTGACACACACGTATATATACTTTTTCAAAAATTTCAAAAATGGAAGTGGAGCGGCCGAAATCTGTCAATGCCAATCCAAACTCACATTCTATCTTTTTTAATTTTTCATTGCTTAGGATACAATCCGTGCAGCCTTTATAAAATTACGGTCGAATTTCGACCACTGGGCGACCACTAGTTAAAAGTAAATCCTTCAAGTTATTAATTAAAATTATTGAGATCAGAATAAAATATTTTTGGACCAGGCAGCGCCTCTCGTTATCGTGAGGAACATCTTGTAAATCAACGCTGACTCCAACTACTATTGCAGCTCTTTAAAACTAGGAGATCTTGACCTAATCCGAGCTCCACGAGGATGACTAGCAGGCGGTGGTGCATGACAGACCCAGAATCTTATGGAAAGACATGCCAAGACTCACTCGGGTCGCCTGCGCCAAACTTAGTAGTTTCTTCTTGCCACCTTTGAATAGATTAATACTCCTGCGACAGAAGAAAACGTAGTTACGGCGTCCTAGTGAAACCGACCCTACCCGTATGTAACAACGCGATGAACGATGAACGATCATAAACGTTTGCGACATTTTGTTATTACTGTCACGCCTCTGTTCTAGTAGTTAGATCAACGGTTGTTGACTGTAAAATTAAAAAGCGCTGACTTTTTATTTATATACACTATCTCACCTGATGGAAAGTGTAGATGGGGTCTGCGCTTACCCATAAGGTGCCCATTCACTCTGAGCTTGAATTCGAACCCGCCCGCACCCCATTACAAGCCGGGTCAGGTGTACTAGACTAATGATAAATATAACAGAAAAAATCTTTTGAATTATCTTTCTTTTATTTCCATGCAAGTCGTACTCGCACACAGTGGTTCCGTAAACTTTGAAAGTGGACGTTTTGGGAAGTGGACTTTATGGAAAGTGGACGTTATGGGAAGTAGACGTTATGGAAAGTGGACGTTTTAGGAAGTGGACCTTTTAGGAAGTGGTCCTTATGAGTCAAAAGGGAATAGACAAATGTTGCACAACTTCACCGTCCGCATAAGAAACGCCTTACGCCTTTTACGTCACAATATGTATCAGAAAGGACAAAAGAAAGCAAATTATTATTAGAATCACATCACACAAGACGTCTCAAACTCTCCACAACAAGTCATTATCATTGAAGTATTTTTTAATCCGTGAAGCAGCACGTCAAAAATGTGTAAAATGTGTATCACATCACACAAGACGTCTCAAGCTCTCCACAACAAGTCATTATCATTAAATTATTTTTTAATCCGTGAAGCAGCACGTCAAAAATGTGTAAAATGTGTATCACAACATCACACAAGACGTCTCAAACTCTCCACAACAAGTTATTATCATTAAAGCATTTTTTAAACCGTGAAGCAGCACGTCAAAAATGTGTAAAATGTGTTCTACCACTAGAACACTTGGCGTTCCACAGTTCCACACACGGGTTAATGGACATATATTAAAGATAAGATATGATAAATTTTCATGTTATATGTGGGCCGATCCCGGCGGCACTGCAATGCCGGGCCGACCCGTGACGAGAGTGGAGCGAGCCCCGAACATCTCGTCGATATACAAAAATCAGTTTAATATACTGGTCCCTCAGTGAGGGAACTTTCAGATATTAAGCTGAAAAGAACAGATACTACACTTTGATCTTAGCCAAAAGGCCGAGAAGCGATATTGTGCATAAGGTTACTGGCCGTCTTATACAAGCGTGTAACAATCTTGTCACCGCCATTCAGAAACAGTAGGCGCGAGCAGTTACAGCGCCATCTAGTAAAACAGTTTTGAACTACATACATAATATACATCTTGGTTATGGTTTATAATATTATGTTATTATTGAATGTGATTAAAAATAAAATTATAAAGCTGTGTGTGCTTTCTTGTTTGAATTCATATTTGAAAATGTTTAATTTTCGGAACTTGTGTATCATACCTAGGTAGGTACTATACCAGTGATTTTACGCATGTGGTTTTTTTTTTTAATTTTTAACAAAACAAAACATTTATATCTTGAAAAATATTAAAATAAAAAGTAATTTTTAATTGACATTGGTATTTTGGTATAAAAGGTGCTGATGATGCAAACATACAGGGCATATTTAGGTTTTTTAATAAGCTTTTCTCGGTGGCCGAATGGTTAAGCGCTCGACCTGATGACCGGAGGTCCCTGGTTCAATACCTAGGACGGGCAAAGCGTGTTTCAGATTATCTGTTCCGGGTTTGTGGTCTGATCACCAACCCGCATTTGGCAAGGGTGTTGATAAATCCATTAAGTACCCATCAATTGTAGCGCTGACTTGAATTCAAAAGGCTATTTACTGATAGATGAATAGGCTTTTCAGAAAGGAAAACATTAAACTAAACCAAATTACTGAATACAAGAAAACAAAAAGAATATGAAGGTGTTGTTAACTGTTTTTTTAAGTGTGTAAAATGGGGGCCCTTGGGGTCGCCTAAAAATTTTAGTCCTAATATTACATGGCCAAACCGTATTGACCTAAACTTAAAACGAACAATTATTGTTTCTCCTAACAAGTCTTGAATTTCAAAGTTATTTTTTTTATTAGACTACAGAAATCTAGCTCCATACAAAAATATCTTTTTTTATAGATAACTTAATGATTTTTAATTTTGTATGAATTATTATTTAGTAATTGCAAACTTTAGGGAATACGAATTGTTCCGCCAAATGTCGCATTTGGTAAATAACAATATGGCGATAAAAAGTTAGGCGAAGTGAAATTAGACCAAACAGGAATATGAAGAGTGAATTATGCGAAAAAAGTTTAGTCTAACCGTTTGTGCGATTGCCAATTAGAAGTACAAAAAACTAGGCGACCCGATATATACCCGCGTAAAATGCATGCGTAGGTTTGAGCACCCCAAACTGCACCCAACCCATCTTCAGAGCTGGAGATTCTGGACGTAATGCATATCACCAATCATTACCCGTGGTCCCAGTGGGTCGACCCATTACCGGGTCCACGGGTAATTTTAATTACCCGTGGTTCCATGGCACTAGAGATTGTTCAAATAAAATAATTCCATCCTAAGGAACAAAACATACTCATACTAGAACCAATATTGAAAATGATGAATTCATAACCGATACACTCATGGATTTAATTACTATTGAAATATCAGTTGGATACTCATTAGAAATGTTAAGATGCACTAGATTTAATATTTCCAACATAAAGTAGGTACCAGGCTACCATAACTATGCAGGAGATTGCTTATTAATATAAAAGAATATTATTATAATCTTTGCTATATATATATATGTATTTATAAGACTATATTATTATTTTATATTAATATGCAATCTCCTGCATAGTTATGGTAACCTGGTACTTTATGTTGGAAATATTAAATCTAGTGCACTAACAATATTAATAGTTAGTTTTTTTCATCTAAAAAACATTTCTATTTAGGTGTTCAAACCAAAAGTGTAAGTATCTCTGGGGAATAATTCTATGAATTCATCATTTTCAATATTGGTTCTAGTATGAGTACCTATGTTTTGTTCCTTAGGATGGAATTATTTTATTTGATTGAGTAAACTTTGTCTGTAACTGATGGTTTTCATTTTCTATCGATACAGTCAGAAGTCCAGGGAACAATCCCTAGTGCCATGGAACCACGGGTAATTAAAATTACCCGTGGACCCGGTAATGGATCGACCGACCGGGACCACGGGTAATGACTGCATATCACAACTATCGCCAGCTCATTGTATGTCCCCACTGCTGAGGCACGTGCCTTCACTACGGATGGATACGGAAAACGGGTCATGAACCACCACGCGAGCTCAGTGCGGATTGGTGGTTGTTAACGACTGCTAATGCAGCCGAGATTTGCAGCAGGGCTTTACGTGCCTTCCGAAGGACGAAGTAGCTCGAAATGATACATTTTTGGTCATCGATGAGCGGCCTTTGCGAAAGTTGCTTAGCCGCAGCACTCACAGACCGGGCGCGTTAACCACTGCGCCATCGAAATCCTGATGGGCTTACATTCACATTCATTGTCATCAAAGTTTTGGCTAACTATTTGCCATTTTTAGCAGGTAGGTAGGTATCTGTGGTAAAATCAATAAAAACCAGTGTCCTGAAAAGACTTAAGGAATACAGAATTCTTTTCGAACCAGCGCATTTCATCCCGCCAGATAATCTTTGAACTTTGAGAACTTCGCCTGTGTACTAAAATTGAACATCTTCCGTTGTTGTTCGGTAAAGTTTTAACAAAGGAAATAATTAGAATCTTAAATCTAGCCCTCACTTTGCTGGGAACACTATAATTAAATCTGAACTTTTCAACATCTTAAGTACCTACTTGCTGTTTCTAGTCTGTACAGGGCCATATGTTTAAGTTAAGCTTAAAATCTACTGAATTAGAAATAGTAAAGTAATTTGTTACACTCACCCACTATTTACATACCACGGCGCTGCTCCAGGGCCAACAGAAGTTGTTAATTTTTGTCTATCTGTATCTACGAGTATTCATCATCATCATCTCAGCCAAAAGACATCCACTGCTTGACAAAGGCCTCCCCCAAGGATCATATCATGGGGGGTATTTGCCGTAATCGCCACGCTTGGCAGGCGGGTTGGCGATCGCAGTAGGTTGAGGGTAACCTCAGAGAGATAACATACTCGTAGACTAAAGACGCGGGAAAAGTGATAGTTGTTAGTGAAGTGTAAACTTTATTTACCGATTTTAATAAAGTGTTATTTTGTAAACGTATCCTCCGTATACTTCCCAATGGAAGATGATGATGGATTGGGCTAGGCTACGCCTGGCCAATGCCAGGCGTAGCCTAGTGTGAAGGATAGGTAATAGGAGACAATGCCAATGTAAAATTGTTTTTGGGAAATAAATATTATCATATCAGCCAAAAGACGTCCACTGCTGGACAATGGCCTCCCCCCAAAGATCTCCACAACGACCGGTTTTGTGCTGCTCGCATCCAGCGGCTTCCCGCGACCTTTACCAGATCGTCGGTTCACCTTGTTGGATGCCTACCCACACTGCGCTTTCCAGTACGCAGTCGCCACTCGAGAACTGTTCCGCCCGACCGGCCATCAGTCCTGCGAGCTTATGATAATTATTATTGAATCAACAAACAAGCATTCGGTGATTGATGATAAGCGCTCAGCATTTAGACGCTCGTTGTGGAGATCCTTGGGGGAGACCTTTGTCCAGCAGTGGACGTCTTTTGGCTGAGATGATGATGATGATTTAGACGCTTGCAGCACCATGGGTAGGTACTCGTTTGTTACCGACACAAAAGTCCTAATTATAGTGCCTCTACGCCCAATCATTTTATTAAATCTAGGATACTTTCTTTAAAGCCCTTATAAGGACAACCCGTCGGACCGTAGGATGGAGGAGGTGGATACTACATGTATAAATAGCTCAAGTGGCTGAGATAAATTATGTCAGACTCCTACTTACCTTACTGCTTCGTGGCAGAATTATTATTATTATTTTTTTATTGGTTATAGGCAGGTATTTGACCACACCTCACCTGATGTTAACAACTTCCCTGTCCCATGAGTCACATGTGATACATAACAATTGATTAATCTATTGTTTTAATTTTTGGACAGCGAAGTTGTTAAGTGACGGTGCGGTCGAGGATGGAACATGCCTGCCTAGAAATAGCCTATTCACTCTAGCCTTGAAGAGGTCCAGATTATACCTTTCAGGGAACACACTCGCAGGCAGCGCGTTCCATTCCCTAGCTGTACGCACTAAGAAAGTTGAACCAAATCGGCTCGTGCGACAAGGTGGCATATCTACAACATAGGGATGGAACTCGCGCCTCGCGCTCCGATAGCGGAAAGTGGATGGTGGGATTAGGTCGTGCAACTCCTTCGCGCACTCCCCGAAATGAATCCTGTAGAAGACCGACAGACGAGCCACCTTACGCCGATGTTCTAAATTTTGCAGCTTGGCGTCTATCAGGGCAGGGTCACCAATGAGTCTCTTAGTTCGTTTTTCAATCGAGTCCAAAGCAGCCAGATGGTATTATAGGTAATGTTATTGCCGCGTTTATTATTATTTTATTTTATTTTTATTCGGGAAATAAACATTTATATACAACTACACAAAAGTGCATGCAATACGCTTCTGGGCAAAGTAAACATTCTTACAGTCTACTGCTGGGTAATGATCGCCATCATTGAAATCAAGTCATCGTTACAATTTATGGGTATCAGCTTAAACAGCACGACTGTCAATTTTGGGGTGATAAAAACCTGGGTTATGCATCGAATAATTAAAGCACAGTTTGACCGACCTAGGACTTGAACTCAGGACCTCCGCTTTAGCTACTTTAAGGCCAAGCGACTTACTACTCTGAGCAAAGAAGTCTGCCAAAATACAAAGTATAACTACGTCACTTAATTGAGTTTGTCCTCAAGTCTTGAAAGTTTAGTAGAACAGCAGAAGTGGTATCTATATATTAATACGCGAAGCAAAAACTTTGTACCCCTTTTTTACGAAAATTGCGCGAACGGAGGAGTATGAAATTTCGCACACTTACAGTTTATAAGAAGGTTATCCCAATGTTAATATTTTTTTTAAATTATGCATAAAAATACATTAAATCAATAAAACAAACATTACACACACTACCATGTATTTGACAAGCACGCATTTAAACTCTTTTCTAAAATTTCAAAAATGGAAGAGGAGAGGCCGAAATCTGTCAATGCCAATCCAAACTCACATTCTCTCTTTTTTATTTTTTCATACGCTTAGGATACAATCCGTGCAGCCTCAATAAAATTACGGTCGAATTTCGACCACTGGGCGACAACTGTATAACTGAAACCACATCAAAGCCTCTTCCAAAATTTGATAATTCATGGTAATGAGCAACCATCGGTCGGTAATATATCGTTTCCGATAAATCAGTCGACGATGTGCAAACGAATGAGCGTGATCTGTTTGTGTGTCATGAACAAATGTGAACTATTAATGGATACCATGAAAATGTACTTAGATAAAAGTTCGGTACTTAAATATCTGTTGCTTACAATGTCAATATTTATGTAAACTGTAACAATTTTAAATGAAACTTTCAAAAGGGGTATATAAAGAGGTTTTTCTCAAGTCGGCAACACAATAGCAACACCTCTGATGATGCTGATGTCCATGGGCGGCGGTGACCGCTCGCCATCGAGTATCTGATATAAAATAATAATATTAATAATTATAATATAATATGCGGATTTGTTTTATTTTCTAAAATTTGTGTTAAGTCGAATAATAATGTGAAATAATAATAGTCAGTAATAATATAATAATAAATAAAGATATGGATCAAGGGCCTGATTCAGAAGGCAGTTCTCCTCGATACGGCACGCATTGTGAGGAGGTTCCTGTCTCTGGAGCCCTAATCACCGGTAGTTTGAACCCAGGTCCCGATGCCGGCGGACCCCTATTTTTTATGTTTTTAATTAAAGTTTGTTTTGTTTTTAGAAAATATTTAAAAATGTAAATTAACATGTAAAAAAATAAATAAAGGGAATAATAATAATATTAATTACTTGCAGACCTTTAATATAAAAAAAAATACTTTATATCAATATTATTAGAAAGTTGTGTTCATGTATTACCATCGACTATAGTGGCACAGAAGACGAAATATACAACGAATATAGGTACCTACTAATACGTAATACGTCTACTAATTACATTATAATTATGTTGATTTTCAAAGTTATTTAGCAAAGAAAAAATCTACCACTTTTAAATTGCTGAAAAAGTACTACAACATTCCACGTAGTTTATAACTAGCAGTTGAGTTTATAGAAGATAAATATTATCTAAAACTTATTTTTAACTTATTTCGATTTTTATATTTTTTTAAATTAAGTTCATAACTATCTTATTTTGTACTCAATTTTTAACTGAGAATCATCCTAATTAGATAACAAGAAACTTAAAATACTACGAACTAAGTTAAAAAATACCACCACCAATTAGCGTAACCACTAAAAATGAAACACTCGAACTAAAAACTGGTTAAAACGAACAAAACTCGGACATTCCGGCCCGGCTCGGTGCACGATGCGATGGAGTAGAGCATTTTTCTAGTTTCTATTTATTTAGGTTTTACAAGTGTTGGCGGCTTCAGCAAAATTTTTATTACAGAACATCCCTTTAATTAGTTACTTTCATTTGGTTTATTTAAATGGAACACTTATGGATCTACTCACTTTTTTCATTTCTATAATCTTTTATTAAGACATTTCGATCCTTTTGCTTTGCACAGTATAAAGTGTTTGATTTCACATTTTACGAGTAGATACCTACCACATAAATAATAAAATTAAAATAAAGGTCTCTCTCTCTCTCTCTCTCTCTCTCTGTGTGTGTGTGTGTGTGTGTGTGTGTGTGTGTGTGTGTGTGTGTGTGTGTGTGTGTGTGTGTGTGTGTGTGTGTGTGTGTGTGTGTGTGTGTGTGTGTGTGTGTGTGTGTGTGTGTGTGTGTGTGTGTGTGTGTGTGTGTGTGTGTGTGTGTGTGTGTGTGTGTGTGTGTGTGTGTGTGTGTGTGTGTGTGTGTGTGTGTGAGGGTGTGTGTGTGTGTGTGTGTGTGTGTGTGAGGGTGTGTAAAAGTAAAGTATCACAATTATTACGGTAAGACGGTATTAAGGTCATCATAGTCAGCCAACATCACATTAAATGTAACTATGGCGTAAATTCAGACGTACATAAACTTGCTTCTTAAAAGTTCATTCTGCATAAAAAAGTTTTTTTTAAGTGCTAAAAAACCTCGCTTGTACCTCTTTAACCATTGTAATAAATTTAAAGCTGGTACACCTCCTTACACACTGTTAGGCTCAAGGAAAAGCCTCTGAAATCCCTAACGTTACATAAAACTGTGACAAAGACAACAACAAACTTGTTGTTGTACCTGTTTTTGCCCTCACTGTAAAGAGAGTTGGTTGAAAGGTCACTAGGGTGCACCCTAAATAAAGGTGTGATCCTTAAGACGGGTCTCGAGTACACGCGAAAGCAATTTGTATAGGGGAGTGCACTAACCAGAATCACTTATGCTTTCAGAAGGTACAGGGCACATGAAACATTGTTGTTTGTGAACTGACGACCTCCTTGGTCGAGTGGTTTGTACACCGGTTTTCATGGTGTCGCCATCTCTGAGGTCCCGGGTTCGAGCCCCGGTCGGGTTAATTTAGAAATTATTGTTTTTCTAATCTGTCTCGGGTCTGGGTGTTTTCTATGTATAATAAGTATGTATTTAAGTATTTTAAGTATGTTTATCCGTTGTCTAGTAACCATTTAACGAGCTTCATAACGAAGCTTCTCTTGGGCTAGATAATTGGTGTGAGTGTAGGAAAGTTTTAATTTATTTTTATTTTATTTTAACGGGTGCTTTCCGTGGTCGCGGATTTGCTGTTGCTTACTTAGTTTTATTAATTACTTTGACTTTGTTTTTAGTTTGACATTATTTGATTTTAAGTCTAACTATTTGTATGTGGTTTTGTGAGTGATAGGGCATTGTCCTATATTATGATGCTGAAGAAGTAAGGGAGAAAAGAAACGCTCTTTGTGAAGTTACTAAATGGATTATAATTTTGGTATTGCTTTACGATTCGTCTCAGTCAAGTAGGTAACGCGGTAGGTGGTGCGGCTTGTTTAAAGTATGTCTGACTAGAAAACACATATTTTAAGTATGTCACCATAACATCAATATTAGTAGCATTCTTGTGTTTCAACGAAAGGTAGAGATAGGATCTTTACTTAAACAGCCCTCGAGCAGTGTAGGTGAAGTTATTGACCTAATTGTTGTCCTTATCAAGTGAAACAAAAGCTAAGCGCTATCTTGTTCTAGAATCCTACTAATATTATAAATGCGAAAGTGGACTTCTTGGCGGGAAAGTGAAGCGTCATGTCTGCGGTTTTGTTTTATTTACTAAAGTTTGTGTTATGTCGAATATTAATGTGAAATAATGGTGGATTATTAACCGTTAAGTGTTCGTGAGTGTGCATAAGTGTTGGCAAATGAAACAAAATAGTGCAACGTTACTTTTCAAATTCTCTCAAGAAGCTCGCGTGAGGACTTAGTAAAGCCCCACATCTTTACTGAGATACTCGAGGGGTTGGGGAGTATATCATTTCTCACTTCCCATTTCTAATATCATTCATCATCATCATATAAGGAAATATTGTTTATATAAATATTACTTGTAAGAAAATTACTTTGACACTGGCTAAATGTGCTAATCGCACGAAGCCATCAACTTAAAAAAAAATACGAAAGTTTGTGTGTATGTTCGCTGTAACGGATGAATGGATTTGGATGAAATTCGGCATACAGATAGTGTATAGCCTGGAATAACACATAGGATACTTTTTATCCAGATATTCCCACGGGAACGGGAACCACGCGTGTGAAACCGCGAGCGGCCGCTAGTTTAAAATAAAATAGCGATATGTATATTGGCATAACATATAAGCAAATTAGTTAGCGTTCCTTAACTATTATATAATACAAATAAATCAAAATTTGCGGTACATTGTTTATCCCGTCCGCTTTCACATAGAGCACGGTCGTGGCTTGTTCTCAAGAGAGCCCTAATCTTCTTATTGCCGAGAGTTTTTCCATCAAATCTGTGCCCTTTTTGTCAGGGCCTGTTTGTAAATTGTGCCCAAAGAACAATTGGAGCGTCCCGTGCGTTCGAAAGGTTGGACTTCACACCGATGTTTTTTTGTTAAAATATCTTAAGACATAATTTTTTCACTGTATTTTATAAATATTTAATTTAGCTTCAGTGCAGCAAGCACTTGAAAAATAAAAAGTATTATACTTAGACATAATAAATTACCTTGAAAAAGTGTTGACAAATTTTCACAGGCGGGATTCGAACCCGCGAGTTATGTAGCATACGCTGCTACGTAACCCTAGATATTGTATACCAAAACTATATAAGATAGATCTACGATTAAGTTTAATGAAAATAAGTAAAGACATGTCTTTATGCCCTTATGATAATATAATTATTAAGATAATGTGTAGAATTAGTAGAAACAGAAACTAGCGATAAAATGTTATAATAATAATAATAAACTTTGCTACACTCACACCAATTATCTAGCCCAAGAGAAGCTTCGTTATGAAACTCGTTAAATGGTTACTAGACAACGGATAAACATACTTAAAATACTTAAATACATACTTATTATACATAGAAAACACCCAGACCCGAGACAATTTAGAAAAACAATAATTTCTAAATTGACCCGACCGGGGATCGAACCCGGGACCTCAGAGATGGCGACACCATGAAAACCGGTGTACAAACCACTCGACCAAGGAGGTCGTCATAACTCTTTTGTTGTATCTTACAATGTAAAACATCCGTTGTCGAGTTGCGTGTGGCTTCATCTTTGTATGGCTCTTCATCAGGTTGCATAGCCTAGATATTAACCTTGATAAATGCTTTGTTTATTATTCATCTATATTGAGAGATGAAGTTTGAGACTTGTTTGAGCAGGGTACTCTATGGAGCTGCTGGATCAATTACAAAAATTGTTTTACTGATTGAATGTTACTGTCTTTGTGGGTAATGTATGCGATATTTTATTTTTATAAAAAATAAGTCACGGCCAAAGTGCTAGTTTCGTATAGATGATTCATAAATAATTATATGTAACCACAATTTTATTACAAACTAGCGTCCCGTCCCTGCTTCGCACGGGTGGACATTTTTCTTATATAGCCCACGTTACTCAGCGCTAAGGTAGCATTATAACATTTATAACTAATGGTAAAAGTTCTTTTTAAAATCTATCCAGTAGAGAGTGGTTTGTATGGGAAAAATTGTTGTTTTTACTATTTTCCTCGTATTTTTACGTTTTTTTCTTTCTATAAGAACCTTCCTCAGACTTCATCCAACACAACAAAAAAGAAATGAGCCAAATCGGTTCAGCCGATCTCGAGTTTTGCGATTAGCAACACATTTAGCGATTCATTTTTATTTATATAGATATAGCTTGCCAAATTCTTAATATTAGTAAAATTTGTGAAAGTATTAAGATTGGGTGTTGCTGACGTAGTTGTCGACATTTAGAATATTTAACATTTTGGACTGGACATTTTGGGAATACTGATTAGTCTAATGGTAACTTGCTATATATATTGCGATATAATAGTAATAAGACCTATAGGTCTTATTATTATTATTATCAGCCGCTACTTTCTCACTACAGGGCTTCCACTTATCTCTATCCTGTGCTAGATTGTCCGAATTCTCAAGTGGGAGTCCAACTCATCCCACCATCTCCATCTAGGCTTTCCACGTTGTCGTCGTCCTTTTGTTGGGACCTATAATGTGGCAATCTTTGTCCAGAATACGTCCGTCATACAGGTAACGTGTCAAGCCCAGTCCCACTTTAATTGACCGGCTTTTTGAACTACGTCAGCTATTTCTTTCTTTTTTGTAGTAGCTCAAAAATAAATGATTACCATTATAAGAAGCTAAGATAAGTGATGAATACTTCTTCTCAAATGTTTATCAGTTTACCAACTGATAAATAGCAGATTCCGGTGCATCTTTTTAGGGTTCCGTACCCAAAGGGTAAAACGGGACCCTATTACTAAGACTCCGCTGTCCGTCCGCCCGTTTGTCACCAGGCTGTATCTCATGAACCGTGATAGTTAGACAGTAGAAATTTTCACAGATGAATGTATTTCTGTTGCCGCTATAACAACAAATACTAAAAAACAGATTAAAATAAATATTTAAGAGGCCTCCCAACCAACAGACATGATTTTTTGCCGTTTTTTTATAAATAACAGTGAGGAGCTCGATGGCGCAGTGCTTAACGCGCCCGGTCTGCGATTGCTAAGGATAAGTAACTTTCGCAAAGGCCGGTCATCGGATGGGTGACCAAAACTTTATCATCTCGGGCTCCTCCATGCTTCGGAAGGCACGTAAAGCCGTTGGTCCCGGCTGCATTAGCAGTCGTTAACAACCACCAATCCGCACTGGGCTCGCGTGGTGGTTTATGGCCCGTTCTCCCTATCCATCTATAGGGAAGGCTCGTGCCCCAGCAGTGGGGACATAAAATGAGCTGATGATGATGATGATGATGATATGTAACAGTACGGAACTTTTCGTGCGCGAGTCCGACTCGCACTTGGCCGGTTTTTTTTACAGTAGGTTGGCAAATGACTCTAGTCTGCCTGATGTTAATCAGAAACAGAGTCCAGGGACCCGACCGCCTAACTGCTCGCTTTTACTTTGTGTGTGGTTTATGACGTCATCTTGTCATTTCGTGCCGCCTATAAATGCAATTCCCTGTGTGGTGCCGGGGATAAAGAATTGCACCACCTCATCTCTTCCCGTGGGTGTTCGTGGACCATTCCAGAGGATGGACAGCAGCATCTCTCTGAGGTTAAGTCTCAACTTACTGCGATCGCCAACCCGCCTGCCAAGCGTGGCGATTACGGCAATTACCCCTCATATCCTTGGGGGAGGCCTTTGTCCAGCAGTGGACGTCTTTTAACTGAGATAATAATAATAATATAAAAATAAAAGCAATATCAAAAGCTTTTGATATTGCTTTCATAGGCGGTGTGAGGTGGCAAGATGACGTCATATATATATATATATATATATATATGACGTCGGCAGGTGCGAGGATAGCCAGTGGAGCAGGATTGTGCCTCACCAGCCTTCCTCACTTTGCCGACCCGCAACTTGCTTCTTCACACTTCGTTTTAAGGACCCCATGTTGGAGGAAGGAGGGAGCACGTGTGCTGGGAGGGAATTCCATCTTTTGGTGGAGCGTAAAGTATGTTGCCAAAAAGAATAGAAAAGTACGAACAGCAAATGGGATACTCTACTGATTTTTGAGTGACTGCCAAAAATAATAAATAATATTAAAATTGTTGTCCACAAATAAAATTTATTTAATTAATTTCTAAAGCCATAAGAGATGTCGCTAGTAGTAAACTGAACTGAACTTGAACCAAATGTAAAAAAAAAATATAAAAAGTCCTTAATGAAATAAAACATTGGTTTATGCTATGCCTACAGTAATGATTCACCAAAGGACATCATATTTATGTCATACTTTTTTAATCCAAATATAAAAGTGCCGGCCAAAAAGAAATAATACTATATTATGTTAGAACTTGTCCGTTTAAGTATTTATTATTCTAATTCTATCTAAAAAAAAAACTATTTTTTCAACATTAGTGTTTTTTTATAATTTGTTCGCAACAAAATTTGCGTTATTAAAATTATATAAACATTTTACAAATCTATCTATTTTAGAATATTTCATAAGCTTTATTATTTTAATCCATCGAAAATGTATGTAAAAAAATATCGAATTTACGAACTCAAATAAAACTGAGGACCATGCCTCACAGGTTTGATGTCATAATAATAAATAATTAGACGGACAATTATTTCTAACAGAATATAGCATTTTTTTTTAAGGGCCAGCGCTCTTTCATATTGACCGAAAAAGAGGATGTCCTTTTTTCGTTCGCGACGGAATAGCTAATATATGTTACAACACGGTGTGACAAGCGGTACCTTTTATTCTACCTGAATATTTCAAAACAAAATTGTGATAAACCTTTATGGTGCCCTGAGCGGTAGGCAGAGCTTTTGTTCCCCCTTATTGTTAGACGGAATTATTATACATTTTTCACTGCTTACAAAAAGCAGGCCTCAAATAATAAGTGTTTGATGCCCTTTTACGTTATTCGAGATGTTCGGTTCAGTGGCTAGGTTAGATCGGCACATACAATCTTGAAGGGTCAATATCTGTTTTACTTACGTAGGCACAAACCGTTTAGAGCTCTTACTTCTTGAAAGGCAAAGAAGTAGGTACGTATAGACCATTAAAAAAAATGCTTTTTGTTTTAATGCATACTCTCTTCACAAGTCCAAAAAACTATGTTAGTCGATATGTAATGAGTGTCTACCACGTGTCTACTCATCATCATCATCATCATCATATCAGCCAAAAGACGTCCAATGCTGGACAAAGGCCTCCCCCAAGGATCTCCATAACGACCGGTTTTGTGCTCTTCGCATCCGGCGGCTTCCCGCGACCTTCACCAGATCGTGAAGTGTCTACTCACTTGGCCCAAAACGTAGGTATTCCTAATACCTACCTACCTAACGGCAACCTTTAGCGATGTAAATGGCGAATGAAGCACGCACGAGCAGCACCACACTCCAAACGCAATAAACGTTTTATACGGAAATGAATCTGAGTTACACTCTTTTTATGGTTTCAATAATCCCCTGCGTTACAAGATATTATTATGCGAAATAAAAATAATGTTTATCATATAATACTGTGTTATGGTGGAGTTAAGCTTTAAAAAGCTAGCGGCCCGTCCCGGCTTCGCACGGGTGGACATTTCTTTTTTAATATAGCCTACGTTACTCAGCGCTAATGTAGCATTCTAATGGTGAAAGAATTTTTTAAATCGGTCCAGTAGGTTTTGAGTTTATTCGTTGCAAACATACACAAATACAAAAATACAAAGCTTTCCTCTTTATAATATTAGTATGATCTCACTGGCGAAAGGGCTTCTTGAAGCTGAAACTTATGCTGAGAGGAGTCCAGGTTCGTCGTAGCATTTTAATTTTAACTCTATGTATTAGTTTTATTGTTAGAACCTAAGCCTGCTACACCGAATCAATATTTGGAATTTTGAATTTTTTGAATAAAAGCAAAGTACAGATTTAGTCTTTCCGATTTAGTCCGATAATAATATCAAGGGTTTGTTCAAACACTTGGACTTAGAAAGCTAAAATTTTGACTTTATGATCTAGATAGTAAATTAATTAAAGCGTTTAGAGTTTTATTGTGTTTCTCCCGAGATAACGGGGTTCGGGATGTTTACGAGGACGAAGTTGCAGGCGTTCGCCAGTATTAATCAAAACTGCATGGTATTTCTTTGCAATTGAATGTAGATTTTTTAATAAACTCAAGTAAGTTTTTATGTAGCTCATATAATGTGTTACCATACCCTGATGTAACGGAGCGTATGGAATATAACATATGGAACTCTCGCATTCGGCAATAAGCCAATAACTTGGCTCATTCTTTCGAAGTCGATCCGTCAGCGAAGAAACTTTTACGGAACAAACTTAAATATTCCCTCATACGGTAGACCATGAACCTATTAGACTAGATGTGCGCGCGATTTCGTCTTTGATTTTTTCATGTGAAACATCTTTCCGCTCGCCTTATATAAAACTAGTGGCCACTTGCGGTTTCACCCGCGTGGTTCCCGTTTCCGTGGGAATATCTGGATAAAAAGTATTCTATGTGCTATTCCCGGTTATAAACTATTTGTATGCCGAATTTCATCCAAATCCATTCAGTAGTTTTTACGTGAAAGAGTAACAAACATCCATAATTACAAACTTTCGCGTTTATAATATTAGTCGGATTTGTGGGTGTAATTTCGTAGAAACGGACGGAAGTAGGGTCGTAACAGTGCGCAGTAGGATCCTGTAACTGTTACGTGTTAGTCGGGAATGCCACTGACCAGTGATCGACACTTTAAGCCCAATGTCCGTTGTAGGTCGTAATATTTGTGGAAATGATTTCGTAGAAATGTAATCGTAACAGTGTAACAGGATAACAGTGTGACATGTCTTCTAATGAGTATTTACTGCATTCTCTTTATAATTTGTAAATGTATATTCTATTTTCTATTGTAATATTGATTTCAACCATTTCGTGTGTAATAGGCTTTTAAACAATATTTAAAAAACATATTATACGTCATTGTTAATTCTATTTTTTATTGTAATATTGATTTCAAAAGGTGAGATGTCAAATGTTACACAATATATGCGACTACTGTAAGGCTCGTTCATTTTTTTACTTTATATACCTACTATATTATATACTGAACCATCATCATCATCATCATCATCAGCATCGTCAGTCTATAAAATTCCCACTGCCGGGTACTTTCCCACATGAATAATAAACGCATGGGTGGCCGAGTGGCTAAACGCTCCACTTGGTTACCGAGAGGTTCTGGGTTCGAGGGTTCTGGGTGTTCGAGATTATGCGATGCAATGCCCGGGTTTGTGATCACCAACCCTCATTTGGCAAGTGTGGTGATTATGCCTTGATCTCAATGACCCTAATGGCCCTAACCTAGCAGTTGGACAGTCGGTTACTCTTTACTTTACTGACATTGTTTGGCAGCTGCCTGTCTGTAGTTGTTTTTATAGGGCTGGTAAAGTTGAGGCGTAAATCTTGAATAAAAAGGCAGGAGATCCAGGATGACACACGTTTATTCTTGTGCACCATAAGCAGAGAGAGAATGTTGCCACACGGCAAATTTAACCTTATAAAATAAATGTTGCAATTAAAATTTAGTTTAATTATTCAACAGACATGAATAATAACATGACTTCCAAATCAAGAAGAAACAAAAACAACAATATGCTGCGTTATTGAAAATAAGTAATAAAAATACAATAGCTTAGACTAAAAATACTTAAATAAAAGTAGACCAAGCTCCGTGAATTGGAAAGTTACTGTAGTGATAGATAATAAATCACTGTTCAGACTTTGAATATTCTTAATACACATAGATCGCTATGTAAGTACTAAGTTTCTTAAAAACTTATATATGCTTCGATCAAAGGTAAGTCTGTAAGAGATCGTTTTATTCGATTAGACCGCTTTTGCTTACGTTTGTATTAAAATGTGTGTTGTTTGTTTCATCACACTAATATTATAAATTCAAAAGTTTGTGTGTAAGTATGTCTGTATATTTGTTCCTTCTTCATGCTGCAACGGATGGATGGATTTGGATGAAATTCGGCATACAGATAGTTTATAATCTGAATTAACACATAGAATACTTTTTATCCCGATATTCTCACGGGAATCATACTATAAATGTACTAAAAACGACAATTTAATTTTCCAATACAAAATGTTTTGTTTGTTTTGTTGTCATGGAAACCAAAGAGAATTTAATCACTTGATGGAACTGTCAAAGTGGTACGAAGTCCGCCGGGTCCACTAGTAAGTAATAAATGTGAGCCATAAAGTATATACCCTAAAATATTAAAGAAAATAAAGAGAGTAACAAAAGGCACAGTATTGACACCGAATAATTTATGGAAATTCTTTGGGCTCAGATCCAATTCCAAGAACTACATAATTGAGAATTTCAAGTTTTCGAGGGGCTATACTTTAAAATAATGTCAAGAAACTATTCTGATTTTTTTAAATTTATTTTCAGTAAGTGAATGAAACTTGGCACCGTTTTCATTAGAAAGCTTTCGCCTTTTTCATTTAGGTGTAAGATTTATGATGAAAGTTTCCGTTTAGATTACCTACTTTTTTTAAAAGAATCAACTTAATATAAATTACAGCCTAAAAAAGTCCCACTACTGGACCCTGGTGCGTGGGAAGCTCCGGTTGTAACCCGCCATAACGATGAGCGATTTTTTAATAAGTGACTTAATTTTAACGCTATAATATCAATAAGAGTGTTCCTTTGTCTCTAATTAAAAGTCGCTTTATTCTAAATCGATGGTCGCTGGTAACTTATTTTTGACACCAACAATTTTGAAACGGTATGTGTCCTAATAATTAAATTGTAATGAAGCAAAAAAAATGTATTTCTTAGTGTTTTTCATGTCACTTCTGATTTTGAGATCACCGATGAGATTCAAAAAGTGCCCCTGGCCTTATTTCGGTTGGGATAACATGACTACAACCGGGATAAACGTGGCTTACGTGCTATCGAATTTTCAGGTTTTTAATGTGCTCACCCATCCGGGTCTTCGACATTGCGTAAACTGCTTAACTTTTACGATCGTAACCAAAACCGACCTCCTTACGTAAGAACGTAAATGTAAAATTATTTGAAATTGCCTTATTTGTATTAAAATTTACTTTTATCGCTCACAATGCTCAATAAAATATAATAAGGCACTAAATAGCCTTTAGGGATGAACAAATCACCAAAAGGCATTTGAACACCACTCATAATAATTCTGCCTTAACTTAATGTTCAAGGCGGGATTAAATTCGAGAAAAATTGGTCAATTTGGTTAGAACTCCGCCCTAGCGAGAGAGGCCATGTGTCATTTTTATGTTCCATGTTACGGCCCAAAACAACGTCACACACAACCTGCCGCTGGTACCAAATATTTGTATTGTAAGGTTACGCACTTATGCGATTCATCCTACTTTTTGGGTCGCGTATAATTCAAAAGCTCTCCGCTTTTGAATTATTACTATTGGAGTAAGATATCTTTCGGTTGAGGTATTACGCAAGATATAATTTTTATTCTACAAAAAAAATTGAAGGGAAATCTTCGGTTTGGTTCGAAACTATTTCCGGGTCTTTTATTTAAAATGCCCAGATTAATCAGTCTATAAATTTCTTAATGATCAATTTTCACATGAAGATAGGTAAGTAAGAAGGTTGCATAAAATAAATGATCCCTCTAGTCTAGTGCATATAATTGATGAGAAATATGAACTGTATTGTTACTTTTTATTTTTAAGTGCTAATTGTTGCACTGAAGCTGAATTAAATTTATATATTACAGTGAAAAAATTAAGTGCCTTCCCAACCCAGCCAGGAACTGAATCTGGGTCTTCCGCAATCCGGGCGGCTGCACTAACGATTATGCTACCGGGAAGGCTGACGTAAGCACTGAATTTTCACACAGCTTTTTAATTTTTGAGTGCTTTGAGCGGCACAGTGCATATCCAACGATTTTTACAACCGATGGCTATGCAGATTCATCTTTACAAATGAAATACCACAAATTTGATAACACAATGCTATAGTAATTTTTTACTTTATTAGGCATTTATTAGGGTAGGCAATTTTTTTTTTACTGTATTTTATAAATTTGAACTGTATTGATAGCACATTTTTCTTATACGATAGTGTGGTTGTCTGCACAATCGAGAAGATCATTGATGTGATGTTGCTTGTACACACGCCTGCACGTCCACGAACTGTCAAATTTCATCAATAGATTTTAAACTTTATGTTCTTAGATATGTCTAAGGTGGTTTAACATTTTTAGAAGAAATTTTACAGTTTTGTATAGGTAGATGTGCTGGCGTCTGTACATTATATGTTACTGTGTGAGAAATGTTCATATAGCATGAATGAATTTATTGTCTGCATTCAAATACTCATCATCATCATCATCAGCTCATTTTATGTCCCCACTGCTGGGGCACGAGGCTTCCCTATGGATGGAGAACGGGCCATAACCACCACCACCACGTGAGCCCAGTGCGGATTGGTGGTTGTTAACGACTGCTAATGCAGCCGAGACCAACGGCTTTACGTGCCTTCCGAAGCACGGAGGAGCTCGAGATGATACATTTTTTGTCACCTATCCGATGACCGGCCTTTCCGAAAGTTGCTTAACCTCAGCACTCGCAGAACAGGCGCGTTATCCACTGCGCCATCGAGCTCCTCTATTCAAATACTATTTTTAATTAATTAATTATTACATACTTTGCTACTTGCAGCCGAGGCCTACCCCCTTTTTTTTTTTGATACGGAGTTCGAACCCGCTGGCTGTCCGAGGATGGCCAAGACTCTATTCCAGGGCCGAAGCCCTAGAGAAAGCGAGTCGAAGCCGACTCGGTAAAAACCACTCCGATGTCCTTTCGTCACCTTGGGACCAGCAAACCGGCGATCACCGCGTCGTCCTCATCTGAGGAGGACGCATCGAACGCCGGCATGGTGGGGCCTGACGAGGTCATGGGAACCCTTTCGGACACTTTCACAACCCCGTCGGTGACTGCTCGCCCTGTAGATTGGCGAGCCCCTCTTCCGCCCCTGATTGGGGCGGGTGACCGCCCTCGAAAACGATGGGCGGACACACTTGACCCGTCATTTGGTGAGACGGGTCGCCGACGCGCCGGGACATACGGGGCGTCAGCCCTCAGTGGGGACCTGTGCATTGCACGGTTGAAGCCCCCCCTAGGGCGTGGACCGCGCTGGTTTCCCATAGGGCTACCCCCTAGGATACAAGTAGTACATAATCGTTCTTTGGGGAAGCATATGTCGAGCAGAGGACGTATTTTGGCTGAGACGATGATGAAGATGATGGCTTCCTTGGAAATTACTTTAAATTATGGTGTTAGTTTTAGAAATGCCATTTTTATTTATTAGAATAAACTGGAACCTTCTCTGTATTTGCATACAATTTTTTTTGCTTAAATGTGAGTTGCTAAAATAATGTAACAACTTGTACTTACCTACCAAATTTACAGCAGTAAATAACTATTCTATTTTATTCTAACAAAAACTCAAAGGAATATCTTTTGCTTTGCATGTTTTCTACCAGTGTCTATCTGACAATATGCTGGCCCAATGCAGATTCGAACTATTCATCAACCGGGAATAATTAAGGGTAAGTGTATACCTAAATAATTTGCGTTCAACCCCGTTAAAAACTTTGTTTGAAAAGGAACTCGTAAGTTCATATAATTATGTAGATTGTAGATACTTAAAATCGGTTTCACCTCCAAAATCATAAATTATATTAAAGTACCTCAAGTTATCTATCTATAGCTATAAATGTTCAATTTTTGACTCCAGAATAATCCTGATAGCGTTCAAGTCACGGGCGTGTAATCTAACTTGGATTAGTTCAACTAGTACGTGATAATAATTCATTCAACTTTGTAGCTGAGTGTCGCTAGAGACCGTTTTAAAGCTCTCCCCAAGTTTGTCAGTTCATAAAGATTAAGTTACAAACCCAATGTATGTCAGATAAGAGTTATAGTGGCTTATAAACTCGCTCTAAGTTTAATGTCTTTATTTAAAAAAAATGTTGGTATGATTTTTATCTTATCTTATCTTATAAATGTTTATATAATTTTTAACGCAAATTTTGTTGCGAACAAATTACAAAAACACAAATGTTGAAAAAATTTCCACGAGCAGGGTTTGAACCTGCACCGTTCTGACATACCGGGTCAGGAGCTCTTCCAATTGAGCTATCGTGGTTCTAACCAGCCTGCCGAAATTATTCAACACTATTTACTTTTTACTTTGAAAGCCAAAGGCGCCCATTCAATGTTAACAACTACCGTCATTAACATCCGATCATAATATTTTTACAAATACTAAAGATCAGTTAAGAAGTAAGCAAGCTATTTATAAATGTTTATATAATTTTTAACGCAAATTTTGTTGCGAACAAATTACAAAAACACAAATGTTGAAAAAATTTCCACGAGCAGGGTTTGAACCTGCACCCTTCTGACATACCGGGTCAGGTGCTCTTCCAATTGAGCTATCGTGGTTCTAACCAGCCTGCCGAAATTATTCAACACTATTTACTTTTTACTTTGAAAGCCAAAGGCGCCCATTCAATGTTAACAACTACCGTCATTTACATCCTAACATCATATTATGATCGGACAACATTTGTGTTTTTTTTTTATCTTATCTTATCACTATCTTATCTGTGTTAGTTATTTAATTGAGTGTAATTTATTACTTCTTCTACACAAATACACTTTTTAAAGTTTCCGTTTTATAACTACGTAATGTATGTTGTCTTTTATAAAATTACAAGGACAATAAAACAAAAAATATCAATGCCGATGTCTTAAAAGACTTACCGAGAATTATAAAATGATTATGATTTTCTCTTTATTTATACACCTTTATACCTTTTGTTAAAAATGCCTAAGTACTTTACTATTCGTCTGCTGTGAATACAGGCACAATAGAATTTAATTACTTAGGGCACTGATCACTCGCCACAGTTAATACGAATACTCGACCTAAATAATTTTGTTTATCAAACTTAGAAAGCTGTGTAAGCTTCTTAATCTCAAGCTCTGCTTAAATTTGCCATTTATTTTGCAACCTGCTTATTGTTTTGTTTTGCTAACGTTCTGTTGTACGCATAACTTAATAAATTATTAAAAAAGCAGCTCAGAGCTAACGAATCACTGCGAAAATTGTTAGCTTTATAAACATCCGAGCGTAAGTACAATAAGTTGCCAGTAGCGTTACTATACGAATACTATGCTGATACAACGTGTAACCGAAAGGTGTGGTCAAAATGAAAAGGTCCAATATGTATCCGATCTAGATCTTGTATGTGTAGTTACTAAGACATAATTATTAACTTTAATTTTAAAAAAACACAAATGTTGAAAAAATTTCCACGAGCAGGATTTGAACCCGCACCCTTCTGACATACCGGGTCAGGTGCTCTCCCAATTGAGCTATCGTGTTTCTAACCAGCCCGCCGAAATTATTCAACACTATTTACTTTTTACTTTGAAAGCCATAGGCGCCCACTCAATGTCAACAACTACCGTCATTAACATCTGATTATAATATTTTTACAAATACTAAAGATCAGTTAAGAAGTAGGCAAGCTATTTATAAAATGTTTATATAATTTTTAACGCAAATTTTTAACAACGAACAAATTACAAAAACACAAATGTTGAAAAAAAATTTTTTTTTTTTTGAACAGAAGGGTGCGTGTTCAAATCCTGCTCGTGGAAGTTTTTTCAACATTTGTGTTTTTGTAATTTGTTCGCAACAAAATTTGCGTTAAAATTATATAAACATTTTAACTTTAATTTGTTATGCATTTTTAATTAAATACCTATTTGAATCGTGACGTTACAATCAAAATAAACAAGTCAGAGCCCTAGTGACTTAGTAACCTCTGTGTATTAACATTCATGATCACTGCTGCTTGCTTATGCGCGCCTGACGCGCATGACTTCACTAATATAAGTATTTTATTTACAATTACATGACAAACTAACGTTAATAATTATATCTCAGTAACTCTGCACACAAGATCTAGATCGGGTACACTTTGGATCTTTTCATTTTGACCACACCTTTCTTTTACACGTTTTATAAGAATTACTCACAAATTAATAGTATATACGTATATATATATATTATACGGCCGAAATGGGTAAACTATTGAGACTATTCAATATGCATATAAGAACTATTTATATTGTACACGCTTAAACAATAAAGTATTTCTATTTCTAATACATCTGTTGTGTAAGTACTTAAAAATGTATTGTACAAATCAATATAAATTAGTAATCACTTTCTAACCTAAAACTGGCTACTAATTACCACTAGCTACGTTCATTTTAATTAACTAATACGGGATTGCCTTATAATTTGTCTAGTGAAATTGTCTAATGAAAGTGGGGTTAACTTATTTTAAATGGTTGTGTTGGCGCATTAGCCAGCAAAATTAAATTGAATAGCTATTTATATAACTTCCAACTTACCTAAAAAGCTCTTGGGAGCGTTCCCATAAGGCCACAGTTAGACATCATTTAGATATTTAATTTAAATTTTATATATATATTTTTTTAGATTTAATACTTATTTATTTATTTATTTTTAGTTATGTTAGTTATTGTTATGTTTTAGTTATGTGATAAGTATATATATGTTTATTTTTTTAATTAATAATTATTGTATTGACGTATGTATGGTCGACAATGAAAATGCTTTACTTACCACCTTAGAAGTGAATTTTGTTTAAAAGACCAAGTGACAGATACGTTTTAATCATTGACAATGAGCCTTAGCGAAATTTTATTGTAATGGAAGTTTTTGTCAAAAGTGATAAAGCAATTTCATGGCCGAATATACCTGTAATATTAGATGTTGTTTTAATCGTTTAAGTTCCAATAAATAAAATTTTAAAAATCTTAGAAGTTTTACTGTTATAAAATTCTAATGCAAGTGGTTAGTACACCTAATTGAATAATTTTAGTTTTTTTATTGTTTTTTCTCTACGGGTATACCCTTGTTCAACTCACCTAGTACACTTAAGAGCGTTTACGCCGCACACTAGCGCCGCCAATGAAAAAAAAAACATATCTAGTAATTAGACTTCATTCAGATAGTTTGTTGAGCATAATTTGATTTTCTATCTCTAATTACTAGATATGTTTTTTTTTTCATTAGTGACGCTAGTGTGCGGCGTAAACGCTCTTTACCTAGAACCATCAACTACTGAGGACTAACACAATACCTTGTACTTAACTGCCGGTACACAACTATTCTACTAAAAATATATTTAAAAGAGGTCGAACATTATTACAACAAACTGTAGGTAGCTGCCTCACAACTCCTTGTGTGTAGAAACAAACTTTGTCCAAGCTGAAGCGTACCAGGTACAGACGCCAGCACATCCTGTCAAATTTCTTTAATAAATATTCAACCTTAAGCCATATACATAGAGTTCAAAGTCTATTGAGGAATTTTGACAGTTCGTAGTATGTGAGGTGCAGACGTGTGTACTTTCCAAGACGGGTCGGAGCTCAGGCCACGGGAAAAGCTCAACTGTTTGCAAATTTTTCGATAAAACTTCGTGCTTACATAAGACACGGCTCAGTTACCGTTTACGATAGGTAAGGTACGGATAGTGCATCTAGATTATACGTATACCTATATAACTATGATGTAGTTGTTTTTTCTTACGTATGTGAATAGCACCTATGAATAGAAATAACGACACTCACATTAGGCACCCAGAATCCTTGGACAATCTAGTTGGGAACGGGGACACGCACTAGTGTGTGAACTAACAGTATTATTAATGACTAGTGGCCCGTCCCGGCTTCGCACGGGTGGACATTTTTTTTAAATATATCCTATGTTAATGTAGGTAGCATTCTAATAGTGAAAGAATTTTTAAAACGATCCAGTAGTTTTTGAGTTTATTCGTTACAAACATACAAAAATACAAAGCTTTCCTCTTTGTAATATTAGTATGATAATACTATTAGTTCATCAATTCATACATAACACAATGCACTGGCAATGTCGTAAATGCTAAGTCCGTATTAGTCGCATGCTGTTATTTTTACTTTTTTCATTTTATTTTTAAACTATTTTCTGTTTGCTTAGATTTTGCTTAGTATTTACTTACCTATAAGATTAATATCACTTTCTAGGAACACGTCCGTTGCCGGAGGAGGGCGTTAATGGCTGCAACGCAGTTTTACACTAAAATCAGCTATTATCGTATACCTGTCATATCTGTTATCCCTGTCAAAATGTTCCAAATAAGCTTTTTTCATTTTCATTCCATCTAGAAACCCTCCGACGGTGTTTCATTTCACACTGTTTGAGGAACCCTTTAAATTTCTCGCCGCCCCCAAAAAAGTTCGGTGACGCTGAAAATGTCGCCTGAGCCCAATCAGCAAAGACTGTCCAAAAAAAACCCACTCATCTACAACAACTTTCATCATCATCATCATCAGCTCATTTTTATGTCCCCACTGCAGGAGCACGAGCCTTCCCTATGGATGGATAGGGAGAACTGGCCATAAACCACCACGCGGGCCCAATGCGGATTGGGGTTGTTAACGACTGCTTATGCAGACGGGACCAACGGCTTTACGTGCCATCCGAAACACAGAGAAGCTCGAGATGATAAATGGTCACCCATCCAATGACCGGCCTTTGTGAAAGTTGCTTAACCTCAGCACTTGCAGACCGGGCGCGTTAACCACTGCGCCATCGAACTCTTCTAAAAACCTGCTCATCTACAACTCCTCTCACGGATACGGAATCTCAAGGACAGCTGCGCTCGGACTAGTTCGGGATTGTTCGAGATTGCTCGGGCGCGGTCTGTAATAAGCTTACCTTCTGTTCTGGGGCCTATTTTGTGGTCGCGTAAAGTTATAATTGGTTAACTTCAGAAGTCGAGTCCGCGGTCGAAGTACCTTTTTCAACCAACAATGAAACGTGGAGAATCGTTATTTCCATTCGTTTTTGAAATAACTATCTGGGTGCCAAGTGCGAGTTTCATTCGACATTAAATCACGTCAACGAAAACGAGAATTTGTATGGCAAAATGTTAACTCTTCTCGTATGCCGCCAGGAGGCGCTGCTTCAATACCATACTAATTTTCGTTTTCGTAAACGCAATCGAATGAATACGGATAGTAAACAAAAGTAAAAAGTAAAAAAAACACACTACTAGTAAACAAAACCAAAAACTAAAAAGTAAAAAAAAAACTACTAGGCACCCTCTATTATTATTAATGAGCTAGACGGTGCAGTGCTACGCGCACTGTCTGCGATTGCTGAGGTTAAGCAACTTTCTCAAAGGCCGGTCAGCGGATGGGTGAACAAAAGTTTATCATTTCGATTTAAATAAACTAAATAAACTTTCCTAGACTCACACCAATTGTCTAGCCCAAGAGAAGCTTAGTTATGAAACTCGTTAATGGTTAATAGACAACGGATAAACATACTTAAAATACTTAAATACATACTCACACTACACATAGACAGCACCCAGACCCGAGACAATTTAGAAAAACAATAATTTCTAAATTGACCCGACCGGGGATCGAACCCGGGACCTCAGAGATGGCGACACCATGAAAACCGGTGTACAAACCACTCGACCAAGGAGGTCGTCATTTGTTTCACAAAATATACACTGCTTTACAAAACGATGGCTAAAGTTAGACACTGCATAAAACAGATGCTTTCTCTTTTAAGCTAATACTTTTAAACAAAGACACATTTTTTAAAACACGTATTTAGCCATTGTTTAACTTTTAACACTGATTTGTAGTAAGAGGGACAATAATAAATACATAAATAAACTTTCCTACATTCACACCAATTATCTAGCCCAAAAGAAGCTTCGTTATGAAACTCGTTAAATGGTTACTAAACAACGGATAAACATACTTAAAATACTTAAATACATACTTATTATACTATATACTATTACATAAAAAACACCCAGACCTGAGAGACAATTTAGAAAAACAATAATTTCTAAATTGACCCGACCGGGGATCGAACCCGGGACCTCAGAGATGGCGACACCATGAAAACCAGTGTACAAACCACTCGACCAATGAGGTCGTCAACAATGTTCAAACAATGTAAAACATATTTTATCATGTCTATATACAATTTTTATTGAGTTTGTTTGTTTGTTTGTTTGTTTGTTTAGAAAGCCAAGCCAAAGTAACATTAAGAAAATTATAGCGAAGTTCGAAAAGAATAAAATGTATGGGATTGACATAGGATTGACCACGTGATTTAGCGCGGCTTATGTCAATCCCATGTATACATTTTATTCTTTTCGAACTTCGTAATCGTTTCCTTAATGTTACTTTGGCTAAGCCTACTGGTTCGAATTGAAAAATTATTTTTGTGTTGAATAGTCCATTTATTAAGGAAGGCTATAGGCTATATTAAATCACGCTATGACTAATAGAACAGGGGTGAAACCACGGGACACAGCTAGTGTAAAATACAGATGCTAGTATATATAAGTAAAAACGAAACTAGTTTTATTATTAGATTTATTATGTTGCATGTTTACAACTTAGCCCATAACATAACAACCCTCGACAATTAAAATGTGTTAAAAGTGAAAATGAAATGATTTTAGGACCCGATTTAAAAAAAATCAGCAATGCTTAGCCTACGCTAACACTATAATAGAATTATATATACTATGTTCATAAATGATTATTTAAACCACACACATAAATTTTACTTCACAGGAGTTTTTACAGAGAACATAAATAAATGCATAATGGAGTCTGTTGAAATAAACGCGTGTAGATCCGCTAAAAAGTTTTCATTTCAAAAACGGAAAATTATGTAACTACTGCAAGCGTGTTTATACAAGTATAAACACGTTGTAACTATTTAAAAAAAATCTAACATTCTCATAAATTCTAGAATGATCTTTTATTTTTAATACTTAGCAATGTAACATAAAATTGAGTCAGGTAGTAATCCATTGTTCTGATAATACCAACATCTGCCATCCCTTGTCTATTCAAAGCACCTAATCCTTTACAACAAGGCTCATTATTGTGTAGCAGGGACGTTTTCACCTGCATTATGAAATCTAGGTGATTAGTATAATTATTAATACCTGTCTTTGCTGGCACTTGTCTTTGTTATTAGATTTGGTTTAACATTTAGTCAGTGTTGGAGAGTCGACGGAGTAAGGCAGCGTCTTGTGAAGCGTACTGAAACGAATTGTATGAACAGTGTGTGATTGAAGTGTGGTGTAGTGATCGATTAAGATCTTTGGGATAAGGTAATAGTTGTTTATCGTCTTATTTGTTTCTAATATATTGAGCAAATTGATGTTAACGCACCAGAAGGAACAGTTAAAGTGAAAAAGAGAAAGTGTTGAAAAAAATCCACGACCGGGATTCGAACCCGCACCCCATGACATGCCGGGTCAGGTGCACTACCAACTATGCGTTTAAACTCCGCTCTTATAATTTTTTCAACTTTTTGTCTCTTTTAAATTTGTAATTTGTTCGCAACAATATTTGCGTAAAATTATATGTAAATAATCATAAACATAGGTGTTCAAGTTCTTGCAAGTTAATCAATTTTCGCAACTCTGGTCTAGAGACCATTATTATCATCATCATCGCCAGCTCGTTTTATATCCCCACTGCTGGGCACAGGCCTTCCCTTTGGATGAGATAGGATGGGTGACCAAAGATAAATTACATATTTCAAACTCCTACGTGCTTATGAAGATACGGTTGTCCTAAGATGACAGTTATATTTCATTATTATGTTATGGCGTGATCTCCCCATGTACTAATTTATTTCTTTTTTATGAATATAGTATAAACTTATAGCCTATTCAGCCAACACGGTTATATGCTATATATTAAATAAAGACATATTACAAAAATACATAAAAATTATAATAGTTATATAAGTAAACAAAAATAAAACAAACAGTAGAGTCTATAGATGGGATAAGTACAGCCTGCATTTATCTATCATATTAGGCAAGGCAATGTATCTAAGAACAGATAATGTTAGTTTAGGAAGGCCTGGGCCCAGCAGAGGGCCGTTCATAGGCTGAACTAAAAATAAAAATACCTGCATTCTAAAACTTAGCTCATTAATATTAAATAAGTAACAGTCTCACAATTATTGAGCTATTAATTATTATTATTTTTGAATATATCTACTCGTTTCGTAGGTACTTTAGAGCTGTTTTTCATTACGTGAACTGAATTGTATAACGTGGTGTTTCTGTTATTTAACCGACTGCGTGGTTTATAAGGAAGGATTTTACATAGATTTATTAAAATCCACATGTATTTCCATATTGCGTTTTTTACAGGCACTGCTCGGAGAGCTATGGACTAACGTGTGAACATGATAATGGCCAAGTTTAATAGTCACAAAAGTGTTGAAACATGTTGAATAAAATAAGATAGTTTCACCATCAGACTATACTAGTCCACTGCTGGAAATAGGCCTCTCCAAGTGCACGCCACCGAGCACGATCCGCGGTTACTCTCATCCAGCTCTTGCCAGCCACCTTGCGAAGATCGTCGTTCCAAATAAGATAGTTAACTATTTAAAAAATCCTATAACTGTATTAAGAGCGTTTACGCCGCACACTAGCGCCACTAATGAAAAAAAAACATATCTAGTAATTAGAGATAGAAAATCAAATTATGCTCAACAAACTATGTGAATGAAGTAATTTAGCATTTTTACGTCACCTAATGAACACCTGACCTGTTATGGTTGAGTTAAATAAGACGTTACGGCCACTTTTAACTATAACGCCATATTTTACTAAACCATAACATGGCAGGTGTTCAATAAGTGACGTAAAAATGCTAAATTACTTCATTCAGATAGTTTGTTGAGCATAATTTGATTATCTATCTCTAATTACTAGATATGTTTTTTTTTTCATTGGCTGCGCTAGTGTGCGGCGTAAACGCTCTTAAGTTGTGACTCGCCTGCTAGTGCATTAATATTAAAACGATAGCAGTCATTTGTCTGTTTTCAAAACACGAAGGTGAACTACACGAAAGGCAACTAGACATACGCCTTCCCGTACATTACCCATTATGGTAACTATGGTCTAACGTTTGTTGATTGTAAGTTTTCGGACAACGGTCAAGATCTCAGCTTCATTCTTCAAACAGCGTTATCATCATCAGCGTGAGCCTGAGATAACAATGAGACTCTGCCCTATTGTGTTCAGACAGTTTCAGAATACATTATTATCAAATAACGCGGCTATACGAAATTGATGACCTTTCATAACAAATTATCTGTAAAAGATACCGCAATTCTCCTATTTTGAAACGTGCACAACAACCGTGTAACAGTGATGGCCTGATTGATGATCCAGATTTTTGTTCCAAAAACCAAATATCAAAATATAAGGCCACTTCAATTGGAAACGTTGTTAAAAGCAGAATCATTCTCAATAGTAATCTTTAAATTATTAAATAAATTACAATTTGTCCATTTAATATATTTATTCTATTTACGTCTAGTCACCGGTGACTTTAATTACGATTGGGTTGAAGTGATATCATAGTGTAAGAACTGCTATTTTAAAACTTCCATAATGTGTCTCAGTGATCCAGGCCTGCTTTTGACATTGTCTCCTAAGTTCAACTGTCAGATCCAAGACCACTGATTGTATTCGTTCTAGAATTGAGACAGTGGGGTACGGTCCTTGCTAGCTAGTATTTCAGTGTTCTTGAAATTCAAAATGGCAATATTGTCAGTGAAGTTGCTGTTTGTTTATCGCTCTACTTTCAGTCATCGAGATTTTTAAATGTCAAAATATTCATAGGAATTTAATAGAAATAGAAAAAATCACACATATAAATCCAAAACACAGAAATAGTAATACTCATAATAGTTACCGGAGACGTCGCAAACGAGTGAGACTTGTAATTAATAGATAATACTAATGATAATATAAAATAAAACACATCTTAGCACTATCATAGTGTAAGAATTATGGTCATCAACAGTTCAAAAAACGCATCCTTTTAATCAATAACCTAGTAAGATAAGATAAGATAAGATAACCCCATAAGATTACCACTATGATGGTAGCGCACACATTGCCGTGGGTATTATTATATAAAGCCTGTTTTGCTTTGCAGAAGGTCATTTGTGTCGGTTGGAACAATAAGACTATGTTATTATACTTTTGTGGCCGGTGCAGACTCGTCGCATAAACACAGTCAAGTTATGCTCGCACTGTATAGCCCTATGCACGTGTTAATATCTATAATGTTAACAATAACACTGGCTGCAACTAATGTCAACAATCTAGCTGTATGAAACGTTTCGCCATGACAATAAATGTCAATTTAGTAGGCCGAGAAATGGATTTGTTTCTTAATGAATAAGAACAAGAAACGATTAAGAAATGTTTATTTGACACTTAAAAACATTAATATAAACAAATAAATATACTAAAAATAACTGAAAACTGATATGACAAAACGGCTGCTCTCATAATACCATACGGCCAGGGCTTGGCACTGGTTTTCTGAAGAAACTGGTTTGAGGGTTGAATAGCGTTCTTATTTACGTATTATATTTTGTGTTTTTTTTATAATTACGATTCAATAAAGAATGAATTAATTTGAAGGCCAATCCCGTCACATTCCAAAACGTGGAAAATATCAATAAAAGTTATTCTAGTATTAAAAAAAAGAACATCCCAAATAGCTAATGATTTTAAAATGGTTTTGCATATTCCACGATAACATTTTGCTTACAATCTTTTTCATTTAAATAAAATACTTGTCAAATTGCATAATCTATTAACTAAGAATTATGTTGCGGTGAAACGTAATTAGTGAACAAGACTAATTGACTAATCATTGTTAGCGAATGGGATCGATTAAACTTTGCGACCGACAGTTGAGCAATTCTTAATGTGTTTTTAATTCGTATTTCTTTTGTTTTAGATCAATTAAATAAGCAAAATGTCAGCACCAATTAGTAAAGAAGATATGATGCAACCTAAAACATTACAAGAAGCCATTAACATTATCAAGTTTCTAAAAACCACACACAAGGAGGAGTTAAATAAATTAAAAGAGTCATATGCAAAACAAGCGGTAATTATAAAAAAGTTAGAAGATAATAGGAAGAAAGAGTTAGCATTCTTATCGGGAGAACTTCAAAAGTATGAAATCAGTTTAGCAGTTAGGGCAGATACCGTCAAAGAACAGTTAGCCGAAAAAGATGAAATAATTCAAAAGCAAATGGAAACCATTGAGGAATTAAGTAAAAAGTTAAAAGACCAAGAGTTTATTATTCCCGATATTGTTGTTGATTCGAATTCAGATTCGGGTGTTGCTATGGAAAATGATGAAAGCGTTCCTAAAATGGAGGAGGTGAAAGTTGAAATTAAAGCTACAAGGAAGTGCAGCAGAAGATTTGCTGACCCTATGAGCTTTTTAAGAAGAGTAGACTTTTCTCCAATGAAATACAAACCCAGTAACCGTGAAGCAACTAAAAAGAAAGATGAAAAAAAGAACAATTTAGAAGTCCCTAACACAATGAAGAGGGTGTTTACAAGGCAATTTAGTAACGAAAGAGCTGTGAGTGACGACGATAGAACATTGGAAGATGCTGTTTTTTCAGACGGAGCAATGGAACCCATTGTTGTTAGACCAAAAAAGTTAAACGATAGTATGAATAATCATTTTTCTGATGACGGGAGTGAAGACACCAGTGAAGAAATCTTTGACAGAGTCATGACGAGAAGTAGTATTCGAAGATCAGTTAAAGCGAACCCCAAATACAAGAAGATCAATCGATGCAAGTCGAAACTCCTTGAACAGGTCAAAATAAACATCATCGATTAATTCTCACGTCGTGTGATTGTAGTTATGAAAACTTCAGTTTTATTAAATTTTGATGAGTAAATAAAGATGTTTTCATGAAAACTGTTACGTTTCATTCCACATCATAATACTCTTAAGCAGAAGAACACAACTTTGATATCATGAATGATTACATTATTCGTAATTTTCAAAAAGATCTTCTAATTGCACTAATGTAACAATGGCATGCTTTTTAGCAAGCATTGTTTCTTTAATAATAAAGACTAAATACTTGTCACTAACATTTAAGTAAACCATTTCTTAAATGTTAGTGACAAGTATTTAGATAAATTTATCATGATTAGTTACCCGTCCCGCGCCATAGTAGACGTAGAAGGTCGTCCTACGACGACCTTATGTACGACGGTGCGTACATATGGCGCGCGAGGGCTTAGCACTGTTATGACCAGTGGTCGGAGTAGGTATATTGATTTTAGATACTTGCGTCATGATATCATAACATGGACATGCATTTCTTCCGGAATGTACCGGAGTTTCCAAAAATTTGGTAAATAGAGTAATAAAATAAAAAACCATATGTAAGCAAACAAAATTGTTTATTGTTAATACAAATAATCATTATTACAGTTTTATTAAAAATAATTATTTTTAATCCTCATCGGTTACAAGTTCTACATTTTGATTTTCTGTCTCTATACAATTAAAATAAATAACTATAATTTTTTCAATATTTTCTAATTTTAAGCTATTTCTTTTAACATCTAAGATCCATTTGTAAGTGGAAAATGATCGTTCAACATCTGTAGATGTCAATGGAGCGAATTTGAAATAAAGTTTCTGATTATTTGCTACGCTTTTTTCAATACTCTCGCTGTATTCTCTAATTGTATCTAAATCTGGATTTCGTTCCATAACTGATTCTATTTTATTTTTTATATTCTCATTATTGCACTCGTTAAGCGTAGCCCTTACTTGATCAAATACTAAAAGTGAATCAGCTAGAGATAAATTTTGTTTTTGTAACTCTTTTAGGGCTAGTAGTATAATAGAGTAATTTTCTTCAATATATTTTAAATCATTTTCTAAATTTTGTTTTTCCAAAATGTTTTTTGCGTTTCGTATGGCTATAGCATCAGAACTGCTCAAGCAGGATAAAACTTCTTTTATTTTATCTAAATGTTGAGCGTAGTAAGATGCTGCCTGTAACCAAGTACCCCATCTGGTAATGACTGGTTGCGGAGGCAACGGTAAGTCAGGATATTTTTCTTTTAAAATGTTTACCCTACTAGGAGCCTTTAAAAATACTTTTTTAACATTTGATATAAGAATATCAACATCGTTGTATTCTGACCTTATCTGCTCACTTACACGATGAAGAGCGTGCGCCAAACATGTCACATGCTTCATTTCAGGTAAGTAATGTTTTAAATTTCGCCCTGCAGATAGCATGTACGCTACACTGTCAGTGCAAAGCATTAAAATATTGTCAACTTTCGCTTCAAAAGTGTTTTGCCATAAATTTTCTAGACATTGCAGTACAAATTGTGTTATTGTTTGTCCATTTACTGCTGTTAGCATTTTACAAGCAATCAAATAAGGCCGGCCTGCACTATTACTAGGATGCAATGGTTTTATTAGGAAATTGACTATGTATCGACCAAAAATGTCTGTTGTCTCATCCAGCGATATCCATAGTTTCTCATTTTTATTAGTTTCATAAATCGAATTGATTTTATTCCTATAAAACTTCTCCAAATAAACTTTTCGTAACTGTGATTCGTCAACCACTTTACGATTGGTACAAACGCAACAACAAGTACTGCACATATATTTCTGAAAAAACTCTTTGAACGCTGGATTTTTCATTTGCGACCAAGGAATATTGCATAGAATCAGGAACTTAATGAGGTCGAAGTAAAATTCCTCTTGCGGTCTCTTAAATTTTCCTTGATGTACAGCGCCTTCAATGTGTTTGGTAATGTTGCCTCTATTCACAGCTTTCAAATGACTTTCACACTTTGTACAGTATATAGTGCCACTAGCGTTATCGTAAAGTAGCTCAGGATAGTGCAATAACCACTTTTGCACTGTTTCAGCCTTGACCTTTGCCATATTTATTTATATCTCACCTAAAACAATGATTTAAATTTACAATATATACATACACAACTGTAAAGTCGATAATGAAATTCTGTTTCATATAAAGTGTTTTTTTTAACTGAAGCGGTGATAGCCCTGCGGTGTGCGTACCGGACTCTCATGCGCTGTGATGATTGCTATAAAGTGATTTTTTTAACTGTTTCCAAGTTCTAAAACCTTCTTAAATAGTGAAAATAATTAAAACTTACCCGTACAAAAACAACTTCAAATGGGCCCAATCCAAGAGTAATAAATCGATGTCCGTAGTTATAAGCCAAATTCGTCGTTTTAAGTAGATTTCAGAAGACAGTAAACAAGCCAGGGTCAAGTCAAGATATTCACAACACATAAAATAAGCGCACTCCACGAACCGAAATAAGTGAGTGAGCCACTTGGTCTGGATGTCGGTGCGAGCGCATTGTTTTCGAACAAACAGTCAATGAGTCATCCTGGATACTTGATTCTAATTGGTCAGATGCGTTGAGCATAGAGATAAGAGGACAAAAGACCCTGTTTGCCGGATGTCGTGTGTTGAAATGAATATTATTATTATATCATTTTATACATGCTTAGGCTTTTACTCCAACACTTTTACTACAACAAGGTTTTTACACACCAGTCATTTTTTACTATTAAATTCTGGTCATCTACGCCACTAGCAGCATAGCGTTGAGAGTATTGATACATTTTTAACTAGTTTCATGTAATAATTTCGATGTTTCGGTATTTTTATCATAATAATCCGGAAACTCGGAGGAGTATCCATATTAACATATACGTTTGATGTCAGTGACCTTAATTCAATATACCTACTCCGACCACTGGTTATGACAAAAGCAAACGTGATCGCAAAAAATATTTCTTTTAATTTGGTATGTCAGAAATGGCAATATTTTTCTTCTTCTTATGTTTTCTTTGAAATAATAAATACATGACACATGTTGTGTTACTTAAAGAACACACTGTTACATATGTAAAACAATAATGTTCCCTTTAAAAGTCTGTGTTCACTGAAGAAGAATATGCGGGGTCGCACCAAGACGGAATGTACACATTAGACCCGGATCAAAGGGCCGAAGGGTGGCAGTAAAAATAAATCATGGCCGATCTGGGAGCCGACAAATAAATAATAGTGGACCATTCGGGCGTACTTCAAATATTTGTTTTGTATGAATCGGTATAAACAATACTACTGAACACTGTCATATGATGTTTGCTATATTCGTATGTAATCAATCTCACGAGAATCGGTACGGGCCACGATTAATTATTAGCCGATAATAATAATATACCTTTGTTATGTTATCATACGATCGACCAAATATTACGTCGTCGTATGAAAATTAATGTTGCTACATGGAAAATTTATTGATACGTTAGGCCGACAATGAAATACAGGAATAATGACACGTATTTAGTCGAATCAAATAAATGTGTCTGTTACTTATTTCGGACATCAAAAGTATTTCAACAGTTAGCAATGTAATGTACGCAAAGATTATGCGACGCAATTCAAAATAATGCGAGGCAATGCAACGTAATGCGACATGATGCAACGTAATGTGACGCAATGCAACGTAATGTGACGCAATGCAGACTTGAAAGATTTTTGTATGGCCAAAGCCCTTCAAGTAGCTTTGCGTTAAACCATTGTAATGTGTGTGTCGGAAAACTGCAATGTTACTTACATTGTTGTTACCGTGATAGACTTACAAAGATGGCCTTAATTATCTAATTAAACATTACTTTTACATTATTAATTTACACCAACATTCCCACATTCCAACCACTTCTGTTAGCGCTGGCGCGGCTGCAAATCATGCAGAGAACCTCAAACGGCGAAAGTATGAGAATCTGACTGGGGATCTCATATTTGAGCCGTTTGGGGTTTTAAGGTCCATGGGGCCCGGGTGCTCACAAACTCTTTAAAGATATTTCTATAAAATTAATAGAAACCACCCTTGACCCCAGCGTATAAGTATAGCTATCCAACGTGGCAATGCTGCTAGCTTACTGGACACTCTGCCTGATGGGGATGATTTGGGGAAAGTTTTTTGTTTGTTGGTAGTACCTAGTTATAGTTTATAGTTGTTTTGTAAGTTTAATTTTAAGTAGTTTAATTATTATCTTGTTTTTGTTTGTTTGTAAATAACTAATCGATTATACAATAAAAAGAGTTATTTACACCATTATTATAAAAACAAAACTTAACATGAAAACTTTAAAACAAAACTAAACTACAAGCACTACATAGATAGACTTACTTATGATGGTGAGAACTAACCAAAACAGAGCTTAGGGCAAACCTACAAACAATAAAAACAATCAGTGTGGACAAATATTGCCCATATACATTACCACAGCTGGGCAATGCCTGCTCAATTGTAATCAAGGCATTCCTACAGTTGATTGGTATGCCTACCAAATGCAGGTTGGTTATCTATCACAAACACAAAATATACTCTAAATTTTTTAAACACAATTTGCCCGAACCGAGTGTTTGAAGTTGGAATCGATGATAGTGGACTGTATTTACTGTGTGTATCTCGTGATAGGAAATTCTTGATATCAATATATTAATAAAAGGGTTCCAATTATACCAAAGGACTTTTTTACGTCATTACACAGAGATCGCGGGAGCGGAAGCGAGCGAAACTGTTGCCAGTCTACAAAAATATTATAAATTTAATGTTGGGGCTACCAACACCGGGTATTGAACCCAGAACGTAACCTACATGCTCTGCTAACTTAGTGCTAACAAGATAGATGTGATTCACAAGTTTGTTTGTATCACCTACTACATAATTTCCCTGTTGACGGCTTTCTTCCTGCCGGCCTGTTTCAAAATGTAAATGTTTAATTTACAAAGGTATTTCTTTTTTCTCTGCTGCAGATAACAAAATGTTATTTGCATGAACAAATGCTTACGTTCAATAGAAATAACACCGAAGATTTGTACGTATTAGGAAAACCAATGTGTTAGTTGTACTGGATGAGACATTTGATAGTATGTATTAAAGTTATGGAATAGTTTGCGCACATTTTTAAATAGGTATATCTGGAAGTTCTTTAGTTCTTTTTGTGTTAGTAGGTACTAGCTGGCGACACTCGATTTCTAGTACTCCTCATTTTACTAGATCCTTCGAGGCGTTCGAGAATATCGAGATAAGAATATTTGAGGATGCTTCTAAATACGAAGGCTTACTGCGATGGTTTACCTAAGCTCTCAGCCATTTTGATTTTCTGACCTTTATGGAATTTCATAAATTTTGATGTATGAAAAAAAAAATCTGACCTAAATGGCAGCTGACGTAAGTGGAATAAATCCATGATTGGTTTTGGTTTAACTAAACTAGATTAAGGGCGGCTCTAAACTCTAAAATCTAAATTTTCCGTTAATCCTGCTTGTGCTAATTGAACTTAAACTTAAAACATAATTATATTTTAAGGAGGGTTAAATTTTAAATCTACATTTAAAATCTGGTCAAAGCCTTAAATATTTTACTTAACGAACTTGTACAAAAAAAATAAACATTAATATGAGTAGTACAACTTTCATATTTTAAAAGCACATGTTTTACTTGAGTTTAAAATAATATAGACATAACTCGCAAAACTGACAATTCCATTGAACAAGCACACGTTGACATTTAGCACAATCATAATTAGCGATAATCCATACCGTACAAAAGGTAATTAAACCACTTTTGCAAAGTAACTGTGATCTTACTAAAGTTAAAAGTAAGTTTCGTTACAACTCTGAAAATGAAGTAAACGTGTTACTTAAATAAGAGCAATGCAATCCTGCAATGTTTTGCCCCTACGGAAGCTACTAGCACATAGTAATTATCAAAGGTACTTAAATCATGACATTTTTTTTTCTTAAAAAATTAAGTCTCGATTTGCTTTCGTATATTTACAATGCGTATTAGTGCTTACGGAATGATTTGCTTATTATACCTATTGCAACCGTAGAAGACTGCCGCAATGCAACGTTAAAAACCAACATTATACCTATTCTAGGGAGCATTATAATCCGTATTTTCTTAAACAAAAGTTCATGGAGGCCGGACCGCACTCCCGTATGCCAGATAACATTCTAAAAGGGAAATTGGAGCAGGGCGGAGTATAAATAATGCAGTCATCCAGCTGATTTACTTTTCATCGTGGATTTTGTACAACTGTAGTACGGTTACGGTATGGTTTAGCTTCAAGACAACCTTATTGCTAAGTTGTAAGTGTCATATTTGCTTGAAGTGTTAGTATTGAATTACAGATACTGTGCCTGTACACCTAGTACTGGTAACATGTAAATCATGTACAGAAAACATAAACACCGACAATTAAGCGTCGGTAGCTGTACGGACAGATCCTCTTCTTCTTTTGGAGTCAGCTCCGCATCATCACATTCATCCTGGCCGGAAATCTGCCACGTTGACTGCCTCGATTAAATCGTCCATCACCAGCTCAAATACGTCCCCACTGCTGGGGCACGAGCCTTCCCTATGGATGGATAGGGAGGACGGGCCATAATATACATACAGCCATAAACTACCACGTGGGCTCATTACTAAACTTTACTAAGATAAAATAAATAGTTACTATTTGCAGGGAGGGCCTGGCGACCTGTAGCCCAGGTTTCCTTTTTATGAAACCTTTATCAGGCACCAGTCTCTCACAAATATAGGATACTATGTTAATTTTTAGTTAATAAGTCTTAGCCTAATGTACCTATTTTTGTGATGGAAAAATAAACATATTTTTTTAATTTTTTTTTTATTACGGGTTAGCGGTTGGTAACGACTGCTAATGCAGCTGGGACCAACAGCTTTACGTCAGCGTCATCCTATGACCACAACCTTTTGCGATTATGGCTTAACTCAAATGTTATCATCCATAGTGCAAGAAGTATCCATAGTTTAAGGGACAGTTGAGCAGATGCTGCGACGTCTGGGAGTCTCCACACTCGCATTCATTCACGGGTAGATGCTCGCCGGGTTGAATGAAAGCAATCATAGTTGGTTAGTTAAAAGAGCTCGATGGCACAGTGGATAACGCGCCCAGTCTACTGAGGTTAAGCAACATTCGCAAAGGCCGGTCATCGCATGGGTGACCAAAAATTTATCATCTCGAGCTCCTCCGTGCTTCGGAAGGCACGTAAAGCCGGACCCGGCTGCATTAGCAGTTGTTAACACAACACTGGGCCCGCGTGGTGGTTTATGGCCCGTTCTCCCTATCCATCCATAGGCAAGGCTCGTGCCCCAGCAGTGCGGTATTCGTTTTCTGGATGGACTTGGCTTTTACTATGGTGCTAATCGGACATCGGACTGTTGCCTTCACTGGATGTTTTCGTTATAATGCAACTAAGTGTTGGAACAACATCCCTCCCGCAATAAGGCAGTTGCATTTTAAGTTCTCTTTAAAAAAACAACTTAATACTATCTGCTCGCCGAAATATGTTAGGTATTCCTAAGCGATTTTTGTAGGTGGCGGCAACAAAAGCGAACTAGGTAGCACACTTATTATATTTTTTATTTTATTTTACTTTGCATTTTACTTATATTTTATGTATATATGTGTGTATGTATATGTGTATATATGTGTGTGTGTACTAATTAAGCGTGGTCGCAACCGAAGTCTCAAAAAAAAACAATTTTTATTGGTACAATTTAATGAAGGTTACAATTTATTACTTAAAAATAGTTATAATTAAAGTTAGGTGACGCTCAACCGATGCGAGGTTGTAGAATGCTGTTTCCATGTCCGCGGAATCGCGGCGGCGGCGACGAACCTGAAGCTCGTTGCTGCGTCAGCTCCACGTGTGGTCAATGTTCAATATTCGTATTGTGTAATTAAGGGCGATGGGTTTGCATAGAGGCGCCTTGCGTAACACCTCCCCCCGTAGATCAGCGAGTATGGAAGACCTTGGTCGTGAATTGAGCTGGGAGATGATTCGGGTCAATCCTTTTAGCAGGAACTTCTGAGTAGATTATTGATGGTCCAGGTTGATCTTCCGTGTCTCCTTTTTGCTCTTCATTGATTTGTACGGCACAGTGCTTGCGGTACGTTAGGAATATACCGATAACACTTGCGGCAAATAGTATAAGATACAGCGGAACAGTAGTGTGAAAGATGCTGTAGTCGACGTCTGGTATCTTCTTCAGAGGCTGTTGCATTGAGATCTTAGTATTGATGTCGTGCAGATGTTCGAGATTAATCGAGTTCAGCTGGACAGATGCGGATGGTGATGCTGCAGATGCTGGGGGCTCTTCTAAAGGTAAGTCCATTATTTTAACTACTTGACCCTTCAAGCGGTTATTTATATTTGAGATAACGAAGGCCGTTTTTTCTACGAAGCAGTTGCGTGGCATGGTAATAAGATAACTGCCTTGAAGTTCTTTGTAGAGATGTTGTCCACAGGATAGATGTACTCGCGTTGGTTTGGGGAAGATTATGGTGTAGTGCATCCCGTCTAGTTCTTCGAAAGCTGGACTTCTGAGGGATACGGTAACTGGTTTACATGACTCCGTTTTCTGTTGAGTGGCGATCAGCTGGTGAATGCAGTCCTTTGTCGCTCCGCTTTGAAGACGCCGGTTCTCGTTGCAGATGTACCACTTGCTGGTCTTAGGGCATTCAGCCTCTATGTACTTGAAATCTTTGTCGTATATTGCAAGGAAGGGGAATGGAGGTGGAAGGATTTCGTTATTTTTATTAGGGATAATAGATAGCTTATATAAATCATATGTTTCAGACAGAACTATGGGGAATTTATATACTAAAATAATATCGTTGCCTATATAATATGAACCTACTCTAATGACTTCAAAATATTCTCTAACAACTAGTTCTATAACTCTATCTCTACCATACAGCATCTGTAACTTATCAATAATTAAATTTAGAGATTTGATACTTAAAACGGAATGATGCATTGTATCTGTCTTAATAAATGCTAATATGTTTTGTAATTTGGATATCTCTTCTGAGATAGAATCGACATTGTCACCAAGTATTAAAAACGTCTGTGCTAAATGCGCGTATTTTATAAGATCATAATCATGAGTAGCCTCGCTTTCACTAGTTTTATTGAGTAAGTGTTGCAATTTATCTTGATTATCTGCTATAGTTTCAATAATTTTATCACAATGAGTCATCCATTCCTTTGATAAACTAACGTGTTTGTTAAATTCAGTTACCAGGTTGTTATCGTTGTTCTTAAGTGACTTTAAGGCTTCATTAAAATGTATGGCGTCTGTATAGTCAAGGTTTCCAGTAATACTCTTGACTACGGATCCAAGACCGTCTAATAGGCCTCGTTATATACGCGTTACTTCGAACGTTTGTAACTGATCAGATACACTTTGAACTTTAACTTTTAAATAATTGAGATGAGGTTCAAATAACGACCGCGTTTTATTATTGAATTTATTTTAGATTGCAGGTCTTGTAAGTTAATAGGTTGGATGAAAGAGTGATAGTGTGAAGTGACTTTCGTGGATCCTAGTTTGAACGGTAAAATGCCGGGACTGTCGTCGAGACTTTCAAGTTTTATCTCCTGGCTCATGGTGGTCCCCAGAAGAAGATGGAATATCAGTAGAGTCCTGTAACAATTGCGAACTTTTAGGTACTCGTTTCAATCTAGACTTTGCGACGGGGCCCTGTTTTTTCTTTGTATAAATGTGGATAGGTAAGTCTGCCATAACTTTATCATGAGTATAACGCGGAGCCAGTTTTTGTCGGGATGCAAGAGGGTTTTTTACGAAAATCTGTGAGCAACAGCTCTGGTGAATATTCTTTCTCATTATCTCGGTTAGTGTTACGATTATCGGTTAGTTGCTTGCGAAGGTTAAGACATGGTTCCTGTATTAGATTATAAGCTTTACACATTCTATTTTTATGATTTGTAATGTATTGCTGTAACAAATGAGCTGAAAGGTCTACGTCAAATGGATCCCGTGGATCAAAGTGTCCGGTTATTAAATCGATAGGTCTACACTTAGTAAAACTGTGTATTGAGTTGTTATAAGCCAAAAGGGCATAGGGCATTAGATTTATTACAGCCTCACTCTTCTGTTCCAGTTTTAATAAACGTAAATGCTCTAGTATCGTTGAGTGAAATCTCTCTACGATACCATTTTCGTTTGGAGTATGAGGTGCGATCCTATGATGCTGAACTTTATGTAGTTTTATGAATTCGCCAAAGAGTTGATTAACAAATTCAGGGCCGTTGTTGGTTACTATTGTAAAAGGAATGCCATGATGCGTACAGAATTTTAGTAGTGCTTGAACAACGCTCATAGCGGTCCCGTCTCTTAGGTAATATGCTTGAGAGTATTCGGAAAATGAGTCAACAATACTTAAGAATTTCTCGTTCTATACAGTTAAAAGATCTAAATGTACTAATTCAAACGGTTTGCTAGCAGGCGGTACTACTTGGAATTGCTGTTTGATCGGGTTACGGTCGTATTTACCTTGGCCACAGATTGTACACTCATTAATGAATTTAGTTATTTGATCTCTCATTTTTGGCCAATAGTACCTATGAGATAAGGCCAGATAACATTCAGTGATGCCGCGATGGTTCGTCTTGCCATCGTGGTATTTACTGATTATTTCCTGCTGTCGCAAATATTCACGGATGTTTTCTAATTCAATTTTTGTTAGCACAAGGTTCATTGCCGAATTTTTAAAGGTACGCTGTATTATAGGTATTATCTTGTACATAGCTTCAGATGGGTTAATTAGTAGGCCGGTTTTAATTTTGGGATGAACGTATTCTCTAATAGCGTTAATGACGTCTTCTTCCAGATTAGACTCCGATAACTGAATAGTAATGCGTGTATGAGTTTCAAAAGGTTTCGATACTACAACTTTGCCTTTTACATCGCCGACAACTGTAAATATAATTTGTTTAGTGAATTTATTCAGAGGGTCATCCGTAATCGGCACTTCCAAGATGGGGTCTTCAGCATCCGTGTGGACCGTAATGGTTCTAGAGTCATTAGCAGCTTCCGGAGCACTAATGGTTCTTGAATCATCTAAAGAGCACGGTTTCTCAGAAGGGTTTACTATAATTGAGCTGATTTCCTCGTTATTTAACTCGATTCGCGATAATGCATCCGCGTTGGTGTTACTTTTACCGGATTTGTAAATAACGGTGAAGTCGTACGCACTTAATTTTAACCGCCATTTTGTAAGCCTCGAATTTGGCTCCTTTAAGTTCATTACCCACTGCAATGGCTTGTGGTCGGTAATGATCTTAAATTTTCGACCAAACAGGTAGGGCCTAAAATATTTGGTGGCCCATACAATGGCTAGAAGCTCCTTTTCAATGGTGCTGTAATTTAATTCGCTAGAGTTAAGTGTTCTCGAGGCAAAGGCAATAGGCTTGTCCGAACCGATGTTACCTTGTGATAAGACGGCTCCAATTGCGACATTGGACGCGTCTGTAGTCAATATAAATTCTCTTGAAAAATCGGGATATTGCAATATAGGATCGTTTGTTAAAAGGGCCTTGCAGCGTTCGAAACAATTTATGTAATTTTGATTGAGATCTATTTTAGAGCCTTTCTTCAAACATTGAGTTAGCGGTTTCGTGATTCGAGCGAAGTCTAGTATGAATTTCCTGTAGTATCCGAGAAGTCCAAGAAAACGTTTGATTTCTGTGGTGGTTTTAGGAAGAGGATATTGCTCTATAGCTTTAATCTTATTAGGATTAGGTTTCACGCCGTCCCTACATACGACATGACCTAAGAACTCAGTCTCTAACTTTAAAAACTCAGACTTAACCATCTGTATTTTAAAGTTAGATTCGCGCAATTTTAAGAAGACTTTTTCTAAATTTACCATCATCTCTTGGAGAGATGTACCATAGACTATAAATATATCGTCCAAATAAACTAGGCAGATGTTATTTTGTAGGCCTTTAAGAACATTATCCATTACCCTTTGAAAGGTAGATGGAGAGTTCTTTAGACCCATGGGCATTCTTAGAAATTCAAAGTGCCCGTTCTCGACGTTAAATGCTGTTTTCTGGACATCATCAGGGTCCATCTCAACTTGGTAGAACCCACTGGCCAGGTCCAGGGTCGTGAAATACTGACACTTGCCTAATTTATCTAAAACGTCGGTTATATTGGGAATCGGATATTTGTCGTCAATCGTTTTCTCGTTAACTTTCCTGAAGTCCACGACAAGTCGCCACTTTGTCTTTCCGGATGCATCAGCCTTTTTGGGCACGACCCAGATAGGCGAGCTCTATGCAGACTCTGAAGGTCTTATGATGTTTTGCTCAAGCATTTTGGCTATTTGATCTTTGACTTCTTGGCGGTGGACATACGGATAGCGATAACTCTTCGTATACACAGGGAGTTCATCTGTAGTTTTTATTTTGTGTTTTATCTTGTTAGTGAACGCTAGAGGTTCGCCATCAAGATAGAACACATCCGCATAGCGCGCACATAAGGTCTCTAAATTAGCAAGCTCTTCGGGATTTAAATGATCGGTTCTAAGACGAGATAAAACTTCTTTAGCGCGACTAGATGTACGAATTTCATAATTACTTTCAAGATTACAAATATCGGCAGATACCGGACGGTCCATTGAGAAAATGACGTCATTAGGCGAGGTGTTAGTTACTTCAACCCAACCTCTATTATTTCTTACCGCTGTTATACATTCTGTGATAGTACAATTACATAAAGTTTGAACTGATACGAGGGCATCGCCATCACGCGTGTTAACTGGAAGTTTAAGTAATTTAGAAGAGTGTGCTGGGATGATATCTTCGTATAAGTTCACGTTGCGCGAGTCATATAATTGTTACGGAATTTGAGCGTTTCTAAGTGTTAGTGTTCTATTCTTAAGGTCTATATTAGATTCCCATGCAGTTAATAAGTCTAATCCTAGTAGTCCGTCGAAAAACTGGTGAAATTTGTAGATGAATAAAGTAAAGTTTTCTGCTTCTCTAAACTCTGGAAAACAAGGTAAGGTTATGGAGTGCTTATGTTTACTTGTCTGATTTGAATTAGTGACCTCAAAAGGTTCATAGTTTAAAGGTAAGTAATTAAAATATTTACTGACAACTTCCGGGCTAATAAACGACTGGTTTGCTCCTGTATCTACTAAAAATTTTAAAGGTGAATCATGAATTTGAACGTACATAAGTTGTCTCTGGGTTTGTAAGTTAATTTCTATTTTTGCTTGTCTAAATTCGAACCCTTCTGAAAATTTTCCTCCCCGGAGGAGCTTGGGTTGTCTAGTTCTTCAACAACGGGACTCTCAGTAGGAGTGTAGTTGCCATCATACTCATAATAACCTGAGTACGGATCATATGCAACACACCCTTGATCAAATTCAGGATAATCGCTGTATTCAGAGTAGTTATTATATTGCCCATAGTAATCGTAATCAGACTCGTTAAAGTTAACTTCACACGTTTTAAAATAATTAGTAGGAGGCGGATTACCGAATCGTCTCCAGTCATGTCCAGATGGTGGTAAAGGTTTAGATGCAAAGGGGGCCACGCCACTCATAGGACGCGGTGCGTTGAAATTAGAAGGCTGAGTAAAGGGTCTATTATTCATCCTGAACATGTTGCTCTGAGGGTTATAGTTTGGTGATGGAGCGCGGAACATCTGCTGCGTGCGTGTGGGACCGCGAAACTGATTTGAATGATTCGGATTAGGTCTCCAACCTTGCGTCTGTTGGAACGGTACCTGCTGCTGGCGCGATGGACCATTCATGTTATAGTTTGGTTGGCCTGAAGGGCCTGACATATTAAAAGCGGGACCTTTCATCATAGGAAAGTTATTAATAGGTAATTTAAAATTATACGGTGATGGCTGAGATGCTTGCCATTCTTTCTTACTAGGGCCGCTATCGTTACGTTGTTGGAGATACAAAGTGTTAAGCTCTTCCTGTACAAATTGAAGAGCTTTCTCCATCGTGTCGGGACGCATGCACCGGATTCTGGATCCTAAGGGATCTTTAAGGCCGCGTAAATAAGATTGCAAGGTTAACTTTTGATATAGAGTGCGTTTAGATTCTATTGTCGTACCCACGGTCTCGTGAAGCGAGATGTACGTCATTATGGTGCTAAAGAGATTTTGGCACCTCTTGTAAAATTCCTGCGGGGTGCTAGCCCCTTGCGTTTGCAGGGAAAGGTCGTTATACAACGCCGTCTCGTCGCGATGGTCCGTGAAGTTATTTATCAGCGCATTACGTATACCTCCCCAAGTATCCGGGATACCATTGGAGTTAATAAGCCTAGCCGCGGGCCTTACTACCTTATTTAAGATACCATTCATAAGAGCTAAATTGGCCAACTCGTTTCCCGGTTCCTCGTTAAAATGTGCAATTACTATTTGATCCGAAAGATTGATGAAGCGCGTGAGATGTGGGTTACCATCGAATTCCGGAAGTAGTCTTAGGGACTTGTAAATCCTATCAATTTCGTCGGACATAGTGACAGGCTCTAGATTCCTAAGCTCGTCTATAGCACTAAACCTACTTATTTTCTTACTACTAACAGCGTTACGTGATTCTCTCGGATGGAAAATCTTTACTAAGTTAATATAACGTTATAAAATAAAATAGGCACACAAGGATAATAAAAATATATAAAATACATTTTTAAAGGACACAGAAAATTATAGGATAAAGTATAAAGGATAAGTAAAGTTATAGGATAGCAAATACTTGAAAGATTCAAGGTACTTACAACATTGATTCAGTTTGAAGAATCGATTTCTGGATTCACCTTGGCTGGAGCACGTAGATTGCGATACCCGTGACGCGGCGCGATAGCCACTCGGGCGGCTTAGAGTTTACGGAAATCTTCTGGACAACCCGGACCGACCCGACGGGTATCCTACCGACTGCGCCAATTAAGCGTGGTCGCAACCGAAGTCTCAAAAAAAATCAATTTTTATTGGTACAATTTAATGAAGGTTACAATTTATTACTTAAAAATAGTTATAATTAAAGTTAGGTGACGCTCAACCGATGCGAGGTTGTAGAATGCTGTTTCCATGTCCGCGGAATCGCGGCGGCGGCGACGAACCTGAAGCTCGTTGCTGCGTCAGCTCCACGTGTGGTCAATGTTCAATATTCGTATTGTGTAATTAAGGGCGATGCTACATCATGGGTTTGCATAGAGGCGCCTTGCGTAACATACTTATATTATTTTTTAATATATTTTTATTTTGAAAGTAGGTAACTACTGTAGTAGTTGTGCAATTTATATGCCTAAATTGAATAAAGGATTTTCATTTGAATTTATTCATTTTTCATTTTTTTCGCTTATATATTATTATATCCTTATCTAATTTAATGTCAATTCTAAACATAATATACACTACACAGCTTATATATATCAAAAAATCTTTATTTATTAATTTTCTATTTTGTTACTACACGGTCAAGGCTACGCTCATGGGCACAATATTGATCCCCGATCCGATCCGAACCCTTCGGAGACTCTGGAAGGGCACGGGGACGCGCACTTTTAAGTGTGCGATGCCGTACCCCTCTAGAAATCCTCTGAAGGTGTTTCGTTTCAACACGGCTTGAGGTACCCTTTACGTACCTCGCCGCCCCTAAAACAAGCCCGGTGAAGCTGGAAATGCCCCTCGGCAACCAGCAGTCTCTCTCAAAAAAAAAAAAAAAAAAACAATATTGATAATTGTTATGGGCACCGTCCTCGTAGTCACTCCTGCTGAAAATCAGCGATTCACTTGCTATGCGAGTGACTACCACGCTGAGCAACGACCCTTTTTTTTTTTTTTTTTTTTTTAAAGGAGGCAAACGAGCAGGCGGGTCACCTGATGAAAAGTAATCACCGCCACCCATAGACACCCGCAAAACCAAAGTTATCGCAGATGCGTTGCCAACCTTGGAAAGGAGTTGGATCTTGAGGAGGGAGTAGGAATTGGGAGGGGGGAGGGGTGAGAGATGGGCCTTCGGTACTTTCACTCACCGGACGAAACACAACAGCAACGCCGTTGTTTCACGCCGATATTCTGACCCTTTTGAGATGCTGCGGCACACACACTTTTGTATTATAGAATACTTAGTTGTGTTATGAAATTATGTTTTTAGTGTAATTGTTGTTGTTTTACGATTGTATATTGTGTGAGTGTATGTGTTTATGTGTATGTCTATAGCCTTTTTAAAATTTACTAAAAAAAATTACACTCTTGGAAATTGAACCCAGTACTTATATCGAGCCGAGAGCTATACTATTCGAGTGCTGACTGCTATGTTTATATCTATACTAATATTATAAAGAGGAAAGCTTTGTATGTTTGTAATTTTGTATGTTTGCAACGAATAAACTCAAAAACTACTGGACCGATTTAAAAAATTCTTTCACCATTAAAATGCTAAATGCTATGCTATTTTAATGGTGAAAGAATTTTTTAAATGCTAATGAGCACTGAGCATAGGCTATATTAAAAAAGAAATGTCTATCCGTGCGAAACCGAGACCTGCCGCTAGTTTATTTATAAATTTATTTATCAAACATTACAATTACCTACAATGCGATCAGAAATTTAACCATTTCAGTTTACTAAAAAGGTTTGTGCCTACGTGCCTACACACGCCGGCACATCAACCTACCACGAACTGTCAAATTTCCTCAAATGACTTTGAGCTTTATGTAAATGGGATATGGCTAAATATTTATTGAAGAAATTTGTCAGTTTTGGACAGGTTTATGTGCAGGCGTCTGTACTTAATTCATAGATATTGAAAGCACTTTAGCAAATTGTATAATTACTGCAAATGGAGAATGAATTACCGGACGAACTAGTCTCAGATCCCAGGTACCTTGGTCTTATTATTGACTCAAAATTGAATTAGGTACCGCATATTATATATTATGTAACAAACTAAGAGCAATTACATCGAGACTGTCCATTTTGATGTTTAAATTACCTTATAAAATATTGCGCATGTTGTACATGTCGCTGGCAGACAGTATGATAAATTATTGTATTAGCAGTTACGGCATACAAAACACATATCAATATTACACAAACGTCAAATTAGCTTACTTAAATTATTAGTGCCACAAAAAATAAGAAAAAAAAACCATTCAGAGGACGACATATCGGCCTGTTTAAATACTGAAAATATAAAATAGAAATAGAAAAAATCTTTATTTGGTATAACTACACATGCACATTCAAAACACAGGAACATCACTACTGCAAGATAGTAAATGTGTATGATCAGTATAAACTGGAAATTGTAAGTGAATACTTTGACAAAATTCAATCATTATCAATAAGAACTCGAGATGCGAGAATGTACCACATAAAATAAAAAAATAAAAAATAAAATGTATTTATTTCAGGTATAGATACAATTACAATTAAGTTACCGGGGCTACCCCTAAAAGTAGTCAGAAGACACTTGTGTGGGGTAAGCCTCGCTCTTCCTACGTAAACATAACAGTTTCGTTTTACATGAGTGATACAAGATTTTAAAATTTCATTTCAATTTCACAGTAATGTACTTTATTGGTACATTGTACTTGCCCATGTACAATGTACCATCTTACAATAATGTACATTAATGTATCATCTTACAATAATGTACATTATTGTAAAAAATTCAAAATTAAAAATCATTTATTCAGTTTAGGCTACAAATAGCTCTTATGAACGTCATTTATGCCATCGGTTCGTAAGTCTTATCTACTCTGGGCGGGAGATCTTGTACTGAGAAGAACCGGCAAGAAACTCAGCAAGTGTCCAGCTCTTTTCTCCCTTACAGCGTCATAAATATTGGAAAATGCCCTATCATAAAAGGACACTTTCCATCACAAATAAAAACACAAAATTTAAAGGACAGTCGCAACATGTAAAAAAAACACAAAAAAGAAAAAAAATTAAAAATATTTAAGTTTGCAAAAACATCATTTACCAGTATAATTTTTTACAATGTCATACAGTACTAGTAAAAGTCAAAAACCTGTTTTGAGAAAAAAAAAACAAAGTAAAACTATAGTTAAAAATAATAAAAATAAGTACGCTAGAGCAGACCAGCCTCCACAGGCGGCACCCGTTCACGAGTATGACATATGAATCAGCCATCGCTTCACTCAACCATATTTTAGGGAATGTAAGATGGTACATTGTACATGGGCAAGTACGTAAGTTGGCGCATTCTCGGCGGTTTATACCGACCAAACACATTTACTACCTTGCAGTATTTAAACGTCGCTATTGGTTTGTTATTTTTTACATGGGCAAAGAATGTAGGAGTATGTGCTGCCATCTACTCTAAATAGTTATCTTATTGAACTTGTATCAAAATTAAAAAACACAAAACAAATTATGTAAATCTACATTAAAAAAATATTATACTAAATGTTAATGCAATTTAGCGAGTGACTCACGTTACCGCAGATAAACAGTCCTGTGGCGGCAGCCAAAGTAACATTAAGAAAACGATAGCGAGTTCGAAAAGAATAAAATGTATGAGGTTGACATAAGATTGACCACGTGATTTAGCGCGGCTTATGTCAATCCCATACATTTTATTTATTTCGAACTTCGCTATCGTTTTCTTATTGTTACTTTGGTTAAGCCTACAGGTTTTTGTCGGTAATTACCTATGTAACCAAATTATATACTATTTGTAAAGCATGAATAAGGAATTGTAAAAAAAAACTACTTACTGTCTAATTTCCAATCGTACTCACACTTTTACCGGACATTGAATTGTACGCAAACACTTTAATTTATTCACGTTCGCTTATCTACTACGTTACGTTTATTTTGCTGGACTGATTTTGTAATTATTTTGTTTATACATTTAACGGACTTTAACGTAAACTGCTTAGTTTACGAATCAGGAAAGGTTGTGGGACCAATGGAGTATGTAACTCTGACGATGAAGATATTGAATGACGTACTTATTGCAAAGTATAATTTTATTCTAATGGCATTGATTGTTTAGCTAGCAGCTACTTGGGCCAGCGTATAAGCATCGCTATCCAACGTGACAATGCTGCTAGCTTACTGGGCACTGATGGGGATATTTGGGGATTTTTTTTTATTTATAGTTAGTTGTAATTATAGTTTATAGTTTTTTATAAGTAGTTTAATTATTAACTTGTTATTGCCTTTGTTTGTAAATAAAATAAACTAAAAGTTGGTAAATATTCTAGGTTATGTGAAGATTATTCCGTATAGCTAGTACCTAAAAAACCCGTGCTATAAGCACTATCTCCTTCCTGTATTTATATTCAAACGAATCGTGAAAGTTTAGAGTTTAGAAATCATAGTTTTGTTGAGGGTTGACGGTTCTATCTGACCAGTTGGCTTAACGTGCCTTTCGAAACATGGGGGAAATATTATTATGATATGGTCACCCATCGCAAGCTGATGTGCCATTGTGCACCTCAAATATTTAAAAATATAAAAATATAAAACTATTTTTTATAGTTTCTAGTTCAAGGTGACTTGAAAATGATAATGAAACGGATAGATAATATAATAAATTTTCTTTAGGGGCCCCTGAAGGCAACACGTGACACAGGCTTAGGGCAGTCAAAGTCAATAGACCCGAAAGGAAAGTTCAATAAAAATACTAGGACCGATACATATAGCACGTGGAATTTCTAATAGACGTATAAGTTGCTGTTTTGCATATATATGGAACACGCAGAAACGCCGACTCATACGTGTACCTACGTAGAACGAAAACAAAATATATCAAACCATGGAAATAATCCAAAAATTGTTAAGTGTAACAAATGATGAGGTTAAATTCTACCTTTTAAAAGAATAATATTTTGATGAGCAGCTACAAGTTAAAATAAAAAATAAATAAATAAATTAATTAAAAAAATAATTCTATACAACGTATAGAACGCCCTCCGGCTAGGTGGGATGATGACCTGCGAAAGACTGCAGGCAGATGTTGGATGAGTCAAGCTGAGGACAGGGCGCTATGGCGCTCATTAGGGGAGGCCTATGTCCAGCAGTGGACTAAGATAGGCCGATGATGATGATGATGATGGTATGGTATGGATGGATTCTTAGAATAATAATATATATTATTATTCTAAGACTGTATTTAGTTAATAACGTTTGATCCCAATTATTGTTAACGTGGAAGAATATTATTGTTAGGTCCTACACACAAACCAAAGAGGCTTAAGTAGTAGGTACCCCATATTATAAAATAAATTAAAAATTATGAATAATTAAAAATTTTGTTTAAGTCGCACACTGTTGAAAATTCACATTGATACTACCATATAGGTATTATATTACTAAACACTGACTAAATTCTACTGTATCTATGTCTTTATACGTGAAGTGAAAAGTACGTGCTTCTTTTTAAGCACATTATGCACATCTACTCCATGTGCATAATGTGCTTAAAAAGAAGCACGGTGAGATTTGATATAAGTTTATATGGAGAAAGAATCCAGTAAGATAAAAATAACATAGGTAAATATTTTATTGTACTGTCGATTGTTTACCACTGGGCGACCATTAGTTTATGTAGATCTGTAAACTGTAAAACCATTATTCATAAATAACCAAAATAACAAAGCAACGGAAACCACACAACGCCATCTCTTGGTGAAAGGTCGAACTAAACAATCAACAATATTAAAATATTTTTTACATACTACGAGTATATTCAGGAGTTAGTTGGTTTGATAGAATAGAAACTGGTGTTTATCTTCCTCTAATGTGAGAGTAGCTTTTTTTTACAGTAGGGGTACGAGCCTTCCCTATGGATGAAACCACCACAGAGAGAAATCTCTTCTATCTACCTCTAGAATTTGGTTATTCGCCTAAGTCAGCCGTTTAACTAAACACCAGCTCTAAATCGCATCCACCATAAAGACAAAGTGTTAAAATTGTAATCCGTACAATTGCAGCTGTTTTATCAACAAACGTACCCCGAGATTGGACATGAAGTTTTACAGTAATGGATATTGCGTCAGTTAGGGCTCGGCCCACGAGCGACTTTTTCACTGATCACTTGAGAAGAGACAGTGTTAAAGTTCTTTTTAGGGTTCCGTACCCAAAGGGTAAAACGGGAACCCTATTACTAAGACTCCGCTGTCCGTCCGTCCATCCGTCCGTCTGGCTGTCTGTCTGTCTGTTCGTATGTCACCAGGGTATCTCATGAAACGTGATAGTTAGACAGTTGAAATTTTCACAGATGATGTATTTTTGTTGCCGCTCAACAAAAAACAGAATAAAATAAATATTTAAGGGGCTCCCATACAACAGACATGATTTTTTTGTCGTTTTTATAGATAACTAGCTGACCGGCGGACTTCGTACCGCTTTGACAGTTTCCATGACAACCAAACAAACAAAACGTTGACAGTTTCCATGACAACAAACAAACAACAAACAAAACGCCAAAATGGCTTTACCCTGCCTGATGGAAAGCAGCCAGTGAAGCCCAAGACGTGAGAGCGTTCATCACAGCGCTACCACGCTATGCCGAACGCTCACACTATGGCGGCCTGCATAAATGCTTTTTCACCCCCCAATGTTTACTAATGGTCGCCCAGTAATTTTATTAAGGCTGCACGGATTGTATCTGTATATATAAAAAAAAAAAAATAGAATGTGAGTTTAGATTGGCATTGACAGATTTCGGACGCTTTTCTTCCATTTTTGAAATTTTTGAAAAGAGTATATGCGTGTGTGTCAAATACATGGTAGTGTGTGTAATGTGTGTTTTATTGATTTAATGTATTTTTATGCGTAATTTAAAAAAAAAATTACATCCGGATAACCTTCTCTGTTAAAACTATAAGTGTGCGAAATTTCATACTCCTCCGTCCGCGCAATTTTCGTATAAAAGGGGTACAAAGTTTTTGCTTCACGTAATAATACCTATATAGATAATGCAAAAGTCGCTCTTCTGCACAGCCTAAGTAGAGAGCAATGCAATGTTTTGAAGTGCCGCACTGGATTCCCTGATTAATATTGGGTAAGCACTATTAATTTAGCCAGTTACTATTGAATGTACTCATAACGTTTTCATGGAAACTTGTTATGGAACTGGGCAGTTTGGTAGTAAGTTCTCATACTTTGTACAGTTTTTGATTCTTGTTCCAATAAGATAGATTTTTTTACTTAAAACATGCAAACAGGCCAGCTAACCACTACTGGTACTTTAGCTTGTCAAGTTCCATATTACGAGTATAAGGATCTAACAAAATCAATAAGCGAACGTTTAAAGGCGGTATCTATACATTATTCTGAATACAATAACATAAAATGGGCTCCAGTTTTATAGTGATTTTTCAAAGTTATGTTTTCTAACAAACTAAATCAATTAAAATAATGCACATCATGAAAGATTCTGTATCTTTACTAACACGCACGCAAGCGTCAATAAAAAGATAGTGTACAGATACACGCACACAATTGAAAAACCATTGTATGACATTCATACACATACGGTTATCTTTGTGTGCGTGTAGTACAGCTGTACGGGTTTGGAAAGAGTGTATTTTTTGGTGAATTATGATAATGTTTTGTTAATTATCTCGGTAACGAGCCTGTAGTTTTGGACCAAATTTGGTGAGCATGCTCAGTGTGATCTATAGATGCTCCCCTTAAACGTTCCCTTATTGATATTGTTAGACCCTATATTTAATAGTATTGAGGAACTATCTTACCTCTTAACTGACGGAACACAAATTATGTTGTTAACATTTTTGCTATGGCCATTGCACTGAATGAGATAAGGTGGTTGTAGCTAACTTAGCGAACTTATAATAAATAATAAACAAATAAATAATTTTATTTTCTTTAACAATTTTTGCCTTATCTATACGGTTGATTGGAGCCTCCATTTAAGCAAACGTAGCCGGTGTTTGGAGACTCCGCTCTTCCCTTAAAAATAAGCAGCACTGTGTGTGTGTGTGTGTGTGTGTGTGTGTGTGTGTGTGTGTGTGTGTGTGTGTGTGTGTGTGTGTGTGTGTGTGTGTGTGTGTGTGTGTGTGTGTGTGTGTGTGTGTGTGTGTGTGTGTGTGTGTGTGTGTGTGTGTGTGTGTGTGTGTGTGTGTGTGTGTGTGTGTGTGGGTGTGTGCGTGTGCGTGTGCGTGTGCGTGTGCGTGTGCGTGTGCGTGTGCGTGTGCGTGTGCGTGTGCGTGTGCGTGTGCGTGTGCGTGTGCGTGTGCGTGTGCGTGTGCGTGTGCGTGTGCGTGTGCGTGTGCGTGTGCGTGTGCGTGTGCGTGTGCGTGTGAGTGTGTGTGTGAGTGTGTGTGTGTGTGTGTGTGTGTGTGTGTGTGTGTGTGTGTGTGTGTGTGTGTGTGTGTGTGTGTGTGTGTGTGTGTGTGTGTGTGTGTGTGTGTGTGTGTGTGTGTCCGTACTTACAGTAGCCTTTTTAACAGATACAACAAAAAATTATGCTCTGTTCACACATAGGCACCGTATTACGTCGATTTGACGACCTCCTTGGTCGAGTGGCTTGCACACCGGTTTTCATGGTGTGTCGCCATCTTTGAGGTCCCGGGTTCGATCCCCGGTCGGATCAATTTAGAAATTCCTGTTTTTCTTAATTGTTTCGGGTCTGGGTGTTTCCTATGTATAATAAGTATGTATTTAAAGTATATTAAGTATGTTTATCCGTTGTCTAGTTAACCATTTTAACAAGTTTTCTAAGGAAGCTTTTGTTGGGGCTAGATAATTGGTGTGAGTGTGGGAAACATTTATTTTTATTTTATTACGTTAAACGTATCTGTCGTTACTGGATGCGATGTTCACAAAGCAAATTCGCAATATATCACTTCTGTCGTGTTGTGTCGTGGTGTGCGTCTGTGACAGTATGTATCCGGTAAAGTTGTATGGATACGTAATATTTTTAATGTTCCGTCATCCAGTATTTGATGACAAAACGGAATGTCATAATTTATCGGACCGATATGTCTATGAAGTCGCTCATACAACTCCATACGCCATCAATGAAAAAAAACGTATCCGATTAAACAGACCAGTACAACGGAGACCATGTGTGAACGGGCTGCTAAGTACGGGTTCACGTCAGTAGTCTAGCTGAGCCTTTTGGAGTGAACTACGTTTTCTCATATTCAACCCGAGTATCGATTCGTCCAGCTACGACGCTTCAATTCAATTCAATAAATTTCTTGTAAGATGGCTCTCGTTATGATTTAGCCATCAGTGTCTAGTTTTAAGTCAGGTTATTAGTGTTTTGTCTTTGTCCGTAAATCTGCTTAGAACTTTAATAGGCGTTGTGCTTGTAAAAGATAGAAACAGTCTAAAACTGAGACCCAATTTTGAGCTACTGATTGTTTTTGTTTTGTGTGATACATACGACGACGCTTCAATTAACGCTGTTAGTTCGATGAGTTCGGTTATGCCACATTTTCTTATTCAACTCCATAAAATTGCATCAAACTGAAGCCGTATGGTGCATTTGGTAAAACGAATAGAAATTCCAAGACATCAAAGTGCCGCATGACGTAGGAATGTTCAGAATTCGGAATGTTCTGGAAATCTTTTAAGCAAAGCTGTCGTTAAGTCCCGGAATGATCACGTACGGAGTTTTGTGGACCGCTGTGTAAACTCGGAGACAAAGGACGGCCAATTGGTATGAAAGAGCTGGCTTAAGTTTAAGGCTTCCTCGGATCTATAGAAGCGCAATCATTTTATACAGCAATAAAGCACAATAATAGTTAAAAATTACGTCCAGTGTTGAAGAATAGCTATATGTAATTACTTTATTATTATATTTTAAAGAAAATAATACCTGTATTTAAATGGTTCATATAACTATTTAAACTATCATGGTCACTTGCATTAGGGAATTGGACAGTCAGGGAATTGGACTATTAGAGAATTGGACTATTAGGGAAGTGGGCCATCGGGGAAACGGGCTGTCGGACACCAATTGGACGTAATCGGACACTGGTCACCAAAATGAGAGTAATTATTGACGGGATTCTTAGCATGTGTATGACTCTTAAGCCTGATTTCACCTTGACCCCTAAGTTTTAGGTGACCCCTAAGCCATGTTATGTGACAGTTGTTGGAGAAAAACCGTCACCTAAAATGGCTTAGGAGTCACCTAAAACTGAGGAGTCAATGGTAAAAATGAGCATTAGTCATTCCGTGATCATGGCGCATGCAACTGTGCCGAAATATCATCGGATACTCTCAAATAATAAACATTTATTATTTATGTATTATATACATTAGGATTAATAGTATAGTTATATACATTAGATTTATAGTAAATTCGTTATTGAAATAGCTGCCTCCTTTGTGTTACACCATCGGGCAGCAAATGGTACTTCGGTCTGCCGAATCCTATTGCAGTCAAAGGCACCTCTATGCGAGATGTCTGGCGTTTTCAGGATATAAAGACCGGATAGATAAACTCTTTGAATCGTCGCTTCCATTCTACTATACTTGTAATACTTTACAGTTATATTTTTGGCAGATATCAAAAATGGATTATTGATTTATACATTCTTGATTTATGCAAGACTATGAAGATAGGGTTGGCTGGAAGACAAGCTCACCCTTAGACTCTTAGAGATAAGCTCACCCTTGTATATGTATTTTATGATGTGCAATTCGAAGTGTAATTTCTATGTACAATAAAGGATTTATATAAGAAGTAATAATAAGAAGTAATACACATATTGGAAATAACAAACTTATTTTTTTTTAATCTTTTTTTTTTATTATAATCTTTACCGCCTCTGTGGTCTAGTGGTTCAGAGGACCGGTCTCAGTCCTGGGTTCAATTCCAGCGGGGGGCCAAGCGCACAAACATGTACCCCCCGTTGCTAGCTATACCACCATCTTGTCTAAATATGTCGTCATAACATAAATGTTATTAGCATTGTCATTGTTGAGTTCCGGCAGCTAGAGATAACATAGCTAGTGCCTTAGTAGTTGAACATTTCCGTCGAGCTGTGCTTTCATCACCTCCTTAAAAAAATATTTTCAAAGACATCTATAAAAGCAAATCACAATCTAATAGGTACCTATTCGTATGGTTATTATTTTATTTATTCTTAAATCTATATTATTACTAGCTGACCCAGCGGACTTTGTACCACCTTAGACAGTTTCTATGACAACAAAACAAACAAATCGTGGAACATTTTGTATTGGAAAATTAAATTGAAAAAAAAAATTTAGGGGTGGACTACCCCTAACATTTAGGGGGATGAAAAATAGATGTTGTCCGATTCTCATAGATACCGGATAAGCACAAAAAATTTCATCAAAATCGGTCAAGCCGTTTCGGAGGAGTATGGCAACGAAAACTGTGACACGAGAATTTTATATATTAAGATTATAAAGCTGAAGAGTTTGTTTGTCTGAACACGCTAATCTCAGGAACTACTGGTTCGAATTGAAAAATTCTTTATGTGTTGGATAGTCCATTTATCGAGAAAGGCTGTAGGCTATATAACATCACGCTGCGACCAATAGGAACGAAGCATCAGTGAAAAATGTTGCAAAAACGGGAACAAGAGCCTAAAAAATTAAAATGCTGCCGAAAGTCACTATTCCACGCGGACAAAGTCGCGAGCACAGCTAGTAAATAAAATAAGACTTGTAAATAAAAAAACACAGTCAAAAGTAATGTAGCATTATAATGAAACAATGTTTTATATGTTATGTTGACTGATTAGTTTTATTTTATCATCGTCTGCGATCACAACTGAAATAACTATTTAGCAATAGCTAAAACAAACATTAACATTAGTTGATACAACAAGATTTTGTTTTGCAGTAAATTAGTTAGTTTTTCTAAAGTAAATAATTGTTTTGCAAGTTTTTATCTGTAAATAAAATTCACTTAAAAAATAGAGGCGACTTTTCAAATTATTTTATATAACACTTTATAAATATCTATTCGAAATCCATTTGCAGTCCATTGCACTCAAATCGGATCTACAAACCAACAAAGCTAACTGAATTGAGCTTTTATTAAATAAACCTTTATACCTACGCAACAGCTTTATTCTCTGTACCGTGTCATATTTCACAAAATGGCAGCCGGGGGTGCAAATCTTGAACCGATCGGTGTTTTTAATTCGCACACTACATTTTTTTTTTTGAGAGAGATTGCTGTTTGCCTCAAACGGCATTTTCAGCGTCACCGGGCTTTTTTGGGGGTGGCGAGGTACGTAAAGGGTACCTCAAGCCGTGTGAAACGAATCACCTTCGGAGGTTTTCTAGAGGGAACGGCATCGCACACTTAAAGGTGCGCGTCCCGTGCCCTACTAGATTCTCCGAAGGGTTCGGATCGGATCGGGGAGCGGAACCACCCGAGGGCGCCTCTAAAGGCTCGGAATTCGGCTTGGATAGACCGGGCCGTGGAGGAGGAGAGAAGCGCCCAGGTACATACATGTCTGTACCTGGTATAGAGCGCGTGTGAACCGGTTCTACGTACCCTTGTTCTACGAGTAAGGTGTCTTGGGCCTAAACTAGTGTGCATGTTTAGTGTATTCTGTAAATTTGTAGTGGCATTTCGAGAATCGGGCGGGAACACTACAATACCACTGACGTCATTTTTTATTTGACTGTCCTATCAATGACAGTTTCAGGCACGATCTAAGGTACAGATTGGACAAGAAAATTAGCGCAACCAATGTAAGCTCATTACTAGGAGAAAGTAAAATATTTAGAGATGCAATAACCGATTACTTACATTACAAAAATTGTAAAGCTATCTAACAAAAAAAATAAAAATGTATAGTGTTAGAAAATGTATAGTGTGTGTTAGTTATGGTAGATTAAGATGTATATGTTAAGTTAGTATTAACATTGTAAAGGATTAAAAAAGTCCCAACTACATTAAGGGTGGGGGGGAAGGGGATAATAAATTTTAAAAAAACCAGTGATGATCAGTATAACTACTCGTACTTGAAGTTAAAGATACCTGTGACTATTTAGAACTGAAAATATCTGAACTAAAACACCAACCTATGAGTTAAGTAAAATAAAATAACAGTATAATAGCACAATCGTAACTATAATTATTTATCTCGCACTATTGTGTATTTTAAATAAACTATATTCATGTAATTTTGTACTTATTATTAAATTCCACTTTACAAAAACCTTGGCTTTACTTTTTTTGAGATGACCATGTTCTTGAAATCAATCATGTTACTGTTTCTTAGTGTACATTTAAATATTTAATTTCAAGATCATTTGGTGCGATTCAAGCATTAAACTCCAGTTCGCCAACGTTTGCGGTAAAATCGAACTCGATTATACAGCGACTACCAACAGCGTCGAGGTTAAGACCTCTCAACACAATGTAGTCATCATCATCATTAGCATCAACAGCTCATTATAATTCCCCACTGTTGGGGCACAAGCCTTATCCCAATGGATGGATAGGACGAACGGACCATAAACCACCACGCGGGCCCAGTGCGGATTGGTGGTTGTTAACGACTGCTAATGCAGCCGGTACCAGCGGCTGTACGTGCTTACAGCTACACGGAGGAGCTCAAGATGATAAATTTTTGGTCACCCATCCGATGACCAGCCTTTGCGATAGTTGCTTAACCTCAGCATTCGCAGACCGGGCGCATTAACCACTGCGCCATGGAGCTGCTACACAATGTAGTATTTACGAGTATTTACTTACTTACTACTCTGGCTCAGGTACCCGAAGTGGGTCTTGGCCTCCGACAAAAGAGAACGTTATTTTATCCTTCTTTAAACTAACTCGGACCAGTCGGGCACCTCTAGCTCTGCAAGATCCTTACTGACTTGGTCGGCCCATCGGTATCGTGGTCTGCCGATCGGATTGCGCCCTGTAGGCAAAAAAAATCATCATCATCCTCATCATCAGCCTACACACGTTCACTGCTGGACATAGGCCTCTCCAAGTGCACGCCACTGAGTACGATCCGCGGTTACTCTCATCCAGCTCTTGCCAGCCACCTTGCGAAGATAGTAGTTCCACTTAGTCTGAGGGCGTCCTACACTACGTTTGCTGATACGCGGTCTCCACTCAAGAACTCGTTTACTCCATCAGTTGTCGGTTCTGCGGCTAATATGGCCGGCCCACTGCCTCTTCAGCTTGCTAATCCTGTGCGCTATGTCGATGACTTTTGTTCTCTGTCGGATCACCTCGTTCCTGATCCGATTCCTTAGACTCCCTTTCCATAGCTCGCCGAGTAACTTTAAATTTGTGGACCAGGCCTACCATGTGTTTCCATGTTTCGGCTCATGACGGTCATCACTAGTGATCGGATAATAGGATGCTTATTTACCTAAAGTTGAGGTGTTGGCTGCTTAGGAATGCACTTTTGTATCTAAAAAAAATCCCGGGATTTCGGAATCGACAAAGGACAATGCTCACCTAGCATGAAAAATTAACCCAGGCCCGGCGCAAATGATATGTATCTCAAATTACTGGTAATAATGAGTAATTGTGACGAACTCCTTGGTTGAGTGGCTTGTACACCGGTTTTCATGGTGTCGCTATCTCTGAGGTCCCGGGTTCGATCCCAGGTCGGATCAATTTAGAAATACCTGTTTTTCTATATTGACTCGGATCTGGGTGTTTCGTAGGTATGTATGTATTTAAATATATTACGTATGTTTATCCGTTGTCTAGTTATCCATTTATCAAGTTTCTTAAGGAATCTTTTGTTGGGGCTAGATAATTGGTGTGAGTGTGGGAAACATTTATTTATTTATTATTTATTTAATTAGTTACGGCATAAGGGGCATCACCGAAATATTTTTCTAATTGTATAAAATTTGCTATTCAAAGTTTTTCAGGGGTCAATATAATGTTTTACTAAAAGGATCATTAAATCGCTAAAATGGGTGTTTAAAAGTGAGTAACAGAGGGCATCATCCAAATATTTTTTTACATGTGTAAATTGCCATTACGACTACTACAATTGACTACTGTCATCAAAGAAAAAAAAACTATTATTTTGTGTATCCGATTATCCGATCACTGGTCATCACTACTCCGTCGTGAAATAGGAAATATAAATACACCTTACGGTCCGCACTGGGCCCGCGTGGTGGTTTATGGCCCGTTCTCCTTACCCATCCATAGGGAAGGCTCATGCCCAGCAGTGGGATAAAATGAGCTGGTGATGAAATACAACTTGACTTATGTAACGATAAGGCCAAAGGTGGAAACGCACTTCAACTGGAATCCTCAACTAGCGAGCTGCTGGTTATCAACAACGCTACCAACTATCACAATACTGGGAATCGAACCCGGGACGTGAGGATCTGAGAGTTAAATCTAGCGCAGAACAGCATCATTTATATTTTGACAACTTTTTTGTCGCCTACATCAGCTTTATTAACACCAAACATCAAACGTAGCACCAAGTACCTACCTAGGTACATAACAGCAATAAAATTTTAATAATATTAATTAGAAAAATATTTTTTAATCGAATGTTGTGCTCGGTTGTCATTCTAATAAAAAAACATTATTGAGTTAGACAGAAGTAAGATACAAATAATTTATTTGTAATACGAGTAACATGATTTGTGTATAGTACTGTGTCAAAAAATATATAAATAAATTAGAGTTGGTTACATACAGATGAAAAAAAAATCGAATAATTGGTGTGTAGCGATTATTCGTGAATGTTTTTATTTACTTTCAATATTAAAAGTTTAAAAAAACATGAACAATACCAAAAAGGTTGGTAGGTTGTCGGTGGCCAACCATCTGTCTGTAACGATTACAGTAAAATTTAATATAGATATGATAAAGTCATAGTCAAAGTAATTTTTTTTTATTTTAATAAACTTAAAAAAGTGCTTTTGAATCGTCCAAAAATTTTTATACCATTCATTTAACGAACAGGACGTCTATTTTTTAGCTGTGGAGAAGAATAGGCGCAAGACGCTACACAGTTTTAATAGAAGTAACGACATTTACAAAAAAACAAAGGCAGTTTGTAATTCCAGCGTCAAAAATATGTGACGACTTGAAGCTCAATCATATTTAGAACAACTACTCCATATCTAATACCATCGGTCATCCAGGTAGTAAATACATATATCTACTCATGTGATCCAGGTACTAGATGGTTATATATGGATCGCAAAAGAACTTGCACATTGAATTCAGAAAACTACACCTCATTCGAAAAGCATCCTACTGCACAAAGAGTTCACAGAGTTCCCGGATCAAACAAACCCAGTAGCCATTTAGCTGCCCCCAGTTACAAGCCGGGCTTAAAAGTGGTGCCGGTTCTATTCCCGCACGGGCGGGAGGCACAATGGACGTCGTTAAAGCTCCGAGCAGAGCAATTTGCAGCAGGAAAGTCTTTTAAAGAATACCCTTTAGGAACAGGTCTAGCGCACAGCCGATTGAATACGGAATTTTAAAGTTTACTTACGATTTGTGAGAACTTTGTAACACTTTCATTTTTTTTTAATAACTTTTTGTTAAATAAACAATGTTTAGTTTAGTAATAATCACAATAAGCTTTTTAAATTTGGATTTTGACTTTTAAATCATAAAAATAAAAGTGTGACAATGCAAGTGTGACATCTGTTAACTAGAAATAAGCATTGTCAAATTATTATTTATTAATCTACCCCCAACTTGACTGACAAATGTGATAAGCAAGCTTTTGATTTGAAATCAAATTGAAAAATAATTAAAATAGTATGTTATAAAGTTATTAGATTTACTTTGGAATTACTTTCAATTTAATTATAGACAACAATAGTAAAAAATACAATAAGTATACCATAATTTGTTAAAAAAATGTTGAAACTTTAAAACGTGGATCGGAACGTATAAAACATAAAGGCTAACAACACAGAACGCGGTTGATAGGTGCGGTTTTATTAGCCGTATTGTGCGTTGAGTTACCTACGTGGGATTATATAAACAGACGAGCAACGGAGCCGCAACCAATCCATTACTGCATTCTGTGTGGCCACATCCTTAGAGAACTGTAGGGTTTGGGTAAATCTTTATTATAAAAATACAGCAAAAAATTCAATAGCCTGGCCCGCCATAGATTTTGTTAGTAAATATTGTCACGCGAATGAAAAAGTTTGCCCATCCCTGGCACTAGACAGTTGTCGATGGAATGTTAATGTACGATTTAAACAGTTGCCGGCTACATCATCTAGGTACAGTCACAAGCAAAACATGTAAGCAATGTAACTTTTATTACAATGGAGACAGAGTGTAAATAGACAAAAGTGGGTGTACACTCACACGCATTAACATGTAGGTAGTCTGATGTGTGTACGCATACACACCGTGCCTAATGTGAGTTTGGTTTACAATCCGTATTCATTCGGTTACGTCTACGAAAACGAAAATTAGTATGGCATTGAAACAGCGCCTCCTGGCGACATACGAGAAGAGTTAAAATTTTGCCATACAAATCTTATATTGTTTTCTAAAGTTTACGCGAACACTACACAATGAAATGAAACAACTTTTACGGATCTACTCGCGTTTATTTTACACATTACTTATTCAATGTTTATCCTGACGTTTCGAACCTTTTGCAGAGTCCGTGGTCACAGGGAGACCCACGTCAGAGGGACCCCTGTGTTCACGTGTTCCCTGTGTGGTGCCGGGGATAAAGAATTGCACCACCCCTTCTCAACCCGTGGGTGTCGTAAAAGGCGACTAAGGGACCATTCCAGAGGATGGGCAGTAGCATCTTTCTGAGGTTACCATCAACCTACTGCGATCGCCAACCCGCCTGCCAAGCGTGGCGATTACGGCAAATACCCCCCATGATATGCAGATCCTTGGGGGAGGCCTTTGTCCAGCAGTGGACGTCTTTTGGCTGAGATGATGAAGTAATGTGTAAAATAAACGCGAGTAGATCCGTAAAAGTTTTTTCATTTCAAAACAAATTCTTGTTTTCGTTAACGTGATCGAGTGGCGAATGAAACTCGCACAAGGCACCACTACCACAAGCTGTCAAATGTCCTCAATACACTTTGAACATTACGTATATGGCATCATCATCATCATCATCATCATCTCAGCCAAAAGACGTCCACTGCTGGACAAAGGCCTCCCCCAAGGATATATCATGAGGGGATTTGCCATAATCGCCACGCTTGGCAGGCGGGTTGGCGATCGCAGTAGGTTGAGAGTTAACCTAAGAGAGATATTGCTGCCCAACCTCTGGAATGGTCCCTTAGTCGACTTTTACGACACCCACGGGAAGAATTGGGGTGGTGCAATTCTTTATGCCCGGCACCACACAGGCAGTTATGCCCGGCACCACACAGGCCGATGACGTATATGGCATATGGTTGAACATTTAATGAAGAAATTTTACAGTTTTGCATAAGTTGATGTGCTGGCGACTGTACTACGCGTATTCAAGTGTTATTATGGTTGTTGTATTTGGCAAATACAAGCAATTTCACTTCAATCAAAAAGGTGAAGGGTTAATTTTACGATTTTACATTCATTCATTGGATTCCGGGAATTTTACAAATCCATTTAAATAAACGGAATTTTCGCTGAACACCGTCCGTTAACAAATTAAAAATATTTATTTTCTGCTCTTTCAACACAATTTTCCCTCGCGAATCCACAGAGCGTAAAGAAAAACGCGCCTGACTTATTTTTATAAGGAATCCGAGGGTAATTTGCAAAGCGGTCATCGTTAACCAACTGACGTACCTATGTATTTTATTTTTTATGGAAATGTCATGACGAAAGTACTATTACTTGATTTTACCATTTGTTTTAAATTTTTAAAGGTGTTTTGTACTGGCTGAACTGTTTTCAATATTGATGTCGGAAGAAGTGAGTACCTGTGTGTGTTATATTGGCAAAAAATATTCTCAAGTGCAGAAGATGACTTATATATGTATACGTAATTATATTGGTCATAATATTTATTACTTTAAACGCAATGACGATCAACACCTCAGTCCCTTATTTAAAGTTAAACTTACAAAGGATTCGAGCGAAAAGTTTGCATTCTCACAATTAAAAATTTCTAAACAAAAGCGAGTAGATTGGTTAAATAGTTCTTAGTTAAGACACAAGGAAAACATTGCAAATTATAATTAGGTGAGTTAGAGTTACAGTTTTGTTCTATAAAGAATATGACTGTAAATCAAATGCACTTAAAACCGAGTTACAATGTTTTTAATTGTAGGTGTCGATAAATGTTTACATACTTAATTAGAAAAAAATATAAAAGATGTGTATATTTTTTAGGGTTGTACGATGACGCATAAATCCTTACAAGGTAGCTATCAAGGCACTAGTAAAAATTATGAATATAATCAGCAAGAAGGAGAACAGGGATTACAAGAAAACAAAAGAAAGTATAAAATTAAAAAGAAGAACACCAAACACAAATCATATTCACAGTACGAATCCTTAAATAAAAGGCCTACGAGGAGTCAGTACAAAAATGAAACTATAAGCCATCACCTAGCATTAGTACCTGTTGTACCATCGTCTATTATACCAGTCACTACAGTGGCAGCATACTATCCGCAGCAATGCAGCAGTCAGTATTTAGGTTACTCTATTCATATGCCTGATTTAAGTCAAGTTGTGACAGCAGTTCACATTCACAATCCTCTGTACAGTGCATATCAACCCTTACCAATGGCTGTGTTTAACCGAACGCCTGTGCTAGCGCCGCCCCTGTTTTCTCCGCCTTTGATGTCACCAATGTTGCACCCTGTGATACACCCGTCTCATCCAACACCACCACCAGTTGTGATTGAAGAATTACCACCGACGTCAAATTATGTATACGGAAACGAAGAGCAGTTTTCACCCGAGCAAATAGTGCCTGGTACAGACGTTGTGTGTTACACTCAAGCACCGACAGATGCCAACATTAGTATAGAAGCTTTGATGTACGACACGTCTGGTACTGAGGAGTCATCGCCGCCTACAGAAGAATTAGAGTTTTATTTAACATTACCGAGACATGTTTTTCCAACGGCGAAAATGTTAGATTTAGATCCGAATCCTATAATTGATGAATTATGTAAAGCAATCAATGTACATACAAATTTACAATGGATGTTAGATTTGGAATTTGGTATACCAAAGGAGCCTATAACTCGCCCGATACCTATTTATGATGTGAAGTTTAATAGTATTCGTTGTAAGAATGCTCCTAACGCCATTCATCCAGGATTCGAGACGTTCACTGAGGATTTTAAACGCATTTTTTTGTTTTATTATGATTGCGTTATTTCGACGTGGTACAAAGGTTACATGGCTATAAATGCCGACAGTTCTGTGGAACGGTTCCAGGACTGGTTGCGTCTGCCGATGTTAACGTTTGGGATGTGTTGGCCTTAGTGCATGTGTGCATGTTAAATTATGATGTAAATATAATAATTATTGTAACAAATGTAAATATGTATTTTAAATTATCAATGAATTTTGCTGTGAACCATTTGCCTCAATACATTTAATGCATTTTAAATTGGCTCATTTATGCTTTATTTACATCCAGATGAGGTTTTAATAATGAGTATTCATATATTTAATTATTTTGTCATATCGGCATCTATTATTTCTCAAATATTCTTTTTTATTCTTTTATAGAAAGGTTTTAAAAGGGCAATCCGGACCATACCAGTCCAGATTGCAACCTTTCTATTATCGTTTATCTTCTATCTTGGTGTGTAAACAAAGGTGTAAGTAATACTTTTGTACGGCTATCATCGACATCATCATAAGCCTATATTAGTTCACTGCTGGACTTGCCTCTCCAAGTGACGGTGACTATTATTAATATGTATTAATACACACTATAGTAGTCGTCAAAAATAAATAATAGTACTTATATAAATCTTTGTACATTTCTTACTTTTCAGTGTGGAAACTCCATATGCTAAACAAATACTTATTGGACAGAACGTAGTATAAATAAGTAAAAAATAAATGGGCGTTAATTGGTATGTCTAGACATGACAAGTGAAGCCACTTTTTTTGTAAAAAAAAATATTAATAAAATTGTTAACTTAAGTAAATATAAAATATTGTTTTCTAACGTTAACGCGACACTTAAACATTGAAATAAAACAACTTTTACGGATCTACTCGCGATTATTTTATATATTAATTAATACTAATGTATAAAATAAACGCGAGTAGATACGTAAAAGTTGTTTCATTTAAATATAAAATAGAATGCTTGCTAGATTCATTAATAAGCTTCAACTTTCAAGATATAAATTACAAAATTTTTATTAAACAGTTTTTTCTTAAAGTAACAGAAGTAACAGCTGCAATGGATTTGAGACACTTTTAAGTTCAAATAAAAAATAATAATTACGAATGATGAACGTTCAAATATTCAATATCGTGGAGGAGCTCGATGGCGCAGTGGTTAACGCGCCCGGTTTGCGAGTGCTAAGGTTGAGCAACTTTCGCAAAGGCCGGTCATCGGCTGAGTGACCAAAAATTTATCATCTCGAGCTCCTCCGTGCTTCGGAAGGCACGTTAAGCCGTTGGTCGGCTGCATTAGCACTCGTTAACAACCACCAATCCGCACTGGGCCCGCGTGGTGGTTATGGCCCGTTCTCTCTATCCATCCATAGGGAAGGCTCGTGCTCCAGCAGTGGGGACATAACATGAGCTGATGATGATGAAGGCCTTACATCGAACTGTCCAAAATTGTCAAATTTCTTCAAGAAATGTTCAACCATATGCCATAGACATAAGGTTCAAAGTCTATTTAGAAAACTTCGCAGTTTGTGGTAATCATGTACAGACGTGTTTACAAACACGAGCATTAACATGTAAACAATGTAACTCTTATTACAATGGATTAAGAGTCAAAACTAGTCGAACATCGGTTCTCGATGAGAATTGAAACAACAGGGCGTCATATTATTTTAATATTTAATATAAACAATATTAAATCAACATCATCATAAACTATTCATTCAAACAAAATTGTTATAGAATTATTAAAAAGTCAAACATCACATTAGAGTGCCATCAATACATAGTTAAATGCATAACTTGTGAGGTCTGGTATATTTTTTAGTTTAAAGCATCTAAATAACACTTCACTAAGAAACTTATAGTAGTTTACATTTGAAATGCATTTAATAGAAATAACAGTAGGTATTGTAATATTTACAAGCAGTGAAAATCAAAACACTAAATAATACTGTATGTATAAAAAACTTTAAAATAAAGGCAAGAAAATACGTATACAGTGTATTTACAATAAAAAAGCTAAGCCTACATTCATTAAGATAACGATTCGCTTAAACAAGACTACATTACAAGGTCATAGATTATTTATTTACATAATAAAACTTTCTTTAATAACAAGTGCAATAGGCAGAAGAAAAAATTAATCATTAATTTCAAAAGCCTTAAAAGCAGTTAATAGGCGTTGTTTGTATTTTCCAGCTTTGTAAGCGTTCGGTTCGATTTATGTACAGAATTGTGCGATATTTAACACGCTATTTCTGCACAGCATCTTGGTGGACTTTATCAAATAAAACGCCTCAGAAAACGTTGAATCGCATCAACGTTTTTGAAGGTAAATTGCACTGCACTTGCCGAGTCCGTTTCGAAATTTCCATTCAGTCGTTTGTCTAAGCGCTCAACAGTATCACCTGTTTCAGCGAAATCACTTCACTGTATCTCATCATCATTAACATTGTCGTTAACACAATAGTCAGCATTGTCAGTACTGTTTCTAGGAGTTCACCGTCTGCAAAATCCAAGGCACAAACTTGGATATTCTTGTGCAGACTCCGGGCAAGTTCGCTTCGCCGCATCCGATGCCCCAACTAATGATACCGGCCAAGAAGTATCTTTGGTCTCTCCCTTTTACCTGAAATATGAAAATATATGTTTTATATTATGAGCGGTGCAGTGTCGCGCAAGGAGGATGATATTGCAGACGGTTTTGCGTGTTAGCGAATGTAATACTAAATTAAAATATTACAAACTCCTCCGTGCTCTGATCTCCTGATTGATTACTGGGATCATCTGATTCTAGCAACAGGATTTTATTAGACTAATGACAATAATGATATCAGCGCTCCCGACCAATAAACGTGTAAGGGCTCTTACACATTTTATTTTAATTTCTTATTTAGCTTCCTGAAGAATAAGAAGAATATATAGAATATCGTCAAATAACATTTCGAGCACGTAAAACCTCAATGGAGATGTTAAGTTTCCTAGAATTTGGATAGTTTCATCGCTTTTGCCGTCTAGTGGTTAAGACCAACGATTTCAGAATTAGAGGTGTTGGGTTCGACTCTCAGCGGGAGTAGCAATGTTCTTAGTCTGATTGGTGGTAGGGCTTGTTTTTAATCCTATCTAGTTAGCAACTACCATGCTATCTAATGATTTAACAATTATGACGACGATATAAAGACGATATGATGACAATGATAAGATTTTAAGCCATTTTTAAATAGTACTCTCGACAAATGTCCACCTGATGTTAAGTGGAAATGAAGTCAAGGCACGGAGACAACAGGTGCACCGTGGAAACAACGCAGCATCAGTCACCTTCACTCTACCAGCCTACAAGGAGCCTCTTCACGCCTTGTCACAGGATGGAGGAAAGCTATTGAAACTTTCATGGTCACAGTACTTGAGAGTAATTATTAACGGGATTCTTATCATGTTTATTATTTGTGAGTATCCGATATTTCGGCACTACATACGGTAATTCTGTGATAATGGCGCATGCAACTGTGCCGAAATATCAACAAATAATAAGCATGGTAAGAATCCCGTTAATAATTAAGTACTCTAATGGAGGGGAAACAATTGATGGTATACTATGATAATAAAGTAAGTGTACTTACTTGTAGCGGACCTCCTGAATCTCCTTGGCAGGAGTCGTGGCCGCCTCTCTCGTGGCCGGCGCACAGGAATATGTCAGGGATGAACTCGTGGCGGCCTGCTCGCAGGAACATCGATTTGCACCGCTCGTTCGACACTATTGGCACTTGCACCTAGAAAAAAAAATTTTGATGTTTTTTTAAATAAATATATTTTTATTCCACAGTTTTGCTTATAACTATACAATCCGTAAGACAGTAACGAATGTTTATTTGTAAGCAATCCATTCTTTTGTGATTGGAATTTTAAAGGAATCAAGGAAAAACTGAAAGCAGTACAAGGATCTGGTGAAGGTCACGGGGAGCCGCTGGATGCGAGCAGCACAAAACCGATCGTTGTGGATATCCTTAGGGGAGGTCTTTGTCCAGCAGTGGATATCTTTTGGCTGAGATGATGATGATGATCAAGGAAAAATTCATTTCCTATCTAAAGTATCAACAGAATAAGGTATAGAAAATTGTTAAGCTGTTCATTTTTTAATTAAACTTTCTCTTACTACATAGTTATGACTTAAGACCATGTTTCAGTCACAAGTAAATCTTTTTGATATTATTGGGCCAGCAAGCGAGTATACGGTTCTCTGGTTTAAAAGCAGCCTCCACAGACTGCTGGCTTTAGATAAGGAGATTCCGATAAGCCATAAGTTTACAGGATTAAACTCTCTAACCAGAAAACATCATCAAAACAACGCAACGGTGATTGGCGATAGAAATAGGTAAAGTCAAATTCTGTGTGGACTCCTATGAACAAGCTTTTCGGGTCGCTCAAAAGTGGTCGTAAGTCAAACTGAAACTAACCTGTGCAAGTCGAGGTTTACGCTCTGCCACGAATATATTATACAAAACTGCGTCCAACTACGGTCTTTGCTACTCAAAAACTATTTGGTTAAACCGAAAATGGTTTATTCCAGTAACAACTGGTAAAACTTACTTCTTGTAAAATTGAAGGTAGCACCCCTCCCTCAGACAGCCTTCCCCATCCAGTCACAGTAGCATTCTCCCCCACGAGTAGATCATCAGACGCCGGCAAACAAATCGGGGATATGTGTGGAGCAAACTGCACTGATGACTCCAACTTGACCAAAGCCAGGTCGTACTCATAGGTGAAGAAGTTGTACTTCGGGTGGACAGCTTTGCGCGCCACTCCTCGCTCCACGAATGGGTACTGCTCCGATATCGACGAGAAGTCGTATTCACCGACTCGTATCCTTATCTGTGATGTTAGGAGGCTGGAAAGGAAAAGATGTAACAAAATTTGAAAAAAGAATAAGGGCCTTACAAATAATAAAGAAAAAGGTCCGAATAGTTATTCCGTGTTTTGTTCCTGTCACTTAAACGTCATTTCTAATTAGAGTAAAAGAGACAAAACACGGAATAACTATTTGGACCTTCATCATCATCATCATCAGCCTATACTATACTATTTGGACCTTATTCTTTGTTTATTTGTTAGAGGCTAAGTGTTGAAAAATTCTACGAGCGGTATTCGGACCCTCATCCCATGACATGCAGGGTCAGGTGCACTACCAACTATGCTATAATGGCTTTATCCAACTCGTTGTAATTAATGAACATTATCTACACTTACTTTGTAAGTCAAAGGAGCCCTATTCAATGTCAACAACTACGTCATCGACATACGATTTGAATATTTTGACAAATAATAAAGATCAGTAAAGAATTAGGCAAGCTATATTTATGATTATGGTTATATAAAATATAATCACTAGCACTTTACCTACGACTTTGTCCGCGTGGATTTAAGATATAATAAAGAAATATTACAAAACACAAATGTTGAAAAAAAATTTACGAGCAGGATTTGAACCTGCACCCTTGAGCTATCGTGGTTCTAAAGAAATATTATTTATCAAAATTAAATATAACCTGTTACCCACAAGGTGGGTCGTATAACATTCTATCAGTGAAAGAATTTTTGGAATTGGGTAAGTAGTTCCACAGATTAGCCTCGACATACAAACAAACAAACAGAGTCACAAACGTTACCTCTTTATTAATATACTAGTTGTCACCCGCGACTTCGTTCGCGAAGACTACACTATCCCGCAGGAACCTGTTATCGGGATAAAAAGTATCCTATATCCTAGTGCGGGTCATAGTCTGTCTATGTACAAAGTATCATCCAAATCCGTTCAGCCCTTTTCACGTGATGCGCGGTCAAATAAACAGTCAAACAGATAAACAGACAAACAAACAAAAATTCAAAAAACGGTTACCGATTCGAAGTATCCCCAGCCAACTTTTTTCGAATATCTTCCATGTACAGACTTTCGACCCTCTTTAGCTTTATTATATTTCAGACAAACAGACCAAATATCTAAAAACTGTTGGAACGTGTTGTGTTACTTAGATTAAAACAAATTCTGTTATCGATTCTAAGAAGGTATCCCCAGCCAACTTTTTTTGAAATATCTTCCATGTACAGACTTTCGACCCCCTTTAGCTTTATTATATGTATATGTCACCGTATAATTGTACGAACCGTTAGTTTATAATGAATCTAGTGAGATTATAAACTGTCGATAGATTGTGAACGAACACTAAAATTTACAATCTAACGCTTAAATTTTCGTAAGTTTATAAACTGACCATGTCCAGCCGTCAAATTGTGATTTTGCGTTTGACAAAACGCAAAGCGCACGCTGATTGGCTGAACGAATCACTTGTCTTTCACCCACTCCCCCGCCGCCATTATTCTTTTACTGGCATAAACAAGTCGATTCTGTGCGTGTTTTATTCAATTTAAAGTTATTAAAACCAGTTTTAACAGTGTGATTTAATAAACAACATTATTATTTACTAACAATGAGTGAGAGCCTGTGGATGAACATAGAAGTGAAGTAGCAGTTAAAAATAATCACAATTATGTTGACCAACAACAATTTACCAAAGATCTACAAAAAAACTACAGTTGGCATAAGCAAAATAGTAAAAAGTGTGAATGGACAATTGAAAAAATTAAAAGTGTGATCACACATTAGTGTGAAGATTATAATTTAGCTAAAGGTCAAGGAAGGCGTCCATCAGATAAACAATACCATCATGCTAAAAAATATGACACCATGACTGTTGGTAACGAAAAAGTGTTGATAATGAAAAGAAAGTCCCATTCAGATCCGGTGGTACAAATAATTCCAAGCAGTGAATACTTCCAACGCATACTAGACACACATATTGCTACTAACTACTACTAATTTATTATTTTTTCGATAACCCATTTAAAAGAAATCAAATTTGGAATGAAAATTAATTCTTTGCCTGACCATTCATTTTGTTCTTTACTCTATGGACACAAACATTTGTCACCTATAACGCCGACCAATCAGAAGACGATTCACAATTTCGCGGGCGATAAATTGTAAGACGGTGCAGTGATTGGTTCATTTGTTTGTAATCTGACAGTTTAAATATAGTAAAATTATAAACTGCCAGCTAGACATGGTCAGTTTATAAACTTACGAAAATTTAAGCGTTAGATTGTAAATTTTAGTGTTCGTTCACAATCTATCGACAGTTTATAATCTCACTAAATTAATTATAAACTAACGGTTCGTACAATTTTACGGTGACATATAGATAGATAATAATCTTATAGTAAAACAAGGTTTGTAAGAAAGTGTGTAAGAAATAAATCTGCCCGCATCGTCTCTGAATTTATTTATTTTTGCAGTACTTATATAATTTCCAGTCTAGGAGGAATAGGGGAGGCCTATGTCCAGCAGTGGACTAAGATAGGCCGATGATGATGATGATGATGATGATATAATTTCCAAGAATATAAAGACTGTTACGAGCGAAGCTAAAAGATTTTAGTTTCATGATCTTTTATGCCACGGAGGGATGATAAGGGACCGTAAGATCAAAGATGGCAAACATTCAGTCATCACACTTCACCCCGTATTCTTCTGCCATTGAAGAATAAGCTATTCTTATTTCTACAACTATCCTTACAACATTCTTAACATTTTCAGCCTTCCCATAATTTTACATTAATTGATGGAATGGAATGGAATCAATCAAATACAATAAAAAAACATACTCATAGACGAGCCTTATTTGATTTGATAATCATCCTTCCATAATCCTTATTAATTCCTCTGCTTTCAGTGTATAATTAGTTTCTACAAAATACTTATGACTGAAACATTACTCACTCATCAACACAATGTCCAGCTGTTGCTATCCAGCCTTCGTTGATGATGGCACCCCCACATCTGTGCGTGGAAGAGAAGCCGAAGAAGGAGGTTCTCCTCACAGAGACCTGCCACGGCCACCGGCCGAAGCTGGAGTCCTTGCCTCCCATGATGCGGGTCTCCGGCCGTGGCCACATGGCTGTGGTGCCGCATTCTGGAATGATAACAATTTGGAAGTTAAATGTTTATTTGTATAAGGTCCACCTCTCTTCACCCATGCTTCGAAGTAAGGCTGATCCCGGTCCCAGCTGCATTAGCAGTCGTTAACAATCATGAGAAACTCGATGGTGTAGTGGTTAACGCGCCCGGTCCGCGAGTGCTGAGGTTAAGCAACTTTCGCAACGGCCGGTCATCGGATGGGTAACCAAAAATTTATCATCTCAAGCTCCTCCGTACTTCGGAAGGCACGTAAAGCCGTTGGTCCCGACTGCACTAGCAGTCGTTAACAACCACCAATCCGCACAGGGCCTGCGTGGTGGTTTATGGCCGGTTCTCCCTATCCATCCATAGGGAAGGCTCGTGCCCCATCAGTGGGGACATATAATGGGCTGATGATGATGAACAATCATGAATCCGCACTGGGCCCGTGTAGTGATTTCAACCATAGAGTAGGCCTTAACAGTGTGGACATAAAAAAATGAGCAAGTGATAAAAATTACCCTGTTTTTACCGGCGCGGTGTGGAGCGAGTGATATTCGCCATAGGGAACTAATAAAATATAGAGAACCACCAAAGATCGAGCTCAGTGGTATGCATTAGGAGAGGAATATGTCCAGCAGTGGAATGATACGGGATGTTTGTGATGTAATATGGTAAAGGCACTACAAGAATGTGGCTGCTTTACATAAGGCCGTTAGCTTCTGAGTAACATAAAAAAACCTCATCATAAATCCCCTTAATCCAAGTAGAATAACGATGTGTAGGTACTCATTTTCGTATTAAGTTAATACGACAGACATTTAGTAAGAGCATCAAAACTATTTGCTACCAATGTAATCAGGAACCTTGTTAATAAACAGAAATATACTACGTCTCATTTAAGGTAAAAAAAAGTAAGTACTTCACCAAGAAAACTGCCCCCCAGTGACCTGGTTCTCGACAGAGTCACTAAAAGAGTCGTTGCCTTCCCGCTGATTGGACATTAACGAATATTACTGTGCTTACACTTATCTGGCGGAATGCCTCACTCCAGAGGTTGGCGAGATGCTTTTGTTTAAAATAAATTGCGGTTTATTCTAATGCTTCGTCTAGATGAGGTCGAAATGTAATCTTGAGCAGATAAAGCGCTCTCATAAAACAAATTGCACACTTTTTGTGACGAAAAAAGATTTTTTTTTCTTTCTTTTTTATTATCATCTGTGTAGCCACTGTTTGGGAGCTGTCGTGATGTGTCACAACTTAAGCTTTGGAGTTATTTATAAGGCTTATGAAAAAAATATGCGTAAGTAAATAAACGTGTCTAGGCATAAAAAAATTGTTTCTGAAAATCCTAAAATGAATAAAGAGAGAAGCTCAGTGGCTGGCGCATTCTGAACTTTTGCAATGACAACAACAACACTAACAACAACAACACTAGAAATGGATAAATAAATCAAAATATCGTAGCACTTATGTGCAAGTTCCTTAGGATCAAATCAAACAATTCCAAAGGGTCCTTGTGCCATTTATTCACATCGAGGTGGGAACAACTCAAAAAAATCAAAATTTTAAATCATTTATTCAGTTTAGGCTACAAGTAGCTCTTGTGAATGTCTATATGCCATCGGTTCGTAAGTCTACTCTGGGCGGTTCTTCTCAGTCCAAGATACTGAGAAGAACCGGCAAGAAACTCAGCAAGTGTCCTCTCCTTTACAGCGTCAAAAATATTGGAAAATGCCCTATCATATCATAGCCTATCAACGACCCAAGAAAACTCCAACTAGCTGATAACCTATACCTGTACCTGTAGCTTATATACCTTTAATTAGGAGCTTGATGGCGCAGTGATTATAGCGCCCGGTCTACGATTGCTAAGGTTAAGTAACTTTCGCAAAGGCCGGTCATCGGATTGGAAAAATATGTATCATCTCGAGCTTCTCCGTGCTTCGAAAGGCACGTAAAGACATTGGTTCCGGCTGCTTTAGCAGTCATTTAAGGCGAGCGTTCCCGACTGTGAGATTCCCAAGCATTTCGCTCGGAACTGAATGATGGCGCAAGCGTCGAATTAGGCAATAATGTGGATTTTATTGAACGTTTACTTATTATTATTATTTTTATTATTATTAACTATAGTTTTAACTTTGTTTTTTTTTTCTTAGACAGGTTTTGACTTTTACTAGTGCTGTATGATATTGTAAAAAATTAAACTGGTACTGGTTTTTTTACATGTTGTGATTGTCCTTTACATTTTGTGTTTTTATTTGTGATGGAAAGTGTCCTTTTATGATAGGGCATTTTTCAATATTTATGACGCTGTAAGGAAGAAAAGAGCTGGACACTTGCTGAGTTTCTTGCCGGTTCTTCTCAGTACAAGATCTCCCGCCCAGAGTAGATAGACTTACGAACCGATGGCATAAAATGACGTTCATAAGAGCTATTTGTAGCCTAAACTGAATAAATGATTTTGAATTTTGAATTTTTGAATTTTGAATTTTGAATTAAAATTGTAATGGCCGACAACTGTTACATATTCAAAGACAATTGGTTAATGGTATATTTTTCTTTGTCTCAAACGGTGTATAGCCTGAATAAAATGATATTTAGTTTATTCATAAGACGTATGTTTGATATTAAATTCGATGCAGGAAATTGTAAAATATCGTGAAAATACCAGCCGAAATTACTAGATAAAAGGCCAATGAATAACATATATTTTTTTTTTATTTAAAATCCTTATACATTTCGAATAAAACTCATTTAAAACACCGTTTTTTTGGAACCCCTCGCCTTAACCACCACCAATCCGCACTGGGCCCGCGTGGTGGTTTATGGCCCGTTCTCCCTATCATCCATAGGGAAGGCTCGCGTCCCAACAATGAGCTGGTGACGATTATATCTATAATAGGCTAAAAAGAACACCACTTACCAACACTGTTGGTAGCTGCCGTGGTCTGCATAGGAGCAGCGGTGGACTCCTCAGTCTTGTCGATCATGTTCAAAGGGTCTTTAGGTTTCATGTAGTTCTTGTGCGGTTTGCTGGTCGTTGTCGTGAACTTCTTCGTGGGTTTAGGCTTGCCGGCCGGCTTCTCCCAGTTGGACGGCCGTGGTTTAGTGATGAATGCAGGCTCTGTTGTGGCTTGCCAGTGTATCGTGTTCAGGTTGTTCGGTCTTGACATGAATTGTGCTACGGATAGTGAATATGTATAATAGTTAAATCTTTCGGTAAGTAGGTAAGTAGATTATATTTTTTGTAAATTATAAATTTGCATTTTCTTTACAAACATCAAAATTAAATTATAGTTCTTCTATGCGTAAATTACGGGGATGTAGCAAGTTACAAGATCTGTTATTTGAACAGGTTTTTTGCATTTCATATGTCCCACTAATGGACTTTAAATTGCATAAATCTGTATGAAATACCGTTATCTACCCCGAAAGGCTATTATTTAAAATTTTCCCCTGGACAGATCGGTAAAAGCATTCATAAACGATTTGCTTTATAAAAGCTATTTTATGCAGAAGTCAATAAATCTACATTTTCATTTAATTGCAATAAGTTTTAATTTCCCTGTGTGATGCCGGGGATAAAGAATTGCATCACCCCATCTCTTCCCTTGGGTGTCGTAAAAGCCGACTAAGGGACCATTCCAGAGGATGGGCAGCAGCATCTCTCTGAGGTTACCCTCAACCTACTGCGATCGCCAACCCGCCTGCCAAGCGTGGCGATTACGGCAAATACCCCTCATATCCTTGGGGGAGGCCTTTGTCCAGTAGTGGACGTCGTATGGCTGAGATGATAAAGTTTTAATTAAATTTATAACAGTGCCATCTCGTAAAAGATTTTTACAGCTTAACCACGTTCAACACGGTGCTAAAAAAGCATAGGTAACTAATTTAGTTTCAAATGGTACAAGAAACTATCGACAGATGGCAGTAGTAGTATTAAAGTCGAGTTCATTTGGATGACTTTGTGAAACAAAAGACTATGAAAATATTGTGTTTAGTACTTTATTAGTTTCTTACCTGATGAAATACTATTTTCCACATGTTGGTCAGAGACGGCCATAGGCCGCGCGCCCGGTATTATACTAAGACTAGACGAAATCTTATTGTTGGGACTAGTATCTTCGCCACTCGGCCTATTTACATTTTGGTACTTATTTACACTGTTATAAGGTATTTTATTAACTATATCACTATTTTTTTCGCTACTCGATTCTAAATTGTCTAATGAAGGTAAGTTTATTTCTGGCGGCCTATAGCTGTAGGATGTGGGCGCGCCATCTATCGGCTTCGTCATGAACGACGGCCGCTGCGTTTGCCAGTTGGGCCGCGCGATAGTTTGTGTAGAGGCCTCGTACGGCTGGTTTGTAGTGCTGTGCGCACCGCTAGATGGCAGTAAGAACGGCCTCTCTGTGATTGTGACTGGAGATTGTGTTTCTGAAAAATAAGAAATAAAAAATATGAATAAGTTTTTTTTGTATTAGCACATCGCAAATACCAAAGATATTATCATCAATTCCTATTTAAAGAGTGTGTAACTGTGTAGTAACAACGTTGAACGATTTTGGATTATTCACTTTTATTATCTAAAAAATAATTCATCAATCTGCCCAGTAATGGTGCGGCTTGGATTTTTGGATAGGCCAAATTTAAATATCTTTAGCTCATCTGCGCTTTTTAAAGCGCACCAACTCAAACCAACTTAAGCTCTTGCTCACGGGTCGTTACCAAGAGTATCGACGTTGGTAGGCTTCACTTGTGTCCACGAACCTGCTGCAACGAGTGGCTTCTCCGTCAGTTGGCAGCACGGCGAGCCTAACATGAAACGGTCGACGCAGACGCCGCGCCTCCATGCTGCCCGCCCGCCCAGCCGGTTGCACTCCTACACCCACATGCAGGCGCCACGACTTGCGCGATATTAGAGCTCTCGTCAAGCCGTTGGCCTCAGTCGTTGTCTTAAACAGGTACCCTTTTGTTAAAACCCACGCACACTAAGCTAGTATTTGTTATAAACAGCAGTCCTTAGAACCCACCACTCACAATGGGCAGTGTTAATGTACTATGTCCTGAACTCCTGAGCAGCAATGGAACGTTATTAGTCGTCAGTTGTTTTACCTTCTGCAACTAGCGGCTTCTCCGGCAGTAGGCAGCACGAGCCGAACATGAACCGGTCGACGCAGACGCCGGCGTGCCGCCCGCCCAGCCGGTTGCACTCCTGCACCCACATGCAGGCGCCGCGCGCGCCGCCCGCCTCGCACGACTTGCGCGACATTTGGTAACCTGTGGAGAGAAGTTTGTATTAGTGATGGAGAAAAATGTATATGCGATGATATTGCGTAATGATAATTGAAATGAAACAACTTTTATGGATCTACTCACGGTTATTAAATACATTATTTTTATTTGATGTCTTCCTGTGACTACGTACCCCCTGCAAAGGGTTCAAAACGTCAGGATAAACATTAAATAAAATAGACGCGAGTAGATCCGTAACAGTAGTTTCATTTCAATGTGTAGTGTTCCCGTAAACTTTAGAATACAAAAATGATGATTTAAAAAAAATGTCAAAGTAATTTTTCGCGTGCGGAATCTAAAATTAATGGATTACAGTTACAGCGCTGCGCGCAAATTCTCAGTAGGTACATTGCGTTCACAAGGTACCTATTGTCAAAAGAATCGAATGAAACGCTCGTGGATTTATTTTAAAACGTTTCTTAATTATTGAGGAAAAAGTTTAGTGTGATGTGCATAGTTGTAAAAGTGTAAAAAATAGGGGTGAAATATTTCGGTGCGATTGGTTTGTTTTTACTTTAATTTCGTGCTATCGTACTCGACGTCACAGTGACTAATTTACAAAAAATAATTTCACGAAATGTATTTGTTTGAATAAGTTGTAAATAGTGCCAACAATATTATAATGTTCATAGTATTTTATAAGTATCATCGGTGAGATTCAAAACTGCGTTTCCTAGAATCGCTCATGCTACATGAGTCATCTACAAGTGACATCTGTGTATTAACCGCGACATCGGCATGCTATCGTATTAGGAATGCTAAGTGATGTTATCCTTAATTGAATTCTCAAAATCATAGATGGCGCTGCTAGTCTCAAAATGTGCAATGTTATAGGAATCGTAAATAAGGAAATTTTTCATAGAACTTTTCACATAGGACTATTACCTTTCCCATGGTTGTAGTCTGAGATAACTGAGAATCGTAATTGGTATAATAAACGAAAATTTGGATAATTTAATTTTAATTTGAATAATTGGGTTTATAAACGAAAAAATATTGTGCAATAAAGTTTTAGTCATATTGCTAATAAGCGGTGTCACGGTGAAGTGACACCTCTGTAGAGCGTCTAGGTTCAGGGCAGAGTTGAAGGCATTAGAACACGCGGCAGATCTCGAATACGCTGGAATGACTAAATAGAGGCACTTGATGGTTCCCTGCACCAGTGTAGCTACTACACAGGCAGCATATAGAAATAAATAGCTGCGGATTGTTAAGCATGTAACAAATCCTTTGTTTTTTGAAATCCCTACGGAACCATGTCGACGGATTTGTTGCTAGGATTCGGGAAGTGATGGTGTTGGTTTCTACTAAACCCTAAACCACTCGGTACCCGTCTTCCGTGATTGCGGGACCGCGAGAACTCAACGGAGCCTTTCTCTACAAAATGAGGAGACCCACAGAAGATAAGCTTCATACATACCGCGCTCGAGCATGCACACATAGACTCTCAAGGACACGAATCTCGAAACAGCTCGGAACCACAAAATACGGAGACTGCAGAAGCTTCACATAAACAACTGGTACAATTTGTATAAATAAGGGTAAGAAATTCAAATAAAAGTCAAAGTACAAGTCACGTTTATTTATTTACTACAATCAAGCAAAGCTGATATTTTGGTTATAAACAATAACACAAAAAATAGATTCATAAAACATTGAAGTTAATATACTATAGAAAAACAGTAAGAATCTATTTTTCTAATTTCTTACACAATATATCCACACAAATTGTACCAGTCAAACATGTAAATATGATGAGAGAAAGTCCGAAGAAAAAAGGGCATTATGCGAAATGGACATTCTGAGAAAGGGACATTTTGCGAAGTGGACATTCTGCGCCTAAGCGACAACGACTAGGAATTTTTATTGTAATTTATTTATTTATTATTATTAGTTCACGGGATAGACCCAATTACTAACATACAGAACATAAAAAATATCATCATTATCTCTTTATTTCTTTTTTTTCTTAGCCTAGGTTTGTTATAATATTAATATAAAAGTAAAATACAAAAGCACATACAAAACATAAAAATATTATAAAAAACCTAGCCTAGGGTACCGCCGGCAACGGGGCAGGGCTCATGCTGCCGGTGGTTAGGGCTGCAGAGACAGGAACCTTCGGACTATTCGCGCCGTGTCCAAGAGTACCGCCTTCTGTATCTGACCCTTGATCCAACCATTGAGCGAGAGTTTCTTAAGGTGTTGGTCGAGACTCTTCGCTACCAGACCGTTCGCAGACACGACTATCGGCACAATGATTGTCGAGTCAATATCCCACATGGTGGTTACCTCGTGAGCCAAGTCAAGGTACTTGCTGACCTTGTCCTTCTCGGCCTTTACAAGGTTCTCGTCATGTGGGATGGTGAAATCGACAAGCACTGCCCGGCGTTGCGATCGATCTATCAGCACGATATCAGGCCTATTAGCTAAAATAGTCCTGTCCGTGATGACAGCTCGATCCCAATAGAGCGTGGCACTGCCGTTTTCGAGAACCGTCATTATTATTATTATAACACACGTGGACACGCTAATTCACGGAAGACGGGTACCGAGTGGTTTAGTGGACACCAACACCACACATCTCCCGGGTCCTAGCAACAACTCCGTCGACATGGTTCCGTAGGGAATTTAAAAAAAAGGATTTGTTACATGCTTAACAATCCGCCGCTATACATTTCTATCTGCTGCCTGTGTAGTAGATACACTGGTACAGAGAACCGTCAAGTGCAGCCTTCATTTAGTCCAAGAGCGGAAGAAGAAAAACAGTTTTATATAGACTTATTTGTCATGTCGTAACCAACACATCAGCTGTACGAGTATCTACTCTATTATTCAGTGCGTAGCAATCACTTTTAATATAACATCATTTTTTTAAACTTCTAAGTAAAAATTTCAATAACAAATCTGCCGATTCTAAAATTAAACAAGTTTCACTGCGGGCGGATTTAATAGGCGAGGCAAGCTGCCATTTCATTGCAGTGTGCAGTGCAGTTCTGTTTTCATACACGCAATTGCATTCTAAGCTAAAAAATCTTTTCGTTTTTTCCGCATCTCTGTCTTTAGACAGTAAAATGGTTAAACAGCGGGAAACAGAGCGTGACAGTGTAGTTTTGCGAATTATACGAATATCGAAGAATATCTCTGTCGGCGCGACTGAAATATGAGGAATGCTAGTGATATCAAAGATCCTATTTGGTACATTTATCGAAAAGAAACTACTTTTTCGGATCTATCTAGCTTTTATTTTACACATTACTTTAATTTTAATGTTTATCCCGACGTTTCGAACCCTAAATTATTGTGTGAAATAAACGCGAGTGATCCGTTAAAGTGGTATCATTTCAATGTGTAGTGTTTGCGTAAACTTTAGATAACAATATGGTATATTTATGTTCAGATTTTATTTCTAAGAACGTTTAAGAATGCTCATGTTTTACGTCTATACAATATACATTAGGAGTGGAGATAAATTAAATATGAAACAGATTCAATATGTAGTGTTCGCGTAAACTTTAGATAACAATATGGTATATTTATGTTCAGATTTTATTTTTAAGAACGTTTAAGAATGCTCATGTTTTACGTCTATACAATATACTTACATTAGGCGTGGAGATAAATTAAATATAAAACAGATTCAATATGTAGTGTTCGCGTAAACTTTAGATAACAATTTGGTATATTTAAGTTCAGATTTTGTTTTTAAGAAGAGTTTGCTTGTGGTTTGAGGCAGCCTTTTTAGCGTAACTGAACTTTTTGGGGTCGCAGGCGGCTAGAAACTTAAAGGGTTCCTCAAGCCATGTAATCGAATAATTCAGAAGGTTTCTAGAAGGAATGGCATCGTACAAGCGTGTCCACTTTCCTGTCCTCTTTCCCTAGTCGACACTCCGATGGGTTCGGATCGGATGTTCCTTTCCTGCCCTCTTTCCCTACTAGATTATGGCTGCCATAAATGCTGAAATGCCGACCGGAACATTTGGAATAGATATAGGGTAAACCATAGATAATTAAAAACCCAATTAATAATAAAGACATTTTCATAGTTTTTTTTTATTGTTTGGTGTTTTGACAAGGTTTGGAACTTTTACGTTTCATTGTTGGTAGATCATCATCATCATCATCATTCATCATCATCATCATCATCATCATCATCATCAGCCTACACACGTCTGCTGCTGTTGGTAGATATTTATTAAAATTATTTAAACTAAATAAAATGTCAATAATCAACAAAAAATATCTATAGAAAAAACGATAACTTGATTTTCTGAGGCCAAACCGGGACTACTGACTTACTGGCCGGGACACAACGCTTCGAACCGGGACATGTCCCAGTGTACCGGGACGTATGGCAGCCCTATAAGTACTAGATTCTGATCGGATTGGGAGCGGAACAACCCGAGAGCGCCTCTAAAGGTTAGGCACTCGGCTCGGGTTAAACGGATCTTGGTGGTTTATAAAATGTGTAATTAAAATTACGCAAAACCTCTTAGGTGGTGACTCAGTCCATGAAACTGAATTAGACTAGCTTTAGTTTTACGACTTTTCGAAATTTCGAAAAAAAAATCGTCTCTTCAAACGAATTCACTCGGTCAGTTTTGATCTATGGAAACATAATTTTTTTTACGCGGGTTTCCATAAGTCTTAGAACAAAAGTTGTTCAGTTTCATGGACTGAGTCACTTAAGAGGTTTTGCGTAGTTTAAATAACATGTCGTATACTACCTACGCCGACCACTGACCATAATACTTAAAGCCAAGTGTTCAAAACTGTTTGTCACCAAAAAATTACAGATTTTCATTGAAATTTTACGGGATCACAATTATGAAGTCGGTGGTCCGTATTATATTGTAGCTAAAGACTAAAATCGGTTGCAAAACCCTATTTTTGATTATTAAAGGGGAAAAAAGTGTCGTTTACTGCTTCCTACCGAGCTGGTGCTACTACCCGATATCAGTAATTTCTACGAAGTAACTGTTATGTTAAAGAGGTTGTCTTCCTTAAGTATTCCTCATAAACCAATCTTCAAGTCACTGGCGCGCTTCTATAAAGCATCTATATAAATCATGCGTAAAAAGGGAGGGGGCATAGACTATAAATTTCTAGAGCCTAGTCTAAGAATGCCTGAAGCGAATGCTAAGATGCATCTAGTACTTTCTGGTTTGGCCCGAGATGGAGGAATTTATATGAAATATTGGCACCGGTCGATATTAAATCTCGCATTATTGTGAAGAATTTGTATTGTGCTGACGTATTGCAAAAGTTTATATATGATTGCGATGGCTTTATACGTTTTAAACTTTATTTACATCAATATCAGTTAAACGGGAAGACATGACATCTCATAATTCTGCCAAACTGTATGTTGTTAATTCATTGACCGTCCATTTAGCCGCTTCTGTTTAATATTTTATAGGTATTGGAAGGATTTAGTTAGAGGATTTATAAATACAACAAAATGTAACTATTCTTTTGCCACAATTGTTCGGAAGCTACTTGTATTAAAAAGACCGATAGATTTTGTGTGAAATTGGATATAACATTTTAAAAACTTTAATATCGGTCACTAGGCCGCACAGTTTTGACATTACACACTTGCACTGAAACGTTTCAGCGCATCAAACCAAATCAGACGTGAAACAGTTAACGTGTAACTGTGAAAATCGAGTTGTTTTTTTTAAGGTGTTCTCTGTGAAATTGAACTTCTGAAGCACGCAAATGGCGTCACAATTGCATGCTATAAAACGTTATGAATCACCTCAAATCAGTACTCGTCTTTGTGATCTTTTAGGTGGTCTGGAATCAGTCATTTAGCTAGGGTGGGGCCGCTTGCCCTAATCATTGTTGTAGTTTTAAGAGCGATCCCGGTATTCTTTTCTTGTTTTTACTTACGCAATCTATGTAAGAATGAACATCAATAAATTATTAATCTAATGTAAGCTCAAGGAAAGCTTAAAGTTGTGGAGTTTCTTGAGCTCATTCTCCTCCACAGCTAAAAAATAGACGTCCTGAATGGGCAGTATAGGTAAAAAATCTATGGACTATTCAAAAAAACTTTTCGTAAGTTTATTTGAATAAAAAAAATTTACTTTGACTTTAACTTTGACTTAATTCAATTCAATTCAATCATTTATTGCTCTCCTTAGTATACATGAGTTGTTACAATATTAGTTAGATAGAACGTAAAAAAATAAAAAAATGTAAAACTTATCCTAAAAAGAGGTTTCAATACAATACAAATCAAAACAATACACAGAATCGACCATAGAGTATTTACAACAACCAACAACCACATACCACCTCACCACAGATGAACAACTCAAAGATACAATCGCAAGCAACTTTCATACAGCACAAACTACTAAACTGCAGGTGGCACAGCCTATCAAACCTGCCAGTAGTAGTACCAGTAGCACAAGAAACAAACGATAAAGCAGCCTTATTCCGAATCGGTGCCGATCTGATTTGCGGCCACACCATTATAAGGTAATAACAATAAAGCAGAACCAATATCGCACAGACTAGGTAGGTACAAGGTCTGCTTGCGCCGACGAATCTGCGCCGTATTTTGTACCTCGGATTTTCATCGAGAAATAATTTCCAGTGACGATAAATTGTTCAGGATATATTGTGAGCTGAGCGGGCTACCGGTTTATTAGGGCTTGGTGCAGCTCACGAGCGACTACGGCTACAATGCGCTTGCTGCAGTTAGTTTTTTTAAAGAATTTTTTAGGCAAATTGCTGCAGTGGGGTTATTTCTTACTTAGTAGACACAAGTAGTATTTTATACCCCGTTGAGCCAGAATTGTGGTTTATAGCTTAACTAGTGGCCGCTCGCGGTTTCACCCGCGTGGTTCCCGGTTTCACCCGCGTGGTTCCCGTTCCCGTGGGAATATCGGGATAAAAAGTATCCTATGTGGTATTTCCGGTTATAAACTATATGTATGCCGAATTTCATCCTATTTGGATGTTTTTTCATTCAGTAGTTTTTACGTGAAAGAGTAACAAACATCCAAACAAACTTTTGCGTTTATAATATTAATAGGATGTCCCTACGTGCTAACTTATTTATGTATCTATTTAAGTTTAACATATAATAATGTACACCTGTACTGTACTTATCAGTGGTATATAAACAGTCTAGCAATTAAAAATCACTATTAGCACATTAATATTAGTCCTGTTAACCTAGATGATATGAGCGCCTCGGTGGCCGAGTGGTTATGCGCTTGGCCTGATACCCAAAGGTCCCGGGTTCAATTCCCAGGTCGGGCAAATTGTGTTTCGTATTTTACGCTGCATAACCCGGGTTTGTCATCACCAACCCGCAATTGGCAAGCGTGGTGATTAAGCCATCACTCATCAATTGTTGTGATGACTTGACTTCAATGATGGAGGTTTTTGCCCAGCAGTGGGACAGATAGGCTATTTACTACCTAGATAAGCTAATACGCTTGTTTATCGATATGGGTTCACGCCAGAACTCTGACAAAGCCATGTGGATCTAACCACAGAACAGTGTCGATTGAACCACGATCTCTGGCATTCAACCTGAGCCACTATTTACCCGCTCGGCTACGGACGCTCAGATTCGCTTAATTCTTGCGCTCACATTAGCTCAATTCTCGCTTAAAGCCTTCCCGCCTTTGTTCAGCCTTGCTCAACATTGTACGGCCGTCACTTGCGTCCACATCTAGGCTGCTCTCTCGAAGGCTTCATCGATGCGATCGGCGCACGCGACGCCCGGGGAAAGTGTGCGTACGACTCGCAACAATCATCTTTATACGCTGTTTATTGCAGCACATTAAATGGCTATTTTAGGTTATAAATTAGTGATGTGCTCGCCACTCGCCGGTTGACAGTTTTGCCGAAACTTTTTTGACGAATTTGTGCTTTGTGCTGTTTTCGAGCGTTGAGGTTAATTATGCTATAGGTATTAAGTTTTTTTGTAGTTAGCTAGGCAAATGTCTTTACTCCAACTGGTGGTGGAAATGGAGTACAGAAGCGAAGATAACTGCCACGTGAAAACGACGCACATCAGTCACCCCGGTCCGTGCAAAGTACGATTTAGCTTTTTTTTGGTTTGTGATCACCAAACCACAAGCGTGGGATTTAGCTAATATCTAGTATATTTTGCAGCTATGACTTTTGCCTAGAACTAAGACGGTTAATAAGCTTTTTCCCTTTTTATTTTGTTGAATAGAGAAGAGAAAATCATCATTACTTACTTATGGTTTCTTCACGACAAGGGTTGATGCGGCTGTAGAGAGGGTTTATTTTTTTGTCTCTCGCCATGTTGTGGAATTTGCGCATGAGTGAACATTGTGCACTTCATAATATAAGTTATTTTTCCATAGCCACGTCGACGACCAACACACGTGGCAAAGACATGGGGTTAATTAAACCAATAGATAACTTTCTTTTTGATTTGACTTTGACATGCAGGGCTTAATTATTAATTTTAATTTTTCTTCTTCTTTTTATATAAGGCATATTTTGGTTGATTTTAAAGTAGGTTAATATATTTTTAATTTTTTTATTTATTTTTATTTTTTCTTTCTCTTTTCTTGTTTCTTTTGTTTGGTGAAGGCAAAGGCAAGGGCATAGTAAACATGCAGCCATTCTATATATATATTTATTTTTATTTCTTAATGTATGTGTAAGTGTTTTTAGGTATATAATTTTCCTATTAGTATTTATGTAGTATATTATTTTTGTCACACCACACGTCGTCGCCACTTCACTTTCAGGGAGCTGTCTGAAAACCAGCGCTTCTGTGGCACTATGTATATTGCCACAAAAGCATTGCTGAGACAGCTACCCGTTGGCCTTGCACATATCGTAGTTATTTATAGTGTTCTTTCTCTTTTATTTTTATTTCTATTTTTTGTGATTGTGTTAATTGTTTTAAGATGTTCTTCTTTTCTTTTTTTTTTTCTCATCTGTTTATATTTGTTTTTGAGCAGGTCAATAAATGTTTCTTATTCTTATTCTTATTCTTATCATCACTCATCATCAGCTCATTTTATGTCCCCACTGATGAAGCACGAGCCCGCCCTGTGATAATATAGGGAGAACCGTCTATAAACCACCACACGCGGACCCAGTGTGAGTTGGTGCTTTGGTCTGTGGTGCTTGTTAACGATTACTATTGCAGCCGAAGTCAAAGGCTTTACGTGCCTTCCACAGAACGAAGGAGGTCTTAATGATAAATTTTTGGTCATCCATCCAACAACCTTTGAGAATAACTTTAGCAGTCGAGATTTTCACAAGAAAACATGTTCTCGGCAAGGTTTTTGCCGAAACACTCGCTTCGTCCTTAGCGCATCTCTAGCTCAGATATCTCGCCGTCTTTCCATTAAACAATTTATTATTTAAAGACTGGTTGCTGCGCTGTGCAAGGCCGTCTGCCGATGGAGATAGACATGCCTCCGATTCGCACGAAGCTCATTGAAGTTATCTTTATATGAATTCTGGCTTTCTAAGTGCCTGAGTTCAGAGAATATTACTAAACAAATGTGTTTATTTTTTAATTTGTTTTTCTGTTGGAATAACATGGGGTTGTACAGGAATGACAATGAAGTCTAAATTGTGCTGTGTTTTGTTTGGAACACTAAATTATGAACTTTACCAAAAAAAACTCTGTATTGATATTATTATAAATATGATGGGAATATACACTTATTATGTGGTAATGTCAGATTGTTTGTATATTTGGTAGGTAGGTATGTAGAGATAATATCTGGAAATACTTGACCGATTCTAAATATTCTTTACTGATATAAAAGCTAGCTGTATACCGGTCAAGGGCTCGCAATAAAGACTTAAGTATGTGAAGAGATAGAAGCTAGTAAGATTAAAAATAAATGATAGTTTTTAATTTTTTTCTCATCCACTTAAGTCTAATAAACCAAACTAGTGGGTCGCCAGCAAAACTTCGTGTTTATTCAACAGATTTTTTAGGAATGTCGAAACCCGTGACAGGTTTCTTTATTTTTCTGCACATTCTTCATTCATTTCTGCGGCTGGAGCTCTTCAAAATGAGACCATAACCGATTTTTTATGTGCAGCTTTCGTCCCATAATCACTGGGATAAAAATCGGCTTATGCTATTAATAAAATATATATATATATATACAACCTTATTTTTAGTTTATACGAAAATCGAAACACGGGTCAAATATTTTCATTTAAAGAATCAGTACAAAAAAAATAAATCTTGAAAACTCACGAAGTTACAAGCTTTTTGTTCTGTCCCGTTGTGTGTTTTTAGTAGGGTATACTTTATTTGAGATTTTGTAAATATTATTTGGTCAAAATGTAACATGGTATAAAAAATATTGAAATCGATTCTATTACTGATTCTGAACGATCAGTTTTCAGGTTTCGTATAAACTAAAAATAACATTGTATATATATAATAATATGTAAAGTGATTTTGATTAAATGTTATATGACATTACGAGTATAATATGACAATACACTTTCATATTACAACGTCACAAGGAATTACTTATTTTTAGATACATGTATACGAGTAATATATAAAACTTGCGGATATAAATCCTCCTTTGAAGAAATACAGGCAGCAAAGTAAGGAAACTTTTCGAGGCTGCCCTAAAATCACAAAGCAAAAAAAGAACTAAATCCTACGCCATATCTCGAGCGAAGTAAATCTCGAGAAAAGACCTGGAACACAATATAAACAGGCTCAGAAGGTAAACTCATACATACAGCGTTGTTTTTGAAAGAGATTGCAGATTGCCTCAAACGGCATTTTCAGCGTTACCGGGCTTTTTTGGGGGCGGCGAGGTACGTAAAGGGTACCTCAAGCCGTGTGAAACGAATCACCTTCGGAGGTTTTCTAGAGGGAACGGCATCACACACTTAAAGTGCGTGTCCCCGTGCCCTACTAGATTTTCCGAAGGGTTCAGATTGGATCGGAATACATACCGCGCTCGACCAACGTTGCACGGGCACGAAAGCGCGGATCCACCGTTGTGGGCACAGTGGGCATGCCCACAACCTCAATTTATTGAGTCGAAGATATTTTTTTTGTGTTTCTTTATCTGCTGTTATATTCAATGCCTAAAAAATCTAGCAATGAACCGTGTGCGTGTGTGATTTTGAACGTAGAGCAGCACACAACAATCCGATCCGATCCGAATTCTTTGGAGAATCTAGTAGGGCACGGGGACACGCACTTTTAAGTGTGTGATGCCGTTCCCTCTAGAAAACCTCCGAAGGTGATTCGTTTTACACGGCTTGAGGTATCCTTTACGTACCTCGCCGCCCACAAAAAAGCTCGGTGACGCTGAAAATGCCGTTTGAGGCAATCAGCAATCTCTCTAAAAAAAAACACACAACAAACGCACACATTCACAGCTAAAACCTCACCAAATTCAGAAGTCAACATTTTGATTACGACTCGCACTTGGCCGATTTTGGGTGGCCGTACCCGCAGTCGTTTTTGTGTGCTGGATCCGCGCTTAGGCAACGGATGCTATTCTCTAAGCAAATCAGCGTCGAACTCGACGTTGAACTCGCTCATAACTTGCAAACGAATTTCAACCTACTTTCAAATAGTAATAAAGTCTACATTCGTTTGCAAGTAATGAGTGAGTTCAATATCGAGATCGACGCTGTTTTGGTTAGAGAATAGCGCTGCAGTTCGAGATTCCGTGTCCGTGCGAGGTTGAGTATGCGTGCGTAGTTCGATCGCGTTTCTATGAAGCTCACTTTCTGCAATGTCCTTATTTTGTGCATGGAGGGTTGAACTTTATTTCGGCGAATACTTACATTTGGCTTTGCTCTTCCCTTGTAAATTTTATTGGGATGATCCTACGAAAACGCTTTTGGCTGTTTATTTACGTTGGATCGAAAAGGGAAAAAGAACCTTTACTTAGATTTATTCATATAATATTCTCTTTGAAATACAATTTAATTTAGCCGTCTCTGTGGTCTAGGTGTTGGGTTACCAAAGAAATCCCGAGTTTGATGTCCAGCGGTTAGTGTTTGGTTTGGTTGTTGGAAGTTCTCTTTAGCTGCCTGGCTAGCCAACATCATCTCATCAAAGCCTATCGCCTTAACAACAATGTTAATAAGTAAAAGTTAGACTCTTTTTATGTTTCTGTGGGCTATTGTGATAGACATATTTCGCCAATTTGTGACTATCTCACCTCAAATGTATAGTCGACAATGAAATTGCTTTACCACCTTAGAAGTAAATTTTGTTTGCATATAATAAAACAACAAGTTCTATTTTTGTTTAAAAGACCAAGTGCCAGATACGTTGTCATTATTGACAATTTATGAGCTTTAGCCAAATTTTATTGTAATGGAAGTTTTTGTCAAAAGTGATAACGCAATTTCATGGTCGACTATACATTGATTGGGTCGTTCCAATACCGTCCGTCAGCAGCGGAGCAACTGGATGCCTAGTGCGTTAGTTAGTTAGTTATATTTGACATTCGATCACATGTGGTACTCATCGTTTGCAACCAGGAGGCATTGCTTCAATGCCATACATATCCTCGTTTTATTTAACGCGATCGAATAGTAAATAGAACTGTTAATAGGCAGTTAGGCGCTCGGAGAAGACTACTGCACGGGCAGCTCCACCCGTCCCAGCCGTGTCGCGGGGGCGGGGAACACCATCACCCGTCCTACCCACACTCCCCGCGAACAACTCCTCAAGGTGTAGACGCCCCCCCCCCCCCCCCTATGCTTTAGAAGGATTTAGCGCCTCATAGAGTGATGTGTCTGTAGGGACCGCTGCTGTCAACAAATGCCAACAGTGCTCAGGGTCCCGTCCGTGACGTAGACTGAGGTTTTAGTGGGTCGGCTAGAACATCGGCTAACTCCACATACCTCGCGGAGTTAGAGCCTCGCGAGATGATTCGAAAAACAAATTTCCTCAGTCTAATAAAAAAAAAGCAGTTAGGCACCATGAGTTCTTCAACTACCTAGCTGGCTAAAGGACAACGCTCCTCAAACTATTCGACAGCATCATCGTTACGGTACGTACGCTGCAATATTTTTGCTTCATTAATCACACACGAGCCGTTACGGAGGCTCGTTATAAAATGTTATTGACCCATCCTAGACCACAGACCACAAGCCGACTTCATCATGGAACTATCATAATTTCGAGCGAACAGTACTTATTTTTTTGCAGCTTCAACATTTAATGTTGGTGATTTAATTTACTATTCAAGTTCTGTTAAGTTAGGTAATTGCGCCTATTCGAATGACGAATACAAAGTTTGCTTTTATCGGCAAACGGTAATTCCCAATTTAGATAGGGCATTTTCCAATATTTTTGACGCTGTAAAGGAGAAAAGAGCTGGACACTTGCTGAGTTTCTTGCCGGTTCTTCTCAGTACAAGATCTCCCGCCCAGAGTAGACTTACGAACCGATGGCATAATGACGTTCATAAGAGCTATTTGTAGCCTAAACTGAATAAATGATTTTGAATTGAATTGAATTGAATAGTACTTCCCAAAATATTATCATTTGCACGTTTTATGTCCCCACTGCTGGGGCACGAGCTTTCGTTAAGGATGGTGCTCAAACATTATAAGCGAGTTTGACGTTTCTATCAATCGCCTCGGGATTGCGTTTTCACTATTCCATTTCCATTGTGCAAAGATACGTCTAGTGGCAGTATTTGATCAATCTTTATTGAAAAAATTGTCAAAATAAGAACTTTTATAAATTTTGCGCTCCGTTAAAGTAATTTTGAGTCAAAAAACTGATGCGGAAAATCGCCTTCGGAGGCCTATTGAGAGTTTTATGTAACCTAAAACCATTACTGAAATCAAACCTTTCCTCATGAAGATCAACCGACAGAACATCACCAAGAAATGGACTGCAGTGGCCTTTTTGGCAAAAACTCGACCGTCTTCATACGGACGTAGGTCGCTTAATCAGTCATAGAATAGTGTGGTCTGTGTTACATTTTACTACCTTTTTACAAGTAACATGCTAATTAACCACTTTAAAAGTTAATCCCAGCAGGGCAAACCTATCACTATATACATATATATTGTAACTTGATATAAATCTTCACCTGTTAAAACATAAATCTCAGGCAATCTCATACAAACAAATACAACTTTTGTGATTAATTTATTGTTTTTGTAGGCAAATGTAATAAATCAAATTATTAGTTGCACACAATGCTGTCTTCTCTGCTTTTGCTTATTTTTAAAAGCTGGCTTTAGATTCGTTGTTGTAGTTTAAAAGGAAATACTTTTATATAGGTTACTAGCTGTGCTCGCGACTTCGTCCGCGTGGAATAGTGACTTTCGGCAGCATTTTTAATTTTTTAGGCTCTTTTCCCGTTTTTGCAACATTTTTCACTGATGCTTCGCTCCTATTGGTCGCAGCGTGATGTTATATAGCCTAAAGCCTTCCTCGATAAATGGACTATCCAACACAAAAAGAATTATTCAATTCGAACCAGTAGTTCCTGAGGTTAGCGCGTTCAAACAAACAAACAAACAAACAAACAAACTCTTCAGCTTTATAATATTAGTATAGATAAATTCAGAAAGCAAATTAATATTGTAATGTAGTGCATCATAAATATTGGAATTTAATCATGACAAAGAATAGATTAAACAATTGTAGGTACTTACCTGCAGACTTTATTAATGCAGCACAAAAACTCTTTAAATGTAACGCATTTAGCTAATAAAATTTAAAATACTTTTGATCGAAATCTAGGTTAATTATTTATTTTGATTTAGACATACTTTTCAGATTGACCATAGAGTAACGTAAAAATCCAAAGACAATCGGCTTTATTCTTTTAAATTACCTACACGCAACCGTATTGTTCGTGAGAAATCAAGAATTTATTAATGTTTCATGTGCTTTTAATAAAGTGGATTCCTTTTAAGAAAAAAATAATATTTAATTCATAGATTGTAAAGGCAAAAACCAAAAAAAATCAGTTATAATTTTCGGAAGAAATGGTAGAATTTGAATGGTAACATCTTGGTAACATCGACGACTACTATGAGACTATTCCATTTCCAGACTACTGCCATGCTACTGCCACTCCATTGGTTATTGATATTGGTATGGCGGACTACCAATTTTAACACACTGCTCAATAGAATGGCGATGGAATATGACTGGATTGGAAATGGGCTAGAAATATTGGTTATTATACAGACTCGGGGCCCTGGAGGCTTACTATGAGCTCTTAGAGCAGGCCTGCTATTAAACTGCCTTACTTTTTCGTACCATGACCTCGATTTAGCAGGCCTGCGGCAGGCCTGCTTCAATACCCGCTTTAAAACCGTTCACCATTTTTTATGTATGGACAAAGCATACCATGACCCACAGTTTGACAGTTTGAGAGCTGTTTTTGAGCGTCTCTAATGTCAAATAAAGCAATTCATAAAAAGTTCCTACGTGATTAGCTTTTTCAAGATTGCTAAGCGTTTTTAGATAATTTGGTGTGAGAAATAAAAAAAAGGTGAATTCCTTTTAATATTTATTGACACTTGTGTGGTTCATAAGTGCTTTACAATAATACTTCTATTTGAAAACGAATTTTTAAAAGTGGCCGTGTTTCCCTGGCGCTTGGGTTAAAAAAATATGTATGAGTGTTTACTTATCTCTAAGTTTTCTGATGAAATATGTTTTTAGATGTGTGACGAGTATGAAGTATTCGAATATTTGGAAAGTGAACACCGCATGGAATTAAGGAATAAGCGTCGACGCACTAGACAAATGAATGATCCTTTTGATTTAGAAGACAGTGACTTTATTAAGGAATATAGGTAGTATTCAATTTAGTAAATTATTAGTGACGCTAAGTAAGCATTATTAGACTTAAACAGTCAGCATTTTGTAACAATGGAAAAATCTAGTGACTCTGAAAAACACTCCTTTGTTGGAACATAATCAAAACATTTTCGTTATAAATTTTACAGGTTATCTCCAGACTTAATTAGGACTCTTTGTGAGGATATTGAGCCTATTCTCAAAACAAATCCTAAAAGGTCTAACGATCTCAGTATAGAAAGTAAGGTAAAAAAAGTATTTTTATGTTTGTTTTTGAAAAATAACTAGGTATCAACACAGTACAAATCTTTATGGCAATATTATTTAATTTTTTTAGGTTTTGACAGCTGTATATTTATATGCTCATGGTTCATACCAGAAACCTACTGGTAAATCACATAATGTGGCCCAGCAGACGGTGTCTGCCGTATTAGCAGAAGTTACAACTGCTATTTATTTATTTATAAATAATATAGAAATTAGAAATAAGTATATTAAGTTTCCTCAAACTGTTGCACAACGTAATGCAAACAAATTAAGGTAGGTACTTTGCAAGTTTGCATTACTTCACCATCTTAAATTAAATTATTTATGTACCTACCTAGTTGGTTATGGACTTTTCATTGATTTTCAGATTTTATGAAAAATATGGATTCCCAGGTGTTATAGGCTGCATTGATGGGACTCATGTAGCCATAGTGAGGCCAAATGAGCATGAGGATAGATATTTCTGTAGAAAAGGTTACCATTCCCTTAATGTACAACTAGTAAGTTTATTTATAATTTTTAATAAATTAAAACAATTCAATATGAAAAAAACACTTAATTTACACATAATACAGAAAAAAATATTTTTTTTACTTATCTGTCTATTACTATAACTTAACTTTAATCATAAAACTTATTTTAGGTATGCAATGCTGACATGGAAATAATAAGTGTTGATGCCAGTCACCCTGGGTCAAATCATGACTCATTTATTTGGAACAACCATCCAATAAAAGCACATTTAGAAAATTTAAGTAGAACAGAAGCTTTATGGTTATTAGGTAAGAATGATTGTACTATAATTTGGATTGATATTTTTTTCATTTGTGAATACCACAATTTTTGTTGTGTTATTTTGCAAAATTGTATGTATTTTTTCTGTTTAACTACGTTATTTCCTATATAAAACAAGTTGGTAGCTATTGAATTACTAGGTCCTAAAAGTTATTACTATTTTATGCAACTAAATAAAGAAATGCATATATAACATTAAAAATAAAAATAGTTTCCAATAACAACAATCAAAATCAAAAGTATAAAACATAAAAGTCAGTCTCTAATTTAAGTAAAACTATTATTTTTCTTATTACAGGTGATTCTGGATATCCATTGAGAAAAACAATGATGACACCGATTTTTGATGCAGAGCCCAATTCACCAGAGGCATACTTTACAGAACGCCATGTCCAAACAAGGAATATTATAGAAAGGACTATTGGTGTGCTGAAAGCTCGTTATCGGTGTTTGTTAGTGCATAGAACATTGCACTACCAACCGCAAATGGCTGGCTTCATTACCAATGCATGTGTAATTTTACACAATATTTGTAATGCAGCCAGCTTACCATTAACAGAGCTTTCAGCAGACGAGGCGCGCCAGGAAGCAATTATGCAACCGTCGGTAGAGCACCTGGCAGAACCTTCGAATCGGCAGAATCAAGAGCTACAAATTGGTATTGCCACACGACGGGATCTTGTTAGTCGACTCTGGGATCTTCGCCAGGCAACCTAAAAGAAAATATAATTATTATACTTACTATGTAAACCAATTTTATTCATTTTTTATTATTTTATATTTGTAAGTATTGTATAAATACATAGGTAGTATACAGGGTGTCTCATTGAAATGGGTCAGTATGGGAAAGTCTGAAACTATAAGACATACGAAGATCTGTTCTTAGGAACCATGTCATCGATTTTAATAAGAAGAAAAACTGCATTCATACATTTAAAAAAAACCTGTACTCAGCTCGAGAATCGAACCCGGTTGTTTTAAAAAAAATAAACTTAACACTATTTCTATTTAGATACCGATTGTGTAGGTTTTAAGCAGTAAATGGCTCTATGAAACATGACGTCTAAAATTAATAAAATGCATTGTTTTCACATACTTTAATTTATTTTATTAACATGGTTCCTAAAAACAGATCTTCGTATGTCTTATAGTTTCAGACTTTCCCATACTTTCTCAAACTGAGCAGAGGTCTATTTGATATATCTACCAAAGTTTATATATTAGTTTTATTTTAAGTTTTATTTCATTGTTTATATTGACCAAATTAATTTGTATGAGCTGGTACCCAATAAACGTTTTTCTATTTCTACTAGTACACTTGAATATATTTACTAGATTGATAAGTCATGTCATGTACCTAGTAGAATATTTATATTTGTTTAAGCTACCTAAGTTTTTCGAAACTATATTGTGTAATAAATAAATTTTATTAAGTGTTATAATCTTGCTTAGAACACCATATCATCAAAAATACTCAGTTGGTTTACTGTTAATAATCTACAGCTTAATGAAAAAAAAAAACAAAATTATTAAATTTACACTACCTAATGTTAAAACTGAACCAACTGATATTAGAATAAACGGTGATAAATTAGATTTGGTAGACTCAAAAGTATTCTTAGGTATAACACTTGACTCAATACTTCAATGGAATCCTCATATATCGAAATTATTATTAACTATAGTTTAATTTTGTTTTTGTTTTTTCTTAGACAATTTTTGACCTTTATTAGTTAGATATTATTATATTTTTCTTTTGTTTTTTCTTTAACATGTGTGCTTGTCCTTTATATTTTGTGTTTTTATTTGTGATGGAAAGTGTCCTTTTATGATAGGGCATTTTCCAATATTTTTGACGCTGTAAGGGAGAAAAGAGCATGACACTTGCTGAGTTTCTTGCTGGTTCTTCTCAGTACAAGATCTCCCGCCCAGAGTAGACTTAGGAACCGATGGCATAATGATTCATAAGAGCTATTGTAGCCTAAACTGAATAAATGATTTTGAAGAAATACTAAAATGCATGATACTTTATTGTATTTCAAAAAGAAAAATTTGAAATTCATTTGATACAGATTAATAGTATTTTTATTGTAGTTAAAATCCAATATTATAAAAACAATATGATCATAACACTTACTTCCTTTCAATTCTTCTTAAAACTGTTACAAGTTCATTTAAAATCGTAAGCGCCTGCTGTAAAGAGGCACTGTTTGCAGCTTCTGATTGAGCCCTCGTCTCAGAAGCCGACACAAGCCGTTCCCTAGCTTCCCCAGCTGTCATCCGCTTTTGTCCCACTTGCCGTCTCCTTTGTTGGATACTAACACTGCTTCCAGCAGCAGTGTGAGGACGCGGGGGGACATTTGCTGCAGAAGCAGGAGGCATTGGTGTGGATGGTGCCACTTCCTGAGAAGTTTGAATTTCTGGCACTTCAGGCAGGGGTTGTTCTGGGGCTGGCTCTATTACGACATTGTCGTCGATTAAATATGGTGACTGAAAAAATATCACAAATACTATAGAGAGAAATCTTTGTTTAAGTGTCCTGTGGTTTAATGAGTACCTATTTTAGATGGATTAAAATGAGTTTTCATAATTTTAATTTATCAATTATAAAACCTGATTTATATCCTATTTTTTTAATATGTTTGATATCTACACTACAAATAAGAATTTCTACTTACACTGTCATCGAAATTAATATCTAGATATATAGGATTCTCATCTGTAGATGTTGATGGATGAGGAGAAAGCCTTTCATTAGGTTGCCGTGATTGATTTTCCTAGAAAATTCAAAAATTCAAAATTCAAAATCATTTATTCAGTTTAGGCTACAAATAGCTCTTATGAACGTCATTTTAAGCCATCGGTTCGTAAGTCTATCTACTCTGGGCGGGAGATCTTGTACTGAGAAGAACCCGCAAGAAACTCAGCAAGTGTCCAGCTCTTTTCTCCCTTACAGCGTCATAAATATTGGAAAAAGCCCTATCATAAAGGACACTTTCCATCACAAATAAAAACACAAAATGTAAAGGACAATCACAACATGTAAAATAACACAAAAAATAAAAATAACTAAATAAAATATTTAAGTCAGCAAAAACATAATTTACCAGTTTAATTTTTTACAATATCATACAGTACTAGTAAAAGTCAAAAAAAACTAGTTAATAATAATAAAAATAAAACTAATTGTAATGTTCAATGCAACGCTATTTTGTTATCTGCAGGACATTATTTATAAGTAGTATTATGTATATGTTTTTTATTATAGCCAGGCTGTTTTATCTTCTAAATATTCTTTGACTGTATAATAACCTTTTTTTAATAAAGAAGACTACATGTTTTTTAAACTTATCTAAAGGTAAATCTAGTACAGTATTTAGCTGAAAAATCATATTTAGCTTTAGAACATATAAAATCACAATTTTATAAAAAGTTTTACTTCTTCTACAACTTACTTCTGTGATAACAGGTATAACTTGAACATCTGGCAGACCAACACCATAGTCTTCTCCCATAAGACTTAAAAATTTTAATTCTACATCGCTCAATGGTTGCGCTGTAGAGGGGCCACCACCTGTACCAGTTCTGGCATCCTTATTCAGCCTGTTCTTTCTTTTTAATTTGGCTTTGAAGTCCACCCAATACTGAAAGAATATTGAAAACTTATGTCTCTGTGTCACTGCATGAGATAAATATAATTTTAAAGTTAGTTCAACTACCTAGGTAAATATACCTTTGACCACTCGGTACCAGTTTTAGTAGCACCTTCACCAGTCGAGTTTAAAATGGATGCTACTCTGTCCCACATCCTTTTAGAGTGCTCACGTGCTTGGGCGGACTTATTATAGCCAACTGCTACATCTCTATGAGAGTTCAAAAACTCCCATAAATTTAACAGTTGGGTATAAGTAACGCGACGTCTTCCATGCTGTTGATTATCACTGAAATTAAAATAAGAAATGTTGTGACTCAATAAATAAATATTTTACCTATCGATTTTTGTTAATATCAATAATCTAAACTATCACTACCTACATAGTATAAAACAAAGTCGCGTCCCGCTGTCTGTCCCTATGTATGCTTAGATCTTTACGCAGCGGATTTTGATGCGGTTTTTTTTATTGATAGAGTGATTCAAGAGGAAGGTTTATATGTACAATACATGCATAATATAACATAACATGTAGAGATAATCAGCATTGCACCCGTTCGAAGCCGGGGCGGGTCGCTAGTAAGATATTTATTTAAAGTTTGTGATCTTGTGGCGTTGTAAGATGTAATCTCTGGATCTACTGAACCAATTTAAAAAATTCTTTTACCAATAGAAAGCTACGTTATTACTGAGTGACATAGGCTACTTTTTATCCCACTGCTGGGCATGGGTCTTGGTCCACGCGGGTGATACCGCGCGCGGGAATCTAGTAATCAATTAAAATAGAAAAAGATATATTTTCTATGGATGTTAATCAAAATAATGGATGGTGTGCAATAAAATTGAAATTAAACAACTACTAATAATTACAAAAATTGCGTTAACAATTCTTTACAAAAAAACAGACTTAATAGACTAATGAACAAATTTGTTTTAGAATATTAGTAAAGGTATGAACTTACGACATTTTACTAGAGGAGGTAGACGAGCACTTGAACACAACCAAGAGAGCGATATAGCCGGCATTTGAGTTTCGAACAGAATATCCACTTATGAAGTTTTTAAAACTTTTTTGTAACATTTTTCAAGCGAATTTTGAGGTCCGTTCATAATTTCATAATAAGCCAACAGTTGAAAATGCATCGAATAGATAACACAAAAACACTAGATATAATTAAATACACACGATAATTAATAAATTTGTCAACTAATTTTATCAAAAATAAATATGAAGTTGTGATAAATTTGATTATTTGCAATGTTCTCATAAAATAAACTAGTATCGGTTTTTGAATTTTCCCCAAATTTTGAACGTCGTGGCAGACAGAGATGTAAAGCGATAAATTGTATAGCGTTATCTCGTTTTCCCATTACGTCTACGGAGCAGACCAGAGACAAACTAACCGTTCATCTTGAGACAAAACTATCCTTACACAGTTCACCTAAAAGACGCTCATGGTACCAATTTAAGCAGTCCTGTTTAAGGCCTGCTTTTGAACTGAACGGCTTAAGGACGGATCCTTATTTGCTGATGGTAAGGCTCCTGATTGTCTGTACAGTATGATGGTGCTTCCCCGACGGTTCCGGTGGTTTAACGACTACTAACGCAGAGGAGCTCAAGACTATAAACTTTTGACCACCCATCCGATGACCGGCCTTTGCGCAAGTTGCTCAAATGGCGTTGTAGATGATCTCTTAAGAGCGTTTACGCCGCACACTAGCGCCACTAATGAAAAAAAAACATTTCTAGTAATTAAAGATAGAAAATCAAATTATGCTCAACAAACTATCTGAATGAAGTAATTTAGCATTTTTACGTCACCTAATGAACACCTGACATGTTATGGTTTAGTTAAATAAGGCGTTATAGTTAAAAGTGGCCGTAACGTCTTTTCTATCTCTAATTACTAGATATGTTTTTTTTTTCATTGGCGGCGCTAGTGTGCGGCGTAAACGCTCTTAATTGGCGACAACGCTGTCAACCTACAAAGTCTGTAGGAAAGTACGTTAACAAGTTTCTAACTGCAAATATACCATTTTCGTATAGTAGGGACTATCAATTCATATTTACATAAAACATCATTATGTCCTCGTAAAGGCAGAACTGTTATGAGAATTTCCACTGCAGCGCAGATGGTTATTTGATTTGCCTCTAATTTACATACCTCGCTACTAGCACAAACTAAAAACAGTGTAGAAGGTCAACTTTATACATACCATTATGGTTTAAGACATTTATTCTCAAAAACACAAATGTTGAAAAAATTATCACGAGCAGGATTTGAACCCGCACCCTTCTGACATACCGGGTCAGGTGCTCTTCCAATTGAGTTATCGTGGTTCTAACCAGCCCGCCGAAATTATTCAACACTATTTACTTTTTTTACTTTGAAAGCCAAAGGCGCCCATTCAATGTCAACAACTACCGTCATTGACAATTTAATTTAATTTTTTCAACATTTGTGTTTTTGTAATTTGTTCGCAACAAAATTTGCGTTAAAAATTATATAAACATTTTACATTTATTCTCATTAAGAATTACAAATAAATTCACTTACATGAGAAAAAGACAATTACTAAAAATGTACCTAAGTACATTTTTAGAGAAATACGTACCTACATAAAGACGGTAGTTTTGTTACAAATCACCGCCACACAATTTTACTAAAATGTCAAACACGTTCTCGGGTGCAGTGATTGGCGATACCACAGATGTACAATCTAACTGCGCTCACTGCGTTTACTAGTTGCGGCCTATAATTTGAAGATAATAATTTTGGAAATATTATTATTTTACAATATTTAAACTAAATTTATGTGTTTTCTTTTTAATCAAAAATGAATTAGTACTATTATTATTATTATTATTATTATTTTAAAGGTTTTTTTTTGTAAATTTACCATAAAACTAGATTTGAGGCAAAAATTAAGTTAAAGAATTTGAAATGATGAAGTGCTTTAAAATAAATAAATGTTTCCCACACTCACACCAATTATCTAACCCCAACAAAAGCTTCCTTAAGAAACTCGATAAATGGTTAACTAGACAACGGATAAACATACTTAATATTCTTAAATACATTCTTGGAAACATCCAGACCCGAAACAATTTAGAAAAACACGTATTTCTAAATTGATCCGGCCGGGGATCGAACCAGGGACCTCAGAGATGGCGTCACCATGAAAACCGGTGTGCAAGCCACTCGACCAAGTAGGTCGTCCAAAGTCTTTTAAATGTGATTATTGATTGAGTTTCTTTAATATCTTTGGGAAGCCTATTATAAATTTGTGCGGCTTCAAACAAAATATTCCTTTTGCCATGGTTGGTTCTTGGTGGCCGCAATACTAAATCATTTGCATTTTTTAGTTGAATTTTTTGTATTTGTTTCTTTTTTGTAAAGCTTATTTGTGTACTTATGTTTTTAGTTAAAGTTTTGCGCGTTTGTACGAAGATTACCTCCTGCGGTCTCGTTATTTGAGCCACTAGGAACGGCACCGGCTGTATGTTTAATAGTATTCTAACACGGCTCCAACATTATGGGGGTTAAGCTGGATTTGTTACGATTATATTAAACAGTAACGTGATATATCTAAATATTAAAATTAGCATTGCGCAACAAAATTTTGGTGTCATAAAAATATCTAGCTAGAAAATTTGTGTAAAGTAGTTTCGGACCTTGCTTGTTTAAGTCCGCCTGGCTAGCTACCACCATTGTCTATCGTAAATATGTTGCCAGGCGAAGTTTTTTGCGCTCCGCCTGATATCCAGAGATAAAGGCATGGCTAACATTAAAAATATAAATCAAAATACTTACAAAAACCTTAGTTAGAACGACAGTTAAGAGTTACATCTATAAATCTATTTATATATTGTAGTACATTTTTTTTATAATAATCAGTGTGTGTGCGTGTTTGCGAGAACGAATGTGTTTGTTTTCCTGTGTCGAAATTCTAAATCAAACTTTTAATTGTGTGAAATAATTAAAGTTACCTAGTCTAATTACGTTAACTCAATTTTTGTGTAAAGACAAAATAATTTGAGACTTAATTGAAGATCGTGACCGTGCTTCGGAAATCGGAAGGCATGTGAAGCCGTTGGAACCGGCAGCATTAATCACCAATCCGCACTGAGCCTGGCCCGTTCTCCCTATACCTACATTCATAGGGATGGCTAGACTCCAACAGTTAGAACATAAAATAAGCTGGTGAAGTTGTGATGATGATGTGAATTAAACAAAACAAAAAAAAACAGATAGGTACCTACCGATTGTTTTCGCACCATCACAATATTCCGATTGGCAACACCCAACTGCGATTAAAACGCAAAGCCCGGTGGCCCAGTTACACCCGCCCGGTCGATTGTAAATCGCCCGATAACGAACACCTGTGCTGCTCTTTCGATTTCAAAGCGGAATACGGATGAATAGTAATGAGACGGAACAAATGGGTACACTGCTGTCGGAACAATATTTCAAACTAGTCGGAGTTTTGCGTTGTTTCGGGCGCTGGTGTTGAATAGCGAAGTATCCGGATTGGGTTTGTAATGGAGATGTATAGGTACCTATTTAATAAGTTGTGTAATTTACAATGAAGTAGAGACTAGTGACAAGGATGTGTTATCTGTACATTTTAAGCTATTATTAGTAAAATGTTTTGTTTTGTTTATATAATTTTAACGCAAATTTTGTTGCGAAACGATTAATGACGGTAGTTGTTGACATTGAATGGGCGCCTTTGGCTTTCAAAGTAAAAAGTAAATAGTGTTGAATAATTTCGGCAGGCTGGTTAGAACCACGATAGCTCAATTGGGAGAGCACCTGACCCGGTATGTCAGAAGGGTGCAGGTTCAAATCCTGCTCGTGGAAATTTTTTCATTTCTATTAGTAGTAGTATTTTTGCCTTACATACTGTACCACTGCTGGGCAAATGCCAGTGTAATCAAGTGATACATTGAGTCACAACGCTACATTGAGTCGTTGGTATTATTATACTCTTTATTTATTTTCTCTCTTAAAACTAGATTTTTACAATATTTTAATATAAAATCAATAAAACATTATAAAAACCTAATCCAAGAGTACCGCCAGCAGCGGGGCAGGGCCCAAGCTACCGGTGGTCAGGGCTGCAGAGTGAGGAATCTCCTGACAATAAGTGCCGTGTCAAGGAGTACTGCTTTTTGCATCTGACCCTTGACCCAGCCTTTCAGCGAGAGACTCTCTAGGTGTTGATCGAGGCTCTTGGCTAAAATACCGTTTGCCGAAACGACTGTCGGTACAATAATGGTTGAATCCACATCCTACATGGCGGTAAGCTCGTGAGCGAAGTCTAGGTACTTGCTGAGCTTGCCCTTCTCGGCTTTCACGAGGTTCTCATCATGAGGTATGGTGATATCAACCAGTATTGCTCGGCGCTGGGATCGGTCGACCACCACGTTATCAGGCTTATTGGCGACAATAGCTGGTGGCTTATTAATAATAATAATAAACACTTTATTTGCACATTAAGAAATAAAATGTTACAAAACAGGACAATAGACAGAGAATAGAGTACAAGTAGGCGGCCTTATTGCTTTATAGCAATCTCTTCCTCTTACTATTGTTTTACTCTTCACCCAAGGTTGCCTACCTTGGGTGAAGAGTAAAACAATAGTAAGGAGTAATAGGGGAGTAGGTGCATATAAAGAAAGAAAGAATTGAGAATAAATAAATATCTACAGATTAAGGAAAAAAAGAAAATTACAAATAAGGACTGAAATATATACTTATAGTTAGCTAGATGGGAGCCGAAGAAAGGAAATAGCTTCTAACTCGATCGCCGAAAGACCTTAGAGTCTGAGTTTTTCTGATGCTCTCAGGAAGTGAGTTCCACAAGCGGACAGCATGGACAGTGAAGGAATAGGAGAAGAAGTCGGTGGAGTGTTGAGGGATGTTTAAAGAAAGGTTAGAAGAAGAACGCAAGGTACAATGTAGAGTTGAGGAATGGAAGGAAAAGCAGTCTTTAAGATAAGGCGGAGAAGTTGGTAGGATAAGTATAAAATAAAGGAGTTTAAGAGCGTGTAAGTCCCTGCGCCGGCGAATAGGGAGCCAGTTAAGTTTAGAGCGGAAGTGAGACACGTGATCAAATTTACGGAGGATGAAGATGAATCTAATACAAACATTCTGCAGACGCTCCATTCTATCAAGCAGTTCTTCTCATTATTATTATTATTAGCTATTTTATATGTGTAAGTAGACAAATGATTCTGCTCAACTAGATTTTAAGCATAAACAGAGTCCAGATGCGAAGGTAGCTAGTTTTTTTTTGAGAGTTTTTGCTGATTTTTTCAGCTAGCTAAAAATGCCGTTTAGCTTCACCGGGCTTTTTTGGGGGCGGCGAAAAACTTCAAGGGTTCCTCAAGCCGTATGAAACGAATCACCTTCGAAGGTTTTCTAGAGGAAACAGTATCTCCGTGCCCTACTGGATATTCCGAAGGGTTCGGGTTGGATCGGGAGGCAACAGTAAAACAAGATTGTGATTCGCTAGCCGTGCGTCGTCTTGCTGTTCCGCAAGTTGTTTCTTCACAATTCGTTTGTCAGGTTCTTGGTTGTTCGCTAAAATTCTACGAAGCACATTAGGCAAGCGTAGTAAGGTTTCGCCCAATCTGCTCATGTAAAATATATCATTAAAGATACTTTATTTTCATCATCTGTCGTTACGAACAAAAGAAAAACTTTTATAAAAAAGAAAAGAAACGAGAAAATTCGAGAGTAGTCTAGAATTATCACTATTTAAAGTTAGGTATCATCTTAGCATTCATATTCTACTTCAGAATAAAAACAAAAGACTGGCTATTTCAGTTTACTGAGACAAAAGAAAGTCGGGCACGAAGCGGGTACCATTTAGTATTTCGAACAGATAAGATGCTTCAAAGCATTTTCTGCGATAGCTTCGCTTTTGTTTTTTAATTAGATAGATTTAGCTTTGTTTTAGTTTACATATTGGCAAATACAATTATGATACTACCTATAATAATTATCAAACATAGCTAGCCAACAAAGTAACGCGGCAATGCAAATTCAGTCAACACGAAACTGAAAACATCGAAATTTTTATTTTTTAAATCAGTTTCTTTTTAAATATATTAAATATTATTCGTTCTTCAAACATCACTAACCTCATCAACCATCATTAAATAATAAAAAAAACTACTCTTTATGGGCTGGATACCTTTTTCTTCCGTTATAAAAAAAAGAAAATAAGTAAAATAATAACATCAGTTGAGATAAAAATCAAGCGAGTTTTGTGAAATAAGAAATAATAAATAACACGTAACTCAGTTCCATCATTGTTTCTTTTTAACTATTTTTATTTTTATCTAAATAAGTGTTTATAGTAAGGTTTTTATTAATCCAAATACTCCATATATATTTGCAAATAAGACTCTATTTACACTTTATTTTTTTCGCGTTCCATTTTAAATAAATTATTTACCAGGATTTAACGCACTACCCATTCAATATCCGAATTCCGATTTCAACAAAGTCCCTGTCATCAAAAATGCTTTTTATTTTATCTACATGCATATTATTTATGAAACATGTATTATGCATATAATTCTAGCCACGGGGCCCCATTTTATGAATGAGCCGTGCATGTGAGGAATACGACTGAATCCCTTTGGAGCAAACTTTCGCTTTCAAGCAGACCGCTCGAAACGACGTGACTGGCTTCGCGATTGTATATTTCTGCACTTTAGTGTTTCGTATATACTTAGTAAACTTTAAAAATAGTCTGTATAGGTAGTTGAAGAAACCTTATGCACACGCATGAAATTGTGAAGTCTTATTAGAGTGACAAAATTTAATAATAAAACCCTTTTGTTTTGTCGCTTTCTATGGGGACAAAACTAAACCAGAAAGCATGTGATGTATTCTGCGAGAGTAATCGATAGATTTTCCGAAGGATCATTCTTCTATTGATTGAAAAAAATGATTTTGAGAATGTTACTACAGTTTACGAACACTTCCTACTTTACCTCTCAACAGTGTGCTGCCATCTTGTGACTTTTCCCTAACAGTGTGAAACCGGAAGCCGGTATTTACACTGGCTGGGTTTTTTGAGTGGAATTTATTTACTTTAATTATTATCGTTATTGACGTATAATGAGTTGTAGGAAGAAAATTATGGACCCATAATTTAGAATAACTACTTTACCTTTCTCTTATATATATAAATAACTCGAATATAGTACGATATTGCCACAGTTTAAATCACCAAAATAAAAAAATACAAAAAAAATAAAAATGAAAATGTATTTACATATCTATATTCGGGTGAGTGGTCACTCGGTTCGAGGGTTCGAGTGTCATCATCATCATACATTAAATATATATTATTAGACAACATCACATACATTGTTTTGATCCCAAGGTAAGTAGCTAAAGCACTCGTTTCATGAAAATCAAAAACAAAGACGGTACCACAACCACCCAGACCCGACACAATATAGAAAAGTTCATTTTCGACATTGACCCGACCGGGAATCGAACCCGGGACCTCAGAGTTAGCGCCACCCAATGCCCGGAGTGCAAGTCACTCGGCTACGGAGGTCGTCAAAATAAAAAAAGCTATTTAAAATTAAACACGAGTAATTACGTGAAATGGCTTCCATTTTAACTTTGATGGTGGATGTTCCGTAGGTCGAGGTATGTGACGATTGTGATGGAAGGTTCCATGGCGATGGTAAATAACGACTCTTTATGTGATGTTGTATATTTACAGTGACTACATTGTGACTGACTTATTATCTAAACCTTACAAGACTATTTATACCATATAAACTATGTAGATGTTGGATGCCGTGTCTTATCTTTACCAGATCTACACGCGATTAGGAATGCGTTTACAAACTCTTTAACCATACGTGAGGATAAGAAATTATGTGGCGACCGTAGGCCGCCACAGTGGATATTATCATAGAATATATTTTTTTATACAATGATTTATTTAAACAAGCGTATTACTATAATTTAATCAACGTTTCAATTGTTTGGACGATTCAAAAGAACTTTTCTAAAGTTTATTTGAATAAATAATATTTGACTTTAACTTGGAACGCTTTGAACACTCCTTGGTCACCGGGAGACTGATGTAGACAAAATTCTATGCCCCCTACAAATAAACAAAGAATAAACTCCGAATAGTTATTATATGTTATATTATATATATGTTTTGTTCCTGTCTCGTAAACGATATTTCAAATAAGAGTAAAAGAGACAAAACGCGGAATAACTATTCGAAGCTTATTCATTGTTTATTTGTAAGACGACCCGTTTATAAGACGCGAGTAAACGCAGTGTTTTGATTGGTTATTGCTTTTTCCCTCTCCCAATAACAGTTAAGGTTTATTGATAAAAATTGCTGCTGTTTATATTCAATTATAGCTTTAGATAGCATTCGGCTGATAAATATGATGAACACGTTGTCCAATAGAATTGTCACGAACTGTTGAATAATTATGAGCTCGACACGCGAATAAAGTGGGAATTTATTTTCCATTCGGATGTGAATGCAAATTTTGATGCGATGTTTACTTTATACATCATCATGAATTTATAATTTATGCATTATCAAAGTGCCGATAAATATGATTCTGTTTATGCAGTCTCTTTTTTGTGGATAATATTTTATCAAACAGATTTCATAAATTGAAATAAAACCACTTTGACGGATTTACTTAGTTGTTTTAAACGTCTCGCGTTAAACGGAACGAGCCCGGTTAAATAAAAAATAGGGTATGCAAGTTTAGTAACTAACTAGTCTATTAGCTTTTATTATTTCGTAGTCGAAATAGATATTTTAATTTGGCTACCTATCTTTCGACCCGCCACTGCGTAAGTTGCTTAACTTGCAAGATGGCAACCTGTAATAAATTAATTCAGATACTACGACCGTCCCAGTTGATTATTCTAAAAACATCGAAGTAACATTAACTTTAAGTTTGTAAGTCATGTCTCAGTCTCAAACAACCCAAGGGACCTTCTAACAAATTATATAACCTTAAAATATGTATTCAAAATATACACACGAGCGTGTGTTATCACGTCGTCCGATGAAATAAGAATTTGGCCTTTTGCTAGCTTTACTTACGGTCAAACACGCCACAGTGATGCGGTATGACGACCTCCTTGGTCGAGTGGTTTGTACACCGGTTTTCATGGTGTCGCCATCTCTGAGGTCCCGGGTTCGATCCCCGGTCGGGTAATTTAGAAATTATTGTTTTTCTAAATTGTCTCGGGTCTGGGTGTTTTCTATGTATAATAAGTATGTATTTAAGTATATTAAGTATGTTTATCCGTTGTCTAGTAACCATATAGCGAGTTTCATAACAAAGCTTCTCTTGGGCTAGATGATTGGTGTGAGTGTAGGAAATTTATTTATTTATTTATGGAAGGAAAACAGATTATAAAAACCTCAGGAACCAAGTGGAAAATCGCTAATTAAAGGCTCAAGTACGTATTATGGCAAAAATCCTAAAAAAACGTCGAAAAAGGTTTGTTGTGTCAGGACTGTTTTATAAAAAAAATAAAAGTAAAGTTAAAAGACGTGTAGCCAACACAAAACAAAAGACATTTGACAGATTAAGCAAAGACATTAAAAAAAGTTATACTTATACTTTGTTTGACTCTCAGAACAATAACTAAAGCTATAGAAGGAAAGCTAAAATAAAAATCGTGCAACTATATTTAGTTCCGTTCTATCTTATGGCTAGAAAAGGAGGTTGGAGTGCAACAAATGGTTGACACTTAGTTTTTATTTTTTGTATTGTTATGTCAAACGGTCATCAGATAATCGGTGATCAAAAAAATCTTGAGTCCTATAAAAAGTCACACTACATTACCTCAAATATGACGTTACAAATCTGGTGACACCTTTGCTATTTTAGTCCGGTTTCTATAGCTTTAGTTATTATTCTGAGGTTAGACTACTGACATTACTTTATTGAGATTGGTGACCATTCATACCATAAGCGTTATTGCTTACTGAACCTGTGAAAATCATAAAGATAAAAAAATCTAAACTAAAAAAGAAATCGCATCACTATCAATTTATTTGTCCGTTGCCACACATATGCTTGGGTCCTTCATAGTATATCTCTAGAGACCTCGAAAAAACTAAACAAAAGGCGAGTTTCATCACATATTGTAGCTGAAGATGACAAATGGTCGTCGCAACAATCATGTTGTATTAAGGTTAAAAATGAACGCTTTCCGGACTGAAAATTTTGGACAAAGAGCGTGTGTAACCCCTTGAATTGTGTCGAGGTGATGCGGTAACGATATATTATGACAGATTGTCAAACTAATTATTGTATAACTTAGATAAATCTTGACTCTCGATGCTGACGTAAAACTTAATTTTCATTTAGTATTTTCCAGCATCAAAAAGCAGTTTAATTACTTTTTTCATTAATTTTAGTTATTCGTATGCTCTAAGGTATAAGTAAACTGTATTATTTTTGGCAATTATTTAAATCATCAATATCAGTCTCCTTAAAAGACATACGTCATGTCACTTACCTAGCTAAGTTACCTATGGACTCGTGGCAAACTTAACAATTATTTTACCTCACACATTTAGATCCTTAACAAAAAAGTCTGAATGAATAAGTATGTCTGCTCAACCTTGCTTTAAACCCGAAAGTATCTGTACATTAATGGTTGATGGGAGTTTGTTAAAGACTAACTAACTAACTAATAGCTATTTTAAGTTAACCTACCCGCCATGTAAGAAGAGAAGGAAAGAAGTGGATAAATAAGATTTGAAACAAAGAAAATGTAAACAATAAATTTGAGAAAAATAAAGAAATGTATTAGTTAATAAGAAACCGTATTAGATTATAAGAAACAATGTAAAATATTAAAATAGAAGAAAATTGTATTAGTATTAAGACTGATATTGTAAAAAGAAAAGAAAAGAAAAGAAAGATAAAAGAAAAGATAAAAGAAAAGATAAAAGAAAAGAAAAGATAAAAGATAAGTAGTTGAGCTCTTATAGCTCCAGATTATTTAAACCCCAAAAAAGAAAGAAAATAATAAAAAAAGACAAACAAAGTCCTGCAAAAATAGCAAAGAGTAGCTGTATTAACAAAAAAAAAAAAAACCTACCCGCCTGACCTTCTCGAAAGTTGCAACTCATTGCCAACCATTATACGAACGCAACATAAATAAAGCTTCTGTTACCTAAGCTTGCCATTAGTATTAAGCTAGCAAGAGCAATTCCTACAAAATAACACCTACACAAAAAATATACTATTTCAAACGAGCTTTCTTAATGAGTTTCCTTATTATATTCTCAGCGTCATCATCTGTCTTAGTTCTGCGAAACAACCGCTTGGCATGTTCGTACATTTTGTTACCAACTATAGCGTTTTATTGTTCCGCGATTCTTCAAGGCGTTGACAACAATGAAACAGCACCCTTGGTCGATTTACATACTCCCAAGCAAAAGGGATGCACATAAGTAGTAAGTGCGTAAACCACTGGATTCAAGTAAGGAAATTAGTAAACGCTACTTATTTTTAATCTATATTTAGTAAATGAAAAGATAATCATGTAAATAGATTACGCTTCGAGGCGACTATGGATTTTTTTTCAATTCGTAAAGCTGCTTTTTGTAAACAATAAAAATTGTAGCAAATATCTGTACCTACTTTAGTCTACTATTATAACATTTTTAAATACACACATTTTTACATAAAAGTGAAAGGATAGGGTTGCATCAAAGATCCCGATGGGTCAAAGTGCTACTGGGAGAAGGAGACCTCGGCAGGCTCCACAAAGATAAAAGGCATCCTAGACTCAGACCTGGGCGCTTCTCTACTCCTCCACGGCCCGGTCTACCCGAGCCGAGGTCCGTGCCTTTAGAGGCGCCCTCGGGTGGTTCCGCTCCCCGATCCGATCTGAACCCTTCGGAGACTCTGGTAGGGCACGGGGACGCGCACTTTTAAGTGTGCGATTTTTTATTTTTTTTTTATGTTAAAAGGAGGCAAACGAGCAGGCGGGCCACCTGATGGAAAGTAATCACCGCCGCCCATAGATACCCGCAAAACCAAAGTTATCGCAGATGCGTTGCCAACCTTGGAAAGGAGTTGGATCTTGAGGAGGGAGTAGGAATTGGGAGGGGGGGAGGGGTGAGAGATGGGATGCCGTTCCCTCTAGAAATCCTCCGAAGGTGATTCGTTTTAACACGGCTTGAGGTAGGTTTACGTACCTCGCCGCCCCCAAAAAACCCCGGAGACGCTGAAAATGCCGTAAGAGGCAATCAGCAATCTCTCTCAAAAAAAAGGTACAAATCCCACCCCCACGACCTGGTCAACCCGATCCGATGCCTAGCCTTAGAGGCGCCCTTTGGTTGTTCCGCTCCTGATACGATCCGAACCCCTTGGAGAATCTTGTAAGAATCGGGGACACGCACTAGTGCGTGATGCCTGGAAAGCCTCTGATAGTGCTGTATTTCACACGGCTTAAAGAACCCTTTAAGTTTCTTGAGGTCCCCAAGACCGGTGACGCTGAAAAAGCAAATTCTCTCAAATAAAAATCTGTTATTAAACTAGCGGAAATCGAATCCCTGTTCTAGTCACAGTTCTGCCATTACATAAGAAGGCTGTCGGTTAAACTAAAAGTAAATGCTATATATAAATAGGTTTCAGGCTTTATCTGATTACGTTACGTAACATAAAGAGCGTAAGCGCCACCAGTTTTCCTATTAAAGTAAATGCTTTATTACCGGAACGGTACTAAACAAACTTCCACGTATTGTTTGGACACGGGAAATTGTGTATCATTCTTTTGTTTAGACAAATTGTGACGTTAAAGACGTCGTGATCGCGGTTAGCGGCAGCTCGTTATGTAACGTAATGGCGGGGTGAATGACATGTGTCAAAAAGTTGTAAAGATTATCTTTTTTTTTTATATTTTTTATAAAAAGAATCGTACTTTTAACAAGTGGCCTGTTACCATTAGTAGGCTAGTCGGGGTGCTCCCCGTCCGATCCTCTAAATGCCACTACACATTTACAGAATACACTAAACATGCACACTAGTTTAGGCCCAAGACACCGTACTCGTAGAACAAGGGTACGTAGAACCGGTTCACACGCGCTCTATACCAGGTACAGACATGTACCTGGGCGCTTCTCTCCTCCTCCACGGCCCGGTGTACCCGAGCCGAGGCCCGTGCCTCTAGAAGCGCCCTCGGGTGGTTCCGCTCCCCGATCCGATGCGAACCCTTCGGAGACTGTAGTAGGGCACGGGGACGCGTACTTTTAAGTGTGCGATGCCGTTCCCTCTAGAAATCCTCCGAAGATGATTCGTTTCAACACGGCTTGAGGTACCCTTTACGTACCTCGCCGCCCCCAAAAAACACCGGTGACGTTGAAAATGCGTTAGAGGCAATCAGCAATCTCTCTCAAAAAAAAAGTCAGGGTGCTTATTTTTATTCAAAAAATTCAATTCAAAATTCAAAATTAAAAATTTAAAATCATTTATTCAGTTTAGGCTACAAGTAGCTCTTGTGAATGTCATTATGCCATCGGTTCGTAAATCTACTCTGGGCGGGAGATCTTGTACTGAGAAGAACCGGCAAGAAACTCAGCAAGTGTCCAGCTCTTTTCTCCCTTACAGCGTCAAAAATATTGAAAAATGCCCTATCATAGCAGAACACTTTCCATTACAAATAAACACAAAAAATATATATAAGACAACCACAACATGTAAAAAAACAAAATAAAAAATGTAAGTTAACAAATTTACATCAGATAATTATGTAAAGGTTTCAATTTCCACAATGTCATATAGCACCACTACAGTACTCTAGTAAAAGTCAAAAATTGTTTAGGTAAAACAAAGTCAAACTATAATTAATAATACTAAAAATAAGATAAGTATGCAAGAGCAGACCAGCCTCCACAGGCGGCACCCGTTCACGAGCATGACATATGAATCAGCCATCGCTTCGCTCAACCATATTTTAGGGAACGTAACGACCCGACGCACATGCCACCACCGCAGAGACAGTAAAGAGAGCATGACACACTCAAGATACTCTAAATAAAAACTTAATGATGTATTTAACGCAACGCTGTTTGTTATCTGTAGGACAATGCTGTTAAAATAAAAAATGTAAGTTAACAAATTTACATCAGATAATTATGTAAAAGTTTTAATTTCCACAATGTCATACAGCACCACTACAGTACTCTAGTAAAAGTCAAAAATTGTTTAGGTAAAACAAAGTCAAACTATAATTAATAATACTAAAAATAAGATAAGTATGCAAGAGCAGACCAGCCTCCACAGGCGGCACCCGTTCACGAGCATGACGTATGAATCAGCCATCGCTTCGCTCAACCATATTTTAGGGAACGTAACGACCCGACGCACACGCCACCACCGCAAAGACAGTAAAGAGAGCATGACACACTCAAGATACTCTAAATAAAAACTTAATGATCTATTTAACGCAACGCTGTTTGTTATCTGTAGGACAATGCTGATAAAGGCTGTCATATCAGTATAAAAAATATAAAAAATAATTTTAATAAATTGATTCAAATATAATATGTGATTTTTATTATAACCAGGCTGTTTATATATACCTAAATAGTTTATTAAGATGAGTGTTAAAATCATTTTTGACAGACGAATAACACTACCTGGCACATACAAGTCTATTTGATGATATTTAATTTGTAGGTAGATAGTGGCATCTTGTTCGACAGGAACCAAAGAGTCAATTTTTTTCCTTTATTCATTATGAATAGAGATCGAAAAAGGATTTTCGACTTTAGCTACATTTGAATAGAGACCAGCTACCTAGCTGTCATTCAGAAAAACTTCAATGAAGTCCTGTATCATTTTATTGGCAACGAAAACTAACACAGTTGTTGCTGTGTTGAACATTGGTGCCACATAATCAGTCATAATAAGTAAATAAAAATTTAAAATGCTGCCGAAAGTCACTATTCCACGCGGCCGAAGTCGCGAGTACAGCTAGTTTTATAATATAAATCTTCTGTGCGTGTGTTTGTAATTGAACTCCTTCTAAACGGCTGGATCGATTTGGATGAAATTTTCTGTGTGTGTTCAAGTGGATTCGAGGATGGTTTAGATTTACAATTGGACCCGGTAGGTTGCGCTGCTATAGGGGTCCATCATACGGGTGTTTTCAAGCGGACGAAGTCGCGAGCGGGCTGCTAGTAGTTGGGGTGCATTTCACGTGATGGGTGTCAACAAAATTAAAAGGTAGTTGTTGGTTTTCATGGCCTTCCGTTATTATGGTGGTGTTTGTTATTTAGAGAAAAAAGAACCTTATCAGTAACCCTTTCGATCTGCATCATAAATTACGGCATGTTATTTTTTTTCGCATTTGACTGGTTCAAGTTGCCTAAGACAAGCAATTTTTCAAAAATCCATAAACGCAGAATTTATTGTATTTAAAAATAAAGGAAAGTCTCCTTTACACAGAATGTGCTATTTCCAATATTTAAGGTAGTTGCCATCCATGTGGCATTCGATCTGTCCACCCTGTATATATATATTTATTAGGACTACCAACAAGATAAACACTGATACAAGCAAAAAATATATAAACAAACATAAACTTAAAGCTAAGTGTGTCTTAATTACAGCTTGCCACGGCATGCAATGTTGACTATAATTAACTCTAAAAAACAGAACTTTTTTATATTTGAGTAATTGAGTACGTTACTTTAGGTACCTATATAAATTTAATTGTCACTATTAACAGTCTAAAAACGTCCCACTGTTGGGTTCAGGCCTTCCCCATGATTACAAGCTCCCGCCCACCCACCATGGTGGCACAATTGAAATTGCAGGATCTTCAAAACTCTGCACAAAAGAAATCGTGCCACTTCTGAAATCCTTCTACAACGGTGACCCACACAAGTGTTGGAGTCACAACGAACCTTAGCAATTAAAACAACTTAACTGTTACTAAATAGCGCTATAACGTTTAATGTTACTTACGCTAAATACTAAAGCAATTCACCGAGTAACGTTACAGTTAATTGCGAACAGTATGATGTCATACCAAGATCGCTGCCGAGTGCGAGCGGCTTGATGTTGTATTAAATAACAATGTTAAATAACTACAAAAACATATATTTAAAAAAACATCAAATATCTAAAAAATATTAGGTACTTATGCATTTTCATAAATAAAAGTCTGTTAGCAAAAAAACAGTTGAGATGTATATAAACATAGACATTACCTATAAGTACAATTACATTATTATTAAAGAAGTATGTATTGCAGGGCAAGAAAACTTTTCTAAAGTAAATATAACAAATGGCAAATGAAACAAAACAGTGCAACTTCACTTTTCAAATTCTCTCAAGAAGTCCGCGTGAGGTCTTAGTAAAGCCTTACATCTTTACTGAGAGACTCGAGGGGTTGGAGAGTATATCATTTCTCACTTCTCATTTCTATTAACATTCATCATCATCTATACAAGAAGGAAATATTGTTTATTTTTGTACTACTGGTAAGAAAAATTACTTTGACACTGGCTAAATGTGCTAATCGCACGAAGCCATCAACTAAGGAAAAAAATATAACAAAACTGAACAGCAAACCTTACAATAAATTCAAATTCAAATTCAAATTCAAAAATCATTTATTCAGTTTAGGCTACAAGTAGCTCTTATGAATGTCGCTATGCCATCGGTTCGTAAGTCTACTCTGGGCGGGAGATCATGCACTGAGAAGAACCGGCAAGAAACTCAGCAAGTGTCCAGCTCTTTTCTCCCTTACAGCGTCAAAAAAAATAAAAATTGAAAAATGCCCTATCATAGCAGGACACTTTCCATTACAAATAAACACAAAAAAAATATAGAAGACAACCACAACATGTAAAAAAAAAAAAAAAACAAAAAAAATAAACATATCTAATATATCAAATTTACATCTGGTATAAGTTTCAATTTCCACAATGTCATACAGTACCACTACAGTACTCTAATAAAAGTCAAAAATTGTTTAAGAAAAACAAAGTCAAACTATAGTAATTAATACTAACAATAAGATAAGTATGCAAGAGCAGACCAGCCTCCACAGGCGGCACCCGTTCACGAGTATGACATATGAATCAGCCATCGCTTCGCTCAACCATATTTTAGGGAACGTAACGACCCGACGCACACGCCACCACCGCAGAGACAATAAAGAGAGCATGACACACTCAAGATACTTTAAATAAAAACTTAATGATCTATTTAACGCAACGCTGTTTGTTATCTGTAGGACACTGTTCAAAACTATCATATCAGTATAAAAATTATATAAATTAATTTTATTATGTATATTGATACAAATAGAGTATAATGTGTTTTTTATTACAACCAGGCTGTTTTATCATCTAATTATTCTTTGACTTTAATAAAAAAGTGTAACTACTTACAATGTGAAATAACATGTGCAGGCGAGCAGACTAAGATGACCACACATTCTTATCATTAAAATAATCATCAATTTTATAGTAACCTTTTTTCATTAGACCTTGTTTTATTTCTGTCTTAAACTTGTGTAGTGGCAATTCTGTTAGAGTGAAAGGCACTTTATTGTATATTTTTATACATTTCCCAACAAATGAATTACCAACTTTATTGAGTCTAAGTTTTGGAACAGCAAGTTTGTTTTTATTTCTTGTGTTAAAATTATGGGTATTACTTTTTTTTTCGAATTTATCTAAGTTTTTATAAACATAAATGATATTTTCATAAATATACTGTGAAGCTACAGTTAAAATATTAATCTGCTTAAATAACTCTCTCAGCGTATCACAGCGTATTAATATATTTTTATATTGCAGTATTTATAGTAGCTTTATCTATCTGTATCGTTGCTAAGACGTTATGTGAATTTTAAAATCTTAAATGGACAATTGAAAAAACAGATTGAAAGTTCGCTAATCTTTTCCAGAGTTCTAATACGCGTCCGAACAAATGGACATAATTTTTTAAAATAATAACATATTTACAGATTATCCGGTAATCTTCTCGTCACTCATACTATCGCCTTAGTGGCCAAGTGCTCTGCCTAAGTACTGGAACCAAAGCGTGTATTGGATGATCCAATGCATAGCCCGGGCTTGTGATCACCAACCAGCATTGTACAAGCGTGTTGTTTAACCCTCTACTTGGCAGAGTTTTTTTTTGTGAAATTGTATACATATATGTTTTGTATAAAATGTGTTCTTTTTTCAATACTCGGAATTTTTTTGTAAGTTAAGTGTCTCAAATAATCCACTATGCCAAGAATAGGGTTAAGCCAATAGCCATCAATTGTAGTGAGAACTTCATTTTAATGATGAAGATCCTTGCCCAGCTGTGGAACAATAAAAACTTACTTACTTTACTTACATACTTACACCGTGCACCAACTGTGACATCGTCGTTTCTCGATGGCGGGCTCATAATTTTAATGCGTCAAAACCAGTAGCTATTGAGATGCTGATACCGTTAATACCAAGGACGTGCCCGTACATTGAAGCACATAGTAATACTGCGCCTCGAGATAGCCTAGGAAATTATGGCGAATGGGTGCGCAACAGCGAGACACGCAAACGGGGAGATTAGGCCGAGGTGTGTCGGGAATCTTAAGCAGTCTTTTGTTTAACACAGTGAATCCATGTAATGCAAAACAAAACACTGTCGCAAAATGTTTGCTTGCCAGTGTCATTTTGAAAAAAGGGTCTGATTCGCGGACCGTTCCATTTGTAGAAAGGTTCTATTTTCAAAATTTCTTATCGCGGAATGACCTATTATAAAAACGTCTGGACTTCTTGGTGGGAACGTGCCAGTTTAGTGAATATCTATTTATTCACTAAAGGCAAAAGTAAAGGTGTGGGGGTTTAGCGGAGATGAGCCGAGATTTCAAGCGGACTTCATGAGAAAATTTTAAAAGTGACGTCCCACTGTTATTTTTTTATTTGCCAACACTTATGCATGCTCAAGAACACTTAACGGTTAATAATCCACTAAACACAATTTTTTGAAAATACGGGTACAACAAAAAATGCTGACATGGCTCTTCACTTTCCCGCCAAGAAGTCTAGACATTTTTATACGATATTCTTTGAATCGAGTTTTTTTATCAGTACTAGGGAACTAGGGCAAGTCTAGATTTACGCCAATTAACTATAAGGTGTGTAGCCTATATAACTAAGTATCAGAGACTCTTCTTCTAATGCAATAATGTTAATAAGAAATAACGTGTAAATAGCCTTTTAGTAAGGACCAATGTTCACACTAACTCTCTATGACCTTTGGAATTTCAACACTGTCACCTTGGCATAAAGCTCACTGAATCCTTCTAAATAAGTTTATCGGATTTTCAGCTTTCCCAAGGATCATGGCGCGTCGTTTGTATAATTCATTTGTTATGCAGCGTTAAGCATAAAGGATAACAAATTATCGTATTGGACTACATCCCAAAATTATGTAAAGCTCAGAGAGAACGGCCATCGCATAGGTCTTCGTTAGCGATAGGATAGGAATACAACATAAATATGCAGAGTTGTTGGAAAGCTGGAAATGACTTACACTATTATTGTGAAGAAGTAAAATCTGTAGCTGCCGAACCGATTTTAATAAATCAATTTTACTAAAGACGAAAACGTGGCAAATCGCTCGACCCGTTAACCCTTATCCAGGTCGGACAATGCGTGTTTCAGATTTTTCGGTGCATAGCCCGGGTTTGTGATCACCAACCTGCACTTGGCAAGCGTGGTGATTAAACCAATACTCATCACCAATAGTGATAACTTGATTTTCATGATGGAGGCCTTTTCCCAGCAGCAGTGGGACTTTATTGCACAAAAAATACACATACAGAGAACAGTTTACAAACAATCGTGAGCAAATGTGGTCTTATCTCTAAAAGAGATCTCTTCCAGCCAACCTAAGGTGGAATGGGAGCATCATGTTTAAAAGGAAGCGACAAAAGTTCAAACAAAAATATCTCAAATAAAAATAACAATATTAGGTACAATACATATACAATACATGTAGGTACTACAATATTATTACAAACTACATAAACATACATAATAATACTACATAAATATCATCATCATCATCATCATCTCAGCCAAAAGACGTCCACTGCTGGACAAAGGCCTCCCCCAAGGATATGAGGGGTATTTGCCGTAATCGCCACGCTTGGCAGGCGGGTTGGCGATCGCAGTAAGTTGAGACTTAACCTCAGAGAGATGCTGCTGCCCATCCTCTGGAATGGTCCCTTAGTCGGCTTTTACGACACCCACGGGAAGAGATGGAGTTGTGCAATTCTTTATCCCCGGCACCACACAGGAACATAAATATGATCATACACAATAATAATAATAAACATGGATATAATATAAAATAGTCCCTATCATTGCGATAACATAAGTGACAGAAAGTGATCCTTGACTACCTATTTACTGACTTTACTAATATAAAGGTATTTATTTCATAACATATACATACATATCCAAATTGGTAACAATACTGTGTATGTTATTGTATACGTTTTATTATTTAAAGAATTGAGAATAGTTTTTACCTCCATCCGTCTTGTTGTTTGAAAAAGATTGCTTTAAAGCGCCAAATTGTGAGTCTCTTTTTGTTGTCTTAAACCTAACTAAGGTATGTATCTTACATGGATACTTTTTCAATGAAAGCAATGTACCACGTCAATCAATAACCATAATTGCAATTGGATAAGGCAGAACAGACCCTTAAAAAAACACAATATGTAACTATAAGTAAAAACAAAAACCTTTCATTACATTGACTACAGAAATGTTGCATTAAAAAACATAATATGTCTTCTTCATGCAAACCAGTAAGTGGCAATACGAAAGTCCCGGCTTCGATTTCCGGTGGAGGTGGAAAAGCTTAGGTAGTCAACAACGTTACTAACACGCAATATCCCGCTTCTAGCAATATTTTAACAGAGTGAAGACAAATCTATGATTTGACAAACACCATACATAAAACATTTACCAACTTACGTGTTCGCGAAAGCTAAGCAACTTTCACAATGGTCGATTCCCGGATGGGTCGTCGTGAGATTTGTTAGATTCCTAGCAGCATAATGAATTTGGTTGGTTCCTTAAAACATATATATTTTGACGACCAACCAAAGGTGTTTTTTAGCTGGCAAGAGCTGAGTTAGAGCCGCGGGTCGAGCTCAGTGGCGTGTAGATACTTGTTATTGGTACTTGGCGGAGAAGCCTAAGTCCAACAGTGGACTAGTATGGGCTGATGTTGATGATGATGATGATGATTAAGAGCGTGTTCCCTTTCTTTAACCGACCTTATTTAACAGCCAGCTTAAAAACTACATTAACTTTTAATTTTGAAATATTTTTTTCTGGTCTACGTCGATAGGGTTTCGATATTTTTTAAGTTAGTCAATCAGTCTAAACTACTCTATTATAGTGTATAAAGATTTCTATTTTTCTTATTAATTACTGGCGTACCAAGTTAACGACAAAATTACATATTATTCAAACGAAATTCGTGCCTATCTCGCAATACACGTGGCTTGCTCACACACGCCACTTGCTAAACATATTTACTGTTATTAATTAGAGTCACTAGACACTCCGCCCTTTGTACATTTACGAGTACAAAAGGGCTATATATCACTGACAAATCTACATATTTACCGAAGTAAATCTTCCATAAAGTTTAAGAGCGAAGGGTGACTTAGCTGGCCTATAAATATATTCTAAGGTAACTACACTAAACTAAACTAAACTAAAGTAGAGGATTCCGGGTGAAGGACGCTTTCACCTTTGACATTATCATCACTTGGTGTGTTTTTTTTATTTTTATTCCTAATCTGCTTACGATCTTCTCCCACAGGATGGGAGGCATTATATTCTAATTTTCTCTTTCATACCAGTTCTCGCTTTTATTCCTCTCTTACTTTCATTCCTATTCCTCTTTGTCATTCATCATCTTTTGTACTTTACAGCTGGGTGTTGCCGTCTATTTTTCTATTTGGACTTTGCCATCTATCTAATTATAACTTTTATTTTCTTATCTTACTAAGTCTACACTCTTATAGAGAAAACAGGGGAAAATAATTGGTACAACTTCTGATACATGTGCATAAAAACTTACAGACTAGATTAGCTTCGTTTTACATTTCTGCCTTTATGCTTAATTCTATTGCTTCTTACTTCACTTGGTGTGTTGAAAACCAAGAGCTTAATCTTAAAAAACAAAAAAGGTGTAATGCAACGTCCTGGGTTAGATGCGAGCACAACTACGCTATGGTAAAGTGAACCCGGGACCTTAGAGTCTGTTATCGATGGTCAAACTACTAGAAACACATAGGCTGTTAAATTATAACACGAACTACCTACCATATACAATGAAATTAAGAATAAACCTGTGTTTGCGACTTTACAAAAAACACCTTCAAATACTTAGGTAAGCTTCCTATCTACAGTTATATGCTATACAAACCGACAGTCGATTAACAAGAAAGGTAATGTTCAATTCCTTAATAACATGTTAGGCAGACATACCGCATACCAAACGTGCGAAAAATTACGTGTCAATCCGCTATAGACCAAACAAACTTGTTGCTCTCATAAACAGTAAGACATAGCAAAAACCGACTTTACTGTTCAAAACATAAGGTCCACATGCTATCTCGAAGTGGCCGGTGTTATTCCTTTTCAATTATTTCAATTAAATTAATTGAGATGACTTGCGGAGTCTCGCGTAGAAAAAACATAAAAAGATTATTGTCAGACATTTTGAGATGTATGCTTTTTGCGAGGGGTATGAAAGACGATTGTGTGCGATATAAATCGGCTGGTTTGTAGATTGTCGTCTGGCTAACAAGGCACACGCATTATGCAACCGTTATTTCTAACAACCGGGAGGATCCGAGCCGTGGTTGTTGACACGATGCGTCATGCCTTTCAAAGGTTGGCTAAGTTACTTAGAGTCGAACGTTCATATAATAATAAGTATAACTTTATGAACTATACATACATACACTTACGTCCTTCTCTCATTTAGTAGTAGTAGGGTAGGGGTCAAAATCAGGGGGGTAAATCTTCCATACATTGAATAATTACAAAAATTTCATATAGGGCAGCGCCATCTTCCGTAAGAGGAACCTCAAATTACTAACTGGTTATCCATATAATGTCACTATATGGCGGTAGTATAGATAACATTTTAAATTAATAAGTTGCGTTTAGTTATTTTTTAGTAACTTTGTTATAGCCATAACTTTCATCATTTCTACAAAGAGCTCGTTGGCCGAGCGTCTGCGACGCATCGTGCTATAGTAGTGATAGAGAAATCCTAGGGTCGATCCTTCGGAAAAAACTTCATAACTTTTTGATTTTTATGTTAATTTATAAGTTTTTATTAAGTTTATATCAATCTTACAATTAACATTATACACAAAAAAAATGTTAACTAGTTTTTTGTAAATATATGTATTTTTATATATAGATAGATATATATTATATAGAGATAGGAAAGTTTTAGTGATAACGTATTTAACGTATGAGTACTTTTACAAGAAAAAAAAAAAAAAAAAATGAATATTTTTGGTGTACAATATAGTGTATTTATCTTATCTCACTCTCAGTAGGTTTTTCAAGAAATTGGTTGTGACTCTACCACTGCTTTGGTATGCAGTCCTTTACAAGGAAGAAATTGGCTATACACACGACACTCATTGGACTCGACAGTCCCTTAAAAAATACAAAAATATGATAAAACAAACACTAGATAAAATCAGTCGCTACATTGCAAAACAGTCATTATTTTATACAAAGATTCGGTACAAGCTGAGTAAAATTCAGTAAAAAGTAATCGTGTTGCATACTTATAGGTTTTATTCGAAAGTGTGTTCTTAAATGAATGATCAAAGTCCAAAGTCCTAGCAGATAATATGTTGAATACTGTATTAGATTCGTACTGTTATGTTCGAACCTCTTCCAACTTCAGTAGCGATGGAAAGACCTTGCAAATAAAAAGCTTAGTTCCCCGTTTCAATTTCTTTAACTGAATTGGGGACGGTCCCTCTGGAAGTAATTCGAACAATTTCGTTTGCGAGCAAAATATTAGATTAGCTTTTGTTTGAATAAAAGACTACTATGCTAGGTCTACTATGCCTTATGTAGTTATTGTAAAAGCCATTTTGTTTTTGTAAAATATGGTTGATAATTTCAACAGAGGCCTTTGCCCAGCAGTGGGTAGGCTATTAGGCTATTTACTTTACTTACTTCTGCTATCTGATAACAGTTATTGGATTACCATTGCGACAAAGAAAGATCTATTCAGTAATGAAAAAAGTACACTTCTGTAAAGTGACCAAGAATTATTTTTACAAATTGAAAGTAGCTTTTGTTAGCACTTATTTTGAAAATGGTATATTTGCGATCACATTTTAGTTGAAAATAATATAAAACTACCAATTTGGATAGGTAAAGCACTGGGTTTGAGTCCCATTTAAGGTGTTATCTGAGGTATTTATCTATGAGTGGCATACAAAATAGATTAAGTTTATTAGTTTATTGGCAAAATTACGTTAACTAATCGGAAAATAAGTTCTAAACTTCAACACAAAAAGTATCGTGGTAACATGATCGAATGGAAAACTCAAATTGACTACTTTTTTTACTTCACTTCACTCTACTTTTGAATCTTATTCCATTGCATTAAGAGTTACACTGTTTACATGTTAATGCTCGGGATTGTACACCAGGGCTATGGGCGACCCGGGTAATGTGGAACTCTCCTTTTCTTCCCTCGTCCAGCTACTAAAGACAAGTGGAGGGAAGGTATGCCCACTAGAAAACCTAGTACTTTCTCTGCCACGGGGATGTCTCGGAACCACAAATGGCAAGCACCGAGTACGCACTAGGCACCTTGGAGGCGTACTTTATAAAAACTGCTTTTTAAAGTACCATGAGATTTTACATACTACTAAATCGATACTTGAATCAATCGTTGGTAAATGAATCGCGCATTCAGCGCCCCAAACTCGAAGTGGACTTCAATCAATCCAGCAGCAAGAATAATAATTACCGTTCGCAAAAAACAAGAAATCAATCCGTACAAAATACTTTAAATGACGAACAACATGCCACATGCCGTTACCACACCGGTGGCATCGGTGGGCACCGGTTGTTTGAGTGCAAATGTTTTGACTGGTTCAATTAAGCCCTAATAAAAAGCGAGTAATATGACCAATGCACGCATAAAATAAAACTTTATTGACTTTGCAACGAAGGCGGGCTGTTCACAGTAAGTTTATTGGGTATACTTACTTGGCGACATAAAGCAGCGTGTGTCGGTAAACAGTACATTAAATTTTTAGTGCTATGTATATTGATCGTATGTAGCTTTATTACTACGAAGTTAACGTTATATTAATATTCTGACTATGTATATAACCACATGAAGGAAAATTGGAAGCATATCATAGCTATATAGATATCTGTTAGTTAAAATAATTGGCGTCCAGTACAAATAAAAAATAAATAAAAAGAATATGGTTATTCGTGTATCACTCCATACTAAAAACATTTGGTGGCTGGGCACCAAAGTGCTTGGCCTGATATGAGCGGGTCCTGGGTACACCCGGGTCAGACAAAGTATTTAATATGCTGTTGTCCAAGTTTGCTTTTTTTATGTTAAAAGTAGGCAATCGAGCAGGCGGGTCACCTGATGGAAAGCAATCACCGCCGCCCATGGACGGGTGTCCAAAACCAAAGTAATCGCGGATGCGTTGCCGACCTTGAGGAAGGAGTTGGATCTTGAGGAGGGAGTAGGAATTGGGAGGGGAGAGGGGTGAGAGATGGGCCTCCGGAACTTTCACTCACCGGACGAAACACAACAGCAACGAGTGCCGTTGTTTCACGCCGATATTCTGTGAGAGGGTGGTATTTCGCCGGGCGAGCTGACCCATTTCGTGCTGCAACGCAGCGTGGCTCTACCACTCAAAATCATGCTGTTGTGCTAATGCCATTTTGTCGGCATGTGTATGGCGGCTTCGCGAACAATTTGGCCAACCGGTACATTGAATCACGTTTTGAGGCAATTCAATTCGGACTTAATGCGAAAGGGCCCGATGTCGTTTTAAGCCGTTTTTGGTTAAACAATTATTATGAAGCCGCGTACCATTCCCCTGATTGCGATCCAGGAGGCAGTTTTCATTATTGCTAACTGTAATTAGGCCGTTGGTTCGTTTATTTATACGTCTTTTTTTCTGTAAAAAAAACCTTTATTTTGAATAGAGTTTGCTGATTGCCTCAAAAGTTCAGCGAAACCGGACCTTTTTGGTGGCGGGCAGCGAGAAATTACTTAGTTGAAGGGTTAAAAAACAAAAGAAGCGACCAGCGACTGGCAAGAGATCGCGTAAATCAGGGAGCAGTGGCGTCACCTTGTGTCGGAGGCCAAGACTCACTTTGGGTCGCTGAGCCATCGGAGTAAGTAAGTAAGTAAAGGGTTAAAAATACCGTCAGACGTTTTCTAGAAGGAATGGCTTCACATAAGCGTGTCCCCGATCCCTGCCAGATCCTCCGAGGGGTTCAGATCAGGAGCGGAACGATTCGAAGGCGACTCTTTTAGTATCTAACCTCCTTAAATTTAGTTGGTGTAAAATTGTGCTGCTATTCAGCTGCCTACCTTTTATCACGAATTTTGAAAGCAACGTTTCCTCTCACGTTCTATGGTATCACTCGCTTATCATTCTTATCAATCTGTTTCGGAATCCACGTTTCCTATTTTTAGATTTCCAATTTCAGTATGTAAAGTGTGGTGGGTATGACCGAGTTTTCTTACCATGATCTTCTGAGTAGAATCTACCTACTGAACCAGCAGCAGCGGTAGAATCGCTACAAATATGATGCACCTATTGTTTATTAAATTCTATATATTATTGGATAATATTGTGTGTACGTGTAGCTCGATGGCGCAGTGGTTAACGCGCCTGGTTTGCAAGTGCTGAGGTTAAGGCGACGCATCGCTAAACAATTAATCTAATACGGAGCGTTTGCGCCCGCCCCGTACCATAAGAAAAACTGTTTTTTTCCTTCAAATTAAAACTACAAATTATTTAAAAAAAATCAACTAGCATATTGTAGTGTGTGTGTTAAGACTAATCTACTGAGAAAATTTAGATGCCTAAATCGGTCTGGTTTGCCTGTAAAATGCAAATCTATGTTTTAAAAGAGTTTAATTTGATATAATTTCTCTGTTATAAAAGTTGACAAATCGTGTTTCTGCAACTAGCAAAATAAAGTCAATTAAATGAAAACTCATGTCATCAAATATCACTTTCATATGTTTTGTAATTGTTGGGAAAAATCAAGATCCCGCCACGTAAATTTCCAATGACTTTCGGAGAGGCCGGTCACCGGGTATCTCGGGCTCCTCCGTGCTTCGGAAGGCTCGTAAAGCTTTGGTTCTGGTTGCATCAGCAGTCGTTACCAACCACCAATCCGCACTGAGCCCGCGTGGTGTATTATGGACCGTTCTCCTTGCGGTATTTCCATCCATAGGGAAGGCTCGAGGCCCAGCAGTGGGCATAAAATGAGCCGATGATGATGATTGTGTGTACTCGTATTATTTATTAAACACATTTTTCTTCTTAAAGAACTTGTTTGAACTTCTTAACCCTATACTTGGCAGAGTTTTTATTGTTGAACTATACATATATATTTTTTGTACAAAATGTGTTCTTTTTTCACTACTCGAAATTTTTTGTAAGTTAAGTGTCTCAAATAATCCACTATGCCAAGAATAGGGTTAAAAAACTCGAGGTTTATAAGTGCAGTTTGCCTAAATAAACACTCTACCACCGTCATAAACACGTTAAGTAGGTTGTACAGAAAATAGCAAACTGCTTTTACATTTGTCTACAGGACATAGGGAACCCAAGTGTTTTCTCCGATTGGAGCCATTATCAAGGCTAAAGATAACGCGAGGGCTCGCATTACGTATCGTAAATCGTTGTTTTTGATTAGCCACGCTTTACCTTAGCGTTGTGGACAATCGCCTTGCAGCGATCCTTTCCAAGTATGGGGTTTACTTTAATATCAGATTGGGAGCGCCTGAAAATACTAATAAACTATGTGAAAACAGCTACCAATTCAAAGTTTTTTTTATTTAAGGGGTTACCGGGTTCGATCCCCGGTCGGGTCAATTAAGAAATTATTGTTTTTCTAAATTGTCTCGGGTCTGGGTGTTTTCTATGTATAATAAGTATGTATTTAAGTATTTTAAGTATGTTTATCCGTTATCTAGTAACCATATAACGAGTTTCATAACGAAGCTTCTCTTGGGCTAGATAATTGGTGTGAGGGTAGGGAAATTTTTTCATTTATTTATTTATTTATTTATATCATAATACAAAGAGGAAGCCCCTGGTCTATTTCACACCTGACGATAGGTGATAATAAGAATAGGTTAGAATAGAATAATCTTTATTTTTTTTGGAGATAGATTGCTGATTGCCTCAAACGGCATTTTCAGCTTCACCGGGCTTGTTTGGGGGCGGCGAAACTTAAAGGGTCCCTCAAGCCGTGTGAAACGAATCACCTTCGGAGGTTTTCTAGAGGGAACGGCATTACGCACTTAAGTGCGTGTCCCGGTGCCCTACTAGATTCTCCGAAGGGTTCGGATCGGATAATATTTATTAAGGTACTGTGTACATTTTTGCAAGTGATAATACAATATTATGATATAGGTAGGTGTCCACAGTATTACCTATTACGGGCATTCAATATTATTTTGTAAACATAGCATTTACTTAAATATTTTTTGTAGAAAAGTATTGGAGGTGGAAGCGCTCTCCATCAGGAATCCTCAACTATTGAGGAACTGGCGCTAAAAATATTGTTGACTAGCTGACCCGACGGACTTCGGGTACGAAGTCCGCCGGTAGCACCGGAAGCGGTAGCTTTGGCAGTTTTCATAACAACAAAACAAACAAATCATTATGTATTGAAAAATTAAATTGTCATTTTTAATATTTTACGTTACTTATTATTTATGATTCTCACCGTTTAAACCTTCCCTGAACTTCTACTAATATTTCAATGTCAAAATTAGCCAAATCGGTCCAGCTATTCTCGAGTTTTAGCGAGACAAACGAACAGCAATTGATTTTTAAATATACTAGCTTTTGTTCGCGGCTTTACTCACGTGGGCAAATTATGTTTGTTTTGTTTCTTCACACGTGTAGGAATCAGTAAACGCGTGATGATTTGCGCGCGATTTTCATCCACCTCTCTAGGGGAGGTTTCTCGAAAAATGCTTAAACATGTCATTCTTTATTTTTATTGAAAATCTATAGATCGATTAAATTATTCATTTTGATAGTTATTACTTTAAAAATTACGAATCCCCAAAAAAACCTTTTTCCCTTTTTTACTCCCTAATATAAACATATTTCCTGAGACATATCATTCTTTAATACGTTTCAAGAACCCAAATACCAATTTTCATGTGTTTTACTTCAAAACTGACGGACTTTCATACAAACTTTCACCCCCTTTGACTCCTTAAGGTGTGATATTCGTAAAATCCTTTCTTAGTAGCTGGTTACGTCACTCAATTAACCTACATTACAAATTTTATCTAATTAGCTTCAGCGATTCAATTCAATTTTAGGCTCGGCGATGATGAGTCAGTCTGTCAGGACAAGTCATTATATGTATATAGATAGTTATATAGATCACTGAGCAAGTAATCACTACGTTTTAATATAGATAGGGTGACTGACTTAAGTAAGATGGTGGTAACCAGCCAGGCACATTTGAAACAAACTTTTCACTTACTAAACCGAGTACAATATTAATCACCCTGATGGGAATGGATACATATTAATCCCAATCTAATCAAAGTTCCTCGCACGTAATTAAAACTTTTGAGACAGACCAATCAAAAAAGCCTGAAGATCTGAGCGCAAGACAGGAAGTAGTTAGTAAAATAAAAACCTTAGTAGTAAAATAGTTGCGTTTCCAACTATTTTGGAGGTTAAAGTAATTTTAACTTTATCAGGAATATTGTTTTGAAAGTTTACGCGAATACTACACATGGACATGAAACAACTTTTACGGATCTACTCGCGTTTATTTTATACATTAGTTATAATTACTTAATGTTTATCCTGACGTTTTGAACCCTTTGCAGGGTCCGTGGCCACAGGGAGATTGAGGTGTTGGTCTCATAATTAAACGGTAATTAAAAGGGTAAAATAAACGCGAGTAGATCCGTAAAAGTTGTTTCGTTTTATCAGGAATATTATTTTTGAATGTTCTACCAAATATATTTTTAAAAATCGTTTTTAATATCAACATAAAAATTGGCGTAGGCACTCAGAACACCTTAGTGCGAAGCGGGAACTCATTACAGTCGTAGATCGCATAAACGCAGTCCAGTTTGCCTATCAGATGAGATCTCCCTGAATAGCATCATTTAATTTCACGCCATTCTCGGAACACGCGTTTCCATTGTACTTTCAAATTCGGCTTAGTTGACGGATCTTTCGTTTATTTATTTACTGAACGACTTAATTAAAGTTACTAGGTTGCCGATTTTGTAGAGATAAACTTTAACCAACAGCGGTATAAGTTAAATAAAAAATAAAGAAAGAATAGAAGAAAGTGGTCACTTATATAAAAAGACAGATACTGAGTTTTCAAAGCTGTTTGAGAAGCCAGGTAATGCAATTGTAAAATATAAAGATGAGAAAAAGTTTACCAATTCGAGACTGTGGTAACGTTTAACAATTTTTTTTGATATAAACTTCATTTATTTCTATTCAAATTTTTCATGCATGAAAAATAATTAATTAATGTTGGCATAATGCTTTGTTTGGTTTTAGCTTTGTTTTAGTAAGAAATTTTCTAAAACCTTTAATTTATTACAACCATAACAAAAACTGAATACGCCAAAAAAAATTCTATTAATTACAACATTAAATACAACAAACATACTAAAGGCTACTAAAGGCAGCTAAGCAAAACTTAACGCACGATCCGCTCATTGAACTCAGACATTTAAAAAACAAACAAAAAAACGCCGTACGCACCGTGGGCACGCGCCGCCGCAGATTACGCTGCGCCCGCGCACACAAGTCGAATAAACAGCTTTTCACTTTCGTCCGCGTACAGTTAGCCGGGCGCCCGTTGCCCGGCCGCACGCTTCGACGGCTATCGGCTATCAAACGGTGCCGAGCGATTATTAAAAATGCTTTTTTTTCTCATACTTTACTGTATATGTATTAACCGCATTTGTGTATTTAAACTCGAAGCTCGATAGCGTAGTGGTTAACGTGCCCGGTCGGCGATTGATGAGGTTAAGCAACTTCCACAAAGGCTGGTCATCGGATGGGTGACCAAAAATTGTTCATCTTGAGTTCCTTCGTGCTTCGGAAGGCACGTAAAGTCGTTGGTCCCGGCTGCATTAGCAGTCGTTAGCAAACACCAATCCAGACTGGGACCGCGTAGTGGTTCATGGCCCGTTCTCCCTATCCATTCATAGGGAAGGCTCGTGCCCCAGCAGTGGGGACATATAATGAGCTGGTGATGATGTGGTGATGTGTGTATTTAAACGCTGGTCTCAGAGCCTAGGAGCTTAAGACCTTTAGGTTTGATTCCTACTTTGGTTGATTATGCATAAGTCGTACGTCGTTACGTTAAATATTACCTATTTAAACGGTTAGTAGTGAGTGCAAGCACTGAACAAATTTGTTTAAAAAAAAAACAAAAGAAATAAGAATTTTGCACCTCTTTTTTCAGTGTTTTGATTCGTACAATTCACTTTTTTAAATGCAAGGGTTATTTTGAAAATAATAAATCAAATAAATATATAATCTTATCTTATCCCAAGAAGTCTTACACACTTTATAAGCCCCTTACAAATAAACAAAGAATAAGATCCGAATAGTTATTCCGTGTTTTGTCTCTTCTACTCTAACTTGACATGACGTTTACATGACAGGAACAAAACACGGAGTATCTATTCGGAGCATATACTTTGTTTATTTGTAAGGCACTAAACATTTTAAGTGATAATTAAAATCGAGCTAATCTAAACATGATGTTAGATTATGGGAAGTGATAATTAAGATGTTATCTTTAATAACGGTTGTAAAATTGCAAATTTTAAAGGTATATGATTAAGATCGTCTCTACAAAGCAAGTTCTTTTCCCACGACTTAATTAAATTTGTTTCTATGAATTTTAAAAACTTAAGTTAGTAAGTAAGTCGTCAAATGAACTGAACTGTTGTAGAACATGTCTAGCAGTAGACTTATATAGGCTGATGATGATGATGATGATGATGATGATGATGATGATGATGATGATGAACTTGTACTAACGCAATCATATAAGCAAAGCAACACCCGCAGACAGGTAGCAAACTTGAAAGTTAAGATATATTAACGATGTCGGTCTAGCAAATGTGGTGTCCAATAAAAATATATCGAGCTCTGTCATGCTTTGAAAGGCATGTAAAGCTTTTGGTGTCTTTAATTGTATGCACTACATAAGCACACTGTTTTTCTTGGACCTGAATTCGGATGAAAGACTTAGGTAGGTTTGTAACCTAAATAGAAATTATATGCCTTTTTTTATGTAGACAAGAGAGAGATATGCGATATTTATTTATAGTACTTTCGTATTTCAGTAACACAACTACACAACTGCTGAATCTTTTGTAATCGACTCATTACTATTACAACTGAATAGTTATAGTATAGCCGCTATACTCTAGCGAAACGGTAATTCGGCCACGTACCAGCCAACCTCCTACCAACGACAACGTGAAGAATATTCCATAAATCTACCGTGGGAACGGGTCGTCTTCCACGCCCGCATTGTAAATTGGGCCTGAGTCTTACTAATTCAGAATAAATATAAATAATTCGAACACCTGCCAGTGCCATTGCCGTTGCGTCGTCTTAAAATAAATCACTGACAGAATCTGAGTAGAGACAATCGTTTGTTTTCGAATGCAAATATGCTACCATCAAGTGAGTCGCTTTAGGGACTTTTACCTTATTTTTTTACGTAGTAAAAATGCGTTGATAACATTCTAAATTTAAAATGTTTCATTCATTTAATACTACAAACAATGATCTTATGAATGTCACTGATTCGTTCACTCTGTACTCATTCTTCTTGTAACTTTTATGATGTGTATCTTCTACATTTATTGAAATATATAATATTCCAGTGCAATACTCTACACAGCCTTTTTGTTAATAGAATAAGATAAGCAAAACAAACGGTGTTTTATTGCATCACAACCTCACCTTATTTTGAAACAACGCCAACTTTTACCATTCAAAACAAATGAAACGACTCAACCAATTCCCTTGGAATTCAAAATTAACAGCACAATAATTTTAACACCATAAATAAAGGACCTTATACGAGGTGATTAAGCTGCGTTCGTTTATGGTGCTATTATAACGACACTAAACAGACGCTGACGTTTCATCGAAATCGAGGGGTGCCAAAACAAAAGCAATCTTGGAGGCCATTTTTAGGGTTCCGAACCCAAAGAGTAAAACGGGACCCCATTACTAAGACTCCGCTGTCCGTCCGTCTGTCTGTCTGTCCGTCTGTCACCAGGCTTTATCTCATGAACAGTGATAGTTAGACAGTTGAAATTTTTCACAGATGATGTATTTCTGAAAACAGAATAAAATAAATATTTAATGGGGCTCCCATACAACAAACGTGATTTTTTGCTCGATATTGATAACGGCAACAGGTAAACGCTGGCAATATTTACAGAATATTTAGCTATATATTTACTTTAAAAATAAATAAATTAATTAAAATAAAACAAATATTTAAGGGGGGCTCCCATACACAAACGTGATTTTTTTGCCGTTTTTATAGATAACTAGCTGATCGGTGGATTTCGTACCGCTTTGACAGTTTCCATGACAACGAAACAAACAAAACGTTGACAGTTTCCATGACAACAAAACAAACAAATCATTCGTCCGCTTAAGAACATCCGTATCCCATGATGGACCCTTAGAGCAGCGCCACCTACCGGGTACAATTGTAAATCTAAACCATTCTCGAATGCACTTGAACACACACAGAAAATTTCATCCAAATCGGTCCAGACGTTTAGAAGGAGTTCAATAACATACACACGCACAGAAGATTTATATATTACTATAGTTGACTCGGCGGAATTCGTACCGCTTTGACAATTTCTATGACAACAAAACAAACAAAGACATCAAAGGTTTCACAGCTAGGAAGATTTTGTATTGAAAAATTAAATTGTCGTTTTTAGTATTTTCCGTTACTTATTATTTATGTTTCTCACCGCTTAACCCTTTCTTGAACTTCCACAAACATTTCAAAATCAAAATTAGCCAAATCGGTCCAGCCATTCTCGAGTTTTAGCGAGACAAACGAACAGAAATTGATTTTTATATATATATAGATATAAAGATATGGTATGTATAAAGCTTACCTTCTACAGTTTTTATATATATTTTTTTATATATAATTATAATGATGGTACGGAACCTTTCGTGCGCGAGTCTGACTCGCACTTGGCTGGTTCTTTAAACCACGGCAGACTAGATTCTTCTTTTTAAAAAATCCACAATCGTGTGTCGGTGGTTGCACCAAGATGTCTTCCATTCAAACCGAGCATTATCCGTTAAGGGTGCGCCGTCCATAAGTGACAAGTGTCATATGTTTTATTTGAAATGTCGTCGTCCATATTTATTAGATGCCGCGCGGCCATACTAATTCTGTATGGGGAATTTAAGGTGCTTAATAAAAAATAATTATTTAATTAACCACTTGATTAATCGAAAATGTAGTCTAGCAATTTGTAGTTTAGCCTTTGATGATTGTTTAGACAAAATCAGAGGTACAAAAATTTAGATATACTATAAGAAATTTACTAAACGCCGCCACTCGTTTTCATGATTTTTGCCTAACTTTAAATGATATTGTAGAAAAAACTATAGCGTGTTATGAATTTATGGTTCTGACAAATTGTAAACACGTTCCCTATGATACTAAATATATATTTTGTTCATTTAATACGATAGTATTTTCAATTATATCTACTTAACCGTAACTGCATTTTTGGCATTTTTTTGTCGGCGCACCCTTAAGCTTCGTCAAGGAACTAAGCAAAGGCATTTATTTTCTCCATTTCTTTTACAGCGTCAAATATTGGAAAATACCCATATAATCCAAAATATAAAGGACAATGACAGCTTAAATGTAAATAAGATAGTTAATACAATGCAGCATGATATTGTTTTGTTGTTCTTTTGAACGGTTGAGCGGGAAAATTAACTTCGTTAATCTAAGGTTAGGTACCTTAGAAGATTTTTTATATCGCTGTCATTTGCCGCTAAGCTCAAATTTAAGGCCAGCCACTTAAACATAAGATAGCCAGTTCCTCAGTGGTTGAGTATTCAGGGTGAAGTGCGTTTTCTGCCTTAACGTCACTGAGATAAAGGTACTTAAGTTAAATCAAGAAGAAGACTAATCTTACCATTTAGGAACTGACAATTAAAACAAAGAAAATATCTTAAAAACTGTAGGTTGTAATAGCGTTCGACCTTTTATTTTTCGGCGTAATGAACTAAACCCGGTAAAACCAACACAAGTAACTACATTTTGCATTTAAATTCATACGCGAATTTCCTTATACTCTTTCAATGCGTTTACGCAGCAAATAGAGACACATACATTGTTAAGTAAGAGAAATCTTCAAACTAAACGAAAGCCTAATCGGTACAGCATCAAATTTCAACATTGCGTGGTACATTTATAATCACAAGATGTGTAGATCGTTCATCAGTCGTATACGTTGTGAGAGCGAAAACATACGAGTATAGATCGCGAGATACCGCTGCTAGGAAAACTACTGATGTTGCCAAAGATTTGTGTGTGTACGTCGTTTATGGCAGCGAAAATTGTAATGGATAAGAGAGTTGCTTGTTTTTACTCTTTATACGGCAATATCGTATCTGAATATAGAGTATCTATAAATTAATACATGAAGCAAAAACCTTGTACCCCATTTTTACGAAAATTGCGCGGACGGAGAAGTATGAAATTTCGCACACTTATAGTTTACATAGAGAAGTTTATCCGAATGAGGAACGAGCATTGCATTAGTAGCTTATAATTCATATCTATAACCAGATACGCTGGCCGCTGCTATATCAAGTTCGATCTATTGGTAAAAATATGAAAACAAATTAATATTAAGCTAATCAATACTCTTTGCTAAATCCCCAAATTGATTTCTTAATATAATTTTTTACGCTAACATTTATCATTCGTATTCAAACATGACAACGTACAACAAGGAATATTTCAATTTATTATTGAATTATACATAAACAGTTAATTATAATTACAGCCTACATTCTTGGAAAACCGCGAGAGTTATCCGTGGAGGAATGTCTTAATTTGAGGTCAGGATTATAGCGAGACTAAACGAAATACAGTAGATCCACTTTAAACAGCCGCCTCTGTGGTCTTGTAGTTAAGGTCTCAGACCCAGTGGTCCCGGGTTCGATTACTAACAGATTTGTGTATTCGGTTGGTGGTACGGCCGGGTAGGGTAGGGTAGGGTTGTTTGTCCGCCTGGCAGCTACTACCCATCTTATCTAAGTATGTCGCCATAATTTGTTGTAGCATTGTTGTGATCCCGCAAATAGAGATAAAATCAGTAGTGCCTCAATAGTTGAGGTTTTCGGGTGAAGTGCGCTTCCACTTGCCTTCAGAACTTTTTGCTGCAGATGGCCTTTACAGAGTAGCAGGGCTTATGGGCGGATAAATTTGATGAAAATCTTTTTCTCAATTAGTCGGGATCAATCCATGACTTCTGAGTCAATGGTGGTATCTCTCGGCTATAAAGGAAGCGGATTCATCTTATTATTATTATTTATTTATTTATTTGTTTTCGGGAGTCTTACAGCAAAATAGTCTAGTAACTAAATAATACACAATAAATATGGCGATGCTAACAACAAGTCTCTTTTTCATCATCATCAGCTCTTTTTTATGTCCCCATTGCTGGGGCACCAGCTTTCCCTATGGATGCAGAGGGAGAATGGGCCATAAACCACCACGAAGGCCCAGTGCAGATTGGTGGTTGTTAATGACTGCTAATGCAGCCGGGACCAACGGCTTTATGTGCCTTCCGAAGCACGGAGGAGCTTGAGATGATAAATTTTTGTCACTCATCTGATGACCGGCCTTTGCGAAAGTTGCTTAACCTCAGCACTCGCAGACCGGGCGCGTTAACCGCTGCGCCATCGAGCTCCTCATCTTTTTACCAACCTATAAACTTCAAAGCATTGCAATGTTGACAAATAGTGCTCATTGTTCCAAAATCCACCGATTTATCGCCGGCGTAATCGACTGTTGTATCATATTTAAATGCCAAACGTTCATAGGTAATTGTTATGGTTGATCGTCTGGTTTGTTGCCTCTCGCTTGAAGTCGTTGGTATGGGTTCTTCTGGAGTCGTGGTAGACTTCCCTAGAGAAATTCTCATTCTGTTTGCCTCCAAACGCTGCCTCCGCTCTTCTTCAGTCTCATTGTTTCGAAGATTGTCCACTCGACTTGCATTACGCGTACGCCGACCGATATGTTGACGCCTCACAGGTGGCATTTTCTTTAAATCAATAACAATATATAACACTACGATAAACCTTCAAACACACGAAACACCGATATTACTTTTGCAAAAGAAGCGGTAATTCTATTTGATTGATATGACGTACCATGTCATATGACGTACTGTCCGTCTGAAGTTTTCAAATGCTGGCTGAAGAACTGTACGTCATTGTGCCACATTCACTCACTCACTTTTTATATCATGATATTTATAAAAAAGCTAGCGGCCCGTCCCTGCTTCGCACGGGTGGACTTTTTTTATATATTTTTTTTTAATATAGCCTACGTTACTCAGCGCTAATGTAGCATTCTAATGGTGAAAGATTTTTTAAATCGGTTCTGTAGTTTTTGAGTTAATTCGCTACAAACATACATACATACATACATAAATACAAAGGTCTCCTCTTTATAATATTAGTATATAATAATTAGTATATAATAGATCATATTTTAGTATAAATATCTTTTTTTCTTTTAATTTTCTTCTGTACAAACCCAAACCTTGTCCTGACAATAGCAAACACACAAAAAAAGAATTATACAATTTTGTGCAGTCGATTGGAAATTATGCGCGTACATACATTTCAGTGATTCATTTTTATTTATATAGATCTCTTTTTTCCTTTAATTTTCTTTTGTACGAACCTTGTCCTGACAACAACAAACACAAAAAAAAGATTTATCCAATTTTGTGCAGTCGATCGGAAGTTATGCGAGTACATTCAGTGTTTCATTTTTATTTATATATAGATAGATAGAAAAAGATAGATAGATTATTGTAACACTATTAATGCTAGAATTACAAATTCATAGTGCTATCTATATGTTATCTACTGACAACCTCCGTTCACTATACAGATGTTTTACATAACTCGAATATGTATCAGTTAACTGAATTTGAAATTAATAATTAGGCACAATGTCAGTAATTACGCGATCCACTTCAAAACTGCTGACGGCTTTAATACTGGAAGTGGTTACTAATGAACTGGTTACGGATATTACAACTGGGGGATATGTGTTAATCTTATAACGATTTGTGTTAACAAACTGGAATTAGATAATCCATTTAACATTAATGAGATATGTTCTAATCTTATTATTGATATTTTGCGTTTTAACGATATAATGTATTTAGTTTAGGAGTCCGATGGTTATGTTGTTACTGTGTATTAAGTCGCAGTGGTTACTGTTTTGCGATCTTGAAAGTTAAGCAACTTTCTATACCGGGTTAAAGGATAAGTGACCATGTTTAAGTATTGTGAGCTTCTTGGAAGTTTGTAAGGCACGTTGAGCCGTTGGTCCCGGTCGTTAAAACCCACCAACCCGCATAGGCCAGTGTTGTGGGAAAAGGCTTGATCTTCCCATGTGTTATTTTTCAAGTATAAAAGAACTTGGCCTTCTTGAGGTCCTAGGTACGATTTCTAGGACCAGCTAAGTGTGTTTCGATTTTTTTTATGTATGGGCTTTGTGATGATTACGAACCTGCATTCGACAACGGTGGTAGTGAAAGAAGACAATAATTTTAGTAATGGAGGCATTTGCCCAGCAATGGGACAGTATAGGGTAATCACTTAACTGTCGTTCGTTGTGAATATATCTGTCGACACTGCTGAAGAGCATACGCGATTTTATCCCTGCTTTCGTGAGACATCATCATACTAATGCACAATCTAAAATGTCCCGGGAGACATTTTGCAAGCAAGCTTTTAGGTTAATAGCCTTCTGCGGTTAGCCCAAATTAGGCCGCCATATTTTGTATAAGCACAACTCAAAGCACGGTACCCATATAAAGGTGTATAACGTAATGTATCTGATACTGTATCAAATGAGTACGTCCGTCGGCGCGACCCAGCTCGTCGAAGGATCGCAGCGTACAGTCAGCAATTTTTTTTTTGTATAATGGAAAGCTCTGATTCGTATCTGTATCTGAGTACCACCGCATCCCGGGAAGCGCGGATGGTTATGAGAGGTACTCCTTACAAGTTCCCGCCTCCCTCCCCGAGCCCGAGGGCCTCGACAAGGATTCTGGAGAAGGTGGGGCCTACCCACTAAAACCACTTTACTTTCCCTTCACTGGTGACCACGGTGGTTTGGTAATCACTAGTCTTCACCTTTTTTTTTGAGAGAGATTATTGCCTCAAACGGCCTTTTCAGCGTCACCGGGCTTTTTTGGGGGCGGCGAGGTATGTAAAGGGTACCTCAAGCCGTGTTGAAACGAATCACCTTCAGAGGTTTTCTAGAGGGAACGGCATCGCACACTTAAAAGTGCGCGTCCCCGTGCCCTACTAGATTCTTTGAAGGGTTCGGATCGGATCGGGGAGATAGTTTTCATCCTAGCAGCATTCGCCGGAAGAGCACGCTCGAGGAAGTTTGAGCGTGCTCCAGACGTCCTGAGGCTAGCGGACGGCTAGGGACTTACCGTATCTAACCGTCACTTCAATACGAGGGAATGGGGTAGGCATATTGCATATTTATCACCAGCTCATTTTATGTCTCCACTGCTGGGGCACTTCGAAGCACGGAGGAGCTCGAGATGATAATTTTCTAGTGACCCATCCGATGACCGGCCTTTGCGAAAGTTGGTTTACTTTAGCAATCACATATCGGGGGCATTAACCACTGCGCTATAGAGCTCCTCATGCATTAGTAGGTTATAAGATTATTATATAATATTATATACAACAATATATATCTATATATATAAAATTCTCGTGTCACATGTTAGTTGCCATACTCCTCCAAAACGACTCGATCGATTTTTATGAAATTTTATATGTATAATCGGTAGGTCTGACAATCAGTCGTAATCTTAGTCTATTTTTCATATCCCTAAGTGATAAGGGTGGTCCACCCCAAACATTTTTTTTTTACAATTTAATTTTTCAATATAAAATGTTCCACTATTTGTTTGTTTTGGTTAGAAACTGTGAAAGTGGTACGAAATCCGCCGGGTCAGCTAGTATAAAAAGCTATATATAAAATATTCATTCAGATAAATGAATACGACAACGCGACTTGCTTTGCCTGCCTTCTGATAACCAATTTACACAATTCGGTTCAAACCTTGACACCAATCATCATTAGTAATGATGGATGGTTTGGTTTGACTGACCACGGGCCCTATAACTTGTATCGCCCATAAGCCCTACTTTTTCATCGATACGCGTAGTTCATATAGTTTAATTACTTAACGGTACTGGGGACGATACGTCGAACGTTACTTGTCGCTGAGTTTGAACAATTGAATCATATTTTTTAATTCGTTATTATTATTTAGCCTATATCAATTAAATTAGCAGAGACCACCCGGGACCCCAGAGCTAGCAGCTACCTGGGACAGCTAATAAGCCTCACTATTCAACGTGGCGATGCTGCTGGCTTACTGGGTACTCTGCCTGATGTGGATGATCTGGGTCAATTTTTTATTTATTTATTAGGTACACAAAAAAGATAAAAATTAAAAAAATAACAAAAAAGCATAATAAATTGTATAAGAGCTAAATTCCTATCTAAAACATGTGTACACAACACAATTAATAAAAAGCGTCCATGTTTAAATTTACCTAATCTAAAACTATACCCAATAAAAAACTAATTATATACATAGAATGGTGAAAAATTAAAATGTAACAAATTGAAAACTTATTCTAGGTTAATGTTAACATCTTTATGAAGTTTTCTTAATACGTGGGAGATGCCGAGCCGAGATTTCCCGGACATTTTTTTTTATTCATGTATTTTCATGGAAAATATGTCTTATATGTATTTATAAATTATATAAGATAGTTTTTAAGTTTAGTTTCAAGTAGGTAATTAAAGTTATTTTGTAAATATTTATCCAAATAATATATTTTAATGTAACTTAAATACAAAATCTAAATAGATACTAATTTAATTAAGATCACCATTTACTTGATTCAATTACCTGTATAACAAAAGCAGGTTAACTTTTTAAACTACGAGATTTAAACAAAAACTTAACTTATTTGCAGGTTTTAGGAAACGTCAATGTTCTAATAACGCATGTATACAACGTTCGTAAAAACAACAACAAAGAACAAAGTAATATGTCGGTATATAGATGCTGTTCAAAGCAATCTAATCTTTAAATCGCAATAAATTAAAGTAGTAATTCGAGTTGCCCCAATCGGCAAAGGCAGTGAAGTGCCGAATAGAAATGCCAGCACCAAATCCTGGCACTAAACAATGCCTTAAGTATAGCAATTCTTATTAAGCGCTTTTTCAATAGTCCGACGCTGTTAAGTATTGGAATCTCGAACACATAGATTTTAAGTTCGATGAACTTAGCAAGCTATTGTTTATAAAAACAATACATTTTCAAAAGCAGATTGGTATCTGCTCCGGAGGTCGAGGTATGTGGCGATTGTGATGATGGAGGGTTCCATGGCGATGGTAAATAACGACTGCGTCTCTTTATGTGATGTTGTATATTTACAGTGACTACATTGTGACTGACTTATTATCTAAACCTTACAAGACTATTTATACAATATAAACTATGTAGATGTTGGACGGAGGATGCCGTGTCTTATCTATAACAGATCTACACGCGATCAGGAATGCGTTTACAAACTCTTTAACCATACGTGAGGATAAGAAATTATTTGGCGACCGTAGGCCTCCACAGTATTTTATCTCCCAGCAATACTTCGACCCATCGAGATCTTATAAGCAACCCCATCCAATTCATTCTTCTTCCACTTGTTTTTTCTTTGTATGGAGTTTGCTGCTTATCTCAAACGGCATTTCAGCTTCACCAGGCTTGTTTGGGGGCGACGAGAAACTTAAAGGGTTCCTAAAGCCGTGTGAAACAAATCACCTTCGGAGGTTTTCTAGAGGGAACGGCATCACGCACTAGTGCGTGTCCCCGTACCCTACTAGATTCTCCAAAGGGTTCGGATCGGATAGGGTCTTCTTCCACTGCGAAGCAGATTGGAAGAAACCACCCCTATGGTCTAGTTTAGACCATCAGTGTCAGACCTAGAGGTCCCGGGCTCGATTCCTAGCAGGGGTACATGTTTTTACTCGGTTTATTTAGTGGTAGGACTTCTATACTACCACCTCTGTGATCTAGTGGCTAAGAGCACCGGTTTAGACTCAGAGGTCCCGGGTTCGATTCCCAGCGGGGGGTACATGTTTGTGTACTCGGTTTGGTTGGTGGTAGGGCTTGTTAGTCCACCTGGCTAGCTACCACCATCTTATCTAAATATGTCGCCATAACATCAATGTTTGTAGCATTGTTGTGTTCCGGCAGAGCTAGAGATAAGATAGCCAGTGCCTCACTAGTTGAGGTTCCCGGGTGAAGTGCGCTTCCATCATTGGCCTTATCATCACATTACATCAGGTGAGATCAAGGCATCACTGTGCTTACCCGTAAAATATAAAAAATATATATATTTACGTCCGCCTGGCTAGCTAGTAACATATTAGAAGAAGAAGAATACGTAAGAAGTATTGTCGTGTTCCGACAGTCGGAGATAAGATTGTCAGTTCCGCAGCTGTAGAACATCAGGAAACACTGGAAACATGCGAAAAAGTAAAAATCCCCGAATTAAGCTTTCATGAAAGTGTTTTTTCAACTAAATGAAGAATTAAATATTTATAAAATTTACAAAATACAGTTAAAAAATTAAACGCCTACCCGACCCAGCCAGGAATCGAACCTGGGTCTTCCGCAATCCGGGCGGCTGCACTGACCGCTATGCTACCGGGAAGGCTGACGTAGACGATGAATTTTGTCACTGCTTTTGTAATTTTAGAGTGCTAATAGCGGCACAGCGCGCCATCTATCCAACGGTCACCGGAATTGTAAATTTTATAAATATTTAATTTAGCTTCAGTGCAGCAATTAGCACTTGAAAATAAAAAGTAAAAATTTAAATGAAGAATCACACAAATTCATATTAATTTGCGTTTATTCCGACCTCCTAATTTATTGCAAGTTCGTAAAAAAATCTAAGTTAAGGGAGTCTGACACAGTCCGGGAACTAACGAAATATTGCAAAGCCTATCTGTATGTGTGTCCGAGCCATTATCGAAGAGCGGTGAAATAGAAGCCTCCTTCTTTCACCTTAATGAACAGAACAATTGGATAGCCTTAACGGCGAGAACTTTACTGGTGGCGGGAGCTTTCATTAGTAATTAAACCTTATGTACCTACTAACTTAATTAGTTCTTCACAGAGGTAAGTAACATAGAGGACTTACATGATACGGAACTGGTAACATATTGAATGTTATTTATACTTTATTTGAGAAACTGATTTTATCTTGTACAGTTAGCAACGGAAGTTGCTGACCGTACAAGATACCTACAGAACAGCTTTTTCTAAAAAAATTTAGAATAATTATTTGTTTTGACAAAGCGCTAAGTGAAAAAATTATGAAGACCCCCCTATACAAAACCGTGTGCTATTAACTAAAGTAGCATTCAGAAACATCTTCAGTCCCACGGCTTTAAGCTTCAAGAATTTTCAGATGGCACTTACAAAACAACACTATAAAAATAGTTTTGCTCATCACAAAACATAACGTTTATAATTCAACAAAATAAGATAAGGGATAATTTAATGCGACCCTCCATAGCCCATTTATCCGGTAAGTTAATAGTAGCCAAGATACATTACCTAACATAGCTATTGGATACCCATTAGGAGAGCTTAATCGGACTTACCGATAAGGGGCAACTTGACTCATAAATTTAACAATAAACTTCTGAGTACCGTGTACTTAATACTGTGAAGATATTAAAAGGATAAAGGTGGGTTTAAGTATTGGAAAGTACTCTTGTTGTTACTGAGATATGACTTCGAGAAAATTAAGGAAGACAATCGTGTAGAAAGCCTTCCCCTTTTAAAACAGCTCTAAACCACCAAACCGAGATATCACCAGCTCGTTTTATATCCCCACTGCTGGGGCACGAGTCTTTCTTATAGATGAAAACACCAAAGTGAGAACGAGCCATATACCACCATGCGGGCTCAATGCGGATGTCAAATGATGGTTGTCATAGAAGACTGCTAATGCAGCCGTGGCTCTAAGTGCCTTCCGATGCCGAACTAAACCAAGATATAAAAAGGTTTAATTTAAAAATATGTAATTTGAAGAACCGTGTGACGTAAGAGGTGCCAGCAAAATTTAAACCCAGTATTCACGTACCGAACAGCCCAATTTGACTGATTGCAAGCACACCTCATTTGAATTCGCATTTTCGATCAATTTATTCCAAAAACGAAATTGCACACACGCTCCAATAATATCGTGAAATGAGATTGAAATGTTGGTTTGCTTTATCGGAGTTTGATTGCGCAGTGGTTAGGAAGTTCGAATTGCGATCGAAGCCTTGGCTGGTCTCCGAATCACCACTAGTGACCAAAATTCATTATCCGGCTACCGTAAAACGGACCAAATGTTACTTAATGATAGCTACTGATTCTTAAGAAGAGACGTGGCACCAACATTTCGAGAAGAGCTAGTAAACAAAACCTTTTTCCTTTGATCATTAAAAATAGGGGTTAAAATCTAATTTAACACTACGATTGATACGATACGATTGATATTATACGAGCTAATACGGGCGTTAAGGAGCTCCCTCTCTTAAGATATCAGCTGGGATGACGTTTCAAACAATTGGCATTCTTTCGCATAAACAAAACTATTAACAGCGCTTGTGTATTCCAATAGAACGAAGTAAGCTGGCTAGCTTTTCCGGATTAAACAAGAAGATATACTGGTAAGAAAACATCAATATTTCATCACTACCAGCAGTGGAACACGAGCTGCTGATGATGATGATGATGATAGGAGTTAACAATTCGCTACGCTTTCCAACCCTCTGAATGTAGATTCGTGACTTCTGTAACGACGCGCGCTTACCGCTTATAGCGTAATTGCCCTTGTTTCGCATATGGATTTCACTTGTATGTAAGAACTGTAATTTTGTAAGTTATATATAAACCTTATAACATGTTTGGGTTGAGACGCTTATAATCGTTGCGAAATGTAAAGTTAAAGTCAACAGTAAATTTCTCATGTAAGTAGATAGTACCTGGATGGCCGAGCTTAGCTGGTTTTTTTTGGTAATTTTCCAAAAATGAAACCTAGCTAGATCGATTTGTCGCCCCCGGAAACCCCCTGCATACTAAATTTCACGAAAATCGTTGGAGCCGTTTCCGAGATTCAGATTATATAGGTATATACATGAATACAAGAATTGCTCGTTTAAAGGTATTAGATGTATTTTACAATATACGAGTATACACATGCCATATAATATGATAAAACATTAACACTATAAGACCGAAGATGGACTGCTGAGGAACAAGGTGTCTCTTAGTGTCGAAAAACAATGCTACTAACTTTAATGTTATGGTGACATGTTCAGTTAAGATGGTTATAGCTAGCCAGGCGAACTTAAAACAAGCTAGGGCTTGTTGGCCAATAACCAATCTAACCCTGAATCTAACTTTGTACGTCTGAGACGGGGTGTATAGCCACTAGACCACAAGAGGCGTACCTAACTGTGTCCTTTATATAACATTGCGTCCACAACCAAGATTTTCACTCTTGAAAACTGAAAATCAACGATGCCGTGTAATATCATTTTTCATGCTTGTCACGGAGAAATATCAGTTGTGATTTAAAGGATAACAAAAATATACTTCTTCTTTTACTTACAACGTTAAGCTCTTCAAAAATTACAGGTGAACTGTCATGACAAAAAAAATGCAACTAGTAGGTATATAAGCAATCAAAAAAAATAAACGTACACTAAGTCATAATGGATTTTATTACACAAAAAATGTTACCAACAAAAATTGGAGCATCCAATGGAAATGCGTAAATAGGAAAGATTGTAGTGCATCAATTACAAAAGATGAAACGAGAAAAATCATTGTAGGTATGCCCTTTGCTTTTATCCCCTTTAATGATAGGAGAATAAATTAATTAATTAATAATAACAAATAAAGCGCACATCCCCCCAAATCCTCAACGACTAAGAGACTAGCTAAGTAGTCTCTAGCTGTCAGGACACAGCATCGCATCGCTAATAACATAGTTGTCAAGCACAAACACCTAGATGAAGGGGATCAAAATTTCAATCTCATTTCACGTGATTATTGGATCAACCGAGTATGATATATGGTCTATTGTGGTTTTTTTTTGAGAGAGATTGCTGATTGCCTCAAACGGCATTTTCAGCGTCACCGGGTTTTTTGGGGGCAGCGAGGTACGTAAAGGGTACCTCAAGCCCGGATTTCTAGAGGAACGGTATCGCACACTTAAAAGGGCGCGTCCCCGTGCCCTACTAGAATCTCCGAAGGGTTCGGATCGGATCGGTATATGGTGGTGATTTGGAGATCATCTACTGCAAAAGGTTAGTTTATTCTGGTTTGCAATCCGAACTGCTTAACCGCTGCGCAATCAAACTCCGATGCGATCATGATAATTTCAAAATAAAAATTGTCAAAATTTTAATCTCATTTCACGTGATTGTTGGATCAGACCGAGAACAACCCCGTGGGCACCCGGGACACAAAATAAAGCCCGGCATCGGCATCTCTTAATCACGAGGCCATCTGACGTTAGACGGTCTCAGATATAGTTGTAGTAAGTAAGTTTCTCCACAAACAAAAGACAGAGTCAGCGGTTTGCGCAGTAACTCATCAAACCACGTCTGTTTGCCGACATAAGAGTGCCAATAGCCCTGTGAGGCCGTCTCACATTGCATACGACTTTGTATCGTAGGTACGTGGTGACATAAATATTTCTGTATCTTATTATATATTATTGTATTTTCATTAACACATAAAAAATCTGATCAAGCTAGGATTGATTTCGCACAACGGAACTGTAATCTCCTACGTACACTAACGACTACCTCGCACCTATTGTACGACCAACAAAGCCAAAACCAGCTACAATGCTGGTTAATCGGAATGTATCGTGACTATTCGTGTATGTTTGTACGATTCCAATTCGTGCGGAAACGCATCCAAAGTGCAGCCGGCCTAACGCTCGTCACAACACGTGTGCATCACAACAAACAAATGCCACTCGCACGTTTTCGGTCGCCGCGCGCGCCATTTTGTTTTCACCGACTTTCCACAATGTGAAAATGTTTACACATTGCCGCGGAAATCTTACAATTACGACCCTACAATTGCACCATTGTGGCCGAGTTGAAATTGGAATGTGAAGAGTCTTACAGTGACCGCCACAACATGCCGTGGTGTCGCCAGTGTTGGACACAGTAACACCGTGTTTGACATTAGTTTTGCCCAAAAAAAAAATTTATGAAATTTGAAGAAACTGAAGAAACTGATGATCTGTATTAAATTGTTGCTACATATTGTTTTCTAAAGTTTACGCGAATACTACACATTGAAATGAAACAACTTTTACGGATCTACTCGCGTTTATTTTACACATTACTTTTAAATAATGTTTATCTTGACGTTTCGAACCTTTTGCAGGGTCCGCGGTCACATGGAGACTGAGGTGTTGGTCGTCTCATAATTAGTTAGTAGCTTGTATACCCTCATTTAAATTTAATTAGGTATGTTCCGTTTCACGCAGAAAGAGCTTACAGTGTCTTTTGGTCTGGCAGTATGGTGTTGGGGCTGGGATTTAATATTTTGTATGATGGGATGACCCAGGCTGGTGGTAGATTGCAACCATCTTCTCTGTTGAAATTAGGATGTTTTTTAATTTCAATAGCCTCGCGTATCATCTTATGGATGAATCGTTGTTCTCTAGCGAGTATTTGTGGTTTATCAAATCTGATGTAATGGTTGGGCCCCTCTAGGGAATGTTCGCATACTGCAGACTTATTTTCGTACCTATGCTTAACGTGGGCTATATATTCTTTATACACTTCTCTTTGTTTGCCCGATGTAAGAGAGCCCACAGTCGCAGTCCAGTTTGTACGTACACGCTTGCATCTTGAAGGGGTATCTTGCACTTGACAGATCGTAAAAATTGGTTGATCTTCTTCGGCGGCTTGAAGTAAGTGTTGATTTAAGCTCGCTTTAAGATATGTCCAATCTGACACCTTTCATATGGAAGTACAGCAGGTTGGCGCTCGACTGTGGTTGGTTTATTGCGTTTTCTGTGACGAAGCCGTGGTACTTTCAGTTTATTATCCTGTAGTACGTGCTTGAAATGCTGAAGCTCAGCAGCCAGGTGTTGGGTGTCACAGATGCCGCGTGCTCTCTGGAACATTGTTGCTACAGTCAAAAGTCTGTAGCTGACTGCTATTTCTGATGATTAAATAAAAAGTGCTGATCACGAAAACTGTGCGACTACCCTAAGTAGGTATTGTTATTATTTTTAATTTTATTACTACTGCTCGTAGATTCAGGCCAACCATAACACACAACGCTACCTCAATGTTTGTAGTATGTATGGGTTTAACGAAATGAGACTTAGCCAAAGTAACATTAAGAAATCGATAGCGAAGTTCGAAAAGAATAAAATGTATGGTATTGACATATAAGATTGACCACGTGATTTAGCGCGGCTTATTTGGCTTATTTAACATTAGACACCTAGCGATATTTGATAACAACCGGGAATCATCGGATGAACGATTAACTTGCACCATACGTTGTAAAAGTAGCCTAATAAAAGATTGCGATTAATTTATTTTTAAAGACTTAGTTAAGTTACACTTTATCGTCATTTACAGTTTGGGTTCTGGTATTGAATTCTCATATTTTCTTTTAAACATTTATATACAAGTAAATTCCATTTGAATCGAGATATATATTAAATGCCCTTCTCTCTCAATCTTTTAATACAACCATCAGTTTGTCCGTCACTTTGACCTATAGCATATATTCCATGAACTGATCACTGGTCACTTACAAAATTCTTCTTGCTTTAATTTTTTATCAACATTTTGAAAGTAACATTTTAATTTTAATGTCTGATGGACACTAATGTTATAAGTTATTACATTAGTCTCCAACAGACATTACAATCTATCTAGTAATAACTATATTCTGGGTCGGCATGTCACACATTTTGTTAACAAAAGACGAACGTCCTTTATGTGTAATACTTTTCAAGAAATATTAAACAAAAGCCGATAAGTAAATAGGTAAACAAAACAAAGGTTTGGCGGGAAAGCGCGAAGTCATAATGTTTGCGGTTCTGTTTTAATTTCCATAACTGGCGTTTTACCAAATATTAAGATTGAATAATGGTACGTCAAGTGTTTGTGAACATGCTTGAGTTTTGGCAAATAAAATTAAAATAATATGCAAACGCGTCAGTTTTGAAATCCTCCCCAGAAGTCCGCATGAAGTCTCACAGAAAATCCAATTTTAAAGGAATTGGGTGGAATAATATTATCATTTAACAGCTATCTTCTAATACTATCAACGAAAATACTTGTACAGTGTATTTGCCTGACTTTTAATTTGAAATGGTGTATGTGCATATAGCACACAGAATAAAACAAGTTCATTTTTGACCTTTTTAAACGACTTTCCCATGGTAATACCGTAGCATGATCTTAGTGATCTCAGGCTTTGAACACAATTAGTAGAAGCTACTTAGGAAACTGGACCTGCCATCAATGTAACCTATGATTTCAAAGTCTAATAACGGTATGTCTCAAAAGATTTGACAATTGAAACCAATAATGTTAAGTTAATTCTAGTTTAACAGCTGTGTCGTATTAAAAAGTCTCATCGCCTAAAGTACTCGCGTATTTTTTACTATCAGGTCAGTGACTCGCGATCGATTTGATTGATAAATGGTACCAGTAGAGTAATGGAAGCGGCGAGAGAGATCCTCTTCGGTTGATTAATAGATTGATGAGAACGCAAAAAAACAATATCGATTCTATTTCGAATGGATAAGTGAATTATATCATTGACCTTAGACAATTGATTACAGTTGATTCAGAAGATACTGATTGCAAACTTCAATTTAGTTGTGGCAATGACACTTAAATTGTACGTTGTTTTGTATTCTTCTTTATATGTAAGCTCTTAAACACCATCAGATAACCGTAAGTTTTCTTTATTTAGGGAAGAAACAAAATTTTCTGTAAATATTTAAAAAAAATGGTCAGCAACAATCAAATCAATAGTCCGTAGATTATTTATTTTATTTTAAACTTTTGCAACAAATCATAACAATAGTGGCTTTGATAAAGGACGAAGTTGCACCACCGTGTATTGCTGATAACGAGAAGTTTTAAATATGCTAATAAATGAATGTCGATAATGCACAATGCTAGTTTTTTCCACTACTAGGAAGCGTTTCGTCTTCATCCTTAATATACTCGTTACTCATAATTGTAAGATCGAGAATTCTAGCCGACGATGATTCGTTTAACTATAAACTGGTTCTGCTATGCACCTCGATCCTCCAAACGACCAACATTTACCTACCACAAAGTGCCGCTTACCCTAAAATTGCTTAATCTTACTAGTTAAAACAATTTAAGATGTAGTTGGAAAGAAAGCATCAGCATCATAAGCGGATTTGACACTTCCACACTCTATATCTATGCAAATAATATATATCTACATAATAAACAAATCAATAACAATATTCGTAAGTGAAAACGTCGACAAATGAAATCTTTCAATACGTATTTAATAGGCAGGGCAAATAAATCAGAGAGGTTATAAATTAGCATCGTCTTTAACAGGATGGACAATGAGTGTGCTCGAATGTTTCGTGTTAGTAAGCATAAGGGCAATTGAAAGTGACAGCTCAGGTGGTTAGCGGAAAGTACTTTATATGTGCATATGTAGGGTAACCATGAGTTCTTTATTAGAACGAACTTGGCTGTTTTTTGAGCTTGATTTGAATAACTTTAATCAAAGTTTTAGAACGGGGATAAGTACCGAGTTGCAGCGGCTGATGCATCGGTCGTTGTGTGTAAAGGTATAACTATGATACCCATACTATGTAGTTCGCGTTAATCAAAGTTATAAAACTTTTATTAAAATGGAACGCGACAGTATTTAAGTTGAACAAATTTGTCATATTCATATTCATTTATTGCATCTTGTTGTAAGTATACAGGTGTTACATATTTTTTTTCGCACAAACAAGAAGGAAGAATCAAAACAGCAATTTCTTTCAACACTTATCAAATTTTGATTTATTTAAACATATTAATCAAAAAAGAAGAAGTGCACTCACTTCAAACCATAAACATTTTTCAACATAACCAAACAAAATCATAAATCATTGTTTAATGTTTCGTTACGAATACTGCCTTCGACACAATTTAAATCATTTGTCATAATATTATGGCATAAATTTGTGTTCATATAAATTCAAGTCGATAACTATCTTTCCTTCAAAACAGTATGACATAATGGTCATTAATCAATTCCAAAAACGATAAGGTTAAATCAGAATTAAAAAGTATACGAAGCTAGAATCAAATAGGTTTCTTAAATACCGTTACGTGTAGACATAATTTAAAAAGGATACCTAAGGTGGACAGCTATGATTTATTACTTCGCATGGCTTACTAATTTAGGTTAAATGGTTATACTACTATAACCGTTAACTCTTTGGATAATATTTCTATGTTCCATCAGCAAAAACGTTTATGTTCCGGAAATAATCATTTTGAGTTATACCGGAACACAAACATGTTTTATTTTGCTAACTAATGGCTCAATTAGTTCTACATTCCAAAATTATCCATATTATGTACGGAAATACCTATTTTAACGTTGTGTTCTAAGAACTGGATAATAAAATAAAATAAAGTAAACCAAGGAATGCAAGCGGCGAGAAAAGACCCACTTTAATTGATAAACCTGAAACAACACAATGAAATGTAGAACATAAAATGATATTGTTCTTGTCAACAAAACAACATAATTGTAGCATTATGTTGATATTTCTAGATTACAATAGATAACTGAATATTATCATGGTCTCGATTCTAACATTTTAAAATATTCACAGTCGTGTTTCTTTATTTTCTTAGCACATTTTTTTGCATTGTACATTTAATATTTATTAATTTATTTTTTATTAATTATTATTAATTATTAGATACGATTGAAAATGTTTCGAAATAAAAGAACCGAGGGCTATGTCGTTTGTTAATTTCCAAGTCACAAACGACATGGCTTGTTATCCCAAATAAAACCAAGAGAGGTGGTGACCCCACCCGTCAAAGGGCTCCACGTCGCGTCGAATAAAGGTGTTTAGCCTACCAGGTGGTAATTTGTACGAAAGTGAAACCACTTCGCTTTTCACTTTCTTTCGTCTCGCTCGCACCGCTTATCTTTTACGGCTCAGTCGAGGTCACATTTAAAGCGCACTTTACAAGCTCAGTATCAGATAAAATGGTTTTAAGGATTATGAAGGGTTGTGGGATCTCGAGTTTGCGTACAACGAAGCTTATAATTTTATGTTTGTAATAAACAGAGATACTGTATTAGATGTGCGCTTTTACTACACATTGTGCCGTGGAGTAACACAGTCATAACAAAGTTAAAACTGAGAGGTAATATACTGGGATATGAAACTGTGCGTAAATCTGGTAAAGCTACATTATTAAAGCCTTGTTTATTAAGGCGACGGACGCACCGCTAAACAATTAATCTAATGCGCCCCGTACCATAAGAAAAACGGTTTTTTTTTCTTTCCAATTAAAACTACAAATAAGTTTTAAAAAATGAACTAGCATAATAAAAGTTTGTGTTAAGACTAATCTACTAAGACAATTTAAATGCTTAAATCGGTCTGGTTTGCCTGTAAAATGCAAATCTATGTTTTAAAAGTGGTTACTTTGAAAATTTTTTTTCTGTTATAAAAGTTAACAAATCGTGTTTCTACGACTAGCAAAATGAAGTCAATTCAAAAATCATGTCATCAAATATCACTTTCATATGTTTTGTAATTGTTGGGAAAAATCAAGATCCCCGCCACGTAAATTTCCAATGCGTCGCCTTAACTAAATATAATGAAACGAAACGATAAGATTAATTACGTTAACCCAGTGTTAACGTCTCGTTGGCCCAGTGGATGCGCGCTCGGCCCGATAACCGAAGATCCTGGGTTCAATTACCAGGACGGGCAAAGCGTGTTTCAGAATATCCGATAGCCCAGGTTTATGATCACCAACCCGCATTTGGCTAGCGTAGTGATTAAGACAAGCGTGGTGATTAAGCTGTCAATATTTGCTACCGCTATATAACCATCTATCGTTGTTAATGACAATCTGTAGTAAACATTGTGAATGGACAAATGTAGTTAAGTTAAGTTAAGTGTAGTACTTAGACACTGTGTATTGTGAAAGAAATAAATAAAAAATAAAAAATATATTCACCAATTAGGATAAGTTGATTTCAATAATCAACAAGCATTGGGCAGCTTGTAAGATTATACCCTGTGTATTTTATTTTATTTTGTTTGGGGAGCTAACAGAATATTCGCAATATTGTCTCGACATTTAACAAATTATAAGCTAACAACATGCTAACAAATTTAAAAAAATGCAGGTTATAGTACACACGGCCGCAGATCAACCTACCCAAAACTGTCAAATTTCTACAATCAATTTTGAACTTTATGTTTTAATTATAAGGATCAATGTTCATTGGAGAAATTTGACAGATTTGGGTAGGTTGATCTGCCGCCGACTGTACCATAATTAACTTTAGGAAGGTTTATTAAACTGTTGGTGCCAGTTGTAGTCGTAAGGTGGCTGTCGTTTAAGCCCCACTTTGAGCAAGCATGGCCGTGGTGGGTAACGGCCTGTTCTTCCCATAATATGCTATCTATCGTTAATGTCTGAAAGCCCAGCAGTGAAACGTTCATACACTGATAATAAATTATCGTTCCAAAAAGCATTTTCAGATTTAGTTTTACTTTTACGTGAAACGTTTACATAACTATTTTAGTATTTTAACTATTTAGTTTCGATATTAATATCAAGTTAGTAATAATAAAACTATCTTCCAAGTATACACTCTCTATCCCTCGAATACAATTTTCCACTAGGTACCTAAGTATGTTCTTAGTTCTCCAAACATATTTTTTGGAGAATATATTTTTGTATTATTCAGCGAGGATTTGCGGTAACCCTCATAAGTTAGAGTCCATTCCTGACCCTGAAATAAATAACACTCGAGACGATGTACTGTGGGGCTGTGGCATACGTTCTTAGTTGGGTTATTTACGCTGAAATAACAAATAAACAATGTTTTAGTTACGCGCGTTAAACAAAAAATTTTATTGTTATGTGTAAACTGATTAGTTATGTAGGTAATTGGTAACTATGTACCCGTGTAACTAATAACAAATAAATAAACAATTAACACAATATAAAACAGACAAAGTACGTAAAGTATATATTTTGTCTCATTATATATCTTTAAAAAGACGAAAAGGGTTTTCTTCTTAAAGAAAGCGTCTTGCTTTCGTTAAAAAAATACTAGATTTTCTAGATTACTAATTGAGGATACCGTGGGAAGTTATCGTCACTTACTAGTGCAAATTAAACAAATGTAATTATAGCGCAATAATTATACCTTATCCATAATAGCTGAGTGTAATCACTAGTTTTTTATATCAAATGAAATGAAAACGCTACTTTTCTCTCTTTTTTTTTTTATTTCATAGCTCGGCAAATAACTCTAATCCACCTGATGTTAAGTGGAAACGGAGTCGAGACGCAAGGACAACTGGTGCAGCGTGAAAACAACGCAGCATCAGTCACCCTCATTCTCCTCATCCATCCTCTTCATGCCTCGTTTGAAGGGGTCTTTCGTCGATTCATACCATGAGTGATTCATACCACGGTACGAATCGCACAAGGACGCTTTTTGAATTGGCTGTTTCTTAACATGGTATGAAACAGCCAATATATTTTTTGTACTTGTTGTCATAGGAAGGAGGATCTTTATAATTTAATCAATGTTGTTTGCAAGTGTAACCAAATAGAAAGATATTTACCACGTCCATAAGTTTAGATAATCTACGTCCATTCACATTGGTATTTATTAATTTTTCTTACTTTTACTATTTTTTTTTTTTAGTGAAACAATATTTTTTATAAATGTTACCTAAAAGTTTACTTATAACAGTAATGTTTCCGTTTAGTAATACATGGAAATAAGTTGTATGGACGATATGGCAATAAAAGTAGTATGGATAGTTCAGATAGAGTAGAGTTACAACCAAAAATCATAGTAATGAATGAAGGCTGACCTTCCCTAAAAATAACTTTTTAAAGGAGCGATCCTTGTAGGTATATAGGTACGCTATCTATTAAAATAATACCGTGAATATCTTTTTCAGGCCTCATTAAAGCAAGCAGCGTCTCTCCACCGCATTTTCTCATCAAAACCGAGTTTCCTCCGAGCACTGACAATCACACGTCAACATGAATATTCAGTAAACTCTCACTTGATGTCGCACCGCCATTAGAATGCAAGAAAAATATCATTTTCGGAAGTTATTAAATATTAATATTTAAGTCGAAGGGAAAGGTGGTCACGAGACTGTGGAAACACTTTGTTTGACATTAATTTTCGTAATTTATCTGTGACAAATGACATTCGTTTTATGTCGTAAGTGTTCACATTAAAAGAAAATTGAACGCTAATCTTGTAGTTTAGGAAGATTAAAACACTACTTTGTTTACTATCCGATAACTATTCCGATTATTTGACGACCGTAGCCGAGTGGCTAGCACGCCAGACTTTGGGCGGCGCTAACTCTGAGGTCCCGGGTTCGATTCGCGGTCGGGTCAATGTCGAAAAGGAACTATTCGATATTGTGTCAGGTCTAGGTGGTTGTGGTACCGTCGTTGTTTCTGTTTTCCATTAAAAGAGTGCTTTAGCTACTTACCTTGGGATCAGAACAATGTATGTGATGTTGCCTAATAGATTATATTATAGGTACTATTCATTCGATTACGTTCACAAAAACAAACAAAATATTACTCTTCTTATATGTCACCAGGAGCCGCTGCTTCAATGCCATATGTACCGTCAGCACAATACTCATCGCACGTAACATTCGTGGTAAATAGTTAATAACGTGATGTAATAGGGAAACATGATAAGTAAAATAAGCAAACACACCAGTTCCTGTTTCGTAACTTTCTACAATCAACAAATCTCCCCCGCCAATTTCTTTGTTTATAGATTAATATATATACCTGTATTTTTAGTTATTAAACTAGTCAGAAATTATACTCCGATACATTAACCAGTTGTGTTATTATTTAACTACGGAGCCCGCAACACCATACTAATTCTCGTCTTTGTTAACATGATCAATTGTCAAAAATAACTCACATTAGGCCTTCTAAATAGGCCAGGGACTGATCGGGACTTTATATGAAATGGTTATCTGTTTAAGTTCTTAACGGTTGAACCTAGTTTAAGTGGTTGAGTGACTATAATGTTCTAAACCAGGGATGGGCAAACTTTTTCATTCGCGTGACAATAGGTATTTACTAACAAAATCTATGGCGGGCCAGGCTATTGAATTTTTTGCTGTATTTTTTCAATAAATAAATATCTTTTTTGTAAAAAAATATTGATAGGTATGAATTTTCTGAAACACACACGCACTTGAATTTTTGTTTGATGGTCGCGGGCCGGACTTCGATCATTCACGGGCCGGATATGGCCCGTGGGCCTTAGTTTGCCCATCCCTGCTCTAAACACTTTACACCTACAATACACTAAGGTATCATTTTTCCTATTTTTAGAACGTAACTTTTACGTGTGTTTACCAATAAAAATGTTTCATAATACCATCTTAACTCTTTTCTACGTCATGAAAGGGAGCAAAATTTCAGCGTTCTAGGACCAACTGCCAAAGGAGTGAATGGGAGAAGTACTTCATCAAGAAGACAGCCAGTCATCTTAAGTCATCCCTATCAATTCGTGGCGGAGAATTAAGGTATTTAAAGTAATCACGTTCTTAAATCAAACGGTACGGGTAGATTTCGGTACACGAAAGTATATTACAGAGAGTCCCCATACATTTTTTTCTACTATGTAGCCATTACATATCAGTCACTCATTATAAACATTTAAACTCAAGCTGCGTGTACTTACGTGGCGTGTTGCAAACGCTTACATATAAAAACCGTGTGACCTAGACCAAATTCGAGCCACTATTAAACCTATTTTAGTTATTTAAGTATTTCTCTACAATAAATACTGAAGTTAGTAAATATCCTGAAAGTGAAAACAGGCTGTAAGATAAGCTATTTTTTCTCAAAATCTTAACATTACTTGAATTTTTTAACTAAATAATATATATAAAATGTTTTTGTTTTATTTATATAATTTTAAACGCAAATTTTGTTGCTTTAACTGATCTTTAGTATTTGTAAAAATAATATGATCGGATGTTAATGACGGTAGTTGTTGACATTGAATGAGCGCCTTTGTCTTTCAAAGTAAAAAAGTAAATAGTGTTGAATAATTTCGGCGGGCTGGTTAGAATCACGATAGCTCAATTGGGAGAGCACCTGACCTTGTATGTCAGAAGGGTGCAGGTTCAAATCCTGCTCGTGGATTTTTTTTTCAATATTTGTGTTTTTGTAAATAATATTTAATCGTACTGTCCTAAATGTAGGACAGTAGGCTAATCTGGAAATAATACGATTCATGTGACCGTGACCCGGTGACAAATTCTCACGCTATGATATCGATTACGTGTGCTCTTTTTTCTCTTACTCAATGACACAGGTAACTTGTTTTGTCACCGAAAATTCCTAAGCGATATTTATCATAATCAAATTGTAAATAGTGCACCAAGTATTATATTTCAAAGTGTTTTTCATGTTAGTTTTCATTTCAATATCACCGATGAGATTAAATGTCTAATTGTAAATGAGCTTTTTATACTTTCAACAGTATAAAAAAAAACAAATCAATAACACTTCCAGTATTATTCGCCAGTATGATGGGTTTTCGGTGCCGTTTGTTGCCCATGGTACTACCAGTGGTACCACTGGCAAAATTTTCTTCCCGTAGTACTACCAAGCAGCCTAGTAGTACTATAGGAAAAAAAAATCAACCCGTGGTACTACTAATATAAAAATTCAAAATTCAATTCATTTATTCAGCTTAGGATACAAATAGCTCTTATGAGTGTCACTATGCCATCGGTTAGCAAGTCTACTCAATATACAACGAGTAACAGAAAGGTCAAATTGAAAAGATCTAAAGTGTGTATGTGTGTGTACTAAGTCATGATTATTAACTTTTTCCTTGGAAGGTGGGACGGGCTCTGGTATGGGATGCTACTTGTGTCGATACGATTGCACCGTCCCACATTCCAAGCACTTCTGTAAGCGCTGGCGCGGCTGCAAATCATGCAGAGAACCTCAAACGGCGAAAGTATGAGAATCTGACTGGGGATCTCATATCTGAGCCGTTTGGGGTAGAGACTTTAGCTCCATGGGGCCCGGGTGCTCACAAACTCTTTAAAGATATTTCAATTAAATTAGTAGAAACCACCCGGGACCCCAGAGCTAGCAGCTACTTGGACCAGCGTATAAGCATAGCTATCCAACGTGGCAATGCTGCTAGCTTACTGGGCACTCTGAATGATGGGGATGATTTGGGGCAATTTTTTTATTTATAGTTAATAGTAGTTAATAGTAGTTTACAGTTTTTTGTAAATTTAATTTTAAGTAGTTTTATTATTATCTTGTTTTTGTCTTTGTGTGTAAACAAATAAAGTATCCTCCTACTTTAATGTGTTATGCATTTTTTTATTTAATATTTCTATAGTGACGTCTCATCAAAATAAACAAGTCTCAGCCCTAGTGGTTTAGTAACCTATGTGTACTAACATTCATGATCACTTCTGCTTGCTTATGCGCGCCCGACGCGCATCACTTCACAAAGACATATAAATATTTCATTAACCATTGCATGATAAATTAAAGTTTATTTACTTTATTTGTTTTGACAAGTTAATAATTATGTCTTAATAACAAAACTCAAGTTCTAGATGGGATTTTTTTTTATATTTACGGGTAAGCACATCACTGCCTTGATCTCACCTGATGTTAAGTGATGATAAGACCATTGATGGAAGCGCACTTCACCCGGGATCCGCAACTAGAGAGGCACTGGCTATCTTATCTCTAGACGCCGGCGCCGGAACACACCAATGCTACAAATATTGATGTTATGGCGACATATTTAGATAAGATGGTGGCAGCTAGCCAGGCGGACAAGCAAGTCCTACCACCAACCAAACGGAGTACACAAACATGTACCCCCCGCTGGGAATCGAACCCGGGACCTAAACTGGTGGTCTTAACCACTAGACCACAAATGCGGTTATAGAAACACTTTGGATCTTTTCATTTTGACCACACATTTTCGTTACACGTTGTTTAAACATATCTTAGGTGACGAATGCAATACTAAAGCTTTCAACTCATGTCAGGTAACTGTTAAGCTAACCCGCATCATAGGGAACGAAAGTGGTTTGCTGTAAAAGCAAAATCGCCGATAAGCAGTCGTTAACAATCGCCGTAAAGCTACTTTGTACCCATTAAAAAGTGCTCAAACATAGACTTTGTGTAACATTGTGACTGATAAAGGCTGCCGACACGAATGCACTAGATGTTGTTACTTTAAAAACCGTTATTATAACCAATGTGCATATCTATATACGTGAAGAAAAACTTTGTACCCCTTTTTTACGAAAATTGCGCGGACGGAGGAGTATGAAATTTCGCACACATAGTTTATATAGAGAAGGTTATTCAAATGTTATTTTTTTTTTAATTATGCATAAAAATACATTAAATCTATCAAACAAATATTATACACACTACCATGTATTTGACACACACGCATATAAACTATTTTCAAAAATTTCAAAAATGGAAGAGGAGCGGCCGTGATCCGTCAATGCCAATCCAAACTCACATTCTATCTTTTTTAATTTTTCATTGCTTATGATACAATCCGTGCAGCCTTAATAAAATTGCGGTCGAATTTCGTTTCTTCGTTCGTCACTAGTTTAAATATATATAACAATAAAAATGTAGCAAAGTGCTCGGCCCGATACTCAAATGTTTAATTCCTATGGCGAGCAAAGTGTATTTTGGATTTATCGAGGCATAGCCCGGGTTTGTGATCATCAACCCGCATTTGGCAAGCGTGGTGATTAAGCCATTACTCATTTTTATGAGGCCTTTGCCCAGCTGTGGGACAGTTATAGGCTATTTACTTTACTTTTATGAAAATAATATGTTATTGTTTTCGCACCATATTCCCTGTAACACATTGCAATGCAATCAACTAGCCCAACACATTACTGGAATAATGTAAAAAAATGTAATGTATTTAGCCTATATTTTACTGTCCCACTGCTGAGCAATGGACCCCAAAATTGAAATCAAATCACCTTATCACAACGTTTGCCAATTCCGGGTCGGTGAACACAAAACCGGGCTCCGCGTAAATCGAAAATTTCAAAACACAACTTGCCCGATCTAGGAATCGAACCAGAACTTCCAGATGTTGCCAATGGCCAATTGTTTTGCCACTCGGTTACCGAGCTAAAATAATACGTTTCAAAAAGGCTGAAAAAATGATGCTAGTGTTTAATTATTTTTTTATTAATAAAAATGTGCTATAAGAAGTTTTGTACAAAAGAGTACTTACATGTTTAGTGCATGTGAAACAACGCCCGATTCCACAACAAGGAAAATACCGTGATTATATCTAACTGGAACAGAAACGCTGCATGATTTCCGTTACATCGAAAACCAAATGAAATGACTGATTGTAGGCCCTACCACGAGTTCATTTAAGCACATAAAACAACAAACTAAACATTCGCGTGTTTCGGGTAGTTTAATGAGCCATGCGCGAGTTCTTAAGTCTTCTTATTTCATAACGTCTTAATAGAGTATCGATAGCCTGAATTTAACATAAGAACTGTGGGAATATTAAATGTTTATAAAATTTTGTATAGGGAATTTAAGGTGCTTAATAAAAAATAATAATTTAAATAACCGCTTGATAAATCGAAACTGTGAGACTGACGATTTGTAATTAAAACATTGGTGATTGTTTAAACAAAATCAGAGGTAAAATAATTTAGATAAACTATAAGATATCAACTAAACGCCGCCACTCGTTTTCGTGGTTTTTGCCCAACTTTAAGTGATATTGTAGAACAAACTATAGTGTGTTATGAATATATGGATCGGACTAATTGTAAACACGTTCCCTTTGATACTAAATATGTATTTTGCTTATGTAATACGATAGTGTTTTCAATTATATCAACTTAACCGTGACTTCACTTTTGGCTTTTTTTGGTCGGCGCACCCTTAAACAGAATACGTAAACTCATGGTAGGGCACTTGCAGAGACATGCTACGTCACGTTAGTAATAGCTGCTTATGACAGCCGCGACGACGCTCAGTGGGAAGATGAACATCTTGACGAAGCATATTTGCCGGTTACGCATCGCAATTTGTTATACTTACGCAATGTTACTTTGGTGATTTTCCGGTAGATAGTGTTACAAACAGTATTTGCACAGCCGAATTTATTGCTCGATTAAGGTTGAAGCGATTTCGTTGCTAACTTCAGGAACTTATTCTTAATTTCATTAATCTAATGCTTTAATATATTCAATAATATCAATCTAGGTTCTATTTACTGATTGTTTGTTTTAATTATTCATTTAAATTTTTTAGGCACTACTACAGAATACAATTTCACACATTTTCATAAGATAATAGACTATATATTGCGGATACAAAGATATATAGGTACAAGCGATTGGAAATTGACTGTAAAAATCTTGTAATATACAAATAAAACAAAAAGTATTATAAATATGTTTGAAGATTTTTCTTTGAACAAAATAGCATGGCATTACATAATCTACAATAATTACACTGCTCACGCAACGTTAACTTTTCATGTTACACGAATTCATCAAATAGTTATGGTACTTTCCTGTTACGCAGATTTACCGCCTTTAAAAATAACGTAGGAAACACGCTACTGTACATCTAACGATAAGATACTCCACGCTACCGCTTTACCAATTACCTGGTAAACGCAAAACCACTTCTAACAATAACGTTGTAAACGCGCTACCACTGCCATCAGTAATGCAGTAAATAAATTACCTTCCAACAATTACCTAGTTGAAACGCTACCGTTGCCAACAGTAATGTAATAAAAGCACTACTACTTCTAACAAAATCGCAGTAAACGTGCTACCACTCCTAGCTTTGGTGCAATATAACGTTACCGCTGCCAATAATTACGTAGTAAACGCTGCGCCGTTTCAACAATAACCTGTAAACCTTTTACCGCTTCCAACAAAAACATAGTAATCACGCTACCGCTCCTAACTATAGCACAGTAAGCCATCCCGCTGCAAACGCGCTACCGCTTCTATCAACTACGTAGTAAAAGCATTACCGCTTTCAACAAAAACCTAATAAACACTCAATCGCTACCAACAATAACGCAGTCACGCGTTACCGCTTCTATTAATTACCTAGTTTATGCGCTACCGCTGACAACAACAACCTAGTTAGCGTGCTACCGCTATCTAACTATAACGCAATAAGCGTTACCGCTTCCAACACTAACCTAGTAATCGCGCTACCGCTCCTAACTTTAGCGCAGTATCCTACAATGCTGCAGCGTTTCTGTTCCCAGTCACAGTGAATCGGGCTGGAAGTGTAGTGCAAAGTGATGCTTACTGTAAAGGAGCTCACCGTTGCCCGCCCGGGGCATGGGGCGGGCGGGCGTCGCCAGCGCTAACAGCGCGAGCGCCCACCACCATATCATCACAACCACACCTGGAACAAAAGACAGTTTATTTATTACTGGCAACTCACATAATTAACATTAAAACAGCATTTTTATTGAAGAGTAGGCATGTAACTCTGCTCTACCCGATCGAATGGAGAGCAGAACAACCCCAGAGCGCGCTTAAAGGCTAGGCTGTGACCTGGTCGTGGTGGTGGGGAAATTGCCCAAGTACATGTTTTTGCTACGCATAACCAAGCCCTTCACACATCTTACAATGTAACAGCGTTTTATCTAAGAGTGGGCAAATAACTCCCACTACCTGATGTTAATCAGAAGCGTAGTCCAAATGCGAAGATAGCTAGTGGAGTTGGCTTTGCCAAACCTAAGGTAGGAACTTAATCTAGGGCATCTCGATCTGATATTGACGTTCCAACCACTAGAGCAAGGATATAGATAACTAGCTGTGCCTCGCAGTTTCACGCACGTTCTATTAGTCATAGCGTGATGTAATATAGCCTATAGCCTTCCTCAATAAATGAATTTTTCAATTGAAACCAGTAGTTCCTGAGATTAGCGCGTTCAACCAAACAAACAAACAAACTCTTCAGCTTATAGTATTAGTTAGTATAGATAAAATAAGAGTTTAATTAGACAACGTGTCTTTTGTGGTTTTGCTCTGGGGTTAGCCTCAAGGGAAGCTAACTGTTTTATAAACGCTAACTAATTTAGGTAGGTACTTAGTAAATTTTAAGTTCAAATTCGTTCGACACGAAACGCCTAACTTGAAAGAACCCTACTGTACTTTTTGGAGCTCGATGGCGCAGTGGTTATCGCGCCCGGTCTGCGGTTTCTGAAATTAAGCAACTTTGGCAAAGACCGGTCTTCGTATGGGTGATCAAAAATTTCTAAATCTCGAGCTCCTCCGTGCTCCGGAAGGCACGTAAAGCTGTTCATCCCAGCTGCGTTAGCAGTCGTTAACTTCCACCAATCCGAACTGGGCTCGCGTGGTGGTTTATGGCCCGTTCTCCCTATCCATCCGTAGGTAGGCGTGCCCCAGCAGTGGGCACATAAAAATAAGCTGGTGATGTCGACTGTACTTTACAGATACATAACACACAACAAGCTAAATATATAACGTAGTGTGAATAAAGTTATCCCCGAATAAATTAAAGCATTTAGCTAAGTAGTTTAAGGGACGTTTAGACAGGCAACACAACCAAATTAAAGAGATAAAAGTCCGGCGAAATAAATTAACAACCGAACTAAGTAGACCCACATAAAATTATACCGGCAACACAGCAAGGGCTTAATGAAACCTTCTCATTAGCCCGATTCGAGGGGCAACTTTACACAATTAATTAAGTCTAAGGAAAGTATTCAGCTTAAAAATTTGTCCTACATAATTCGGGTCTGCGTTGATTTACGGAATGGGTTAAAAGAAACAACAAAGATTATTTTATAATTAGTGGGTATTAATATTAATTATGAGGATATCATTATAATATAATTACAACCCTTTGTTTGGAGTTCAGCCGTGTTAATTCATAAATCAAGCAAGTTAGGCTTTGTTGCCTGATGGGTATGTTCGGCAATTTTTTTAATTAATATTTTTATTAGATTTAAAATTTAAATAAATTATTTTTTTATGTCTTACGTGTGTAAGCTCTTGGCCTTCATCTTATCTGGTAAGTGATGAAAAGGGCGTAGGTGGAAGCGCACTTCACCTGGAATCCTCAATTATTGAAGCACTGGCTATCATTTCTCTATTAGCTGCCGGAACACAACAATGCTATCAACATTGATGTTATGGCGACATATTTAGATAATCTTGTTGATGATTCGTTGTAATTTACGTTTAAAACTGTTATTATTTTTAGTAAGGTAAGTATATAAAACATATGAAACTTAGGCTCATAATATAATAATTTGTATACATAATATTGTCAGTGTTGTCAAATCAACGTTTACAACAGCCATGCGCACGCGCAATATGTTCGACTAACGAGATTTGCGACTACGACCAATTCAGCGCGCAGCTTTCACTGCAGCAACAGTGAACCGATTCGTTTAAGTTCTGATATTTCCAAATACCCATGTCCTATGTTGACATTTGCCGATAACGCGCTAAATGAGAATAACGCACGATTTATGACAGTATTTATGTGACACTTTACAACCGCCGCAGGCGCAGGCTAGGAAACGACCGGTCGCCAGATCGGTTTCCCACAATCATTGTTCCGAGCGAAACTAAGTGATCACTCATTGATATTCAATATTCCGCTACAATATTGCTGCCCAGATGCGTAGCGTTTATAATCTAAGTGGTAACGTAAACTATATTGTTAGTAATTAATGGAATCAGGCGTTATTTTAAAATAAATAAATAAACTTTCCTACACTCACACCAATTATCTAGCCCAAGAGAAGCTTCGTTATGAAACTCGTTATATGGTTACTAGACAACGGATAAACATACTTAATATACTTAAATACATACTTATTATTACATAGAAAACACCCAAACCCGAGACAATTTAGAAAAACAAAAAAAAAATGGCGGAAATCCATGGTACAAATGAATGTAATTGAAATAATATGTAGTTATTTACATATAATTTAAGGCAAAGATTATTGCAAACAAATTACAATTTGAAAAAAGACAAAGTGTGGCAAAGTGAACCCGCACCCCATGAACATCATGGGGTGCGGGTTCGAATCCGGCTCGTGGATTTTTTTCAACACTTTGACTTTTTTCAAATTGTATTTTGTAATGTTGATTCCGCTAAACTAGTCAACTTCTGAGGATGCCCCGTGGAGGGGCGAAACACGTGTCGGGTATCGGTGTTGGTATGCATGTTCGCTTGCATCCATTGTTTCTTCTGCATATGCATATTTTTTGAGGCCGAGAGAGCGGTGCATTTGTACTGCATCCAAGCTAAATAAACGAGTGATTTATCGGAATTAACACTACATATTATTTCAATTACATTTATTTGCATATTTTTAGTAACGACGTAAACTATAATGTTATTTGTAATCGTAGAGACTGCCGGAACGATTACTTCAATTTAGTTTATTCAATCAGGGCCTCGATTCTGTTATTCTAAATAATTAATTAATAATAATAATTGTGTCTTAATGGTCTAATTATTTCGGACTGATGACGATCTGGTGAAGGTCGCGGGCAGCCGCTGGATGCGAGCAGCACAAAACTGGTCGTTGTGGAGATCCTCAAAGGAGGCCTATGCACAGCAGACGGAACTATAAAAATATTTCTTATATAGTTTTTAGTCTCCCTGTAAAATTTGCTACTATGGAGTTATTTGTTTTGCTAATTAAGGTATTAGACCTCTTTTGGCTGAGATGATGATGATGATGATGGCCTGATTCTAATGTTTTTACTATAGTCCTGCCCCCCGACCGCCTAACCGATCGCTTTGACTACGCGTATAGTTTATGACGTCATCTTCAAGCTAAAGGCTATAGCTTTCGATATTGCTTTCATAGGCGGCACGAAACGACAAGATGACATCATAAACTATACGCGTAGTCAAAGCGATCGGTTAGGCGGTCGGGGGGCTGGTGGCTGAGAATATTAAAAAACAATTCTCGGCTAAAGTTCTATTTAATGTCTAACCAATACAAAAATACATAAAAATATGTTGTAATATAATGTAATAAAATGTAATGTAGGTACATAAAAAGTTACAATAATAATATCTGTAACTGTTTCTGTATTTCTAACACTAGCATTTATGCAATTATTTGTTCCTAACTCAATATGGACTACAGTCTGAAATAAATTATTTGAATTTGAATATTACAAAAGTAGTGGCTAACACAAAAAGCACGATCTTGCAATGAACAGAGTTTTAAATGTCGTGTAACTTCTGTAATGAAAATATCTTGGAATAGATTTAAATTACACTGTTGTAGCAAGCTAAACGGAACTAAATTATTATTGATAAAAACAACAACCATCACCTGAGTTTCAAAACGATCTACTTAAAAGCCTTCAGTCTTAAGCATTAGCCATATTAGGTGTATATAATAGTAGTAATAGTAATAGTATAATAGTAGTGTAGTTCTTTACCTAAACTGTCCTACACACCAAAAGATACTGTGTTATTTAATTTTTAAGTGTTTAATCCTTTTAAAATAATTTAGTGATATAATATGTTCTTAGTTTTTATTTTTGAAATAAAATGAAATGAAATGAAAAATATTTATTCGGAACATCTATGACAACTTGACATAATGGACATTTTAAATTTATAATTATGCAACCGAAATGGTCACCACTCAGCTTATGCCATGACATTGACGAGCCAAGGCGCTGATATTCTGTGGAACCAGTAAGAGAGGGAGGGAGGCGTAGCTCCAGACATGAATTTCAAAATTTTACACAGTGACAGATGTATGCAATATTAACCATAACATACAGCCAACACACACACAACATACATACTATAACCTACACATAAACATGAGGCTACATAGACAATAATATATAAAAGATTTCTCTATCCATAGGTGGAGACTTGTTGTTAGCATCGCCATATTTATTGTGTATTATTTAGTTACTAGACTATTTTGCTGTAAGACTCCCGAACACAAATAAATAAATAAAAAAATAAATAATACTGATTTCCAAAATGACGTCCTACAGCCATTAAAAGCGTTACGCGCTAGAGGATCCAAAATGTACGGACTTTTGGGAGTAAAAGCCCGCTTTGAGTACGCGAGTTAATAATTTAGTAGCTACCTACTTCATTCTCATGCTCTCGGAGGGATACCTTGTTATTCCTTATTCAAAATAAGTTGGGCATAAAGTTACTAGTCAAGCGAAGTCGTCAAATTGAAAGGAAGGAGAAATAAATATGAAAATATATCATTAACATGTAGACAAAATATTATTCTGAAGTGAAAAATCATTTTTGATTGGAAATCTGCAATGGACCATTTCTTTTATTATACAGTCTCGTCCTTAAGATCTGCCTTGATTCGCAATTGAAAATGTTTGTTTGTGAACGGGTGCCGCCTGTGGAGGCTGGTCTGCTCTTGCATACTTATCTTATTTTTAGTATTATTCACTATAGTTTGACTTCGTTTTTCTTGAACATTTTTGACTTTTACTAGAGTACTGTAGTGGCACTGTATGACATTGTGGAAATTGAAACTTTTACCTGATGTCAATTTGATAACTTAGATTTTTTTAGGTCGTCTTCTATATTTTGTGTTTTTTTGTAATGGAAAGTGTCCTGCTATGATAGGACATTTTCCAATATTTTTTGACGCTGTAAGGGAGCTGGACACTTGCTGAGTGTGTTGCCGGTTCTTCTCAGTACAAGATCTCCCGCCCAGAGTAGACTTACGAACTAATAAATAATATTTCATTAAACAATGCTTTTGAGATTTTTTTTCTCAAAAATGTATTTTAGTTACTTGTACCGTATCACGCCGAACGAAGACAAAAACCTAATCCGGGAGGCTGCACTGACCATTATACTACCGGGAAGGCTGACGAAAGCGCTGAATTTTTCCACTGCTTTTTAATTTTTTTGAGTGCTTTTTAGCGCTCGGGTCGGGTAGGCATTTAATTTTTTCACTCTATTTTATAAATATTTTACTGTTTAATAGTTGATTTTGTACATTTGTTGCTATTAAGTTAATTTTTTCCATTACAATTATCTAAAACGAGAGACTATTTTTTTTGGACTCCAAGGATAGATTTTTATGCACTTTGAATTACAGATTAGTGATAGTCTGAGGAACAAAATGCACTATATGAGCATTCTAGGCAGCACTTGGTCCAACTTCCATACAAAATTAGGCAATCTCCTTTAATAAAAGTTTATATAATTACGTGTATATGCATCGTGAAAACGAAACAAAACCACAGCGCGATGCAGGTTTGCACCGCACATCGCCATAGTATATTGGTTTGATATGTAACAATGTTTTGATGTGTATAAAATTAGCTTTCAAATCAATAATAAATACTAGTGATCGCCCAGTGGTCGAAATTCAACCATAATTTTATTGTGGCTGCACGGATTGTACCCGAAGCAATGAAAAATTAAAAAAGATACAATGTGAGTTTGGTTGGATCTCAGAACAATAACTAAAGCCATAGTTATTATTGTGAGGGTTGGATTGGCATTGACAGATTTCGGCCGCTCCTCTTGCATTTTTGAAATTTTTGAAAAGAGTATAATATGCGTGTGTATCAAATACATGGTAGTGTGTGTAATGTTTGTTTTATTGATTTAATGTATTTTTATGCATAATTTAAAAAAAAATATTAAATTCAGATAACCTTATCTATATAAACTATAATAAGTGTGCGAAATTTCATACTCCTCCGTCCGCGCAAATTTTTGTAAAAAAGGGGTACAAAATTTTTGCTTCACGTATTAATATATAGATAAATCAATTTCAAGGTATGCTATTTAAGTGAATACAATTAATCAATATTAATATTAATTATATATTAATAATAAAATAAGCAATGTCATTATTACACAAGGTATGACGAGTGTACACAATGTGAATTCTTATAAAGATAGTTTACGTATTTCATGCAACAATATCATATAACAAGAATACTTTTACTTGCGCGAACATTGAATAACCGTTAACTGACGTGTAAATGAGAACCAAGCAGTTCGGCATGTAAACCATAGACTCACGATTGTAATCAATCACACCCATTTTACGTTCACCAATAGAATAACCCCTTTGACTAAGACACCCTAAGGCGAAGGGGTTATCACATTACCGTATTCGCTCGCCAGTCGCTATCACTAAACGGTTTCATAAAATAAGTTTCTATAGCGTTCACTAAGATTTATTCCCTGCATATATTTTTGCTGGCCCAGTTATGATACGAACGTCGTGAGTCTCACTGATAACAAGTAACCATTGCTAGCCGTATTTATGGGGTTGCCATATCAGTGCTACTTAAATAATGCTGTAATGGTATGGTTAACTATTTCCATTTACGGGTTTGAATTGAATTCGGTTGAATATTCAGTACCTACATCTTCTAATTAATGAATTATATTTTTAACTATTCATATTTTTTTATAAAGGCATTCCTAATATCTTTATGTATTATGGTTATTTATATTTTTACGCAAATATTGTTATGAACAAATTACAATTTGAAAAAAGGCAAAGAAAGTATTGTTTTTTTTATAACACTTTATTTTATTGTGATTTGAATACATTTGTTTATTTATTTAAAAAATATAATTACATTAAAGATTATAAATGGCTATTGAAAAGGTTTAAATATAGCAATAATAATGGCGCTTAAAAAGTAATTTGTCTTATGTTTTAAATTAATAATCAAACGTAAATAGAATAAAGATACGACACTGCATTTAGCTAAATCTACACTCAATATTCCAGTCTATTTTTATTGTTGTTACTTTGAATCTATATTCCAATACACCACACAACATTGTAGTATATTAATTAAGCCTATATACGTGATCTAGCTTATCCTACTAATATGTATTATAAACGCGAAAGTTTGTAAGTATGGATGAATGTTTGTTACTCTTTCACGTAAAAACTACTGAATGGATTTGGATGAAATTCGGCATACAGATAGTTTATAACCGGGAATAACACATAGGTTACTTTTTATCCAGATATTCCCACGGGAACGGGAACCACGCGGGTGAAACCGCGAGCGGCCGCTAGTAACTCATAATACTAACGACGAAATGAATGAGTATTAAGCAGCATTTCGCTAAATTTACACTCATTCCAGTCATAATAGGGATGTTAACAATAATAACAAATAATTCCAGAACATTAACAAATAAATGAAATGACGTAACAGTTCTATATAACATTGACCTATTTTTTATTTGACCTAAGCACAAATTTCTGTAACATAAAAAGTCATTTATAAACACTGAATCGACACAACAAAATAGTGACGTCATGGTTCACCATTCCCATACAATTTCTATTTAAAAAAATCGTTTTAACAGTTGCTAAAAATAAAGACATAGTATAACTATTTGTTGGTAACTCTGCATCTCTATTCCGACTGACCCACACAACACCGTAGTTTATTTAAGCCAACGTGATCAGGCATTTAACTCCATAACGCTATACCTAACCTTTGTTCTCGACTCGTAGACGTTTGAAAATTGCACCAAATTATCGCGCACCGGGTTTCAGCGAATTAGCTTAACTGCACCTGACGTTCTTTTGAGGAGCAAAGCGAGCGTTTGCAACTACGGTAGTTGGTTCGTTTGATTTCACGGAACAGATTGAATTGGATTCTGATTTAAAAGCTGTAGACTCTTAACTCACGATTATGTTAACGAGTTTGTTTTGTTACCACTTTTGTAATGTAATGGTTAAACTGAAATTTGGGTTTGATTTCTAGGATACATTAATTGGTTAAATAATGGGACGGTGGATGAAGGCTTTACCGCAAAAACAGACAGCACGTATCGGCACTCGGTTGTATCGGCACTTCGGGAAAGAGGATAAAGCCTATATATATAAAAGGATATTGCCTACGATACCCATGGTACCCAGGAGCCCTGATGGCGCATGGTTTAATGCGGATGAGTGACCAAAAATTTATTATCACGAGCTCCTCCGTGCTTCGGAAGGTACATAAAGCCTTCGGTCCCGTCTGCATTAGCAACCTCCAATCCACACTGGTATTGTACGTAGTGTCTCCATCCATAGGGAAGGCTTGTGCTCCATTAGTGGTGACATATAATGAGCTGTTGATATAGTAATCTTATCATTCATCATCATCATCATCATCTCAGCCAAAAGACGTCCACTGCTGGACAAAGGCTTCCCCCAAGGATTTCCACAACGACCGGTTTTGTGCTGCTCGCATCCAGCGGCTTCCCGCGACCTTCACCAGATCGTCGGTTTTTGTTGGAGGCCTGCCCACACTGCGCTTTCCGGTACGCGGTCGCCACTCCAGGACTATCCCGCCCCAGCGGCCATCAGTCCTGCGAGCAATGTGCCCTGCCCACTGCCACTTGAGCTTAGCAACTCTTCGGGCTATGTCGGTTACCTTTGTTCTTCTGCGGATCTCCTCATTCCTGATTCGATCACGCAGAGAAACCCCGAGCATAGCCCTCTCCATTGCTCTTTGAGTGACCTTGAGCCTTTTTATGAGGCCCATAGTGAGCGACCACGTCTCGTCGTATCTAATCATTATGATAGCCAAACTAATAACTAAGCCTTTAAGCCTCATTCAAAAACTTTGTTTAAAATGGAACGCAAAAGTTTAAAAGTGCCTACATATTGTACTCGGGTTTGGTTTCTGGTAAGGTTTGTCTAAGTCCTTTTGGCTAGTTACCTTCATCTTGTCTAAGTTTATCGTTATAGCAAGCTAAATATTGGGCCAGCGTGATTTTTTATGACCATAATAAGTAGTTGTGTTGGATCTTGGAAGGTGTGAGCCCAGATTTATGCCTAAAGGTTTTTTTTCTGGAGAGTCTGCTAATTGCCTCAGACAGCATTTTCAGCTTCACCAGGCTTTTTTGGGGGCGGTGAGAAACCTAAAGGGTTCCTCAAGCCGTGTGAAACGAATCACCCTCGGAGGTTTTGTAGAGGGAACGACATCACGCACTAGTGCGTGTCCCCGTGCCTTACTAGATTCTCCAAGGGGTTCGGAGCGGATCGGGTGCCTAAAGGTGTTATTAGATCAAGTACATTTCGCATAACTGCATAAGTCACTATCAAACTTAAATGAAAAATCATTTCTCATAATAACTTCAACGGGAATATATACCGAAAGCCAATTCCGCGTTATCTATATCGTCGCATAAAAGTTGAAAATGACTTTGGAAGCTCGTTCCGGGCGCGACGTAGCACCGAATCTGGGAATTTGTAAACTTTGTTGTCCCCTGGAGCGGGCCGCGACGATTTACGACGCAATATTTGGTGTAGAAAGTATTTATGTACATTTTTATTGGGCAGTACTAGCAAACATCGAAGCGTCGGTAGCCGGGTAGATGAGAGAATTGGTAAAAAAAATTAAACTAATTTTATATTTTAAACGTCAAAATTCATGATAAAATTTTTGCGGTCTCAGTAGATCAGCGGTCAGTGCATTGGGCCGGGTTCAAGGGTCGTGGGTTCGATTCGCCGTCTAGCTTCCTGAGACTAGTTGCTGTTTGCAAGTATTTTTTATCTTGAATATATACATAAAGCATTTTAAATGCAGAAATTAAAATAAAAAAATATTTAAAAAAAATTATGAATTGGTTTTTGGCACTTTAGCCGGTTCTCAGACAATTCACTCATAATTTTGAAAGCACCATTAACCACCCATTTCTTAGCTTTTTTGTCCAGTTCAAAACCGCCGCCATTTGTACTTCTTCTTGTATTGTCCTCTTTTTGTATTTTGTATGGTGTACAATGAAGCGTATTTTCATTTCATTTTCATTTCATAATTTAATGAAACAACAATCTACCTACCTATTGATTTGTATAAGAACCGGTTGTACTTTACTTAACAATCCCATATAGGGATCGCAGAAAATTTTATATACTGATCGCCAAACTTCAGTCTGAAGATGGCACTAGATAATGATATATACTTTTCGTTTGTGGTCTAAAACATCTATTTATAAGCTGATGTCGATGTAACGCAATAATCACCCTAGAAAAGCTTGTCTTGACAACTGTATAATAACATAAAAAAGGCTTTATAGTAACTAAAGATACATAATAATCATATTAAAAATAATACAATGTATATGTCCTTATATAATGTAATGGAGCCGAACCGCAGACATTTTTATCGCAAGTCACAAAGCTGATAGTTTACTCGCTTCACGTTTCGTCATTGTCTAGTTATTCTCAAAAGCTGATAATAAAACTCTATACTTTACTGATTATTTTAAGCTTTGAAAATAAAACAAAGCTACCATCACACAGATTATAATAATGTACTTACCTTTCAAACTTTAATCTTTCTTGTCCATTCAAAGGTGGTCTGAAAAAGATTACTCTTAGTGATGAGACGGATATAAAAGATTTATACGTGTTATGTACATACTATGTCAAAATGTTTTTTTTGGTGTACAATAAAGTTTATATTATCTTATCTTATCGTAATGGCACCAACAATGTTATTCCATCAGAACATAATTAAAGTCTCCCAAACTAATCTATTGGCTGCACTCAATTCTAAATTAAACGGGACGACTAACAGTGTCGTTATTAACATAATAATTACGTATTGAAATCTCTATACAATCGCTCAACGGCGAATATACACTATAAGCATGACCTGACTTTCATATACACTCAGCAACAACGACACATTTGTTCAAACATTGTGAGGTTTCTCAACATTAAAGTGACATAAAATCGGGATGAAATAATAATTACGTATTGAAATCTCGAAATCGAATTGAAACTTCGAGGAGCTTGATGTTGCAGTGGTTAACGCGCCCGGTCTGCGAGTGCTGAGGTTAAGCAACTTTCGCAAAAGCCGGTCATCAGATGGGTGACCAAAAATTTATCATCTCCAGTTCCTCCGTGCTTCGGAAGGCACGTAAAGCCGTTGGTCCAGGCTGCATTAGCAGCCGTTAACACCATCAATCAGCACTGGGCACGCGTGGTGGTTTATGGCCCGTTCTCCCTATCCATCCATAGGGAAGGCTCGTGCTCCAGCAGTGGGACATAAAATGGGCTATACAATGGCTCAATGGCGATTAGTCGCTATAACCATGACCTAACTTTCATATACGCCCAGCAACAACGACACATCTGTTCAAACATTGTAAGGTTTCTCAACATTAAAGTGACATAAAATCGGGATGAAAGGTGAAAGTTACGTACGGTTTCGTCATTGTCACACGGGAGGCTTTGATTTTACGAGCGGCCATACATTATGTATCTATTTTACAGTTTTTGTAACAAGATTCATAAGTGTTTTATTGGGAGGCCATGAAATAAGCGAAGGAGTAGTAGTGACAGTAACAGAAGAACATAGAACCACAGAGTTTCATAGATTTAGACCTGGATATTTTTATGGCAAGGGTGAACAGGCATTATCTAGACAAGTATGCTACATCCTAGGCCGCATCATCACCTAATATCAGGTGAGATCGCGGTCAAAATTTGTCTATACAGAATTATGAAATTATCAGCAGCACGTCAAAGATTTAATATTTTAAGAACGAACTTCATTAAGCTGTCGGCTGCCGTAAATAAATACCAGACACAATAGAATTTTAATTGTTTGGCGCCGTGGATCCACGTTCCGGCATGCCAACGGTGATGACATGTTTTTTTTTAAATGACTTGTAACTTAGCTTTGTGAATAATCCAATAAACATCAATGGTAGGGATGACTTGATTTCTATGATGGTAGGCCATTTATAAATGGCTGGCCAAAAGCCTCGTGGTAAACCATTACGACTTAGGGATCTTCAAGAAACGAGCCTATTCCTTCCTTAAATGCCGGCAACGCATCTGCGATTCCTTTAGTTTTGCGGGTGTACATGGGCGGCGGTGATTGCTTCCCATCAGGTGACCCGGCTGCTCGTTTGCCTCCTTCTAATATAAAAAAGTGCTCGGTCTACGGTTGTTAAAGTTAAAAACCTTTACAAAGGCCGGTCATCAGATGGATGATCAACATTTTATCATATCGAGCAAGTAAAACCGGTGGTCTCGGCTGCATTAACAGTCGTTAGTAACCACAAATCTGCACTGGGCCCGCGTGGTGTTTTCACTGGTGTTTTCATCCACAAAGAAGGCTCGTGCTCGTCCCAGCACTTGTTTGGAACTTATTATAATTTCCGCTTTTTTCTTGGCCTCAAAACAAACGTCCCTGGTAAATAGATCTATCTCTCAATATAAATTTTATTGGAGAGAGGCGATGGATCAGCCTCCTCTTCCCCTTGTAGGGTGTCGTTCCGAGAAATGTTCCGTCTCCGGAATTTTTATTGAAAAGCCAATTTGAAGATCCCAAGGTCCCAAGTAAATCGTTCGAATTACAATTCAAACCACTCAAGTATTTGGTTACTTACTTAATATGTTAAGCTGCGTTGATTTGAGTGTGTGATAACATGATTAACTTTTAAATGAAAATTACTTCCCATTGCGTAATTATGAAAGTGAAAGTGAAGGCCAATGACCATGCCTGCGGAGGAGCGTCTAAACGACAATTAAAAATTTAATGCTGATGACTTTGTTTATAGCTTTGGAAGGTCTATAAGCTTTTTGTTATCTTTGGAAATTCTCGGTTATTTATATAAGCTCTCTTTCTCTCTATGGGTATTGTAAGAGGGCTCAAAGTCACACAAAGAGTTGTATTTTTTTATTTTTTTTTATACGTGAAGCAAAAACTTTGTACGAAAATTGCGCGGACGGAGGAGTATGAAATTTCGCACACTTATATATCCGAATGTTAATATTTTTTTTTAAATTATGTATAAAAATACATCAAAGCAATAAAACAAACATTATACACACTACCATGTATTTGACACACACGCATATTATACTCTTTTCAAAAATTTCAAAAATACAAGAGAAGTAGCCGAAATCTGTCAATGCCAATCCAAACTCCCATTCTGTCTTTTTTAATTTTTCATTGCTTAGGATACAATTCGTGCAGCCATAATAAAATTACGGTCGAATTTCGACCACTGGGCGACCACTAGTTTAACCTAAATGCCTAAGAATGGTTAAACTTAAGTTTTTTTTAATTTAACATTTAATAACAATACCTGCTGGTCACCTGATGGAAAGTAATTATCGCTACCAATGAACCCGCGTGGTGATTTATAGCCCGTTCGCCCTGTAGGGTTATCCATCGGGAAGTTAGTCTCGTGCCCCAAAAAATTTGCTGGTAATTATAATGATGGTAATTTCTACCATTACCATCATTGCAACACCAGAGGAATTGCTGATGCGTTACTAATCCTTGAAAAAAGAGTATGCTTGATTCTTGAAGGTCCCTAAGTCTCAACGATACGGGAATACCGCCGTTGTAAGCTTCAGTTGCAGAACAATAGAAAAAAATATCTAGATTCAATCTTACGTTCCCACTATTACTAAGCTAATCTCTATATCTCATCTTATATTATCTTCTTATAGCTTTCTGATAGTTTGAATATGCCGTATGCAACATAAAATGCTGACAATAGCCGACTTGCAAAGAGTTTTTGTCACTCTTTGCAAGCTCTCACATAATTGAAATTGGATACTTAATTTTCTTTATCAGATAATGGACCAGCCACTCCGCTATGTGAGAAATTGGGCCATTAATCTACGTCCCTAAACGGTGATTGGTGGGTATTAAGGAGTGTTTAATACGATAGTGGGAATAAGTCTCTATATGTTATTTACAAAGGAGTACAGCCCCCTTAGACAAATGGCATAACGCTAATAGAATAGACATGAAATAGAATGTTCATTGTACGGGATTGACACCTAGAGCACGTTCTACTTGATATTGGATTAATTAAATGAAATCGAGTTTGTTTTTTACATTGTTTTTATACAAATTCTAATTTTTCTTGAAGTGCTCGAATTTCTTACGGATTTGCTTTAAACAAGCGATAAGAGTACATTAAAAGACAGGTAACTTGTTGTATACAAAATGGTAAAAAGAATTTATCACAGAACTATGACGCCGTCCCAAGTTTAATAGGTAGTGAACAAACCCTGAATTAGTATCTAGGATACCTACATCGTATAGCAATCACCATGTAGATGAAAACAACATACACTGAAAAGTTAATAAATTAAGCAACTGTTAAGTTAATGCAGACTTTGCATGTTATATATACTACGAGTATACAATCTGTCCGGACATGAACTAGCGATATTTTGAACACTTATATAACAACTATTTTAAAACACAAATACACTCTAGAATTGGGTCCAACCCACTTCCCCCTGCCATTTAGGCAGACATTTTGTTTTTTTGTTGAAATATTCTCTGTGTTCACAACTGGTCTAGAGAGATACAAATAGGCTTATTCGGAGGGCAACAATATTATCTACTATCTGCATTATAATATAAGGTGTTCACATTTACATAACATTAAAAAAATATGTGTAAGTTAAAAATACATAAATAACTAAATAGAAATAGAAAATAGAAATGGAAAAAAATATATATTTGGTATAATTACACATACACATTCAAAACACAGGAACATCACTTAACTATGCAAATTAGTAAATTATTGGAAGGTGGGATAGGCCCAATTCTTGAGTGTATTTGTGTTTTGAAATAGTTGAATAAATATTTAAAATAACGCTATTTCATGTCCGGACAGACTGTATAAAAACCACGACAAAATAAAGTAACTGAAGAAGGTAAGCTTAAACATAACACGCTCGAACAACGCACACATGGTCAACTTTCACGAAATCTCGCAACAGCAGCGCTTGCAAAGGTCTGAGATGGTCCGAGATTCTGTGTCCATGAGAGGGTCATGTGTGCCTTGTTAAAGTTAAAGGGGGGTTAAAGTTACTCGCGTCTGTAGGTTTACCCTTGAGACCCTACACGTGACCCTTGGGTGGTGCTAAATGTCACCACTGTCTGAGTGGTAGAGCCACGCTGCGGTGCAGCACGAAATGGGCCGGCTCGCCCGGCGTAATACCACCCTCTAACAGAATATCGGCGTGAAACAATGGCACTCGTTGCTGTTGTGTTTCGTCCGGTGAGTGTAAGTACCGGAGGCCCACCTCTCACCCTTCCCCCCTCCCAATTCCTACTCCCTCCTCAAGATCCAACTCCTTTTTTCAAGGCCGGCAACGTATCTGCGATTACTTTGGTTTTGCGGGTGTCCATGGGCGGCGGTGATTACTTTCCATCAGGTGACCCGCCTGCTCGTTTGCCTCCTTTTAACATTAAAAAAAAATGTCTGTGTGCGTTGTTCGAGCACAGTACGTTTAAGCTTATCTTCTAGGGTCCTTTTATTTTGTGCAACTACATTAAAAGACAGGTAGGTACATAATGTACACAAAATACAACAAGTTAACACAACGAGGTGACAAGTTTCACAGAGTCTCGTGACACACAGAATTTGTAAAGTGTTCGCGACAGGCGTGCGAATTTATCGCGGAGTTGCCGGCGCGTCCGAACAGAGAGAAGTTTTAAACATAACTTACCGGCGAGCTAATTTGTTTTCTGCAAGCTTTTGCTTTTAACGTAATGTCTTTTCTATTATGGAATATTTAATGTTGTGTAAAGTTTTTTTATTAATTAATTTAAAGTAATGCTTCATAGAGCTGCTATATTTAATACCTTTAAACGAGCAATTCTTGTATACTCGTACATAATATAATCTGAACCTCGGAAACGGCTCCCAACGATTTTCATGAAATTTAGTATGCAGGGGTTTTCGGGAGTGATAAATCGATCTAGCTAGGTTTCATTTTTAGAAGCTCGTTCATCCAGGTAATTACTATTAGGTCCTTACCTATGAAATTGACGTTTTGTATGAAGATTTTTTATAAAATTTTATTTTTCATACTAACGTTTTTTTAAATTTTCTTAGCATCTATTTATGTAAACACTATAAAAATTGTAGAGTAGAGTGTTTGTTTCATTAGCTAAATATATCAGATATTGAAAAGAAAAAAAATCAAGTCAAAAAGACAATTCCGTGAACATAAAAAGTTGTCAATTAAAAAAAAATATGGGCGATAAATACACAAACTTAATAATCATTGTTATTACTGAAGCCTTAGTAATATAGTCATAATTAAAGGTGTATCATAATATTAACAACCGGTATTGACTTTTAGAACTTTTAGACGTTTTAATAATTGAGACAAAAACGTCAATTTCATAGGTAAGGACCTAATATAAGAACCAATGTTTCATACTACAGAACAACTCTACAAATACCTCACATACGTCTCACATAGCCTCACATACGGGTCAACTAGAGCCGAGGTCCTGGTCTCTAGAGGCATCCTCGGGTTGTCTCGGACCGATCCGAACTCCTTTGACAATTTATTAGGGGGCGGGCACACGGTTGCATGATGCCATCTCCTCTAGAAAGCCTCTGAAGATATTTCGATCAAACGCTTAAGGAACCCTTTAAGTTTCTCACCCCATAAAAACGTGTGGTAAAGCTGTAAAGGCGGATTCCATGGGCGACCAACATCAAACTCTCTAAAACAAATATAGTACAATTACATGGGCAACATTCACAATACCAGATCACCGGTTGGGTGACCCGATTAAAATGTATTGAACTACTCTATGCTTCTGGCCTCGGTAGTTTTAAAGATAATAATAAATAAATAAATAAATGTTTCCCACACTCACACCAATTATCTAGCCGCAAGAAAAGCTTCCTTAAGAAACTCGAGAAACAGAATTCAATTTGAGCAATGTTAAATGTAACGTGAAATAAGTATTTCCCTGTCCGATACCTATACTTAAATAATAAAATCAATAAATGAGTATTTAAATAAATACATTGAATATTGATAGTTGTCGCAGGCGGGGACAATCATCAACCAAGCGGCCGTGGCTAGCTCAATTTAATCAGCACTCTCTTTTGAGCAATTCTGGGATCGTAGAGCTTTTTTTTTTTCTTTCAAGTTATTTCTCTGTACAGTTATTTTTTATGTTAGTCCGGTGTTTACGAGTATATAATTATAAAATGTTTATATAATTTTAACGCATATTTTGTTGCGAACAAATTACAAAAACACAAATGTTGAAAAAATTTCCACGAGCAGGATTTAAACCTGCACCCTTCTGACATACCGGGGCTCTATTGGGAGAGCACCTGACCCGGTTTGTCAGAAGGTGCAGGTTCAAATCCTGCTCGTGGATTTTTTTTCAACATTTGAGTATATAATTGTTTTTTATATAGTTGTTTTAGCAGTCGGGTTTTTTGTTTTATTTTAATAATATGTTTTTTAGTGTGTTTATTTGTGATGGAAAGTGTCCTTTTATGATGGGACACTTTCCAATATTTTTGAGCTTATGCTGTAGGGAGAAAAGAGCTGGACACTTGCTGAGTTTCTTGCCGGTTTTTCTCAGTACAAGATCTCCCGCCCAGAGTAGACTTACGAACCGATGGCATGATGACGTTCTTAAAAGCTATTTGTAGCCAAAACTGAATAAATGATTTTGAATATAATATATATATATATGTAAAAAGATGTGTATTTTTGTTTGTATGATTGTTTGTAGGGTTTTGGTCTGTGGCTTAAATTTATTCGTGAAAATGTAAGTTATATAAGACAGATTGTATACTGATTATTGAACACAAGCATATTATGTTGTCAAGTGCCTTTTGTTATTCTTAATATGTACCTATTTAATGATTCAGTCTAAGTTGTGGAATTCTCTAATTGGCTTATGTATCTTAAAATAAGTAAGTTAAAATGTGTTTGTAAAAAGCTGTAGAGTTTCCTAATAAATAAAAAAAATTAATTGATTTGAATTTGAACTTGCCAGTTTAGGCATAAGAGAAACTGGATCTGGGTAACGTACGGTTCATTTTTGGCCTTATTGTCACTTATTATCAGGTGAGTTTAAGACCAAGTGCTTTCCGTCTCAGTATACCTAGGTTAAGGTTAAGAGAAACCGCTGTATGTCGGCAAGGTAAAACTCATTTCAATTCAATTTCAATCAATGTAAATTCTATATACCACGACATCAATAAAAGCATGGGAGTTTGGATTAAAACCTATAAAACTGCTCCAATCCAATTGTAGCTGTTAACGATCACCATTTAACAACTGTAGCTGCCTCTTAACTTTTAACCACCTCTATGGTCGATGCGTCAGACGACTGTCTCAGACCCCGGTGTCCCAAGTTCGATTCTCAGCAATTTACACATTGTGTTGGTCATCGGTTCGGTTGGTGATTCCTCTTGTTTTGATGGCCTAGCTTAGCTACCAGCTCCACAGTAGTTAAAGATGCTAAGTGTTGCCCTTCCACCTTAATTCTTATCCTTACTTGGCCGACAAAATTAAAGAAACAGAAAAAAATCAAAATTCAAAATCATTTATTCAGTTTAGGCTACATGTAGCTCTTGTGAATGTCACTATGCCATCGGTTCGTAAGTCTACTCTGGGCGGGAGATCTTGTACTGAGAAGAACCGGCAAAAAACTCAGCAAGTGTCCAGCTCTTTTCTCCCTTACAGCGTCAAAAATATTGGAAAATGCCCTATCATAGCAGCAAACTTTCCATTACAAATAAACACAAAAAATATAGAAGACAACCACAACATGTAAAAAAAAAATCTATGTTATCAAATTTACATCAGGTAAAAGTTTTAATTTCCACAATGTCATACAGTACCACTACAGTACTCTAGTAAAAGTCAAAAATGTTTAAGAACTAGTCATTGCCCGTTGGGTAAATCAAATACCTACAAATTTTATGAAACGTAGTGACTTTTTGTTTTTTTGGAGCGATTTTGCTTTTGGCCTCAGAAATCTTTATAAGCGTCACCGGACTTTTTGGGGGCGGGCGGTGAGAAACTTAATAGGTTCCTCTAATCGTATGGTCGAAACACCAGCAAAGGGTTTCTAGAGAGAATGGCATAATAACACAAACGTGTCCTTCCCTACAAGATTCTCAGAGAGAACGAAACATGAAGGAGCGCCACGTCACAATTTTCGGTCACCCATCCACCAACTACTATTGTGAAAGTGGCTTAGCTATCACCATAATTATCCAAAAACGCTACACACAAGACAGTTTAAATGTAGCAGCAGCTGTGTACATGTTTTCACAAATTATATCATTACCAGTCCAGTGTTAGCGACACGGGCGTTTGTCACGCCACGAGCGCGCGACTGACAGGCGTGTAAGTAATCTCGAAGTTGTGAACAGTCTCTTTGGAAATAGCACTTGTGAATAGGAAGAAAGTAATGGAAAGAGTTGGATGTACAACATATTACAAAAGAAACCGACTTGTACGAATTTACTCGCGTTTGATTTTGACATTTGATTTGTTTTGACGTTTCGGACCTTTTTTAGGATCCGTGGTCAACGGGAGACTGCAATACTTACAACTTATTTAAATAACTTATTTATTACTTTAATTTACTTACTATTAAATAAAGATATTACTATAAAAAATGTTGTTGACTGTCTATAAAACATCAACATCATTATCAAATTCTAATTCTAGTTGTTAATTATATCTTATACAATTTTACGCAAATTTTGTAGCGAACAAAATATCTCATAATGATTTAATAAATAGAGTAAGATAATGGCGTTTTAATAGATAAAAAAATATGTTTAAATTAAATTAAAATGCAGTTTAAATTACGCTTACCGAAGTTCGCATTTGGCCAAAGAATTGAGCTCAACCACTTAAATTTTTTATGAATAAATATAATTCTTTAATATAATGACAATGATGCTAATACTAAGATACTACCAAACATTCAAGTTGTTGTATATGTTTAAAAGCTGCGCACTCGTTTCTCGCATCACACAATTTTAATTGGCCGCAATGAAAATGACACCATTACCGTTCGCAGCGAGTTATCGATGCTATCTCGGGCATTTGTAATAACGAAGCGGAATGCCACTAATCGCGTGCGTTATATAAATATCTCGGGTCTAATTGCACACCATCGATCAAGTGAAAATGCACTTTCGTTCGTGAAAACAAAGTGGAAAATCGGAAACGCACAACGTACGCTACGAAATTAGATGTCTCGTTGTACTATTAGAATGCATTAAAGAGTCAGTATCGCGTGTCCACGTATGCCATTATGTATGTCCATACAATATTTTGTTCCGCTAAATTTGTAGATGTGTTTGGACTATTTAAAAACGAAAGTAAGGCATTGTACCCTTTCGACTGTGGTTTCGAGTGTTCGAAAGTTATAGGTTTCACAATGACATCGGTAATGGACTGCACTTATCTGTAATTGCTTTATTCAGAGCGGCACACCTATTTGCTATTCATGCAGCCGATATGGATGCAATAGTATTAGATTTTCAAGTATTTTCAGATTGGTGAGCAAGCTTTAAAGCGAGATCGAGCTTGTTATTATTATAGCAGCCTTCAAATGAGTCAGTTTGTTTCTTTTTAATCAACAATGCGATGAAAACGGAAGTGTTCTTTTTTTAAAGTTTTGAAGGTGCCTCCTGGCGTAAGACATCTTGCTTACTTACTCAGATTAGGTTATCTTAAATATACCCTGGTTCAGAAGTTGTTAGATCAAAGTAAGTAGTTATTCTGAAATTAAACAAATTGTTCAGGAACTATGTATTATAACGTGCAATTGACTTATATATGTGCTTTCTTCTAACGGACTAACCCGTTAGCAAGGGGAAAAAAACACTGAATTAACACACGGATATAATTTAGTATATTTCACAATAAGAGAAGTAAGAGAAGACAAAGAAAATAAAATATGTTAGAAAAAACAGAATAATCGTAAACACAGTTCAAAATAACACAATTCAGCAAATTAGTTAAATGACATATTTTTAGATACGCAAGTACAGGATATTATTTTTATAAAATTAATATCTAACGTAATAAAACATAAAACCATATAAATAAGACCAAACAAAGCCGATATATGCTTGGGAAAAATGGCAAGAATAGCTACTTAAGGAGCAATTTTAGAATTTAGGGGAATAAGTAATGAAAATACAAAGTTAAAAGCATAAAAGACTACAAAATTAGATAGGGTTACTTTTTTTTTAAATGTCTTGAGAGGTAAAAAATTAACTCGGCTCTAGCCGTCCTTCAGAAGGACGGCAAAACGAAGATCCAATTGACTTGAATACGGGTGCACGAAGCTTCAACCGCAAATAAAAGCGTGTAATTAAAATATCGAGTTGACAACTCTCTAAACCCGTCAACCCTGAAATAGGGTTGAATAATAACAACCAAATTTGATTGTCTATATTTGCTGTCAGCAAGACCAGAACCTGAAGAAAAACTGGTAAGCAGGTGAACTGAAATTCGACCTTGTGAATAGTAAAAAACTTCGTCTTGATAATCTTTATCAAATTCACAAAAAAAATCATGAAAAACAAAACATCAAAATCATAATCTGTCAAATTAAAAAAAGAATTCCATATGCTAAACGTAATATTTTTAATATTCAAACGGCCAGTAACAAATGAAAAGATCTCCTTAAGCGGAAATAAAAAGGTCGAATGTGGCGAACGCTACAATATGCAATAATTTTGCGTACGATTGTTGCTTAAATATACTATGCTTTGTCCAAGAAAGTTTTCTACGACTTTGGCGAGTATTACAAAAGATAACTTCAAAAAAAACAAAAACAAAACATTATGACGCAGCCAAATTTCCGGCTTCAAAAGGATAACCAATTCGTCACATTACACGTAACACCATACAATTGTTCATTCACAGTCATACAGCCGTTCGGATGTGCGATGCGATATTTCGTAACCGCCCGATCACGAACACTAGCTTCTTGCGACGCGACGAGCGGATTTCTAGTTCATTGCGTTCTTCCTACCACCGTTGACTATGACTGCCGTAATAACGTAACGTGCAACGAATTTGAATCTTATATTCCATCACGCACAAATAAATTTGGTAACTCTTTTCTTTGTAGCACCTCCAATAGATGGAAATAGTTCCAGCACACGTTTTCCCTCCTTTCTATGACATGGGGTCCTTCAAACAAGGCGTGAATAGGTAACTTGTAGGCCGGCAGGATGTGGGTGACTGATGCTGCGTCGTTATCCCGCTGCACCAGTTATCTTCGCGTCTGGACTCCACTTCCACTTAACATCAGGTGGAGCCCTTATCCAGTCAGATATAAAAAATATATAAAAAATCCGGTCGCCGCGTCGCAATACGCTCGTTCTCGTGGTTTGTGTATGTGTGTTTGTGTTTCGAGTCACATCTGCCACACGCTCGGTGTTGCAATAAATTCGTCACTCACCCATTTGTCGGGGTAAATCCGTGAACGTTCGCGAGCTTACGCATTGTGAAAGCAGGATGACGTATTATATTATGTAAATTAATATGTTAATTCTTTAATTTATTGCCTTGTTCCTTCCTTTATTCTTAAAGGAGTATTCCTTTTATAAACACACATTTTAAAAAACCTCATGCTTGTGGTATATGTACTCTGTGGTATAAGAATGAGGTTTTTTAAAATGTGAGTATTTTTAAGGGCCGGCAATGATAAAGTAATACCTTTGGTGTTGCAAACGTCTACAGGCTATGATAAAAGCTAACCATCAGACGGGGCATATGCCTGAAAAAGTCAGTTTTTTTATGTTAAAGGGAGGCAAACGAGCAAGCGGGTCACCTGATGGAAAGTAATCACTGCAACCCATGGACACCCGCGGGTAAAACCAAAGTAATCGAAGATGCGTTGCCGGCCTTGAGGAAGGAGTTGGATCTTGAGGAGGGATTATGAATTAGGAGGGGGGAGGGGTGAGAGATGGGCCTCCGGTACTTTCACTCACCGGACGAAACACAACAGCAGCGAGTGCCATTGTTTCACGCCAATATTCTGTGAGAGTGTGGTGTTACGCCGGGTGAGCCGGCCCATTTCGTGCTGCAACGAGCCATGCTGGGCTCTATCACTCAGATAGTGTCACTCATTTAGTACCACCCAGGTGTAGGAATCTCAAGGGTAAACCTACGGACGCGAGTAACTTTAACCTCCAGTAAGGATTATGATAGGATAAGAAATATAGATACGGGAGTGAGACGAGGTCCTTTACTATGAAGGTCTAATAAGAAGGCTCAAGGTCACCCAGCGAGCAATGGACAGAGCGATGCTTGGTATTTCCCTGCGAGATCGTATCAGAAATGATGAAATCCGCAGGAGAACTAAAACAACTGACATCGCTTGGAGGATTGCTCAGCTGAAGTGGCAGTGGGCGGGACACATAGCGCGGAGAACTGATGGCCGTTGGGGCGGAAAGGTTCTCGATTGGCGACCACGCACCGGGCGACGTTCCGTGGGCAGGCCTCCTACAAGGTGGACCGACGATCTGGTCAAAGTCGCGGGAAGTCGCTGGATGCGGGCAGCGCAGGACCGATCGTTGTGGTGATCCTTGGGGGAGGCCTATGCCCAGCAGTGGGCGTCATATGGCTGACGATGATGAAAAAATATAGTTGAAGTAGTTTAGTCGCATGTGTCTCTAATTTGAATTATCCTGGACATTCAGACTGACCGTTGTGGATATTAATAATTAGTGGCTCATTCTAACTACTAGAGCACAGAGACTGTTAGATCTTCTCACAATATCTTCATTTAACTGACAAGCAAAACGAAAGAAAAACACTATCAGCGCTCCCGCGTTCACACCATATCGCTCTCACTCGTACACACAATTTGAATCACTCATCCGATTCTGTGCAGAAACGCAATCAAAAATCACTTGTCACACAAAACGAGTTTTATTTATCCACCAATCCGCACCGTAATCATTATCTCATCACCGTCATGCACAGTGGATTCGTACAAGACAATGTTGGGACATGGAAGCTCGAGCTTTCTTTCCACTTTTGACATGTGCTCATCGCTTTCTCATCTGCAGATGATTGACGACGTATCATTGCAGTGCCGTCACTTTCACTGCTATGCGATGACAATCGACATTCAGGCATTGTGTTGTCTTCGGGGTAACCGGCCCGACCAATTAACGGTATACCGCGAATGACAGCTGTGAACAACGATTACAGTTTAACGAGAGTGGTGTAATAGTTTCGTTGGCAACTGTGAAAGTCGTGATCTGTGCAACACTGTTGTAAGTGTCGGTGGAAGTTGCTCCTGAGTGGGGTGTAAGCTTGTATAGAGTGGCTAATAATAATTACTAGTGGTCGCCCAGTGGTCGAAATTCGACCGTAATTTTATTAAGGCTGCACGGATTGTATTCTAAGCAATGAAAAATTAAAAAAGATAGAATGTGAGTTTGGATTGGCATTGACAGATTTTGGCCGCTCCTCTTCCATTTTTGAAATTTTTGAAAAGAGTATTATATGCGTGTGTGTTAAATACATGGTAGTGTGCGTAATGTTTGTTTTATTGATTTAATGTATTTTTTATGCATAATTAAAAAAATATTTTCATATTAAACGCCAGCCGTATGACAACCGCACGACTGTTTTAATATGGAACGCATTGCAAACGCACGGCTGCGGTCCGATACGAAACGTCTAATTTGAAAAAGCCCTAAGTGTGCGAAATTTCATACTCCTCCGTCCGCGAAATTTTCGTAAAAAGGGGTACAAAGTTTTTGCTTCACGTATTAATATATAGACGTGTTATGTTATATTATAATTATATTATATTAGACGTATCGGTAGCCAAACGGATAAATGCTCATATAATTGAATAGGTACCAGATATTGTGGTTTTACATTGCTCCGTTACTGCTGACGGGAACCCATACCTAACACAAGCATATATGCTTATAAGTGGTCATTAATATGTTAGTAAACAGCCTATAACTATCCCACTGCTGGGCCAAGACCTCCATCATTGAAATCAAGTCATCACTACAATTGATGGGTAATGGCTTAATCATGCGGGTTGGTGATCACAAACCCGAGCTATGCATCGAAAAATCCGAAACACACTTTGGCCGACCTGGGAATTGAACCCGGGACCTTTGGGCATCGAGCTGAGCGCTTTGCCACTCGGCCACCATTAGTGTGTTAATAGAGGATTAATGAGAATCTTTACGACAATCTACGGTTTTGGCTGCAATTTTTTCTATGACTGTTGTAGCTTGAAAACTTTGACATTGTTGTAGACACATTTTATGGCACATAGCTTATTTAAGTTTTGGTCACCTGCGTTTATGGCACATTGCTTATTTAGGTTTTGGTCAACATTGCTTATTTAGGTTTTGGTCACCTGCGTTTATGGCACATTGCTTATTTAGGTTTTGGTCACCTGCGTTTATGGTACATTGCTTATTTAGGTTTTGGTCACCTGCGTTTAAGGCACATTGCTTATTTAGATTTTGGTCATTTAGCCTGCATTTGTTTTCAATGAAAGCAGTTGCACATTTGAATCATGGCTTTTCTATAGGTTTGGTGACCTAGGGGTGCCTTTTTGTCGAGAATTTACTGTGCTATATAACCCACCGGAGACTTTAAGTATGACTAGGATGAGCAGATATTTTATATCATACTATGCAGAATTATTCTTGCTCGCTATCATAATATACGTGCAGAATAGTTCTTTCTCGCGAAAAATTTTACGGCGGTCTATTTTATATTTAAATACAAGAACATGTAAAAGTCAAGTATTTTTGCGTAACAATTAAAATTGAAGATCGAAACTTTTAAAAATAGAATATGGAGTACATTCACCTTTAAATTAATTAATTTAATTTATTTAGAACAACATACAATTATACACTGTATGTTATTAATAAAAACAATTAACCATGTTATAAAGTGTAACTTACCTTAAATTAAGGAAATCCCGCCGTAACGTAGAACAATATTATTTTATTTTGTTTGAGCTTACCGCGAAGGTCGTATCGCAAAAGGCCCTTTTAATTCAAAGCAAACATATACAGCGCGTTTAATTTGCAAAATCTACAAGAAGCAAAGGAAAGATACAGGGAAATGGGTGAAACGCTCCCTTAACGAATGCACGTAAAATAAAATAAGCGGTTTTGCGTAAGCAAGCTAAGGTTAAAATGGCTGCCTTGGAAAATTTTGATAAGTCGGAAGTTGTTATTCTTTTGTAATTTAGATACTTATTTATATGACTGTGCTTAAAGCGCTTAATAAAAAAACTTAACATTAACCATCCCTATGGTTGGATAGGGAGAACGGGCCATACACCACCAAGCGGGCCCAGTGCAGATTGATACGGCTATACGTGCCTTCCGAAGCACGGAGGAGCTCAAGATGATACATTTTTGATCACCCATCCGACGACCGGCCTTTGCAAAAGTAACTTAACCACTGCGCCATCTAGCTTCTCGAACTACGAACTACTTAGCGCTAGGAAATGGTTCAATATGTCGTTGTCAGACAAGATACATTTCTAATGTGCGGCCTCATACGCGTTACCAGTTGCCATATCGAGCAAAGCGACCGCGCTCAGGAAATCTCAGGAATTGCCTCCACAAGAAATTATTATCTTTGGAAAGTTGCGTTTTTAGTGTTCTAAATGCCGTTTCTAATTGTTTAATAGGACGTTAAGGTAATAATAACAGTGTAGTTAAATACTGTACAGATGTAATACAAGATTTTCTTGTGGATTTCTATTGCGGGCTCCGTTTATAAGTGTGAGTTCTGAGAAACAAACGTAAATACAAACATTATGTCTCCATCTCACATTTGTAAACACTTTTCAATGTAAGATTTTACTGACCATAATTTGCATGGGTCGGATACCACTAATCTATATACTAACACGTGAAGCAAAAACTTTGTACCCCTTTTTACGAAAATTACGCGGACGGAGGAGTATGAAATTTCGCACACTTATAGTTTATATAGAGAAGGAGTACATAATGTAAATATTTTTTTTTAATTATGCATAAAAAATACATTAAATCAATAAAATAATCATTACACACACTACCATGTATTTGACACAAACGCCTATATACTATTCAAAAATTTAAAAAATGGAAGAGGAGCGGCCGATATCTGTCAATGTTTTTCCCTTTTTTGACTGTTACCTGAATTTTTTTTAACATGCAATTTAGGATAGCTGAAATATTAACTTATATCACCAATAGACAGGTTGTGAAGACAAAAAAGCATCACGCAGGTGGGGTTATATGAAACCTTCTTAAAAACAATCAATCGATTAGTAATCAAGTTTTTATTTCATTTAATTTTCATTTCATTTAATCTATCACTGGATAAGTAGAGTAACGGCTCATTTGGGACGAGTTGCGGAAAATCAAAATAAATAATATTTTCATTCTTCAACTCGTCCCACGTTTTTTTGTGTGGAACTTTAAACTTTATCCACGTTTGGTACAACTAGTAAGACAAGATTAATATAATTTATGTATTAAATACTGCTTGCTCATTTTCCCAATAGCCCCTAAAAATAACTTTAATTACATTTGCATAAATGCAAACAAGAAACTAAAGCGAATTCTCATTAATATAGAGCGATGGCGTCGATAAAGTCTCCCCGTCTCTTTGCCCTTTCGATCTATCGTTAATTATATCACTTTAGCTTTGCTATAAGGCTTCCAGTTTAAGGCAGCTTTTCCACTAGAACTGTGCGAGATATAAGCGATACGCAAGGAAAAAATCCACCAATAGGATTACTTCCTAGACTTTGCGGTGTCTTATTCATCATCGTCACTAGCTCATTTGATGACCCTACTTTTGGGGCAGGAGCTTTCCCTATGGGTGGAAACACCAGAAGGAGAACGGGTACACACCACCACGCAGGTCCAGTGTGGGTTGTTGGTTGTTAGCGACTGCTTATGCAGCCGGGACCAACGTGCCTTCCTAAGCGGAGGAGCTCGAATGATAACTTTGGTCACCCATCCGAGAACCGGCCTTAGCGAAAGTTGCTTAACTTCAGAAATCGCATGCAGACCGACTGTATTATAACCACGGCGGGCACCATCGCGCTCCTCCTTGCGATGTAAAATGTAAAATCCTATTGGTGTTTTTTTAACACCGCTCAGCTTCCTCGCTCATGTCTGGTGGAAAAGCAACCTAATGGGTGGAAAAAACTGGCTTGGTATCGAAAGTCTTACGACCAATGTTCCCAGCGTACCTTTACTGGTCAAAGTCGGACATCACCTCTAGAAATTAGCTTTATATAAATGTCAACGGAGTAATAAAGATTTGTGCTAACATGTTGTGATTTTGTTGTATAAATGAGCAAGAACTCTAAATCAAATCCTTTATTCAATAGAAACCAATAAGTCCAAAGCTAACATAAAAAAATTTTCAATTTAGTTAAAACTAAAGTACTGGAATAGTCCTTGAGTGGCGACCGCGTACCGAAAAGCGCAGTGTGGGCAGGCCTCCAACAAGGTGGACCGACGATCTCGTGAAGGTCGCGGGAAGCCGCTGGATGCGAGCAGCACAAAACCGGTCGTTGTGGAAATCCTTGGGGGAGGCCTTTGTCCAGCAGTGAACGTCTTTTGGCTGAGATGATGATGATGAAAGTAGGTACTGAATCAACCACTAGTTCGTATTTAGGGAGAGTCTTTACACATTTTAATTATAATGTTGTTTAACCCTTGCCCCGAGCGTGTTTACAAAGATTATTATGTTGAACTAAATTAAATATAGTGCACAAAGAAACCTTTTACTTAGAATACAAATGGCTGGAAGGTGAATGACCTACGATGTCTAGCTGCGATTGCATTTATCCTACAAATTATACATTTGAGCTTAGATAAGCTCGGTGTCATGTCGTCAGTTAAAAATCAACTGTGCTATGCAAAAACATCCATTCTACAGCTTTCTTCGATGAATTTCTGTCTAAAAGTAGTTTAATTTGAAACAGGACAAAGTGTTGAAAAAATTCCACAAGCGGTATTCGAACCCGCACCCTATGGCATGTCGGGGTCAGGTGCACTACCAACTATGCTATTAGCGGCATCAAAAAGCACTCAAAAATCAAAAGGCAGTGAAAAAATTCAGTGCTTATGTCAGCCTTCCCGGTAGCATAATGGTCAGTGCAGAGGCCCGGATTGCGGAAGACCCATGTTTGATTCCTGGCTGGGTCGAGTAGGCATTTAATTTCTTACTGTATTTTATAAATATTTATTTAATAAAAAAGTGAAATTCAAAAATGTTTATTCAAGTAAATGTAAAAATAAGCACTTGTGAATCGTCCAAACATTTTTAACCAGTACCAATGTTTTTGTTGGTTATCCTAATCCTACTAATATTATAAATGCGAAAGTTTGTGTGTATTTGTTACTTCTTCACGCTGCAACGGATAGATGGATTTGGATGAAATTCGGCTTACAGATAGTTTATTACCTGGAATAACACATAGGATACTTTTTATCCAGATATTCCCACGGGAATCACACTATCATCATCTCATCATCAGCTCATAAAGTCCCCACTGCTGGGGCACGAGCCTTCCCTATGGATGGATAGGGAGAACGGGCGATAAACCACCACGCGGGCCCAGTGCGGTGCGGTGGTTGTTAACGACTACTAATGTAGCCGGGACCAACTGCTTTACGTGCCTTCCGAAGCACGGAGGAGCTCGAGATGATAAATTTTTGGTCACCCATCCGATGACCGGCCTTTGCGAAAGTTGCTTAACCTCAGCAATTGCAGACCGAGCGTGTTAACCACTGCGCCATCGAGCTCCTCATCTCCTCCTCCTATATCTAATCACACTATAGATATACTAAAAACGAGACAATTAAATTTTCCAATACAAAATGATTTGTTTGTTTGTTGTCATGGAAAATGCTGTGGATACCCTGGACAGCACATCGGACCAACGCAGTGACACTCAAGGAGCTGAAGATCACTAAGAGATTATCTACCATCTGCCTTCGAAGGATCCTTGAGTTTTTCGGCCATACAGCCGGGATAAACGGGGACAATCTCGAAAGACTGCTCATCACTGGCAAATTAAACGGCAAGAGATCAAGAGGTCGCAGCCCAATGCGTTGGTCTGATCAGATCCGCACCACCCTCGACACCAAATTTTACGATGCCCTCCACGTCGCCTCAAACAAGAAAAAATGGCGGAACATCGTGAGAGACAAATTACATCCTGGAGGTCACGACCCTCAGCATTGAGGAATATGATGCAGAGAGGAGGTTTGTTGTCATGGAAACCAAAGAGAATTTAATCACTTGATGGAAACTGTCAAAGCGGTACGAAGTCCGCCGGGTCCACTAGTAAATAAATAAAATAAACACACTACCCACAGAACACAAGAAAGGTGTTCTGTGACACTACCCATTCAGGACGTCTCTGTCAAATTATTTTCATACCATGGTACAAATTAAAGACGTGTTGTAATTAAGATTCATACTTAATAACTATTGTAAAGTATTCTCGAACATAGAACAATTCAATGTGTAGTGTTCGCGTAAACTTTAGAAAACAACACAGAGCAACAAATATAAGCAATTGCTAAGAATCAGCCAGGATTTCCAAAAATACTGTTCTTTTTTTTTGTAAAATGACTCTAATGGCCGTTTTTTTAGCCACCTGACCCTTGCCAGCTAAGGGATTAATATGCCGCAACCCGTGTCACCAAGGATGTTGGGCAAAGCCGAGCGATATTGTCAGACATCTTGACAGAAGACCTTTTTTGTATGTAGTGAATACGGTGCAAGGAGCTCAACCCACTTAGTCCGAAAGGGTGTGGTAACACCTCTAAAAATATTACATAATCCCTAACTATAATACTTTTAGAGTTTCATTTACAACAACACACAAACGCCTGGTAGGTCTAAATGGGTTGTACTAGTGCTGGACAAACGCATCCATCATTGAAACTAAGTCTTTACTACAATTAATGGGTATTGGCTTAACCACCATCACGCTTGCCAAATGCGGGTTGGCAATCACAAACCCGGTCTTTGCAAAAACCGAAACAACTCGACTCGACTACCTCGGAGGGTAACAACCCTCATATACTATATTGTTTATCAATACCCTTCCTTTGCAGTCGGGTAAAAACCAGACCTCGCAAAAATACATTTACCAATTTGCACAAAGGCTGGGGGCAGAACCTAGTACTCTATAAAACTCCCCAAACCACGCCCTGTCTATGTACGGTAAAATGAGTTGAATATTTATAAAATTTCACTGGCCATTTGCACAAGAAGCCTGTTGCTTTATATCTCCGGTTTAAAAAGGTAGTGAACTTACACTATACGTGCTCAGTGGGGTGATTTTTGAACCAGTGACAAATTCTCACTCTGTGATAACAATTTTCTCAGTGAACCATTTTCTCATATTCAAAGCAATATTTTTACTTAATTTTTTTGACACTATTTGGTTGTGGTGGCCAGCACAAAGTAAATATAACAAAAATATTAATACTTGCAATCGTCACATATCTTGCAGCAACAAAAAGTTTTGCTTATCGGTAATGTAACAAATAATTTAATTAATAAATAACTAAACGACGAACAATTTTTTTTAAGTTTTGCATTTCGATACTCGTATAAACAGTTTTTTCAACAGAAACCGAAGTAAACTTAAACTTTAACTTAAAATAAATTACGGAAATACCGGGATTTGGGTGAGACATACTTTTTCCTCCCCTTTGCTGTGGAGACGATGGGCCCATGGGGACCTAATGCAAAAATGTTTTTAAAAGACTTAACTGCTCGCCTGTACGAGGCGACGGGTGACCAGAAATCAGGTAATTTTTTCGCACAGCGCATTAGCTTGGCCATTCAAAGGGGCAATGCCGCCAGCATTTTGGGCATATTTTTTTTTTTTATGGTAAAAGGAGGCAAACGAGCAGGCGGGTCACCTGGTGGAAAGCAATCACCGCCGCCCATGGACACCCGCAAAACCAAAGTTATCGCAGATGCGTTGCCAACCCTGAGGAAGGAGTTGGATCTTGAAGAGGGAGTAGGAATTGGGAGGGGGGAGGGGTGAGAGATGGGCCTCCGGTACTTTCACTCACCGGACGAAACACAACAGCAACGAGTGCCGTTGTTTCACGCCGATATTCTGTGAGAGGGTGGTATTACGCCGGGCGAGCCGGCCCATTTCGTGCTGCAACGCAGCGTGGCTCTACCACTCAGACAGTGTTACTCATTTAGCACCACCCAGGGGTCACGTGTAGGGTCTCAAGGGTAAACCTACGGACGCGAGTAACTTTAACCTTGCCTCGGACAGGCGAGTAAGTTGAGGTTTTTTATTTATGAATTGTATTGAATATAATTAGAATGAAATAAATTATTTCAGAAAACATATAAATGGTAGGTATTTAATTTTGTATTCATTTTACGAAGGTTTATTAGTTAGATATAGTATTTCAATTTAGTTAGTTATAAAAACACAAATGTTGAAAAAATTTCCACGAGCAGGGTTCTGACATACCGGGTCAGGTGCTCTTCCAATTGAACTATCGTGGTTCTAACCAGCCCGCCGAAATTATTCAACACTATTTACTTTTTACTTTGAAAGCCAAAGGCGCCCATTCAATTCATTCATTCATTCTGCTCGTGGAATTTTTTTGTTATAGTTAAAAGTGGCCGTAACGTCTTATTTAATTAAACCATAACATGTGAGGTGTTCATTAGGTGACGTAAAAATGCTTAATTACTTTATTCAAATAGTTTGTTGAGCATAATTTGATTTTCTATCTCTAATTACTAGATATGTTTTTTTTTTCATTAGTGGCGCTAGTGTGCGGCGTAAACGCTCTTAAGTTTGTTAGATATTACATCAATGTAAATTTTACTTTTTATTTTTAAGTGCTTATCTACTTAGTTATTCTTAAACCAGACACAATAGAAATTCAATTGTTCTATGGCACTGTGGTTACTTTGGGCGTCCAAGTATCTACTGCTGCACTTAAGCGATTGCTGGCTGGGTCGGGTAGGCATTTAATTTTCACTGTATGTTATAAGTATTTACTTTAATGTATTAGTTTAATGAACAAATTCAAGTGTGTGTTTTTCTAGTTAAGTGTATCACATTGTTATTAATTCTGTTTTTGTTAGTGAGGACCTACAATTATGGCTTTCTGTTATTATTTTTTATGTTTCTTGTTGTGTCATAGCTGTGTTGGTCTTCCTTTATATAAATAAATACATAAATAAATAAATAAAAATAAATAAATTACATTGCTGCCGATTGCTTTTGTAGCGAAATTGAGAAAGGTGCAATACTTTAATTATTGTATTAGAGTTTGATGCTAAATGCCTTTATTTTAGTAATACTACAATTAATTGACAACTTACTGACTGACTACGAGTAGATTTAAAAAAAATAAATAATTAAAATTAAAATAATAAATAATAATTAACTAATTTAATAATTACATTTTCAGAAAGCCTGCTTTGGTCTAGCCTCGCTGAACATTTTTATATACTATATTGTTTAAGAAAAGTAACTTTTCATTGATATTCGAAAGTATGAGATTTTCGCAATCGTTTTATTTTTTGTGGGAGTAGTCCATATATGACGCTGATATGTTTTTTTTTCTCTCCCATGATGTTTTAATGTAAAAATAAATTGCTAATACTAAAAACTTTAGTCTCAAAAAAATAAATAAGATTTTGTTATATTTGCGATCATCTTAAAACTGCGAAGTCGTAGCTCTTCCCTGCATGGTTTATAGTTTGGCCCTATGGCAGGCCTTTACGGTCACAGTGAAAAATTATGTGTTACATTCATAGAAAAATAAATATCAATAAAAATAAAGTTACATAAAATACCGGTACTTTAATTCGGATTGCATTTTTTCTCCATTTGATCATTAAATAAAGTTAGGCTGTCACAAAAAGGGGGTCAAAAAATACTGATGTAATGTACGAGAGACTTAAAAATATTAATGTGACGATATAATAAAGTGTTCATATTTTTATATGCCGGTAAGGTTCTGTCAATATAATGTTTACCTTTTAACGACGATATCAGTTTACACGACTATATCAATTACCCGACTTGTACCGTAGAAAGTTGTATGCAACAAATTAATTAAAACGCTATTAAAATCCAATCAAAGAGTATGTTTATGGGCGTGCTCTGAGGCGGTTATGGTGGATGACAGTCACACCGGCATGCCGCATGCATCATCATTACGCTGAACGAAATCCAATTATCGTTACAAATTTTAAAAAGTTGGCAGTGATTTATCTTGCTTTAACTATATAAGTGACTAGCGGCCCGTCCCTGCTTCGCACGGGTGGACATTTTTTGCCTATGTTACTTAACGCTAATGTAGCATTTTAATGGTGAAAGAAATTTTTAAATCGGTCCAGTAGTTTTGAGTTTAGATGTTACATACATACATACATACAAAGGTTTCCTCTTTATAATATTAGTATAGATTGCAATTTTTAACTGTAAACGAAAAGAAATAAAAACAAAATCATCATTATATCTGGTGGTAGTTTATGTACTAAACAATGAAACAAAGAGTCAATGTATTCTAACTGCTACCAATCACCGTGAAACTGTATCCCTGGTCAAAATGTTAATACTTATTACTTTTGTAAGTTATTTTTTAATATAATTTCCTAATGTTCTATGTGTCTCAATGACAACCTTCTCAGATAACCACTTTCACACTAATGTCTTCTACTTTCACACTAATCTTATAAAAAAAACTTAATTATAAATACAAACAAAGCCAAGACATAAATAGACGTCTATCTATCTTCCAATTTAGCCATTATTTTCCCACTCACTGCAGGGCAAAAGCTACCCCTTCTCCCTCCACTTATAAAGATGTAGACATAAAGATCATAATAACAAATCTTAAATTCTATTTGCGCTCTTCTAATGATTTCGTTACGCGTCCGTGTAACAAGCGGCCGGTTATAATGGAGTCCAATAGAGCGAGACAACGAGACACCGATCGCTGGCCAAAGTGCCGCCGTTGTTCGAGTTCCACGGCCATTACGTTGAAAATTACCAGACAAACCAACTCGGTTATGCTGATCTATGGACGCCCTAAATTTTCTGCACTAATATTAGCTTTGCACTCATACTATGAAGTACAGTCGATTTAATTTTGTGCTCTAGTGGTAAACCACTGTCGGTCTCAGTTCCAAAGTTGAAGTGCTCGATTCCCAGCGTATTGTGTTTGTAATTGATTTGGTTGGTAATAAGGTTTGTTTTTAATCAACCGGCTAGCCACAACTATTTATATTAGGTCCTTACCTATGGAATTGACGTTTTGTATGAAGATTTTTTATAAAATTATATTTTTCATACTAACGTTTTTTTAAATGTTCTAAGCATCTATTTATGTTAACACTATAAAAAATGTAGAGTAGTGTGTTTGTTTCACTAGCTAAATATAGCAGACATTAAAAAGATAAAAAATCAAGTCCCTTCAAAGCTACAAAGAAACAAAAAGACAATTCCGCAAATATAAAAAGTAGTCAATTTAAAAAAAAAATTGGGCGATAAAGACACGAAAATAATAATCATTGTTAATACTGAAGCCTAAGTAACATAGTCCTAATTAAAGGTGTATAATAATATTAATAACCGGTATTGACTTTTAGAACTTTTAGACCTTTTAATAAGTGAGAAAAAACGTCAATTTCATAGGTAAGGACCTAATATTAATAGCGTAAGCCGATTTTTGTCCCAGTGATTATGGGACGATAGCTGCACATAAAAAATCGTTTATGGTCTCATTTTGAAGAGCTCCAGCCGTAGATGTGCAGAAAAATAAAGAAACCTGTCATAGGTTTCGAAATTCCTAAAAAATCTGTTGAATAAACGCGAAGTCTTGCGGGCGACCCACTAGACTTTCTTAAATGTGCCACAATGACATCAATCTTAGAGTAGTATATACTGTTGTGCTGTGACAGTTTAAGAAAACATAGCAAGCTCCTTAGTGATTGAGGTGAAGTGCCCTTTGACCTTCGACCTTTTTGACCTTATCATTAAGTGGGGTAAAAACCAAGTGTTAACCCGGAGTGGAATCAAATAATAAAAATATTTTAGTAAGTCTTCTCACTTCCATGTTTCAGGATTGTAATAACTGTTTTTTTATTTTACGGGTAAGCACAGTGCCTTGATCTCACCTAATGTTGTGGTTTTGTTGTTTTCCATATCGGATGTTTTTTAAGTTTTTAGTCTAAAATACTTTGATGAAGTTCTGTCCTAATTATTGAATTAATTTAGTAAATTGCAATGTATTACCTTATAATGTAGAATAATGGTTCAAGAGTAAAATCTAAATTTTAGTTTAATATTTAAGTTAGTAACGAGTGTAAGTTTCTCATGTAAGTGAATTTAATAATTCTTATGAGAAATAAAGATTCTTAAACCTGATGTTAAGTGATTATAAGGCCAATGATGGAAGCGCACTTCACCCGGGATCCTCAACTAGTGAGGCACAACAATGCTACAAACATTGATGTTATGGCGACATGTTTAGATAAGATGGTGGCTAGCCAGGCGGACAAACAAACCCTACCACCAACCAAACCGAGTACACAAACATGTACCCCCCTCCCCCCTCCTCTGGGTATTGAACCCGGGACCTCTGGGTCTAAACCGGTGGTCTTAGCCACTAGACCACAGACGCGGTTAAAGGTTTAAGAACTATATCTTTAAGTAGCATAACCATTCAATTTCAGATTTGACGAATGTCTAAATATGTATTAAGCTTTATGAGTTTCTGATTTATCGTACTAATGTATAACTAGGAGAACTCTATTATGAACGCGCTTTCTTTGAAGCCAGGGCTGTCAACATCAGCTCACTAAATAATAATTTAAGATAAAATATTCAAATAAATAAACGAATCAAAGACGGTGTTGTCAGTACTTACTTTTTAACTAAATTATAAAAAAAATCTATTGAGAATTTTTTTAAAGTCATAAATGTTATTTATAAATAATGTGACTAATGGGTACATAGTTTCGAGTACATGTTCGTCACATTGCAAGATTTGTACTAGCTACTGTAGTTTCCCAGTAAGGATGGATCGCTTACCGCAAGATCATTGGCATCGAATTATTATCTAATGAGTATTAAAGCAGTAACCTGTTTAAATAAATACATGTGACAATGTACCGCTTACTTCGAAAGGAATCTGTATTTGTAACCGAGTAGGCAGGATAAACGGTTTACCTAATGAGAAGCAGTAACCGTTGTCGTTACCGACTCTTTTATTTAAAATGAATGTCCACCTTCGGCCTTAGGCTTCGGCCCAAGCAGGAGCGTCTTGCGACGCGGCAATCGGCAAGATAGTACATTGCGCTTTACATTAACAAAGTCTTAGTCAACGGTAATAGATAAAACGCAGTGAAGTCGTGGCAAGCGGTTATTGTCACTTACGATCAGGTAGTGCGAGTTTCATTTGCCATTCGATCACGTTTGTATGGCAGAATTTTAACTCTCCTCTTTTGTCACAGAGGCGCTGCTTCAATGCCATATAAATTCTCGTTTTCGTTAACGTGATTAAATGGCATAATAAAGCTCGCACTATGTACCCAGGTGAGGTGAAGGCTAAGCGCTTCTCCGCAGTAAAATAAAGTAATCGGATTTTTCCTTCTTTTGTTAACTACGCTTGGAATGTAACTCTTGAAGACTTTAATTATTTGACAGCCCTACATGGAGAACCCATTTCGATATCTAGTTTATAATCGGCTTTATTGGCAGCCGTATAAGGAAGTGAACGGGCGTTAGTATTGTGCTCAAATTAGCATTTAGAGTGGGGCATTATGGGCCCTTTAGCGTTTACCCCGATATTGTTATGATTTAAGCTGTCATGCGATGTTATGTGGTAAAAACAACACTATGTATTTAGACAGCAAAATGGAACTTATTTTGGACGATAGAAGTATTTCGCGTGACTATCATCAAACACTGTAGGTATTCTAAATACACTTTTCTTAAAATCTCTAGTACGTTTCACAAATAAATGATTTATGCAACACTGTAACTTATCCTTCAAAACTATTAAAAAATAACTGATTAGGTACAATTATGATTACGAATTAATTATTGCATGCTGGTCTGGGACGTGAAAATAATGTTTCGTTCGTGCATGTCTTAAGAGCCGTCTAAGGGACAAGGGATCCAAGATGCTCGCAAATCAGACGATCAGCTAGCAACCTATCACTGATGATATCTATCCACTTCGGAGCCCTAATTTATCACCAGCTCATATACGTCCCCACTGCTGGGGCACGAACCTTCCCTATGGATGGATAGAACGGGTCATAAACCACCACGCGGGCCCAGTGCGGTGCGGTGGTTATTAACGACTGCTAATGCAGCGGGGACCAAAGGTTTTATGTGCATTCCGGAGCACGGAGGAGCTCGAACGACAACTTTTTGGTCACCCATCCGATGACCGACTTTTGCAAGAGTCGCTTAACCTTAGCAATCGCAGACTGGGCGCGTTAACAACTGCGCCATCAAGCTTCTCTTTGTTTGTCTACTTACTTTGTTTGTGCTTAAATGTGACGTCGAAACACTAACAGCGAGTTTACTAAAAATATTAGTGATTTTGACGACCTCCTTGGTCGAGTGGTTTGTACACCGGTTTTCATGGTGTCGCCATCTCTGAGGTCCCGAGTTCGATCCTCGGTCGGGTCAATTTAGAAATTATTGTTTTTCTAAATTGCCTCGGGTCTCGGGTGTTTTCTATGTATAATAAGTATGTATTTAAGTATTTTAAGAATGTTTATCCGTTGTCTAGTAACCATTTAACGAGTTTCATAACGAAGCTTCTCTTGGGCCAGATAATTGGTGTGAGTGTAGGAAAGTTTATTTATTTTATTTATTTATTTATCTAAATGCTCTGTCCCAAAAAGGGGTAGGTATACCCCCTTTTGGGCGAAAGTGAAAGTATGTTTGTATGTATGAATGATTACAAAATGGCATAAAGTAAAAACGTAATAAGGTATGTAAAGTCGTAAAAACGTTCAAACGACCGGCTATAAGTCATCTGCTAAAAATGTTCACGGTCGTATTTCGGTTTGCAGAAACTTTATACGACGATTGTGTCGAAATCGAATGTCGAACGTTCCTGGAAACATTAAGAGCGCTTTATTAGTTTCGATAACCGCAAACCGCTGTCGTAACTCAGTTTCTTTTACAACTCGCAGCCTTACTACGGAAACAGTTCGAGTTCACTTCGACAGAATTGTTGACTTTTGAATTTTTTACTACTTCGAAAACTTATAGGTATACGAATGTGTGCTTTGTCTTTAAATTAAGTTTGTGAAAGTGCTTTTAATAAATAAATGTTTGATAAACTAACTACTAACTAGGAACCGATTCAAAAATTACTTTAACACAATAGAATGCCCTTTGGAGATCCTTGGGGGAGGCCTTTGTCCAGCAGTGGACGACTTTTGGCTGAGATGATGATGATGATGATGATGAATAGAATGCCCTCCGAGTTGTGATACCGAAAAACTTTTTCTTTTTTTTATGTTAAAAGGAGGCAAACGAGCAGGTGAGTCACCTGATGGAAAGTAATCACCGCCGCCCATGGACACCCGCAAAACCACAGTAATCGCAGATGCGTTGCCGGCCTTGAAAAAAGAAGTTGGATCTTGAGGAGGGAGTAGGAATCATCTCATTTTTCGGAAATTCTTGCTTAGTAGGTAGGTGGGCTGGTAGGTATCTTTATCATCATCAACATCATCATCATCATCTCAGCCAAAAGACGTCCACTGCTGGACAAAGGCCTCCCCCAAGGATCTCCACAACGACCGGTTTTGTGCTGCTCGCATCCAGCGGCTTCCCGCGACCTGACATTGAAAAAAAACCATAAAAAAGCTTAATGAGACAATAAGCCCTCTGCTCGATTGTCGTTTTTTTACATTCAAAATATACTAGTGGTCGCCCAGTGGTCGAAATTCGACCGTAATTTTATTAAGGCTGCACGGATTGTATCCTAATCCTAAGCAATGAAAAATTAAAAAAGATAGAATGTGAGTTTGGATTGGCATTGACAGATTTCGGCCGATCCTCTTCCATTTTTGAAATATTTGAAAAGAATATAATTACGTGTGTGTCAAATACATGGTAGTATGTGTTATGTTTTTTTTATTGATTTAATGTATTTTTATGCATAATTTAAAAAAAATATAAACATTCGGATAACTTTCTCTATATAAACTATAAGTGTGTGAAATTTCATACTCCTCCATCCGCGCAATTTTTGTAAAAAAGGGGTACAAAGTTTTTGCTTCACGTATTAATATATAGATATCATGCGGTAACCGCTATCAATCTGATGGACCGCATGCTTAATTGCTTTAGCAGTTAAAAAAACAACTTCTGATGCGAAATGTATTTTGACCGTCGCTGCCATACGAGCCATAAACTTTCCGCGCTAACAAATCAGTTTTTTTACAATACCTTTTTTGGCGCTTTAAAAGCACTATAAAAATTTACAGATACCGTTACTTTTATCGGGGCACGGTGTAAAGGTAAAATTTACAATCGTAAATTCTTTAGTGCGGTACCTACGGTCCAGACGAAAGTATAGTAACACTCGGATGTTGGGTATAATAAAAAGCTGTAAGGAAAGGTGAATTTCTTTACGCCGGACCAGTTGTGCCTTTTGTACAAGACACGGGTACGGTCTTGCGTGGAGTATTGCTCGCACATTTGGGACAGTTCCGCTAAGTACCTTCTCGATGCCTTGGACAGATTGCAGCGTCGCGCTGAACGCATTATCGGCAATGCAGAAGTGGTAAGTACTCTCGAATCTCTGCAATTGCGTAGAGACGTTGCGTCACTCAGCGTGTTTTACCGCTTATACCATGGCGAGTGCTCTGAAGAGCTCTTTGACCTCATCCCACCTTCTCCCTTTCTTCATAGGAGTACACGTGCTGCTCTTCGGAGTCACCGATTCACTGTCTCAAATATCCCATCGCGCACAAAGAAATTTAGTGACTCGTTTCTTTGTCGCACCTCCAAAAGATGGAATAGTCTACCAGCACACGTTTTCCCTCCTTCCTATGATATGGGGTCCTTCAAGAGAGGCGTGAAGAAGCACCTTGTGGGCCGGCAGAGTGAAGTTAACTGATGCTACGTTTGTTTCCACGCTGCACCAGTTGTCTTCGCGTCTGGACTTCATTTCCACTTAACATCAGGTGGGATGGAGTCATTTGCCGAGCTATGTATTAAAAAAAAAAAAAAATCTGTAATCAACTACCTGGATATAACCTCAAAATTTATATCTCAATCTCCGTAATAACAAGGTGCATTTTTAGTGCTCACTTTAACTTTAAAACGTGCAAAAGTAAGCGCTTAATAACATGAAAACGTGGACTTTTATTTCTTTCCTCTGCTAGGCAAAAGCTTCCCTAAACCGCCTGAAACGAGATAATTTTAACTAATTTATTTCGTTTCCAGTAACACTTTAGTCTCGATTCTCCTATTTTAAATCTACGACAATCGTGTTTCGGCCTTATTTTGACAATGTTTCATCATCATCATCATTATAATTAAGCCGTATCAGTCCACTGCTGAACGTACCTAGGCCTCTCTTCATGCATGCCACTGAGCCCGATCTTCAACTCCAACTGCTGCCAGGCACGTTGCGTATATCATCGCTCCACCTTCTCTCCGGTCCCCATGACCTGGTCAAACCCCACACATAATCTAGTAGAAAACGAGGACAGGCTCCCGTGAAGCCATTCCCTCTAGAAGCCGTCTGACGGTGTATCGATCACACTGCTTGATTCACCCTTTAAATTAGTAAAGGCTGTCTGTGACCTTTAACAAACTCTTTTTTGAAAGACAACACGTCTTCAGACCATGTTGCCATTGTTCTAAGGTCGAAATCAGGCTACCGACACACTTGTGACATTTTTGAATTAGCTGACTAGAGACTCATGTACAACGCTAAAGACTAAAAAACACTTATTACGACATATTTTGCATAACAAAGTACTCAACGAATCAAGAACGATTAAGACGATGTTCCTTGTATGTACAAGGAACATCGTCTTAATGTTATTTACATAAGCTAAATAATGTTATTTACATAAGCTGCTGTATCAGATAATTATAATAAAGATAAGCGCGATGCATCTCAATCTAACGAGTTTTATATGTTCTGAAGATGTTAATCTCTGAAAATGTTTATGCACGTATAGACTGTAGCTGTTTATGTGGATTTTATGAAAGGCTATAGCGAGCTGCTCGCGACTTGATTCACGCCAACATTCATATACTGTGATTCTGAGTCAAATTATAACCTATATCATACAGGGATAATGTGGCATTTTATTAGTAAAATAATTTTTGGTACCTCTTTGTTATACTAGAAAATATAAATATTGTACCTAAATAACATTGAAAACTTGGTAACATCGTTGAAACAAATCTTGGATATACCTACTCGTACTCGTTTAGATTACTACATACTCTAAAAACTACCTAAAATATGTCAGGGCTTTATGTTAAGGGTATTTTAAGAAAAGTTCATAAAAAATATCTTATAGGACACAAAACTGTCAACGAATATCTCCTTTATCCTTATTCAGCAACTTGTGTACAAGGAATATCAACTAAAGAGCTAAATGAGTTGGTAGGAATGAGAAATGGAAATGAGCTGGTGGGATGAGGTCAAAGAGCTTAGCTCTTTGACCTCATCCCACCTTTGAAATTTGGTGACTCGTTTCTTTGTCGCACCTCCAAAAGATGGAATAGTCTACCAGCACACTCCAAAAGATGGAATAGTCTACCAGCACACGTTTTCCCTCCTTTCTATGATATAGGGTCCTTCAAGAGAGGCGTGAAGAAGCACCTTGTGGGCCGGCAGAGTGAGGTTAACTGATGCTACGTTTGTTTCCACGCTGCACCAGTTATCTTCGCGTCTGGACTCCATTTCCACTTAACATCAGATGGGATGGAGTCATTTGCCGAGCTAACTATAAAAAAAAACGTACCCCTTGCGAATATTATTACACAACATGTACATGTTTAAAGTATATAAGTTATCATTGCAGAAGAAAGGACTCGAAACGAATATCGATATAAAAGGGAGCCATTAAGCTAAACACAACAGCTGACGTTCGATTTGATGATGTCGAAAACAAAACCTCTACACAAACGACCAATAACTTGAAACGCCATAAGAGCATGCCTCAATTAGGAAAATACAACCTCATTCGCTTAAAAGCGTACAGAAGTAGGTTCCATATCGCGATGTTTATGCCGCCGTAAGGGCAGTTTTACACGAACGTACTATTATCTCTAATCTATGGAATAGTTAACGTATACGTGGCCCATAAATTGTGTGCTAAAACTGTGTTACCTCACGTTAGAGGTCATAATTACACACTTTCGTCAGTTCATAGGGTATATTTAACTCCCAATTGTTTAAATTACGTTTTTTTTTAGAGAGAATTGCTGATTGCCTCTGACGGCATTTTCAGCTTCTCCGGGCTTTTTTGGGGGCGCGGCAAGAAACTTAAAGGGTTCCTCAAGCCGTGTGAAACGAATCACCTTCGGAGGTTTTCTAGAGGGAACGGCATCACGCACTAGTTCGTGTCCCCGTGCCCTACTAGATTCTCCGAGGGGTTCAGATCTGATCGGGGATTAAGGGGTTAAATAACGTGTTATTCTTATTTTAATTACACATTAAGAAATAATCCTAGTAATATTAGAAACGCGAAAGTTTGTAAGTATGGATAGATGTTTGTTACTCTTTCACGTAAAAACTACTGAATGGATTTGGATGAGATTCGGCATACAGATAGTTTATAACCTGGATTAACACATAGAATAGTTTTTATCCCGATATTCTCACGGGAACGGGAACCACGCGGGTGAAACCGCGAGCGGCCGCTAGTTTAAAATACAATAGTATAGTGTTATCACACCATCACCCAGTTCATTTTATATCCCCACTGCTGGGACATGAGCCTCCCCTATAGATAGAAACAGCCTGGCCATAAACTACCATGCAGGCCCAGTGCTGATTGGTTTCAATGGTGCAGCCGGCCAAGAGCAATTGGTGCCTTCCGAAGCACGGTTGAGCCAGAGATGATTTTGATCACCCATCCGATGACTCGCTATTGCGAAAAATTAAGACCTTGCGGTACGTAAATTCAAATTAAATATTTATTTTAAAGCTGGTACTTAAGCCATCTATAAGCAAATTAAATGTAATATACCAATATTGAAATCACAACTTCAATTAAAACAAGCAATCTCAATGCTTTACCTTGGAATCACCTAAATGGTTAGAAAGCTGAAGAGAAAGACATAATTGTGATAAGTAAAGCTGTAAACTTCAGTAATTGTAGCATTACCTCAATTGCTAGATGTAGGTATGCGCATTTTCATACATTTGCCAATGCAAATAAGAAACTTATTACAATGGATCAAAGTTGATGGAATTAATATTTTGCAACGTAAAATATGATGTCCACTGTACACCCAAGTGCTGACAGCTACTTCGTATAAAACATTTAGTTTTCATAAACTTTCAAATTATTTCCATTTCACTATTATTTTTGAAAGTGGCTTGTATTTAACGATACTAGTGGTCGCCCAGTGGTCGAAATTCAACCGTAATTTTAATAAGGCTGCACGGATTGCATCCTAAGCAATGAAACATTTAAAAAAAGATAGAATGTGAGTTTGGATTGGCATTGACAGATTTCGGCCGCTCCTCTTCCATTTTTGAAAAGAGTTTAATGTACGTGTGTGTCAAATACATGGTAGTGTCTGTAATGTTTGTTTTATTGATTTAATGTATTTTTATGCATAATTTAAAAAAAATATTAACATTCGGATAACCTACTCTATATATACAATAAGTGTGCGAAATTTCATACTCCTCCGTCCGCGCAATTTTCGTAAAAAAGGGGTACAAAATTTTTGCTTCACGTATTAATATCTAGATAATAGGTAACTATATTAAAATGGGAAGCTGCTGGATGAGGAGCAGCACAGAACCGGTCGTAGTGGAGATCCTTGGGGGAGGCCTTTGCCCAGCAGTGGACGTCTTTTGGCTGAGATGATGATGATGATGACAATGATTATTAAAACGGAACGCACCCGATTAAAATAAAAAGACGGTATGCAAGTTAAATTATAACTCTCTGCAACTCTGTCGTAAAATGTCTCTTAATATTAAATCTTATGTGGATTCCCATGACACTTTTAATTAAGTAAGTTCTTTACCTACTCGAAAATATGTGGTTAACTGCTCCTTATAATCTTACCTGAAACAAAATAAACAATAATTAAATATTGGTTTAATAATGTGTGTACTGCGTGCATATTTTATTCAATGTGATTAATATGTTACCCATATAATGTTTAATAAAAAATGTATTTTTAAATATTACATGGCAATGCGAAATCTTTTAAGTTTCTTTTCAGTTAAGTTAGGATATTAGGACGGAGCCTATAAAGACTAAAATTATGTTACAATATAAATTGTCATGTTAAAATACTTGAGAGTGTTTATAAAGAAATGGCTTACAAAACACACCGAAACAACTATCTATTTCTTTAAAAATATAACTTTGTGAATACAGAAAAAAATACAATGTATTTTTTTTAAACAATTTTTGTCAATTTAGAATACGTTAGATTTTTTTTAAATAGCTCACTAAACGTACACAAAAAAAAAAGAACAAATCCTCCTAGCATCCTCCAAAAGTGAATTCAGCAAAGGAAACTCGAGCGCAGTCGCAAACGACCGATGCAAATGAAAGCTGACAAACACACGCCAGCGCCAATTGAACCTGCCAACGTAACATTCCGCTCCAATAAAACCGAAGCTGTCACTGCGAAAATGCCTTCTGAATACCAGCCAGCGCTGCAGTGTTTTGTTTAACCATTGTTCCACCAATTTAAGAATAAAGAATATGTGGTGGCCAGTATTGTATTTATTTTTTGGGGTCTTTCGTCGATTCACACCATGATTGGTTCATACCACGGTATGAATCGCACAAGTACGGTTTTTGAATTGGCTGTTTCATACCATGGTATGAAACGGCCAATATATTTTTTGTACTTCTGCGATTCATACTATGGTATGAAACACGGAAGCATTTTTTTGACTTCGTCGATTAGAATCAATTAAACTTTATTATAACTTTAACAGTCGTGCACAAAGGTGTTAACTCTAATTTATTTATTTATTTATCCAATGTAGGACTATCTCTAGTTGGTTCAGTTTTACGAATCATGTCTTTTACGATAGTTTTTAGAAATGCCAATATGTTATTTTATATCTATATATATTTATCTTATAAATCAAAAATAAATAAAAGATAAGTTCTGGTCAAAATTTATGTTTTATTAACCGTTTTCTATGCGTCGGCGTCGTTACCGAAATCGTGTTTTTTAAAATATTTTTGATAGTGGTTCGAATCGACGAAGTTCTGAAAATGCTTCCGTGTTTCATACCATGGTATCAATCGCACAAGTACAAAATAGAACAGCCAATAATTAATGAAGTAATTTAAAAAGCGTCCTTGTGCGATTCATACCGTGGTTGGAACCACTCATGGTATGAATCGACGAAAGACCCATTTTTACAACATACCAATTAGGTAGGTAGATAGGTAACAACTTCCACCAATTTTAAAAAAGAAAACATATTGCTGGTCGGAACACTGTAACTATGTTAGTGAACAAAAAAGACTGCCTAGTAACTTACATTAATTTTAATTTGTTTTTTGTTATTTAAATATTTGTTTTATGCATCTCGTGGCATGCAATAATTATAACAGCGCCTATTTATAGATGTAAACTTTAAAGTAACGTACGGCGCATGCTAAATGTTCCATTAATTCAAAAACCGAAGAACGTGTTAGGTTCTTAAGCAAGTATTTTTATAAAGATTTAGAAAAGTGAGTTTGAACCTAATACGAATCCCAGTACTGACAAAAAGCAATATTGTGATAATGACAAAATGAACAATTCCAATATTACGAAGGTTTTGACAGAAATCACAGTATATAAACTGTCAATGAGACATCCATGCAAATTTTTTTCCAATTTACCTTCAAAACACTTAACTCCTTGAGTATTAAAATTTAAGTAGTCAAATAAAAAGTACCAATACCTTTATTGTAGATCAAATTGGAATTCTTTGTCTGAAAACAAAGGCGACCGTTTCTTAGTTACCACGTTCCAAGCGTTTATTGAAAACGAGAGAAACTCTCTGAAGTATTCCGAACATCTGATCGCGTCGCGCGATAAAAGAAATTTATCTATTTTCACCACAACCAGGAATGCTTTCTGCAGACACGATATTCGGCGGGTCGACACGTCTCTGGCCGGCTTCTCTTGTTTTACAGTCATGACATTATTAGCGAATTCGGCCATTTTTAAAAAGATGCATTCATTTTTAACAATTGACGTCTGGCGAATTGGAAGTGGCCATTTCCATCACTCTCTTTTGTTTTTTGTCATGATATTAGACTCATTTTAGTCACGATACTCTGTTTTAGACACATTTAATAATGCTTTCTTCCTTAAAGTATAATGAAATCTCGAATTCTGATAGTGTACTCAATGAGCGTAAAACCGTATTTTTCTATTAATACATTTGTAACCTACTTTTTAGTTGTTATTGTGCCATTGTTACTTCAAGCATTTTTATACAAATTTTTCCTTATTTTCATACTTCGGTCGGTTTAAGTGACTTGACTATACATATATATACATACAGTATTGCCAAACAATACTATAGCTAGCTAGTATGTTATGAGTGACCCTAGTTAATTTGTTGTTAAATACTCCGCGTATTGCTAAATTCAGTTTATTTCCTGTTTATTCCAGATTGATGGTTAAGAAAACAATGTGGTGTGTCATGATTTTTTGGAAAGGTAAGAAAGAATATTACTTTGTTAATGTATCCTGAAGAAGTTTAAGTGAATCTGTTTGATTTATTTTAGGGTCATTTAATTTTCTGCCTTATTAGTCTATGGTAAAATTACGCGTTTAAACGCGCTTTATTTTTTTTTACCAACGTCTTAAGTGGAACTAAAAGCTGAATAAGGCACCGTAGCGATTCGGTAATCGTTTTCTAAATACCTAGGTATATGTCAAAATAAAAAATATTTAATTCGATTGGAAATTTTATTGGTCGCGTTTATTAGGTATAAAGGTATTATAGTACGCTATATTATGTATCAAAATCCTAGGCCACCATTATATACATAATAGAAACGCGTCGGTAAGTGACCTTGTCATTACGAGTGCCAGGTTTTCTCCACTGAACCGCTGGCCAGTCGTTACAGAAAGCTACTAGCGTGCAGTGTAGACAAGCCAGTCAGTAGGCGAGTGAGTAAGGAACTGAGCCGTAGGACCGGACGGGTCACATTTAACTGCGATTGCTTAGGGTTGTCACAACATGCGTGAGTTTGATGCGCACATTAATCATATCATCATCATCATCATCTCAGCCAAAAGACGTCCACTGCTGGACAAAGGCCTCCCCCAAGATGGGGGGTATTTGCCATAATCGCCACGCTTGGCAGGCGGTAATTAATCATATGGTTTGTCACAAATAAAAGAAGATAGGTTGATGGTAGGGTTCTGGTTCACATTAAGTGAAGGTGTATATTTAAGTTGCGCTAAAATTTTAGAAAATATAAGTATTTAAAATTTATGCTTGGATCGAAATCGAGAAATTTGTATTACATCCCCGTACACAAGTCTGACTAGTGACGTGAACCCATTCCTTATACAAGCTAATCAGCTTTGACTAGGATTACAAGGGACAATTATTTGATAAAAACAATAATAAATAATAATAATAATAAACTTGAGAAAATAAACTGTCTTAACCAAAACGTGGAAGCTGGTGAAGCTACATCATCATCAGCTCATTTTTTATGTCCCCACTGCTGGAGCACGAGCCTTCCCTATGGATGGATAGGGAGAACGGGCCATAAACCACCACGCGGGCCCATTGCGGGTTGGTGGTTCTTAACGACTGCTAATGCAGCCGGGACCAACGGCTTTACATGCCTTTCGAAGCACGGAGAAACTCGCTGTGATACATTTTTGGTCACCCATCCGGGCGCGTTGACCACTGCGCCATCGAGCTCCTCATTACATATTGCTACATATTGGACAGGAACTCTGTTATCCGTATTTCTACATTATAATAGTAGCCATCAGAGTTTAAAGATATATTATACAATCTATGGTATGACCAGCCCCCTTGCTGTGATGTGAAATTATATATGTGACTGTCACATTAGCGAACTTTTTTTAAAACACTAGGCGGACATACTGCTTACAGTCCGCCCGATGGAAAGCTGTCACAGAAGCCTGTACACGATAGCATCACGAACAAAAAACACCTTTATTCCATTCTTAAAGAATTAATTTTACAAGAAGAAAGCATCTTTTCGAGTGGAAAGTATTTCCTGTGTCATTGTACCACTGCTGTATTTATTATTAATTTTCCTAATTAGGTTTGACTTCAGATACAAATTTACATAATATTAGATTCATGTGAATAAATACGTTAACTTCTAAAAAACCTACACAAATTAGAACTGTTGTCAACTATATAGTTTAAAATACTATAAGATAGATTTTAATATATTTTAAAATAGGATTAGGACAACAGTACATAATACACAACATTGTACGTAGTGTCCACGAAAAGATGATAAAGATAAATAATAATAATATTAAATAATAATATAGATATTTTCAATAGACGATGATACAAGTATAAAAAAACGACGGGTTGCACTCCGGGAGTGCCGGCAGAAGTGAAAACTTGAATATTAACGTTGTGCATTTTTGATATTTTGGAATGTTTAGGGAATAATTTTGCACGAATTGCTTCAATTATCAGTATAAAAGTACTATCATTTATGTGGTAGAATACAATATTTATTTATTGCGCTATCGTACACAAACATGACAATTTATATTACATTAAAAAGCACTCGAACATTCGCGCAAGCGCCCAGCGCCGCGCCGCCTAAACGAAACAGCAGGCATACATTTTCGCCGCGCCGTAGAAAGAAAGGGAGATACTTCCTCTCCTACGCCGCGCCGGTTGTCATCCGTCTTACGAATTTTCGATCAGGCCACGTGTCCTGACGGTCACGTGTCCTGACGCGAATTTAACATTTTTTACCCATTACAAAAAAAGTGTACAACGCCGCTAAAGAAGTTTTCACTTCAAAAATCTTTTCTTATGAATTATAGGTCAAATTTGTGAAATGATAGTAAAGAACGCATCTAAGCATCTAAGCGCAAGATTAATTGGGGGATGATATATTTTTTAACCGACTTCAAAAAAGGAGGAGGTTACTCAATTCGACTCGTTTATATTTTTTTTTATGTGTGTTCGCGGATAACTTCGTCGTTTATAAACCGATTTTGATGATTATTTTTTTGTTGGAAAGGAGATATCCCAAGGGTGGTACCATGATAAGGAAACCAGGATCTGATGATGGCATCCCAGAGAAATCGAGGGGAACTTTCGAAAATTGTAGGGGCAACTAGTGCGTTTGTTAATGTTTTCATTAAGTATTTTAAAGCACTACTACTTAATGAAGGTCTGGAGTCGATCTGATGTTGGAGCCGAAAGACACTCGAGGAAACTTCTCAACGATTTACAGCAATTACATGGTGTTTGGGCTTGATTAATTTGTATTGATGAGAACTTTACACCTAGTTGGGTTGTGACTGCCATTAGGGGTCTGATGATGAAGACGAAGGAAAGTCAAGGGAACTCCTCAACGTTTTACAGTAGCTACCTTGTGTTTGGTCTTAATTATTTCTATTGATAAGAACTTTGCACCCATATGGGTTATAAGTGCCATTTCAGGTCTGATGATGGAGACCATAGACAGTCGAGGGAATTCCTCAACGGTTTACAGCAGTTACCTTTTGTTGGGCTTACTTCATACGGTTCAATATGCCAAATTGTTTAGTTCGTACAAAAATAATACCTAATTAAGATTGAAGTTTTACATAGGATAACCACTGCCTACTAGGCCATCGTTTCCTCATCCGAGAAGCATCTTTGTTAGGTCTACGTCTACCCATCACTAAAAAACGTAAAATAAAATATATATTTACAAAAAAAAACCGACTTCAAAAAACCACGATATCAGGCTTATTGGCGACAATAGTCCTGTCCGTAATGATAGAGCGATCCCAGTAGAGCGTTGCATGACCATTTCCGAGTACTGGCGCAGGTGCGTATTTATAGTACGGCACCTCCGATTCAACAAGGCCATATCCAAGAGCAAGTTGCTAGTGAATTATTCTGGCTACTTGGTTGTGTCTGTGCAAATACTCTCCGTTAGCAAGATGAGAACAACCAGAAATAATATGTCGGAGTGATTCTGATGTGACAGATGTCGACCGTACCGTCCCTCATAAATATTTCCGGTAGTTATTCGTCTTGATAACTTCATCTTCAATGGCACAGACAAAACCTTCAGTTTCCCCAAAGAGGTCACCGAAACGTATCCAGTTTATTATTATTATTAATAAATATTAAAATTGAATGTACATTACCGCTCAGCAACCCTACTAATAGTACACACGCAATGTTAGTTCAGCGAGCGATGACACCCGGTTAGTTATTAATCGTTAAGTTGTAAGTAATTTGCATGGGAAATTTCAAACGGCTTATGACATACTCATATACATTTCTGTTCATATGTTGCTGTATGTTATTTATTGAACGATCGCCAGCTGTTTATGTCACTTTAGTTAGCTGAGAATAATTCTGAATTAATATTATACTTTAACCTCCTTACAAATAAACTAAGCTCCTTATTGTTATTCCGTGTTTTGTCTTCTTTACTCTAATTTGAAATGCCGTTTACATGACAGAAACAAAACACGGAATAACTATTCGCAGCTTATTCTTTGTTTTTTTGTAAGGCACTTAAAGTGTTGTTTGGTTTGGTTAATGTTAATGCAGTCTGCATTTCAGAATCCTATACAAACTAAAAGTTCTATATTCTTCAAACCAATAATATAACTATTTTAGATTAAAGAAATCACAGATTTCTTTACAAATTTTATGCGATTTAATATCCACTATGGACAGTTACAATTTGCAAAAACTCTGTTAAAAAAAAACAGATTTTTGTATTTTTTTTAAGAACCTGACTAGTGACTAATGACATATTATTGGTATATAAGAGGGTGCGGGCTCAAATACTTTTGATTTAAAAAAATAATTTTGAAAACTGGCAAAAAATACCACGTATTTATAAAATGATAATTTTATTGATGTTTGAAGTTTAAATAGGATTCCGTTATGTACGATGTATAGTCTCCTTAGTTTAACCAAAACATTTGTTATAGAGATATCTACCGTTCTTTAGAATACATAAACAGTGACGAACATTAAAACATGTACACACTTTTAACTAGATTTGACGCTTATGTGTATTGTATTAAGAGGAAATACTAAGGTCGACTGAATTGAAAAATATGTATGAAAAGTAGTCAAAATCAACGTTTCGTAGTCCCCTGACTACTCCTCCAAAACTGGACTGATTTAATTATTTTTTTCAGTAATATATAAAGAAAAGCTTTGGGCTGTGTCCTTATGTTTTGTTCTTTTTTATATAATCTCGTAAAATTTGGGAAACACAGCGGAAAATCTGGCCAATTTTTAAGGTTTTTAAAGGTTCATAATTCTTAATAAATAATTTATGAAAAAAAGGAAAACACACAGGGACACAGCCAAAGCCTTTCTTTAATTTTTAATGAAAAAAGTAATTGAATCGGTCAAGTTTTGAAGGAGGAATCGGGTGACTATGAAACGTTATTTTTCAATTCAGTTGAACTTAGTGTTTCCTCTTAAGTTACATTGTTACATTGTTTGCATGTTAATGCTCGTCACTATAGGAGTACTACCTGTATAGGTAGATACAAAATAGTGTTACAAAATGTTATATAAGTGCGGAGATCTCATTAGGATGGTAAACAAAACACGACTGCTCACGATTTCGTTCCTTTTATTTTGTAATTGTAATGCGGTTAAGTAATTGACACTGAGTTATTCCAGTGTTACCTCTGGCGGCCCTTTAGCGTATGTAAAATGAATTGTGTAATGTTTTTAATTACGTTTTCAAATAAATAAATGTGATTCTTGTGCGAGTAAAACTTTTATACTTAAAAATTTCTATAAAATGTAAAGTAATTTATATGCTGCTGGTTGTACAAGCTGATAATCTCCATTAACATTACGTAAAACTTCATAGTTAAAAATAACAAGACTCCGTTGTACAATTAAAACACAACATTTCTAACAAATATGGCCAAAAGTTTTAATTTTATGTAGAACCGTCTCTCCGTCGGAGCGTAAAATAACATTTTTTTTCCACTCAATTAGGGCATTTAGGGACGCGACGCTTTTTAGGGAATTCGCCAGAAAAGCTTTGTTAATTTTTTAAATGATTCTGTTAAATCCTACAGGGAACCCTTTACAAGAAAATGTCGTTAATTAGATAGACGAGCCAAGGGATTTGAGCAAATTCAATTTATTGGAAAGTTTTCTATCAGAGGGTGTCCCTTCTTCAGTTAAATTAATTACTTAAATAGAAGGCAACTTTTTAAACATATAAAAATAAATATTAATAATAAATATTGCAGGATTATTTATGATGTTTCCTTTTTTTATAGTTAGCTCGGCAAATGACTCCATCCCACCTAATGTTAAATAGAAATGGAGTCCAGACGCGAAGATAACTGGTGCAGCGTGGAAACAAACGTAGCATCAGTTAACCCCACTGTGCCGGCCCACAAGGTGCTTCTTCACGCCTCTCTTGAAGGACCCCATATCATAGGAAGGAGGGAAAACGTGTGCTGGTCGACTATTCCTTCCTTTGGATGTGCGACAAAGAAACGAGTCACCAAACTTCTTTGTATTGTTTTGTATTTATTGTTATACATACAACACTTTATTGCTGTACATACACCACGTGTACTTGTGTCGAAATGTGCTCATGTGAGCTTGACACTTGCTGAGTTTCTTGCCGGTTCTTCTCAGTACAAGGTCTCCCGCCCAGAGTAGACTTACGAACCGATGGCATAATGACGTTCTTAAGAGCTATTTGTATCCTAAACTGAATTTATGATTATAATTATTTACATATTATAATTTTACGTCAAATATTGTTGCAAACAAATTACAATTTGAAAATAGACAAAGTGTGACAAAGTGTTGAAAAAACTCCAAGAGCGGATTTCTTTTTTTTTCAAAATGATTTTGAAATTAGAACTTTTAAATTTTGAATCCGATGTTTCGGCACAATTTCATGTAGGTAGTAGCATTCGCTGCGAGTAGATGTTTATAAGCTGAATAAAAAACATGATAATAATCCTTGACAGTTTAAAAAGCTCGCATCTGACTATTCAGCTATCAGAAAAGTTTTCTCTGAAACACTACGCTACGAGTCATCTGTAATAAACAATATATAAACTTTCGAACCGAACAGCATTGCTCAATAATGCCAAACAATTGTTAAGCATCGATAGCCTTTAACTGATAGATGTTCAGGTTGAATGCGAAAACAGTTGTTCAATGCCTATTTCTTGCATACATTTTTAGTTCCGTTAGACTAATGACGTCGACATATACCTTACACAAGCTTTTTAGCTTTAATAAGATTAACGTAGTAATAGCGCATTAGCAGAAATAGGTATTTGGTTGCCTGGCAATCGGATTCTGGGTCAAATCCTACTACCAAGACAGTTCCCAATCGAAATAAATAATACAATATTAAACCCCTCTCTAACGCGCCCGGTCTGCGAGTGCTGAGGTTAAGCAACTTTCGCAAAGGCCGGTCATCGGATGGGTGACCAAAAATGTATCATCTCGAGCTCCTCCGTGCTTCGGAAGGCACGTAAAGCCGTTGATCCCGGCTGCATTAGCAGTCGGTAATAACCACCAATCCGCACTGGGCCCGCGTGGTGGTTTATGGCCCGTTCTCCCTATCCGTCCATAAGGAAGGCTCGTGCCCCAGCAGTGGACACATAAAAATGAGCTGATTATGATTGTTCGAGATCGAATACTAAGATTTAATCTTTAGGCTGAATGAGCTTGATTCCTTACCCATCGGTGAAAACAGTATTAAATAAAAATGTCAATGTAATTGTCTGTTCCGGTTTGTCGTCGGTGATATCGCTCGCTATAAGATTTCGGATAAATAATTAATTTGGTTTTATTTCAGCCATCGGTGGCTAGTTTGTGTAAAGTTAGACGGAACTAGGGCTGATCGGCAGCCTAGATATATAAACTCCCTCGAGTTTTGGCTCCGGTAGGCGTTGTGCGGTGCCGCCTCGTTATCATAAGACAGTGTGTTCTGTTGTGATTTCTGATCTGCGCGTGAGTCGGCAGTGCGACTGCTACTCCTCGAGGTTCCTTACAAGGTGCCTGGGCACCTTCTCCAGCAGCGTGGGATCCGTGAGTGCAGGTCGCAGGTGCAGGTCAGATAACCACAGAACTTTAACTTAATTTAACGCTGCGTATCGCAGCAGCTTCAGACCCTTTGATCGGAGACCATCATGGCCCAGGGGGTCTGAAACAATGATGATGATGATGATGATGAAACCCGTCTATAACCTACCTACGTTCTTACTAAATGAGAAATCTTATTAAGATTAAGATACATTCAGTACAAACAGCATCGCGTTCTGATGACCTTAATCACACGCGTTAGAAATGTATTCTGGCAAACAGAGAAAACATGCATTACACTGCCACCGATATCAATGACAATAACTGGAGTTTCTTTCTCTTGTAAAAATACGCCTGCACTTTAGACTACAATAGACTTTAAACTTTAAATGTATGGCATATGGTTGAACATTAATTGATGAAGTTTGATAGTTTTGGATAGGTTGGTTTTTTTTTTGCTGATTGCCTCAAACGGCATTTTCAGCTTCACCGGGCTTGTTCGGGGGCGGCGAGAAACTTAATGGGTGCTTCAATCCGAGTGAAACTATAGGGAACGGCATTACGCACTAGTGCGTAGGTATCCCCGTGCCCTAAAGTTCTCCGAAGGGTTCGGATCGGATTGAGGAGCAAAACAACCCGAGGGCGCCCCTAACGGCTCGGGTTGACCGGGCCGTGGTGGTGGAGAGAAGCGCCCAGGTATATCGTCTGTACCTGGTTTAGAGCTCGTGTGAACCGGTTCGTCGTACCCTTGTTCTACGAGTACGGTGTCTTGGGCCTAAACTAGAGTGCTTGTTTAGTGTATTCTGTAAATGTGTAGTGGCTTATGGTAGGTGGTTTATGTTTAGTAGACAAATATTCAGTAAATAAAGTGGCATCAGTGTTCAACACAGTTTTCGTTGCCAACTAATAACATAGATTTTCATTGAAATTTTACGGAAGACAGCTAGGAAGGAATATAGCCTCTATTTAATTGTGACTAAAGACTAAAATCAGTTGCTGACTCCTATTTTTAATGATTAAAGGACAAAAATGTCGATGACTGGTTCCTGTCGAACACTGTACCACAACCCTTTAAAAAAGAATTTAAAAAAAAAATCTTTCGAGTTATTAATCAATAAGTTTTAGTATCTTGTGTTATTAATAGTTGCTATTGTGTATTGTTAGTTTATGTGGAAACTTCACTGATTTATGTTATTTCTAATTATATTTTTTGTAAGATTTTTGTAATTGTTAAAAAAAATAAAAAATAAAATAAAATAAAACCCTACTCAGCAGTTGTAATGATGACTTGGATTTTAATGACGGAGACCTTTGCGCAGCATTGCGTCACTAGTACTTACTACGTTTTTATTTTTTAGGGTTCCGTACCCAAAAGGTAAAACGGGAACCCTATTACTAAGACTCCGCTGTCCGTCTGTCCGTCCGTCTGTCCGTCTGTCACCAGGCTGTATCTCATGAACCGTGATAGTTAGACATTTGAAATTTTCGCAGATGATTTATTTCTGTTGCCGCTATAGCAACAAATACTAAAAAACGGAATAAAATAAATATTTAAGGGGGCTCCCATAAAACAAACGTGTTTTTTGCCGTTTTTATAGATAATGGTACGGAACCCTTCGTGCGCGAGTCCGACTCGCACTTGTATTTTTTATCATAGGAATCAAAATATACCAAAACTAAATCTGAACTGAAACTGAAACTGAATCTAAACTATAATATATGGTACTACTTAAGCCGCTTGGGTTTGTGTAGTACCTAGCAATAATATTCTTCCACGTTAACAATATAACGTTAATGGCTAAATATACTATTATATTTTATTATTCTAAGAATCGACAATCTGACAGTACGATCACATTTCCGAACATAAGTATATAAGCATTTTGACAAACATGACAACTTATGTGAATATATTATGGGTACCCACCAATTGTTCTGTCTTAAAAAGCTATCTCGAAAAACATCTACTAGTCTGATACTACAGTTGATATGTCAGGTTACTAAAGTCACTTTAATTGGCGACGTGACCAAAAATTTTTAAATCGATTGTTTTAAAGTCTTGAAAAAAAAAGCTACGCACTTATTCTCATTCAATATTTATCACATTTAACAACATCGTAGCATCAATCAGAAGCTAACAACACTTTTATCCGTTCAAAGTAATCGTTTCAATCGATTCGTCACTACATTTACCCGTACAAATGCGGCTTAGTGGCATTAAGTGTAAGCTAATTGAATGCTATCGTCACTTCACAGATTATATCAGATTCCCTACAAGTCGGTTAAGAGCCCACTGTCACAGCCAACGAATTGGATTAACCTAGTTGGTAGTGATCGCCTTAATACTATTCGAAAGTGTGTATCGTAGGAGTGAAAAGTTAAATTGTAAATGATAAATTACTGTTTTCGTATTATTATTGTTTTCTAAAGTTTACGCGAACACTACACATTGAAATGAAACAACTTTAACGGATCTACTCGCGTTTATTTTACACATTACTTATTTAATGTTTCTCCTGACGATCCCTGTGACCACGGACCCTGCAAAGGGTTCGAAACGTCAGGATAAACATTAAATAAGTAATGATGTGTAAAATAAACGCGAGTAGATCCGTAAAGGTTGTTTCATTTCAATTCGTATTATTAGTTTACTTACCTAGTAGTTTTAATGAAAAAACGTTTTGGTCTGACAATCGAAAATTCAGGATATATTAAAATGTCAAAATTAAACGCGACTGCATTCTTATAACGCCTCGGTGACCGAGTGGCAGACCGGTTGGCCCGATACCCGAAGGTCCCGGGTTCAATTGCCGGGTCGGGCAAAGTATGTTTTGGATTTTTCGATGCATACATTTCGGTAGTTTGTGATCACCAACCCGCATTTGGCAAGCGTGTTGATTAAGCCATCACCCTACCACTTTATTCGTCATCATCATCATAATCTCAGCCAAAAGACGTCCATTGCTGGACAAAGGCCTCCCCCAAGAATCTCCACAACGACCGGTTTTGAGCTGCTCGCATCCAGCGGCTTCCCGCGACCTTTACCAGATCGTCGGTCCACCTTGTTAGAGGCCTGCCCCTCTATTTTAGTGATGACTTGATTTTGATGATGTAGGTAAATGCGTTTGTCCTTGCAACTTTCCGTGTGGCCACCTATATTATCTTCATCAGCTAATTACAAAAACACAAATGTTGAAAAAATTTCCACGAGCAGGATTTGAACCTGCATCATTCCGACATACCGGGTCAGGTGCTCTCCCAATTGAGCTATCGTGGTTCTAACCAGCCCGCCGAAATTAACAAAATTTGCATTAAAAATTATATAAACAAAAAAAAAACATTTCATCAGCTAATTTTCTTATGTCCCTACCTACTGCTGGGACATTCAGTCTTCCCTATGAATGAAAAGACCACAGAGACAACGGGCCATAAGCCACCACACAGCCCAGAGGATTGGTAGTAGTTAACGACTGCTACTGCAGCCGGGACCAACGGCTTTATTTATTTATTTATTGCATATCACATTTCATTAGACGAGGTGTTAAAACATAAGCAATGGTACATGTGACGCCCTGCTAGGGCACAGCAAATAAGAGGGCTAACTATTTTAAAGCAAGGAATAACCATACCCCAACTTAAAGTTCAATCCAGTTATTTTTATTCTGCTAATCCTACTAATTTTATAAATGCGAAAGTTTGTGTGTATGTTCGTATATTTGTTGCTTCTTCACGCTGCAACGGATGGATGGATTTGGATGAAATTCGGCTTACAGATAGTTTATAACCTGGAATAACACATAGGATACTTTTTATCCAGATATTCCCACGGGAACGGGAACCACGCGGGTGAAGCCGCGAGCGGCCGCAGGTAACAAAATAAATCTTAAATACATACTACAGATTCTTTTAATGTCTCCTGTTTTCTATTTCATCATCATCATCTCAGCCAAAAGACGTCCACTGCTGGACAAAGGCCTCCCCCAAGGATAAGAGGGGTATTTGCCGTAATCGCCACGCTTGGCAGGCGGGTTGGCGATCGCAGTAGGTTGAGGGTAACCTCAGAGGGATGCTGCTGCCCATCCTCTGCAATGGTCCCTTAGTCGGCTTTTACGACACCCACGGGAAGAGATGGGGTGGTGCAATTCTTTATCCCCGGCACCACACGGGGTGTTTTCTATTTAACAACTAAAAAGTGGTCGCTGCATTCAGTTTTAAACGGTTAGTTGTTGAACCGTTTCAAATAAAAAGAAAACTAAGTTTCTTTATGAAACGGATTTCGCATGAAGCCACAACTGGCGGGCATGCGAAACTGGCTTTTTGTCCGATTTATATATTCCTCGCTTTCTGGGTCAAGGCAACAAAGATCGCTGGGGAGATGCAGTGGTTTTTTTTTCACGGTAAATATTGAGTTTTGAGGATGGACGAGGATCTCAACGGAGGATTTCACATGAAGCCACAACTGGCGGGCATGCGAAACTGGCTTTTTGTCCGTTTTATATATTCCTCGCTTTCTGTAATAGTGTAAGTTTTTTTTCAAAACAACCGGGTTCGATTCCCGAGCTGAGTACAGGTTTTTTTTAAATGTATGAATGCAGTTTTTCTTCTTATTCAAATCGATGACATGGTTCCTAAGAACAGATCTTTGTATGTCTTAAGTTTCAGACTTTCCCATACTGACCCATTTCAATGAGACACCCTGTATATTTGCGGCAAAGGAAACTCCTTAAAATTCATTCATAAAACTTATTTTAAAATATTTATTTTAAAAATGTATGGGATTGACATCAGCCGCGCTAAATCACTTGGTCAATCTTATGTCAATCCCAAAACATCGCTATCGTTTTCCTAATGTTACTTTGGCTACCGCCACAGGATTGTCTGAAAAAGATGTATTATAGAAATAATAATAATATCAAACTTTTTATGTTAATTTGCTGTTTGTTGTTGTTTCGTTGTTTAGTTTAAGTTTTTGTTTATCGAAAGCAAGGAAGAGTAGGGTTGTAACAGAACTGCTTAATATCACACTCTAAAATATACGACACAAAAATACTTCAAACAGGCATAATTCTTGGTAATTTCTGCTTGCACCATGGAATTTATATATTCTGCAGCATTATAGAATCGCCATTCATTCTATAATGAGGATATCACTGCAGTGTTAGCATTTGACAAGCCAAGTATTGGGTCAACCATGCCGTCTAGCCAGCTATCAATGTTAAATTTATACTTATTAACAACCTTTAATGTTAAGTAATAGAGTTGAAAATTGTTTGTTGATAGTCAATAGTGGCTGGATGGATGGAGGAAATTACACACTAATATGAAACTCCGAGGAAAATGAGTATTGGTGTCAATGACTTGAAGACTGTTACATGGTATTACGCTTACATTCTGCTCGTGAATAATTTATTTTGTAGATTTTTAGAACGGTACTACTAATAAACAATAGCGAATAACATTTCACATAGTGATCATTGTTAACTAACGGATAGTGTGAAAATTTTGTTTCGACTATCTCAGTCGTTAATTCGATTTTGGCAAAAAATCTATCAATAGTTTTGCAAAAAATACTAAAATCTCTAAACACATATTATAAGTCTTCCCCCTCTAACCCTGCAACGGACCCTGCAAAGGGTTCGACACTTCAGGATTTAAATTACTTTAATTTAAATCGATCGAATCGATACAGATTTTATGGAGATTTTTTGGATCTACTCGCAAACGCGAATAATCGATTTAATCATTTTAACTTCCTTACTTGGGGCTATTAGCACTCAGTATACTGGACCAAAATAGGCAAATTGGAAATTAGTTTTACAATACAATCCCATGGGAAATACTCGCATTTATAGTTAGGAAACACATTGCTCGCAATGTTGTAGTAGAGTAGTAGATATACCTAGGCTGATAATTCGATTATTTTTAGAACCTCTAAAAGTTCAGAATGGATTGTTTTAAATCGCTTGCATGTAGTCTAAACTGGACTATGCGTCGAAAAACCCGAAACGCTCTTTGTCCAACCTGGGAATCGAACCCAAGACCTCCAAATACCGGGCCACTTTGCCGCTCATCAGCCACATAGGCAAAAATTTTCCTTATTAATAAATTAATCTAAGGTTCTCTGCATTTTAGCGGACGCTGGAAGCAATCATACATAACTTTTTGTGCGGGCTGACGGGCCACAAAGCACTTAGCTTTTAGCGCTTTAGCGTAAACAGAGAGGAATCAAAGCTTTGTGTTCGAATCCCATATAATATTTAATAAGTACATGGCTCATACAAAATGGTTGTCTATTTCCACTGCTAGATGGCGTTGAAGCTAATCTGAATCACGCTTTCGGATCGTCTAATCGTTTTCACTTATACGATGTGTTTTTGTTCAAGTTCAAGAAGGTGATATTGAGAACAAGAACAAATTCGTATCAATTTATCATCACCAATATTAAAGCGGTTTTCTTTTAATTTTTTTTTCTTTATCTCTTATACATACAAAATAGTTGTTTTTTTATAAACACTCCATTAACCATTATAGTTATTACGGCATGATGTAGTAAGTTCGCTGCGGAATCATAGCTGCGATTGCAATTCATATATACAGGCATGTATGTACTTACTAATTATTCAATATATCTTTCAATAACAGGGATAGAATTTGGCGCTGCGTCATAAGTTCATAATTATAAAACGGTAAACGGACTAACGCCCGTTCCCAATAACCTATCTATCTGTGGTTTTGCCTACTATAGATACTAATTTGACATAAGCACCATACAAATTATGTCAAATTTCTAACTCCAGTAAGTAAAACAACAGACAGATAGAATATAAGGAACGGGCGTAAACCAACCCGCCTGCCAAGCGTGGCGATTATGACAAATTCCCCTCAAAATGATTTATCCTTGGTGGTTTGTCCAGCAGTGGACGTCTTTTTGGATATGATGATGATGACGATGATGATAATGATAATGATACAGATTTAGACTTATTTATTTGAGGTATTCCACGAAGCACACCCAAACGAAGCACATCCAGACGAAGCACACCTAAAGTATTCCACGAAGCACACCTATAAGTGTGCTTCAAATAAAATTTTAAAATTATTAATTTTCTATTCCACGAAGCACACCTACAAATATAACTCGCATAGTGCGGGGACTAAGAAATAAAAATGTCGACAGAAGAAAATAAGACCTACTTTAATTTTTAACACCAATCCGTGTCATTCATAAATTGATACAATACCCGATAATCTACTTAATATTTAAAAAATACATGTCACTGTGTTCGTACACGCTAATTTCATTCCCATGGCAGTAAGTAATTCAAGTCCAGTTCCACTTAGACTTCTTTTTTGGTAGCTTCCCCTACCCTCGTCCAGCGTTTAGCGGCTGGACAAGGATAAAGGAGGTCTGGTGATCCCACATAACCCAGAGTCGCTCTGGCCCCGGTGCGCGCACTAAGCATTTTACCTTGTTAAGGCGACGCATTGGAAATTTACGTGGCCGGGATCTTGATTTTTCCCAACAATTACAAAACATATGAAAGTGATATTTGATGACATGATTTTTCATTTAATTGACTTCATTTTGCTAGTTGCAGAAACATTTGTTAACTTTTATAACAGAGAAAAAAATATCAAAGTAACCTCTTTTAAAACATAGATTTGCTTTTTACAGGCAAACCGGACCGATTTAAGCATCTAAATTTTCTTAGTAAATTAGTCATAACACACACTTCAATATGCTAGTTCATTTTTTTTAAATAATTTGTAGTTTTAATTGGAAGGAAAAAAAGCAGTTTTTCTTATGGTACGGAACGCAACCGCTCCGTATTAGATTAATTGTTTAGCGGTGCGTCGCTTTAAAGAAAAGGACAAAAAAAATAATATTTCATTCATTGCTCATATTATTCTGCTGTTTGTAGTAGCTTCCATGATTTATCGCGGTATCTTCATTATATATTTGACGACCTCCTTTGTCGAGTGGTTTGTACACCGGTTTTCATGGAGTCGCCATCTCTGAGGTCCCGGGTTCGATCCCCGGTCGGGTCAATTTAGAAATTATTGTTTTTCTAAATTTTCTCGAGTCTGGGTGTTTTCTATGTATAATAAGTATGTATTTAAGTATTCTAAGTATGTTTATCCGTTGTCTAGTAACCTTACAACGAGTTTCATAATGAAGCTTCTCTTGGGCTAGATAATTGGTGTGAGTGTAGAAAAATTTATTTACTTTATTTATTTTATTTATTTATTATCAACCTACCAATAGTAGCCCACTGTTGAAAATCTTTCCTATTGGAAGTGGATTTCATTCGGCTGAGATGATTCCGATGACGATGATGATGGTTTCCGATTATTATTCGGTATCGTCATCAGCTATAATGGTTTCACTGCTGGACTCAAGTTTTCCTATATGGCAGTACACAGTGATTTAGAGGCACCATCTAACAACAATAATCAGGACTTTTCAATAAAAACAAAAAAATATTAATGAAAATTTGATAATTTTACGCAAAAACTTTTTAGTTATGGTTGAGATCTTTTTGTTGACTGAATAAAAAGATAAGTTTAAAAACAATTCAAATTTGGAACTCGTTATTATTATATAAAAAACAATCTTGCCAGTTTGTTTCGTCAGAAAAGCTCAAAGAATAACATCAACAAGTTATGTTAGTTAATAAAAAAAGAAAATTAATACGCCTTTTTTTTTTTTTATTTTTTTTTTTTTTATACATAGCTCAGCAAATGACTCCACTCCACCTGATGTTAAGTGGAAATGGAGTCCAGACGTAAGGACAACTGGTGCAGCGAGAAAACAACGCAGCATCAGTCACCCTCACCCTGCCGGCCCACAAGGTGCCTCTTCACGCCTCGTTTGAAGGACCCCATGTCATAGGAAGGAGGGAAAACGTGCGCTGGTAGACTATTCCATCTTTTGGAAGTGCGACAGAAAAACGAGTCACCAAATTTCTTTGTGCGCGATGGAATGTTCGAGACAGTACAGCGGTGACTCCGGAGAGCAGCACGCGTACTCCTATGGAGAAAGGGCGAAGGTGGGATGAGGTCAAAAAGCTCTTCAGAGCACTCGCCGTGGTATAAGCGGTAGAAGACGCTGAGTGACGCTATATCTCTACGCAATTGCAGGGGCTCGAGAGCATTAGTGACCTCTGCACTGCCGATAATGCGTATAGCGCGCCGCTGCAATCTGTCCAAGGCATTGAGAAGGTACTTTGCGGAACCGTCCCAGAGGTGCGAGCAATATTCCACGCAAGATCGCACCTGTGTCTTGTACAAAAGGCACAACTGATCCGGCGTGAAGAATCGCCGCACCCTGTTCAGGACACCGAGTTTACGTGACGCAGTTTTTATCACGGTTTCAATATAGTCCCTCTGGTTCAGATCGCAGCGAATCTCCATACCAAGCATGTTTATACTGCTCTGCAGGCCGAGTGATGTGCCTTGAAGAGAGGGAAGGGGTAGGAATGGCGACTTTTTTGCCGTGAACGCGCAGACCTGTGTTTTCTTGGCATTGAACTCAACAAGGTTATTGGAGCCCCATTTAGATATGAGGTCCAATACCCGATTGAGCTCAATGACAAGATTTACTCGCTTCACTTCAGTCTCGACCTGTCCAGCCGCTGGGTGACCGTTATACCCACCGTGCACCGTACTATCATCTGCATAGCAATGAATATTTCCAAGTGGAAGCATATCATTGATATGCAGAAGGAACAGCGTGGGGGATAGAACGGACCCCTGAGGGACACCAGCGTTCACTGACATGAACCGCGAAGCACATCCGTCTGTGAGTACTCGGATTCTACGCTCATGTAGGAAGCCAGCGACCCAGTTGCAGAACTGAGCAGGCAGACCGTATGCCGGGAGCTTGGACAGAAGGGCTTTGTGCCAGACCCGATCAAAAGCCTTGGCTATGTCAAGGCCAACAGCCACCGACTCGCCACGCTTATCAATAGCCTCACCCCAGAGATGTGTAACGAACGCTAGAAGATCACCCGTTGACCGTTTCGGCCGAAACCCGTATTGGCGATCGTGAATTAAGGGGTGTTCTTCTAGGTAGCGGATAAGCTGTTTATTTAGAATCCGCTCCATGACTTTACACAAAACTGAAGTAACGGCTATTGGGCGGTAATTAGTCGGATCTGATCGATCTCCTTTTTTTCGGAACCGGCCTTCTTTTTGATATGTGTAAAATTCTACGTAATCATTTGTCTTTTATTTTATTTTTTGTATTTCAGTTACACAATTTTTTATACAAAATGTACGAGAAAAGTTTTTTTGCAATTTGTGACTTTTTGAGTACTCCAACGACGGTTGATCCCATAAAAGTTTTTGATCAGTATTAGAAATAGTATCGATTGGCATCAAAAAATGTGTTTGTGTAAAATGACTATTTTCTTGCTAACTGTATATTTTTTTGAAAATCTTTGAATGGTATTTGATCAAAATTCCATAAAAAAATTATGGATAGTCTCTTAAGACCATTTTCATGTAGGTGCAACGGATAAGGTACTTCTCCTTACTGCCCCGCTGAAAGTTTCCACCTTGTATATGTGCAAAGTTTCATCCAAATCCGTTAAGGAGTTCTTAAATGATGCGCTTACTAACGAACAGCATTTCATTTTTGTTTTTATAGATTTCAAACTAAACATCGCTTACCATAGATACATAAGTGTTAACTTTGGCGTTTGAGAAAGTTCAATAAGTATATAAAAATATCAAGAATAAATCACAACGGAATATCGAACCGTCTCGTCATAAAGTAGTAAACTTTGACACCTTCAACACGCAATCTGTTTAACATAAAAGAACCCATTTCACTTTCTTCCCCATAAATCATAAACTAATCTGATTTTACATGCATTTCGGATATTAATGAGTTGCCTATTAATTTTACTTTTTACGGATCATATTTTAAACTTCACCTTATCGAAACATCAGTGTTAAAGAAGTTTATATTACGCTACAATACTTTATTTTATGCTTATAGACGTTAAAAAGTATTGAATGAAGCCTTAAACTCTTTTATCTACACTAATGTTGTAACATTCTACTTATGTTTCCAATACTTGACTTATAATTACTACTGTTATAGCGCAGACAACAAAACACTCAATTTAAGCAATTTCACATGATGGTATAATATCCACATCGATATCGTAAAATCTCATTATAACATCAATAAAACGCGACCAATTAACCTGGCGAGCCTTATGTCAAAATCCTCATACAAGTTGTATAAAATTTTGATATTAGGCTGGCTTTTGAAAACAGTTGGGTTATACGTGAAAACTTCGTCGAAACTACTAAACTTACATACACAAAACTCTTTGCGCTCGCTCCTGATTGGCCCTGCGCGCGCAGCTGCGCTCTCATTGGTTAGATTTTAATGGCGGCAAGTTCACTGTGACAATACACGTACGCGTGAATTTAATGTTTCACAATGTGTTTTGTTTTTAAAATACAAAAATTAAAAGTTAAAAATGGACAGCGACGATGATATTTGTACGCCTCCGGATATTCTAGAATGGGCAACAAAAGAAACTCACAATCTTTTGCCAGAAAAATCTAGAAAATTATATGAAATAGAATATAATAACTTTTTGGCATGGAAGATCGAAAAGAAAACTACATCATTTTCTGAAAATGTCATTCTTGTGTATCTCAAAGACCTCTCCGACAAATTCAAGCCATCTTCTATGTGGGCTAAATATTCTATGCTCAAGTCCACACTGAGTATCTACAACAATATTGATATCACGAAGTATTCAAAAGTCATAGCGTTCCTGAAACGCAGTTCAGAAGGACACAAGGAAAAAAAGTCCTTGACGTTTACATCAGGTCAAATAAAGATGTTCCTGAAAGATTCACCAGATATTTTGTATCTTTTTGAAAAGGTAAGTGTATTTTAGTTCTGTTATTTAATCTACCTAGTACTTACGTACTACACACGCAAGTTATCTAGACACTCCGTTTAAGCGCTTTGTGTATAAATTAGGTAGTAGGTACCTACACTTTACTACTTCATAAATCATAGTTTTTGCCTTGGCTATGTACCTCAAGCTTATTATATCGTTTATTGTTACAGGTTGCACTAATCTTCGGCATAATGGGGGCATGCCGAAGGCAAGAGCTATACAACATCCAGTTCGATGAAGTCTCTAACATAGACGACAGTACAATCATGGTGAAAGTTTCGAAAACAAAAACGAAAATAGATCGTTCTTTCGTTGTGACGGGCAACTGCTATGCCGTATGTAAAAAATACATGGAACTTCGACCCACCCCCTGTCGAAACCCTGCCTTTTTCTTGAGCTATAGATCGGGGAAGTGCGTCGATCAAAGAACTGGTATTAATATATTTGGTGCTCTGGGAAAAACTATCGCAAGTTTTTTGAATCTGCCTAACCCAGCGTTGTACACGGGGCATTGCTTCCGGCGCACCTCGGCGACCCTTCTCATAGATAGCGGTGGTGATTTGACCGCACTGAAACGACACGGGGGGTGGAAGTCTTCTACTGTGGCTGAAAGCTACATTGATGAGTCTTTAATGAATAAAATTCAAGTCTCAAATACGATCTTGAACAGTATAGAAAACAAGACGAATGAAGTAATTATAAATATTCCAACTCCGTCTACGAGCTCTACTGCTTGCCCCGCGACCGCTACAGCTGCTGGATCAATAATTAACATTAACTTTCAAAATCGTACCATCCAAAATTTGAACAATTATTATAAATTAACTATTGTCAGCTTTTACTCTTGTTGTTTGACTAATTGCATTAGTGAAGATAAAGTAGTGTATGCAACTGCATATAACACGGATATTAAAACACTCGTTACTATTATGAAACTCGCTGCGCTCGTTTCATAAACTCACACTCGTGTTTTAATACCCTTCATTATATGACAGTTGCATAAACTACTATTAAATGACTTTTATTCCCATAATCATTTGTTTATTTGTTGTCATATCAGCAATTAAAACTTTTTAAGAATTTTACCAATTTAATAAGCTATCAATATTTATTTGCTTCGTAATAATATTATTTGCCATGTTGTGAAACTCCGTGATTGGCTCAGTGTTATATTTAAGTTTTATTTTTTTGTGTGTTTATTTGTGATGGAAAGTGTCCTGCTATGATAGGGCACTTTCCAATATTTTTGACGCTGTAAGGGAGAAAAGAGCTGGACACTTGCTGAGTTTCTTACCTGTTCTTCTCAGTACAAGATCTCCCGCCCAGATTAGACTTACGAACCGATGGCTTATTGACGTTCATAAGAGCTATTTGTAGCCTAAACTGATTTTGAATTTTGAATTTTGAATTTTGAATAAGCATGATTGTTAGCGCCTCAGTGACTGAGCGGCAAAGGGCTCGGCCCGATACGATAGGTCCCGAGTTCAATTTCCAGGTCGGGAAAAGTGTGCTTAGGATTTTTTGATGCATAGCTCGGGTTTGTGATCACCAAACCGCACTTGGCAAGCGTGGTGATCAAAACATTACCTATTAACCATTATCAATTGTAGCGATGACTTCAAATTAATGATGAAGGACTTTGCACAGCAATATGACAGTTATACGTTGGTCGCTCACTATGGGCCTCATAAAAAGGCTCAAGGTCACTCAAAGAGCAATGGAGAGGGCTATGTTCGTAGTTTCTCTGCGTGATCGAATCAGAAATGAGGACATTCCGCAGAATGAGGAGATCCGCAGAAGAACAAAGGTTACCGACATAGCCCGAAGAGTTGCTAAGCTCAAGTGGCAGTGGTGGGCAGGGCACATTGCTCGCAGGACTGATAGCCGCTGGGGCGGGATAGTCCTTGAGTGGCGACCGCGTACCGGAAGACGCAGTGTGGGCAGACCTCCAACAAGGTGGACCGACGATCTGGTGAAGGTTGCGGGAAGCCGCTGGATGCAAGCTCCACAAAACCGCTTGTCGTGGAGATCCTTGGGGGAGGCCTTGTCCAGCAGTGGACGTCTTTTAGCTGAGATGATGATGATGATGAGATAGTTATAGGCTATTTACTAAACATGATTGTTACAATAAGGATGTTGAGATGTCCCAATGCTAGGCTTGAGCCTTTCCAGATGTGCAATAACAGATGAAGCGATCAGGCCACTTAACCCACACGAGCTGGAATTGGTTTAGTGGGTGTCCGACTGCAATCTTACTAAACGCTATCGATGGGTGAAATCGCTTTTTTTTAATATATTTTACAGGTAAGCACTGTGCCTTTAACTCACCTGATGTTAATTAATGATAAGGCCAATGGTGGAATTGCACTTCACCCGGAATCCTCAACTACTGAGGCACTGGCTATCTTTTTTTTTATTTTATTTTTTTATTGTGGCACGCCAAAATGGCCTCACCCTACCTGATGTAAAGCAGCCAGTGAAGCCAAAGAAGTGAAAGCGTTCATCACAGCGCTACCACGCTATGCCGAACGCTTACACTATGGCGGCCTGCATAAATGCTTTTTCACGCCCCGCTTAAATAACCCGGGAGAGAAAGAGGAGCGAAACACGTGTGCGGGAAGCGCAATCCACATACGGGCAGTTCGGCAAAGAAACTAGATATCTATCTTATCTCTAGCAGCCGGATCACAACAACGCTACAAACATTGATGTTATAACGACATATTAAGATATCCTCTGGGCCTTAGATCAGTGGTTTCAATCACTAGACCATAGAGGCGGTTAAAATTAAACATTTAGCAGCAATAAAACATTAAGCACCAAGTAGATTTTTCTAGATAATACGTTGCGTGCTGAATATAAACTAGCTCAACGTTATCATTCGGTCATTAAATTCCGGACTTGTAAAAGGTCAGCTAGGCTATAAATATAACCGCTTATATCGTCTAGTGGTTAAACTATTGGTAAGAGGTACCAGATTCGATTCCCATCGGATGGTATATATCTATATATTAATATGTGAAGTCCGTCCTTTTTTACGAAAATTGCGCGGACGGCGGAGTATGAAATTTCGCACACTTTTTTTTCGCACATTTGCGTGCGTGCGTGCGTGCGTGCGTGCGTGTGTGTGTGTGTGTAATGTTTGATGCATGAAAGTGTAATTATATTTTACATTGTTTGTTTCCCAAATAAAGAAAAATTAATTAATTAATTAATGTACAGATGGTAAAGAGGCCCATATTAACTTTCCACTGTGATGAATCCCTTCTCGGCGCGGCGATGGCCCTGTGGAGCAGCAGACGCGCTTATCTTCCTCGGTTGGCTAGCAGCAGCAGCTGCGTAGGCACGTTGAGGAGTAGACGTTCATACGCATTTATGTGATTTGACTAAGATATGATGATGGTAGCCAGCCAGGTGGAATTACCACGAGCCCTACCACCAATCAAACTGAGCATAGAATTATTATAACTAGTGGTCGCCCAGTGGTCGAAATTCGACCGTAATTTTATGAAGGCTGCACGGATTGTATCCTAAGCAATGAAAAATTAAAAAAGATAGAATGTGAGTTTGGATTGGCATTGACAGAATTCGGCCGCTCCTCAGCTCCATTTTTGAATTTTTTTAATAGTAGTTTATGCAACTGTCATATAATGAAGGGTATTAAAACACGAGTGTGAGTTTATGAAACGAGCGCAGCGAGTTTCATAATAGTAACGAGTATTTTAATACCCGTGTTATATGCAGTTGCATACACTACTTTATCTTCACTAATGCAATTAGTCAAACAACAAGAGTAAAAGCTGACAATAGTTTATTTATAATAATTGTTAAAATTTTGGATGGTACAATTTTGAAAGTTAATGTTAATTATTGATCCAGCAGCTGTAGCGGTCGCGGGGCAAGCAGTAGAGCTCGTAGACGGAGTTGGAATATTTATAATTACTTCATTCGTCTTGTTTTCTATACTGTTCAAGATCGTATTTGAGACTTGAATTTTATTCATTAAAGACTCATCAATGTAGCTTTCAGCCACAGTAGAAGACTTCCACCCCCCGTGTCGTTTCAGTGCGGTCAAATCACCACCGCTATCTATGAGAAGGGTCGCCGAGGTGCGCCGGAAGCAATGCCCCGTGTACAACGCTGGGTTAGGCAGATTCAAAAAACTTGCGATAGTTTTTCCCAGAGCACCAAATTTATTAATACCAGTTCTTTGATCGACGCACTTCCCCGATCTATAGCTCAAGAAAAAGGCAGGGTTTCGACAGGGGGTGGGTCGAAGTTCCATGTATTTTTACATACGGCATAGCAGTTGCCCGTCACAACGAAAGAACGATCTATTTTCGTTTATGTTTTCGAAACTTTCACCATGATTGTACTGTCGTCTATGTTAGAGACTTCATCGAACTGGATGTTGTATAGCTCTTGCCTTCGGCATGCCCCCATTATGCCGAAGATTAGTGCAACCTGTAACAATAAACGGTATAATAAGCTTGAGGTACATAGCCAAGGCAAAAACTATGATTTATGAAGTAGTAAAGTGTAGGTACCTACTACCTAATTTATACACAAAGCGCTTAAACGGAGTGTCTAGATAACTTGCGTGTGTAGAACGTAAGTACTAGGTAGATTAAATAACAGAACTAAAATACACTTACCTTTTCAAAAAGACAAAATATCTGGTGAATCTTTCAGGAACATCTTTATTTGACCTGATGTAAACGTCAAGAACTTTTTTTCCTTGTGTCCTTCTGAACTGCGTTTCAGGAACGCTATGACTTTTGAATACTTCGTGATATCAATATTGTTGTAGATACTCAGTGTGGACTTGAGCATAGAATATTTAGCCCACATAGAAGATGGCTTGAATTTGTCGGAGAGGTCTTTGAGATACACAAGAATGACATTTTCAGAAAATGATGTAGTTTTCTTTTCGATCTTCCATGCCAAAAAGTTATTATATTCTTTTTCATATAATTTTCTAGATTTTTCTGGCAAAAGATTGTGAGTTACTTTTGTTGCCAATTCTAGAATATCCGAATATCCATTTTTAACTTTTAATTTGTATTTTAAAAACAAAACACATTGCGAAACATTAAATTCACGCGTACGTGTATTGTCACAGTGAACTTGCCGCCATTAAAATCTAACCAATGAGAGCGCAGCTGCGCGCGCAGGGCCAATCAGGAGCGAGCGCGCGCTGTTCTTTTTTTATTTAATTGGCACAAGATCTTACCAAAGAGTTTTGTGTATGTAAGTTTAGTAATTTCGACGAAGTTTTCACGTATAACCTAACTGTTTTCAAAAGCCAGCCTAATATCAAAATTTTATACAACTTGTATGAGGATTTTGACATAAGGCTCGCCAGGTTAATTGGTCGCGTTTTATTGATGTTATAATGAGATTTTACGATATCGATGTGGATATTATACCATCATGTGAAATTGCTTAAATTGAGTGTTTTGTTGTCTGCGCTATAACAGTAGTAATTATAAGTCAAGTATTGGAAACATAAGTAGAATGTTACAACGTTAGTGTAGATAAAAGAGTTTATATGCGTGTGTGTCAAATACACAATAATGTTTGTTTTTATTGATTTCATGTATTTTTATACATAATTTAAAAAAATATTAACATTCGGATAACCTTCTCTATATAAACTATAAGTGTGCGAAATGTCATACTCCTCCGTCCGCGCAATTTTCGTAAAAAAGGGGTACAAAGTTTTTGCTTCACGTATTAATATATAGATAGGTATTATAGGCATACCATTACACCCCGCGACGGACGTTTCGACCGAGTTGCACCGGCTGTTTTTGGGGATAGTTTGCTGGTCGCCTAGACTGCATTCTCATCGTCACCGGACTTTTTTGGGGGCACCGAGAAACTTAAAGGGTTCCTCAAGTCGTGTGAAACGAAGCACCGCAGAGGTTTTCAGAGGGAATGGCGTCACGCACTAGAGCGTGGAGCTTGATGGCGCAGTGGTTAACGCGCCCGGTCTGCGAGTGCTGAGGTTAAGCAATTTTCGCAATGGCCGGTCATCTGATGGGTGACCAGAAATGTATCATTTCGAGCTCCTCCGTGCTTCGGAAGACACGTAGCTGGTCCTGGCTTCATTAGCAGTCGTTAACAACCACCAATCCGCACTGGGCCCGCGTGGTGATGTATGGCCTGTTCTCCCTATCCATCCAAAGGGAAGGCTCGTTCCCCAGCAGTGGGGATATAAAATGAGATAATGATGATGATGATGATGATGGCTAGAGCATGTCCCCGTTCCCTACCAGATTCTTCGAGGGGTTCGGATCAGATCCGGTGAACCGGCCGTGGTCACGGGCTGACCGCGTTGCATTACCATCAATTACTATTAAAAAAAAAAAAAAAAATTACTATTAGGCAAGAGAAAGACCAAACCCGGTGTAGAATTAAAAATACAAGCAATTTCCTACAGCCCTCAATTTATTAAGCAAAACATGACCGAATTGCGTGAACTAACGGTATCATATTAACACCACCTACCTAGAACAATGAACGCGATTTTCCAGATTATTTACGATAAGACCCCACGAAATTATTAGGGCCGCGACCTATGCGGTATTCGCTTCATTAAGTAAAAGGTTTCTCTCGGAAACATTTATAGTATTTAGGTATTTACGTGTTGCCGGCGAGGGTAGCGGAACGCCGTTCGTTTCAGTTCTGAATTTATGTTCACTTAAAATGAAGCACTTTACACGGGTGTTCTGGCGTTTGTTTTACATATAACATATAACATTGTTTTGGACGACCTCCTTGGTCGCGTGGTTTTCATGGTGTCGCCATCTCTGAGGTCCCGGGTTCGATCCCCGGTCGGGTCAATTTAGAAATTATTGTTTGTCTAAATTGTCTCTGGTCTGGGTGTTTTCTATGTACAATAAGTATGTATTTAAGTATTTTCAGTATATTTATATGCTGTCTGGTAACCATTTAACGAGTTTTATAACGAAGCTTCTCTTGGGCTAGATAATTTTAAAGTTTATTATTGTTTATTATTATTATTATATACAATGTGGTATTATGCCTCGGTGACCGAATGGCGAGGCGTTCGGCCCATACCCGAAAGCCCTAGGTTCCATTCCTAGGTTGGGGAAAGTATGTTTCAGTTTTTTCATACAGTACAATTATCATTGGGTCATTATCAGCTCATTTTATGTCCCCACTGCTAGGGCACGAGCCTTCCCTATGGATGGATAGGGAGAACGGGCCATAAACCACCACGCGGGCCCAGTGCTGATTGGTGGTTGTTAATGACTGTTAATGCAGCCGGGACCAACGGCTTTACGTGCCTTCCGAAGCACGGAGGAGCTTGAGGTTATAAATTGTTTGGTCACCCATCCGATGACTGGCCTTTGCGAAAGTTGCTTAACCTCCAATGCGTCATCGAGCTCCTCGAGTACGGTACAGACGCCTGCACATCAACTTACCATAAACTGTCAAATTACCTCAATAGACTTTGCACGTTATTCCTTAAAGATATGGTTGACAATGTATTGAAGAAATTTTACAGGTTTGGATAGGTTGATGTGCAGGCGTGTGTACATAATGCTGTTTATTGTGACTTTCATACAATTTAGGAGAAAAAGAGTTTACATTAAAAACTTTAAGTTGTTTGTTCTAAATTCAAATTTATTCTTTTATTTTAGGGTAGCGAACCTTTTTATTTATTACTAGCTGTACCCCGTGGCTTCACCCGCATTCTATTAGTCATAGCGTGATGTAATATAGCCTTATAACCTTCCTCAATAAATGGACTATTCAACACAAAAATATTTTTTCAATTCGAACCAGTAGCTGCTGAGATTAGCGCGTTCAACCAAACAAACAAACAAACTCTTCAGCTTTATAATATAGTATAGCTTTTTCTGTGTAAATGTTCTTTATTTAAAATCTTCCGATTGAGCACAGAATTCCACCCACGCAGAATATAATGACCGTCGCTGAATAGATCGTTAGAGATGAAAGTATTTTCATCAGCTACCTTTTTAACTTCGGAGGCTACTGCGACCTTTGTAGGTCGGATATAGGTCACGCGTAGCAAATAGGTCCACGATTCTGTTGAAACCTGTATTCATTTATTTATACCTTGACCTTAGCTCACGTAAAGAAAATATAAATCTCTTTTTTTACGATTGAATCTAAATGGATTGGTTTAGTTTTCGAAGCTGTATTTTGTATGATAAAATCAAGGTAGGGTTCGTTTTAAGTACTTACGGCCTACATTGTATTCTCGAATATACATGTAGGTATCTAGTAAATCTGTATAAATACTATGCATGTAAATATATAGAAAAACTGGCTTCAGTGTTTATTAATAAAGATAATTATGATACTGCCAACGATATTTAACACCATCATGATTATGTTAAGTTCTCACAAATTGACAGAGGATAATTTTCCTCACATGAATGGTAAATAAAAAGTATGAAAACAAACAAAGTGAAGTGTCAAACGGATATTGAATGTCTTTAGATCGATTCAAAATATTTTCGTGCGAAATTTCGTCTTCCCAAAAAAGGTTGATTTTAAAAAACCAGATGCGCATAAATATCACAATAATTTTCGTACGCGCACGAAACCTATTATTAAAACAAAGATGGTAATTCGCGATGTCTCGCACGTACCCCTTATAGACAACATAAGGAGACTGCAGAATGTTAACTTTGATACATGACGCGGTCGAGCAACGCACACATTAGGCGTCGTCCTAATTGGCAATGATCGTACGATGACACGATGCGTTTTCGTCGTGCGATAAAAATGATCGTACCATGATTGAAACGGGGTGTCCTAATAGATCGCGCGATACCCATCGTGCGATGCCGTCGCTCGTCCCGTGCCCCTCGCGTTGCTGTGCTCGCGCGATGACGCGGACCAATTAGGACACTCAAAAGAGATCGGTGTATTTGATTACTGGTCGAACGATCAAACCCATCGTACGATCGTTATTAAACATTGCCTGTGCTCTTGCGATGACTTGCGAACTGTAATTAGGGCACTGTGAAGAAATCTGCATGTTTGAACTTATCGTACGACGAGAACGCATCGTGTCATCGTACGATCATTGTCAATTAGGACGACGCCATAGACTTTTTCACGGGCACGGAATCTCGTTTACCGTTTTCACGGAATGAGTGAAGCTTTCTTTCTGCAGTCGCCTTATGTTGTGCCTTTACGTCGCTCATATTTAATTAAAGTCGACTCCTTAACGCATTCACTCCACGAAAAGTGAGCTTGTAATAACGTTCCCGTTACGTTCATATTTACGGTGAAGTAGATTGTTGTCTACCGCTTCTTTCGTGAGAACGTTGTCGCCAATTTCTCGGAACTTGCATGAACAACAAAGCCTTCGAGCAAAGTTTTGATGCGCTTCAGACGGTTGATTTAAGGGCAAGCTTTCTACCAAATATTCAATATAAGCTTTTATGCCTTTTCGTAGTTAAAGGATACTTTTGTTTTGAACAATAAAATCTATACTAATATTATAAAGCTGAAGAGTTTGTTTATTTGTTTGTTTGTTTGTTTGTTTGAACGCGCTAATCTCAGGAACTACTGGTTCGAATTGAATAATTCTTTTTGTGTTGGATAGTCCATTTATCAAGGAAGGCTTTAGGCTATATAACATCACGCTGCGACCAATAGGAGCGCAGCATCAGTGAAAAATGTTGCAAAAACGGGAAAAGAGCCTAAAAAATTAAAAATGCTGCCGAAAGTCACTATTCCACGCGGACGAAGTCGCGAGCACAGCTAGTATATTATGTAGTACCTAAGAAGTTGATTCATCATACTTCTTTTTGTTATAAAACATTTCTTTACGAGGAGACTTTGAGTTTTCCTGTCACCACGGACCCTGCAAGTGAGGATATAGGTACACAAGCAATTTGCGTAAACTTGAACAATTTTTTTTTCTTTTTATTATTATTACTATTATTCCTATTTTCCCGTAGTAGGCGTAGGCGGTGAAATCTATATTTCCGAGTATTTTAAATCGGTTGTAGGCAACGAAAACCTTAGAAGTGTGCTAATGTATAAACCTATAGATTTATTCGTTAAACCTCGTTGCGATTTTATTGTTGGCTTGACTGTCAATTTCTATTTAAACATTGTTTATTGATAAAACGATTGACATAAAAATCGTTTCTATTGTAACCATAACAACTATTGTACTGTTACAATGGTTTGTCGTGAACAAACGAAAACTTAACAGAAAACTCTTAATTTCTTTGTTCGGATTCACTTTCTACCACAAAAAGTGGTTCGGCCACGATTTATCTCACGATCGATATCGATTCTCCAAACCGCCAACAATCGATGCCGCTACCGAGAATTGTTAACTCTACGATGCTCGATACGATTCTTTGACTCGAATGCTTTTATTAATAAAGCCATTGTCATTATAATATTTACTAGTTTAATTTCTAACAATGGGCCCTCGGCCTTTCTTTGGAAATGCTTTTTACTTGGACTGGTTGTGTTTGGAAAGCTTATAAATGCGGCTGCAAGGGCTAATCAAATATTAAAGAATAATATTCAGTTACGACGCTCTCCGTTATCTGAGAAGATGTACTGTTAGAAACATAAGTCATTAAAAAATACTTTAAAATTTTACTTTTATTGAATTAATAATATAATATATTACGGCATTATTATTTAAGAATAATACTTATTTACTATAATGCCATGTATAAATAGCGAGTGAACAGAATAATTAGGGTAATCTACAATTAATACGTGAAGCAAAAACTTTGTACCCTTTTTACGAAAATTGCGCGGACGGAGGAGTATGAAATTTCGCACACTTATAGTTTATATATAGAAGGAGTGCAGAAAGTTATGCATTACGTTATACATTAAAGTTATACATTAAATCAATAAAACAAACATTACACACACTACCATGTATTTGACACACACGCATACGTATCTAACACACACGCATTTAAATACTCTTTTAAAAAAATTCAAAAATGGAAGAGGTATAGCCGAAATCTGTCAAGCCAATCCAAACACACATTCTATCTTTTTTAATTTTTCATTGCTTAGGATACAATCCGTGCAGCCTTAATAAAATTTCGGTTGAATTTCGACCACTGTTCGACCACTAGTTTATATAAAGATTGCAAAAAGGTATGAAATAGAAACACCACCAAAATGCAGTTCTCTCTTTTTTATTCTAGGACAGGGTTAGTTTTACACTTATAATTTTCCTACAGGTTTAAGTACAGAGTAGTAAACTGATGAATTATGAGAATGACGATGACAGTTAAAACTAAACTGTTTAATAAGAAAGTTACTCACACTTATTCAACAAAGCTAACAAGCACCTGAATAGGAAAGTTTTCAATGTTAATTTAAATTAGACATTAGACTTCATAAGACTTAACCAATTACGGCCTTTCAAAAGCTGATGAAAAAGATGTTAAAATACATACACATAAACTGTTTTCTAAAGTTTACGCGAACACTACACATTGAAATAAAACAACTTAAAATACTCCTTATATGTGTAGGTTTACTCCTAGTGCATCCCTTTTAAATAAATAACTATGTATTTGGAAAAGTTTAGTAAGACACTTAAATATTTCTTTTCTTTTTTCGTAGCTTCTATTTCTTATTGTCCCTTGTCTGTGTCAAAATTAAAGATTTTTCTTCTTCTTCTTTTTCTTCTTATTCTAGTACAAGTGTAGTGCAGTACTAACAAATTTGAACACGCGTACAACCAAAAACAATGAATCTAATATTTTAACCTTCACTAAGACTTATCCGCTTGCCAGTACCCACGCTCGGCTCCAACGAAAGTGAAAACGACCTTAAAACTCGTACAAATAGGCGTCTGGTTTCCGTTGACAAAAACAAAGAGCGTCCCGACACAATAAGCCGGCTACAGAAAGCGCTGGCGTTACCACTAAATTGGATAAAAACTTGAATATTTTGTTATTCAAACTTTGCTAAATTAAAAGTAAAAGTTTTGACGCGTTTTTAGGTACGACGGCGGCGGCTAGTACTGAGAAATCCTACTATAAGTAGTTTTTGAATTAGTATTTTGTTTCTCAGTGGATCAATATTTTTTCGAGCTTTTGGCATTATAATTTATTGTGATTATAATAATGTAATTACTACCAAACTACACCGACACTAAGGAACTCGATGAGGTAGTGGTTAAGGCGCTCGGCCTGCAATAGTTAAAGTTAAGAAATTTTCGCAAAGGCTGGTCATCGGATGAGGGACCGAACAACTAACATCTCGCGTTCCTCCGGCCTTTGGAAGGCACGTAAAGCCGTTGGTATCGGTTGCATTAGCAGAACGGCGGTTGTTAAAGAGGCGTGGTTTATGGACCGTTCACCCTGTCTCGTGTTTCTATCCACAGGGAAGGCTCGTGCCCCAGCAGTGACAACATAGAATGAGCTGATGACTCTCAAATTAAAAAAAAAAACAAAATTCCAAATTCAAAATGGCACTGAATACCAGCTTCGTATGATTTCCGATTCGTAACACATACTAATATTGTTTATGCTTGATGCAGAGGAGTTTGGTGACGATGGCGTAGAATGTTTAAGTTGCTATTTTGTAAGTTAAGCAATTTACGCAATAGCCGTTCAGCGGATATAATTTTCACACAAAACCACCCTCACACACGCATATGTAAGCACACACAGTTTTCATTGTAATTAATTAGCCTTAAGTAAAATAGTTTATTTACAACTGTACTTACTCTCTGTATCTTAAACCTAGTTATTGTATCTTGGGAAGAGCAGAACCTCCCACTACAAACTTGGTTACAAGTTTCCTGGGTTGGTTCTGGCCATTGCATATATTTTGTATCTAATATTAATGAAACAAACTATTTTTATTTTTTTTATTTTATTTTATAATAAAACTTCATACTTCGGAAGGTACACACGGCGGCAGATCAACCTACCTAAAACTGTCAAATTTCCACAATGAATTTTGAACTTTATAGTTTGGTTATAAGGATCAATATTCATTGGAGGAATTTGACAGGTTTGGGTAGGTTGATCTGCCGCCGTGTGTACGTTTAGCCGTTAGACCTGCATTTTGCTGAAAGCTGACAGTCAATAAAACCTCCCACATATCCACAATACATATATGTAAAGACACGTTATAACACGTTATAAGCCTTTGATCCCGGTTCTTACCGTAAGGGAATAAAGTGGACTATATTAAGATAACAGAAAGAAAATATATACATACAAGTATAAAGATAGACTATTGTGTTCAATTTCTCACATTATCTAGTGCAACGAATGCATCTCTGTCAAAAATCTTTAATTGGAAGTTATAAGCATAATCGCATTAGCCCAGATTGTTGATTTAACATGCAGATGTCCAAAACTTAACCTAGATAAGTCTAATTAGCTACATAATATACAGCTTTCGATTTATCCTTGTCACCAAAGAACCAAATGGCCAGTGAAATTTTAATGGAAATAAAATTAATTGGTCGTTTCACAAAAACTAGATGACCAGAAATGTCAAGAGGCTTAAATAAAAAGTTCCAATTTATTTTGAATCTCATTTCACAATTTTATTGTCTATTTTACATCGATCGAATTATCTGCTCTCTAACTTTTACTCTTAAGCTACTATGATATTATTTTTACAGTGATCAAACTTTGATCGTAATTCTTATTTAAAAAAGTGATTAATATTTTGGCTGGAGAGCCACTTACGCAAGGCCATGGTAATAATATCAAAGACAATGATTATTAACAAATCAAAAACGACATTTTTGATAAGTGAAATAATATTTGAGCGAATGACGACTTGAAGAGACGTCATTTATTTATTGTTGGGTAGATCATAGCATAGATGGCACTGAAAACTGCTGATGTATGGTAGACGATGCATATTTTTATTGTAAAAAAATTATACCTTTTTGTGACTATGAGAACTGATAAGATTCTTTGCTTGGTCTATATTTATCTGAATACTTTTAATTCACTCAATAAAATGATTTAAGTTTAATTTGAGAATAGTAAATATAGTGAATATACCATTTGGTTGGCGTTAGGACTGGTTTTAAGCCACCATAATAACAATTTTAAAAGCATCGACTTGTACTGACAGACAATAAGAAAGTTCAAGATAAGTTTCATTAGTAGTTAAAGATTTCGTGTGAAATGCGCTTCCGCCTTCAACTTGATCATAGCTTAAGAGATAAAAAAGACCAAGTGCTCCTAAATTGTAGAAAAAAAATAGAAACAAACCAATAAAAACGTTACACAGAACACAAAAAGCAAATCTCTTATTGGAAACGAAAACACAAATTCTACCCAAAGAATACAAATTTAAAAAACATGAACGCGTCGCCCCAATCCATAGATTCGAGAGCGACATTTTTTTCCCGCCATTCTTCCACTCGTAATTTCCATTATAGCGGTGTGGCGGGAAAATTGGCCGATAATGGCCTCCGAAAGAGAATGCGAGGGGATGAATGGCGCATTGTGAACGGAGTCGGGTGCCAGGGCCGGCATTAGTTGATGCAAATTGTTTAAACACCCTTTTCTTCGTATACCTGGTATAATAGGTACCAGTATTTATACCACAGGATGTTCGTTGTTGCGATGGAACCAACTTATCTAAATATGTCGCCATAACATTAATTTTTGTAGCATTGTTGTGTTCCGGCAGCTAGAGATAAGATAGCCAGTGCCTCACTAGTTGAGGATTCCGGGTGAAGTGCGCTTCCACCATTGGCCTTATCATCACTTAACATCAGGTGAGATCAAGGCAATGTGCTTACCCGTAAATATTAAAAATAAAAAGCATAGAGCGCCAATTACGAAAACTTTTTATACTTAAATGGTAAAATAATAACAATAATAAAATTGAATTCAGGCTAAGCCCATAGAGGGTTAGTAACAAAGGCAATCAGTAAACTCTCTCCAGAAAAAAATATCGTAGTCTCTTTCTATAATTATTGCTGCCTGTGAACAATCGAAAACAAAATATCAAAAAAAGAAATACACTTTCAACAATATACAAAGCAAAAATATAATTAATTGTAGCCTAAATAAACAGTTTTGTTAAAAGTTTTTTTTTTGTAAAGGTTGTCTACGTACATAAACTGATAGAGATAAATGAAACAATGGAATGGTAGTAGGCCACTATGGGCTAAAAATAATAATAAATATATAATACTTAAGGCTTATTTCCAGCAGTGGACTAGTATAGGCTGATGATAATGGATGATGATAACCTTATGAACGGAAGCGTAAAAAAGGTCACGTCCCTAAGGTCATATACTAATAAGTTACGAATAGTTTCTCCGTGTTTTGTCTCTCTTTTGATATGACGGTGTGGCGAGAAAATTGGCTGATAACGGCCTCCGAAATAGAATGGGGGAAAACTACGCATCGGATTTTGTTGCGGTTTTTTTAATAGATAGAGTGATTCAATAGGAAGGTTTTTAGTATCAGCATTGCACCCGGGCGAAGCCGGGGCGGGCCGCTAGTTTTATTATAAGGCCCAAAGTCTTCCCCTAAACGCACCTCTGTGAAACGCGTAAGTAGCGCGATTAAATGCATAACACCGATCGAACACAGCTTTACGATTATTCGAATTAAACAGCATTATTGTACCGTACAAGCATTTTGTAAGTGCCGACTTGATGTATTGTTGTGTTACGGTAACCATTTCTATCTAAATACAAAAGTCGGTTACTGTGTTCTGTTTACTTAGTAATAGGAGATGTGGTTACTGGCCTTAAGCACTATAGACATCGTAAGTTTTAACCGTATTTTATTTGCCGAAAATCGTGTAACAATTTTGGAAACTTTCGATTAATGTAAGTTTTATTAGGATCAGTAGGACAGTGTGCCCATCACGAACTTCTAAATCGTTGCTTAAACGCTAAATCTCGGTAGCGGTCATAAAATCTATGGTCGGCGATTGTCAATTGAACCATTTTAAGTTAAATAAGCTGCCTTTTAAGCTACTGGCAATTTTCAGCTACAAAACATAGGCACCCATTTTATTCTGGTTATGGCAGTCCAGATATCCTTATTTTTGGAATTTTGGTACACGGATTATAGTGACTGTGACGTAATGAAATTAATTTAAAAAGAATTAGTAAATACTTAAATTATATTTTTGTGAGTTTTGTATAACACAGCTCTAATTATTAGTTCTATTTACGTACTGAAGAGCGCTGTATTGATAAAATCGTTGGCGTTCTATAAGTGTCGTCTAGAGGTTAAGGGTTTTGAAACCAAAGACCTAGTATTTAAATTGTTCGCGCAAGGATTGTTAATGATTTATCAATAAAACAAATAATTTACTTAAGACTTGGCAGTTTGGGCTAGTTTCCTCTGCTGTCTTCTAACGGGAAAAAAGTTAAGAAAAAAGCAACGCAAAAACTAAAGCCGTACAAATGTCACGTCTCCATCGGCATCGGGCCGACGTGCGACGCCGGCGCCGCCGCACCGGCCGCTAATGCATTCATTGCGTCAAAGTTAACACTTTTAATTTCACCGGCCACGTAATTGTGAAGTAAACGCTTACGATTCCGATCACGGCCGTGCGGACGGAATTAATTGTTCCGTTTTGTTAATTCCAAAAGCGTTTGTTGCGTAACGCACGACAGTGATGTTGCGACGACGGACCACAACTTTTCCTAACGTAAAAAGAATTTGTTGCGTTTTTGTTGCGTTTTTTTTATGCACTTTCACTGTCGATGATTGGTTTTTGTAATTAAGATTCGACGGACGGGCGGCTGAGCGATTAATCGCTAATCTCAGGGTACAGGTTCTCGTCGATAGACTGATGCTTTGTGTTTCGAACAAACTTTGTTTATTTACCGAACAGGGCTTGTATCCACTCATGTTGTAACCTTTTTGATGTGTAACATCTTTCCGCTTGCTTTCTATATAAACAATTTGTGGGAGTGATTTCGTGAAATGGGACGGAAGTATGTGTAACAGTGTAACCGGAAATTGGGGAAGTGCGCGGGCGCGCGCCATTTTGTAAATTTAAAATCGATATTATGAACATGACATATTATTATTATAAGTGACATATTGTGTTATTTGATTATCAAAGGTCATTTTGATATGTCAAATGTCTTCTAATGAATATTTACTGCATTTATTTTTTAGTTATAAAATGATTTAATACCTGACCCATTTTTTCAGAATATAATGTTAAAATTGCTTATTACTAAGATGAGAGTCTATGCGACTACTGTACTGCTCGCTCGTTTTTTTTTACTGTTCTGATCCGTCAAACGTCGTAAAGCATACGCCTCGCCTGATGGAAAACAGTCACTGCCACTTACCGGCATGGTCGCTTGCAAGTTTCGAGATCAGTGGTATCACTTATTTTTTAAGAGAGAGTTTGCCGCTGAATTTTTTTAGGGGCGCGGGTGCCGTGAAACTTAAAGGGTATTTCAATCCATGTGATCGAAACACCGTCACAGGATTTTTAGAGACAATGACATTACACAAACCCTGTCAGATTGTCCGAGGGGTTCGAACCGAATCGGGGGCATCACATGCGCTGTGCTGTGCCGACCCTGAAGTTTTCGTTCCTGAAGAATAAAATTCTAATAATAGGCCCTTACCTACGAAATTGTCGTTTTTTTCTCAAATATTAATAGATGTATTACTTCTAAAAGTCAATTATACATTAATTAGGACTATGTTACTTAGGCTTCAGGGCTAACAATGATTATTCATTTTGTGTCTTTATCGCTTGCTTTTTTTTAAATATGATTTTAGAAAAAATCTTCATACAAAACGTCAATTTTATAGGTAAGGTACCTAATATTATTATGTTATGGAAGCTCGGTCTGCGATTGCTAAAGTTAAGCAACTTTCGCAAAGGCCGGTCATCGGATCCCAAGAAATCAGTGACCAAAAATTTATCATCTCGAGTTCTTCCGCGCTTCGGAAGGCACGTTGGTCCCGGCTGCATTAGCAGTCGTTAACAACCACCAATCCGCACTGGGCCCGCATGGTGGTTTATGGCCCGTTCTCCCAATCCATCCATAGGGAAGGCTGTGCCCCAGCAGTGGGGACATAAAATGAGCTGGTGTGACGATTATGTCCATCAACTCATATGTTAAACTTAACTTTTAAAGGAGGTATTTCTTAAAAGTTTGGATTAGTATAGTTCACTTTATAATACCTGTACCTGCTTATTTATTGTTACTAGTGGTCGCCCAGTGGTCGAAATTCGACCGTAATTTTATTAAGGCTGCACGGATTGTATCATAAGCAATAAATTAATAAAAAAAAATAGAATGTGAGTTTGGATTGGCATTGACAGATTTAGGCCGCTCCTCTTCCATTTTTGAATTTTTTTGAAAAGAGTATACTTTACTATGCGTGTGTGTCAAATACTTGGTAGTGTGTGTAATGTTTGTTTTATTGATTTAATGTATTTTTATGCATATATTTTTTTTTAAATATTAACATTTGGATAACTTTTTCTTTATAAACTGTGTGCGAAATTTCATACTCCTCCGTCCACGCAATTTTCGTAAAAAAGGGTTCAATTCTCAGGCCGGTCAAGCGTATTTCGGATTTTTTGATACATACATAGCCCGGGTTTGTGATCACCAACCCGCATATGGCAAGCATGGTGATTAAGCCATTACCCATCAATTGTAGCGATGACTTGATTTCAATGACGGAGGCCTTTGCCCAGCAATGGGACATAATAAAGCTATTTTACTTTTTATACCCTACGGAATTATTTGTTCAAACCTATTTATTAACACTTAGTTTTCCTTTCTATCTTATATAGTCAAAGTCAAAGTCAAATATTTTTATTCAAATTAACTTTAGAAAAGTGCTTTAGAATCGTCCAAAAATTTTTTTACCTACTACCCATTCAGGACGTAATTTTTTTAGCTGTAGAGAAGAATGAGCGAAAGAAACTCTACAGCTTTATACAATATGTTACGACATTTACAAAATTATAAATTATATTACCCTCTAAATCCTATCACTATAATATGAGATAAGAAGATTCAGTGATGCATCTCTAATTCCATAGTGGTAGAGGTTCTTGACCAGGGTTTCATGTAAAACACAATCAAAGGCCTTGGATAAATCATCATCATCGGCATCGTGTGAATCCTCGCAGACATTAAATATTTGAAGTAACAGCTCAAGTGAAACCATATTGTCTAGAATGTAAAAGTTTATTTCTATAAAAATGAACTTGAATTTGGTCTAGAATTATCTTTTTAAATTATTTTACTGATTGTGGGTAGCACAGAAATGTGTCTAAGGTTAGTGGGGTCACTTGTATAACAACCTCAAATTGCATCAGACGTTCTCAAGCCCATCTGCAACAGAACAGACATGCTGGCCGCATGTATGAAGCACGTGCTCAAAGCTCGTTTTCACTTTTTATTAGGGCTATTTTAGTAGCAGCTATCAGCACAGCGATTACTAAACCTGTTGAGGTGATCGGCCGTAGTGGCGGCCATATGTTGCTATCGTATGCAGCTAGAAAACGGAGATCGCAAATGTTAAGCAATATACACAATGGACGGTCGACGGATGGGTGGTCATAACAGTGATCTCGTAACATACATTGCGTTACGTAAACTCTTAAAGATATGTAAATCGAATAGATGCATTTTTTGTAATTATTCGATTTCTGTCTGTCACGCACTCTGATTGTCTAATTAACTCATCAAAAACACAAATATTCATAATTAAATTTGCACAACCGATTAAGTTATCGATATATGCATTCGATGAAACCAATTAAATGCATTCGTCGATATAACCTGACGTGTTATGTCTTCGAATTATAGATTTCTACACGAATGGATAATAATGATAAATGATTTAGCCGAAGTTAATGGCTCTGGAGACATCGAACCGGAGCGGGAGTAGGGCTAGGGTTGTCACATTTGAGTTTAAGTGTTAACTGGATTTAGACACTCAAAAATTTTTTTTTTTATTTACTAAAGCTTTTTATAAACATATATACATTCTTAAAAGTGCGCGTGCGCAAACTTTGTGATCATATTTTTAAAGTAGTCGATGTTTCACCTATTTGCACTGGCCCGTGTTACCTGACTATTATTTTTATATTCGTAATATTAAGTCATCAGAATTATGGACTTAAAAAAATTACAAAATATGACAGCTTTTTTTTCTTCTTTTTGAAGTAGGTAAAGTTACTTGAACCCATTTGTAATAAAATTTGTTTGTCGATTCCTGTCGTTAGTTAATTAGGTGGTCTTTGCATACGTTTTTAACACAAAAATATCGAAATATAAACAAAAATATACCTTTGGACACCTCTGCGAATCCAAATTTGATGACATTTTCATGATATTATTTACGCTCGATACTACTCTCAAAACTATTAAATAAAATATATGTTGTAGTTTTTTTACTTTCTGGTGATTCGACGGACTAAGGCGTCCATGATTATTTTTTGTAGTAATTTTATTCTCATAAAATTTTACTTATATATTTTTCAATATCTGTCACATTTATAATTTATATTACTATTCGTTGACAACCCTGTCCCAGTAGGTAATGGAGTTAAGATCCCTCGATAGATAATAGTAATGGCCGAATGAAACGTGCGGCGAACCTGCGGGACCGTAGTAGGTGACGTAACGCGTATAGGTAATACCTTCATAATTAAATATTGTGTTCATTACAGGTGTAAGGCAGCTGTCCCACCGCCGGCGAGTAAGCGACGAACTATCGACTATTTTCTTGCTCAAGAAACATACAATATATACCTATAGATCCTGTGTCAATAAAAGAGATGCATATATTAATAGTTGATCGCTTACTGTTCACACTGCCGGCGAGTACTCGCTTTACTAGTTCGCCGCTGAGCGATCGCTTGGCGGTCAGATCACTCGCCGAGCGACCAACCAGTGGTCATTTCTACCTAGAGTGCGGATCTGAGTGCTAGAGATAACTAACATACATAATGAATTCAGAACAATTATTTGAACAATCATTGTTATGTAGTTCAGACGACGACGATGATGTATGTTATAATAGCATTTGTGTAGTAGCAACGGCAAATATTCAACGAGTTGTCAAAATAAGATTTTTGTACACATTTAAGAATGACAAGACAACATAAAATAATAACGAGATGTACGTTTTTCTTAAATATACCGTAACTGTGTTTCTTATATGTACGATATCGACGTGATCGACGTGACACAGTCACGACGATTTTTCTTGTGTAACTGGAACGACAGACACGGTGATTGAAAAATAACGACTTTGCTCATGTCTAAGAGCTAGCCGCCCTAAGCGAGTAGTGCGAGTAATCGCCCATCGCACAAGAACCCTCGCTTAATAGCCCAGCGACAAAACTATCGGAACTCGCTTGTCGCTGCTCGCCAACTCGCTTCTAGTTTCTAGCTCTACTCGCTACTCGCTCATCGCCGGCGGCGGTGGGACACCTGCCTTAAGCTGTTACGACGAATGATGACCAAATGCGTTACGTTGTAGTTTACGTTCTACAGACATTTTGATACTTCAGGGTACTTAGTGTAAGTTTTGTTTACGAAAATATATTTTTTTATGGCAAAATGTTAACTCTTCTCGTATGCCGCCAGGAGGCGCTGCTTCAATGCCATACTAATTTTCGTTTTCGTAAACGTAATCGAATGAATACGGATAGTAGACAAAACTTACACTACATAGGCACTCTGATTCTTGTTTGTAAAAATGTGTAGTCATTTGTCTTTTTTCTCACCAAGCCACGTCTTTTCAAATTAGGGTAACAGAGAGAGGATTGTCTAAGTGCGCATGCCTCAAGCGTGTTTGTAGGAAGCATACCTTCTTCAGTCTCTTTATATTAGGTAAAAATAAAATAAATTACTTAAATTATAAGATAAAATTTTAGTAGAAAAAATCAACCAGACTCGGGAAAATCGAACCCACGTCCTTTGGATAACCGGTCCAATTTTCTAACCGCTGAGCTACCGAGGCCCCATTTGAGTTTCTTAAGTCTGGTGCTTTTTTCTAGTAAAATTTTATCTTGTAGCTACATATAGCATTGTTAATGAAAAATTTTAAATAATAAAAATTTAATAACTTTTAAACCGGTAGGTATGCAGTACCTTCCAACCTTTCAAATGTTTAAACCACTTTAAACCCATAATGCCTGGTTCATTATTATATAAAAGTAAGGCAATTAGCCAATACATATTCAATTCCATAGTGATTGAAATCAGGGCATATCGTAATTACCTATAAACAAAAGCATCATAATATGTTTACTGTTGTCAGCAACCACAGCCTCACCTCAAAGCACGCCTATGGGTGTGCTTCGTGGAATACTTTAGGTGTGCTTCGTCTAGGTGTGCTTCGTTTGGGTGTGCTTCGTGGAATACCTCAAACAAAACCATGACCATTAAGGTTTTAATATATCAATATCTATATAGATATGGTAATAGAAGAAAAACCTTGATCTAATCTAAATCTACATAATACTAACAATAATAAAACAAAAAATAAATAAAAACAACCACTGCTCAATCAAATAACCCTCCCCTCGCCAGATATAAGATATATATTCATATAATTAGATATCAAATATTTACATATATTACATATATTATCTAATATATTACAAGTTACAAATAGTCAGATTATTCACATCACTACACATCCTCAATTAATTTCGAGTATTAATTAAAGTGGTTCCACTAATACACCAACATGTTGTTCTCACGTTACAACGTTAATTAGATCCGTAATTGACAGTGTTAGTTAATTACTACGTCATTGATTATGTCAATTACAAATGTTCGATGTATTATACAATTTAGAAACAGATAATCTTTAAACTAAGATCTCACTTCAAAATTTTACAAATAGTTACAGACACAACTAATAATTGCTGATGTGTTTTATCGTTACAATAAACAATGTTATGATTACCGCATCGATGACCGAGTGGCAATGCTTTTTTTTGAGAGAGATTGCTGATTGCCTCAAACGGCATTTTCAGCGTCACCGGGCTTTTTCGGGGGCGGCGAGGTACGTAAAGGGTACCTCAAGCCGTGTGAAACGAATCACCTTCGGAGGTTTTCTAGAGGGAACGGCATCGCACACTTAAAAGTGCGCTTCCCCGTGCCCTACTAGATTCTCCGAAGGGTTCGGATCGGATCGGGGAGCGGAACCACCCGAGGGCGCCTCTAAAGGCTCGGACCTCGGCTCGGGTAGACCGGGCCGTGGAGGAGGAGAGAAGCGCCCAGGTACATGTCTGTACCTGGTATAGAGCGCGTGTGAACCGGTTCTACGTACCCTTGTTCTACGAGTACGGTGTCTTGGGCCTAAACTAGTGTGGAAGTTTAGTGTATTCTGTAAATGTGTAGTGGCATTTAGAGGATCGGGCGGGAAGTGGCAATGTGGAGTAGATCACCAACGCGAGTAGATCCGTAAAAGTTGTTTCATTTCAATGTGTAGTGTTCGCGTAAACTTTAGAAAACAATTTGTGATCCAATACGGACTGGAGATACTGTCTTTCCATCCACACCATCTTGATGGATGGCGATCTACTACTGTGCGTTTCTCACGTAATTTTTTACCACGAACTACAGTGCTGTGGAACCAGCTCTCAGCGGCGGTATTTCCGGACCAATATGACTTAGGAATCTTCAAGAAACGAGCCTATTCCTTCCTTAAAGGCCGGCAACGCATCTGTGATTCCTCTGGTTTTGCGGGTGTCCATGGGCGGCGGTGATTGCTTTCCATCAGGTGACCCGCCTGCTCGTTTGCCTCCTTCTAATATAAAAAAAAAAAAAAAAAAATAGCCAACAAAGTGCGTCGGTTGGAAGATCTGAAAACTAAGCGCGCAAGAAAAGTTACATCTTTAAATTTCTTGAAGAGATGTCGCGACCAAGGTCTCATCCCAGCGTGTGTCAAGATATCGCCCAAGAGAGATATACGCGGGAGCGCCAAGATCTTACAACAGGCCAGCCAAAAATTGCTTCGTCACCTCATCTACCAACATCGTTCTGAGCTAAGTACAATTAATAATAAGATCGAGAGTTTGTCCAGTGTGCTAAAGTCACAATTGTCCGTATCAGATTTTAATAATTGCATTAATACACTTAATAAACGCGAAACATCTAAATATAATGAATGCAAACATAGACAAATTGATAAATTCCAAACGTTAGTATCGAATTTAAATAAAAAGTTTGTGAAATGGAACATGACTAACAGTAGACTATCAACCATAGACAGCCACAAACGTCAAAATCAAAAAGATGATCGCACAATTGTTAATTTATCAAAACAAACACTGGACAGGCCCACCGTTGAGGTACTAAAAAAGGGGCTAAATTACGCCGTAGCCCCTCGCAGGATACCGTATGAAAGCATCATTAGCAACGTCGAGGATTGCTTAGTTAAAAATAACGTCAGGAAGGCTGATGCTGAGGCAATACGTCAAGACATATCGTCTGTCTTGCGCCGGAGCAAGTTGCCGAAATCCAACCTTCCCCGTGATCAGTATTTCGCTTTAAAGAACCTGCGAGCTAAGCCTGAATTAACTATCCTTCGTGCTGATAAAGGTAATGCTACGGTAGTAATGGATACGTCTGATTATAACGAAAAAATAACAATACTTTTATCGGATGACAAGACGTACAAACGCGTTAAATGCGACCAAACCAACAAAATACTTAAGAAAACTAGTGATCTTGTCAAACAACACTCCGAAACGTTAAATCTAGATGCTAACTATTTAATTCCTTCCTGCCCTAAACCACCAAAACTGTATGGGTTACCGAAAATTCACAAACCCGAGGCTCCGCTACGCCCTATTGTAAGCCAGATTGACTCACCAACTTACCGACTGGCCCGGCATATAGCTAAGATTCTTTCACCACTTAGAGGTAACACAACAGCTTATGTGAAGGATTCCTACCAATTTGTCAACGATATCAAAGACCTACATCTCGCTGACAATGAAACTATGGTTAGTTTTGATGTGCAGTCCTTATTTACATGCCTACCAGTTCAGGATTGCATTGAAATTACCAAAAAATGTCTAGCGGAACAAGATATGCCTGATGAATATGCAGTACTATTAGAGCATTGTCTAACATCTGGCTACCTTTTGTGGAATGACATTTACTACCTGCAAGTAGAGGGTGTTGCCATGGGTTCCCCTGTTTCGCCCGTCGTCGCCGATATCTTTATGGAAGACTTCGAGGAGAGGGCCCTGAGCACAGCACCGGTAACCCCTAGGTTCTACAAGCGGTACGTAGACGACACTTTCACTATCCTACCAACTGATAAAGTATCTGCTTTTCTAGATCATCTTAACTCCATAGATCCAAAAATACAATTTACAATGGAGTTAGAGGCAGAAAGTAAGCTAGCTTTCTTGGATATTTTAATTATCAGGAATCCGGATCATAGTTTGAGTCACACTGTGTATCGTAAAGTAACCCATACAGATAGGTATCTCAATGGTGATTCTCACCACCATCCTAGACAGTTGGCTACTGTAGGGAAATCTTTGTTTCAGAGAGCACGCGGCATCTGTGACACCCAACACCTGGCTGCTGAGCTTCAGCATGTCAAGCACGTACTACAGGTTAATAAACTGAAAGTACCACGGCTTTGTCACAGAAAACGCAATAAACCAACCACAGTCGAGCGCCAACCTGCTGTACTTCCATATATGAAAGGTGTCACTGACAAGATTGGACATATCTTAAAGCGAGCTTCAATCAACACTTACTTCAAGCCGCCGAAGAAGATCAACCAATTTTTACGACCTGTCAAGTGCAACATACCCCTTCAAGATGCAGGCGTGTACAAACTGGACTGCGACTGTGGGCTCTCTTACATCGGGCAAACAAAGAGAAGTATAGGAACCCGTGTTAAAGAACATATAGCCGACGTCAAGCATAGGCGCGAAAATAAGTCTGCAGTATTCGAACATTCCCTAGAGGGGCCCAACCATTACATCAGATTTGATAAACCACAAATACTCGTTAAAGAACAACGATTCATCCCCAGGATGATACGCGAGGCTATTGAAATTAAAAAACATCCTAATTTTAATAGAGAAGATGGATGGAATCTACCACCAGCCTGGGATCCCATCATACAAAATATTAAATCCCAGCCCCGACACCATATTGCCAGACCAAAAGATACTGTAAGCTCTTTCTGCGTAAAACGGAACGCACCTGATTAAATTTAAATGAGGGTATACAAGCTACCAACTAATTATGAGATGACCAACACCTCAGTCTCCCTGTGACCACGGACCCTGCAAAGGGTTCGAAACGTCAGGATAAACATTAAATAAGTAATGTGTAAAATAAACGCGAGTAGATCCGTAAAAGTTGTTTCATTTCAATGTGTAGTGTTCGCGTAAACTTTAGAAAACAATATAATATTAGTAGGATTGAAACCAAATTTAAATATAAATTAGGTATGTCAAAGACTATTTAGATAGCAGAAAATACTGTATAGCCACAGCAACTGTTTATGTAGGAAAGTATTTATCTCCGACAATATGATATTAACAAAACACTCTTACTGAATAATATTAAACATGAAGCGGCATGATGATGCTAATGCCGACGCCAGTGACCCATTGGCACAATTGTAAAAACAACGCTTAATTACCGAGCTATTATTAATTATTCCACGTTGTCACTTCACCGTGTCAATACGACCACAGCAGAGGCCAGTGTCAGTATTCTGATTATTTTTAAAAGTGCTTGTAGTCACGACAACTTGTGACCGATTAGCAAAGCGCTGGGTTATCGATATTCGAAGAAAATGAGTTTGATTCCTAGATCGGTGAAAATTGTTTCGGATTTTTCGATAGTTATCCCGATTTTGTGTGATTTAGCAAGAGTGGTGAAGCGGGTGGCAGTGCCCTTTCTTGTAGCGTTGATTATATTTCAATGACGGAAGCTTTGCCCAGCAGTGAGACAGTTAATACGCTAACTACTACAATGGTTTTTTTAAGACGAACACTGAAATGAAGTATCATTGTTGAGTACAACCAGCTACTACCACCTTAGGCCTCTCCAGAATACCATACATGTGCTAAGGCTGGGGCCTAATTGGCCACACTTTGTCTTTTGTTTCTGTTTTTTTATTATTATTGTTAATGTACTTCTGTTTTTGTTTTCTATTATCATTGTGAATGTACTTTTGTTCCTTTTATAATTTTTTTATTATATTTTTTAGTTGTAATAAATTTTTGTTGTATTGTGTGCCCATAAATGAATTTTCTTTCTTTCTTTCTTTTACTTCTTCTTTTGAGGTGTCTTGCAAGCCCGGCCAGTGAACAAGTGAGTGATTCGAGTGCTATCATAGTTCATGTTAAACCTACTGCTCATTATACATACTGTGACTCGCGCTGAACCTCGGCTAGTGTCCGCGGCGGTAAAATCTCATTAGCCAGGTACGCTCTGAATAAATATTAATAAGCTTCGCATGCGTTGTAGTTATGGCGTGAGCCGCTGACTAATTGCCTATGGTTTTGAGTAAACAGTATGAAATTTGCATTGCTGTTCATTTTTTTTTTTAGTTGGCAGTATCTTCGCATTTTTGCATAGATATCGTTGTGTTTGCAATACACATTGTCTGGATTAGTGAAAGGAGATTTTAAGCAAGGCGTTTTGCAATTGTTCTAAACGTTCCATAATATTTAACATCCTGTTCCAAAAAGGTTAAATTATACAAAAAATATGCACAACCTTTTTGTATTTGAATAAGTTTTGAAGTCATTAGTTTAATAATAGTCTTGCCTCTGATATAAAACCAATGCTAATGTTCGTAATATAATTTAAAAATTAAACCTTCTCGTTATCTACACACATTCATCATCATCATCATCAGCTCATTTTTACGTCCCCACTGCTGGGGCACGAGGCTTCCCTATGGATGGATAGGGAGAACGGGCCATAAACTACCACGCGGGCCCAGTGCGGGTTGGTGGTTGTTAACGACTGCTGATGCAGCCGGGACCAACGGCTTAACGTGCCTTCCGAAGCACGAAGGAGCTCAAGATGATACATTTTTGGTCACCCATCGGATGACCGACCTTTGCGAAAGTTGCTTAACCTCAGCATTCGCAGACCGGGCGCGTTAACCACTGCGCCATCGAGCTCCTCAACATTACACACATTCTACACACATTAGGCTATCTCTATCTATTACTTTATCTAGAGATACTCGTGGAATGAAAGCCATTCAATATTAACTATAGTACCATTTATAAGGGCAATAAAATTTCAATAGAAAGTAACTCATCGGCTGATAAAGAAAAACTACGAACGCCTTGCGTAGCGCAGAAATATTTGAACAGTAACTCAATGTTACAGATAAGTAAATAAATGTTACATTCTAAATTTAATAAGGGAGACGAAGTTTAGTGACCATAGAAAAGAGCCTTACAATTTAATTACCAGCCTGTTACAACATCGCATACTAGGCTAGCACATAAAGCCAACTTAATTAACCCACCACGGCTTGGTAGTTTGCTAAAATTAAAGCTATTTGACTCAGAATATAAATAATAGTACTGACGTATTTTAGTTATTATTTAGTTATTAATTTATACGGATCTACTCATGTTCATTATTTATATTAGTTGATAATGACTTTTTTTAAGCAATTGCTAGGTCCGTCCGTGGTCACATGGAGACTGAGGTGTATTAATAAATCAATCATCAAATTATATATCAATTAGATACAGGAGAATGTGACCACAGGCCATGCAGGCACAGGTTCGAACCATCAGAAGAAAACAATATTTTGTGTAAAGTAGACGCGTGTAGATCTATATATAGTAAGTCATGGCAATGTGTAGTGTATGCATAGACTTTAAAGTCGTTAATCAAACAGCGGCGTCGTTAATGTAAAATACTTTATTTGAAACTACCTCTTTTCACGTGACATCATCATCTTTCATCTTTTCATCCGCGTGGATATAATCTCTTTTTTTAATAAAATAAAGCCTATGTTACCCGCGAGGGATGCAACATTCATCAATGAAAGAATTTTTGAAATTGGACCATTAGTTCCAGTGATTTTTTTTTTAAGTTGATGGCTTCGTGCGATTAGCACATTTAGCCAGTGTCAAAGTAATTTTTTTTACAAGTAATACATAAATAAACAATATTTCCTTAAATGATGATGATGAATGATTTTAGAAATGGGAAGTGAGAAATGATATACCCCCCAACCCCTCGAGTATCTCAGTAAAGATGTGGGGCTTTACTAAGTCCTCACGCGAGCTTCTTGAGAGAATTTGAAAAGTGACGTTGCACTGTTTTTTTTCATTTTACTTATGCACACTCACGAACACTTAACGGTTAATAATCCACCATTATTTCACATTAATATTCAACAAAACCAAAAAAAAATAAAACAAAACCGCAGACATGACGCTTCACTTTCCCGCCAAGAAGAGTTCCAGAGATTAGGCATACAAACAAACAAACGAAGACACAAATGTTACCTCTTTATTATTAGTATAGACTAATCATAGTAACATTGGGTACTGCATATGGATATTCGCAGCATAACTGGGCAAATAAATGTCTTGGCATGGACGGCTTCATGCAATATGTAACAGTGCATTAGAGACTGTGGAAAGCGGCCGTTTTCGTTAATGCCACATTTAGCATGATTTCTGTATGATGAACTGCTCGTTTTAAAAAGCAGTTGTTATTTTTGATTCACTGACCTCACACAATAAATGACGATCGGCTAGCATAAAACCTGGTACTTAATTTTGTGCTCGTAATTTGTTTTTAACGAGTACGATTGTCTTTTGTTTCTCGCTTTGATAACGTGAAATAGACGATTATCTTCGATGATAATAATGTAACAAATCCTATAAATCGAACCTGTTGCATCTGGGTTTTAAACTGGTGGTTTTTCCATAGGATAAATGCTAACGTTTACCTGAAAGCTTTGTTGTATAGTCACCCGTGAACGTATATAGTGTAAATGTAATTATACTTTGTTAGTTATGAAAACTAAGGGTCTAGACAAAACAATATAGTTATCTGTGATATATTATGGTATTTTTTATAAAGATTTTTATAAACAAATGAATCGTACATTTCGTTATCATCTCGACATCCATAAACCTTGTTAGGTTTGTCTGAATACTGCACATTCTAATTTATTGAAAATTAGAAACAGTTAAAATATACTGACTGTTTGTTTTTTTTCCAAAATAAATAAACAAAATTAGAATAAATACCATGCCATAGACAAGACTTACCGGGTGCGCGGGCGGCATGCATGTGTCGAACCCGGGCGCTCGCGGCGCATCACCGCACATCCAGCGCCGTGCCACACGCCCTGCAAACAAACGGAGTCTTCATCATCATCATCATAATCATAATCACCATCACCATCATCACAATCACCATAATTATTATCATCATCACCTACAGCCGAATAGGGCTCCATTTTCCCACATGCACATTTTTTTTATATTGACACGTTATAGTGACCACATCCTGCCTGATGGTAAGTAGCCGATGCAGTCCAAGATAATGAGACATGAACATAAAGAGTTGTGTGAGAGCCTTCGATTGCATGGAGGAAATCGAGACATTTTAAAATTCAAATTCAAATTCAAATAAATTTATTTTCTCATTACAAGGTATTGTATAAAAATACGTATGTATAAAGGTACAGAGATAAAAATTACCCATGAAACCTATAAGTATCCCTTGTGAGAGACTGTGTTTTGAAAAAAACCCGTAGGCCACAGGTCACCAGTGCCCCTTTTCACGGATTTTGAGTTAACTATAACAATAACTTAATAATAACAAATAAACAAAAAAACTTGATGTGGCAAGCCCCTGAATGAAATGAAATGAAATGAAATGAATGAAATAATAATTTATTGGCACACTGTTACATCTTTTACATTTGATACAATATAATATTTCACTATTTATTTACTTATTTATTGCACATGTAGCTACAAATATTAGACTTTGTAATGTAACAATATGTATGCCAAAGGCTACCGGCTCAGCTTAATGCGACATAGGCATAATGCCTATGTAGCGCTGGTTTTCGGCCAGTACCGTTTGCTTTCAAAGTTTTTCTTAAAGGGTACATGCATATAAAAAGAAGAAAAACCTGCTTTAGCAATTCACAGAAAGAAAATAAATAATTCATAATGCATCAGCATGAGCACATTTACTTGACTAGCTCGAATAAATGATAAATGCTATATCTTCATGCCGGTCACTGTTCCACTCCGAAACCTACCCCCTAATGAGAGATATTATGTGTAAAAGAGTGAGTGTATAAGAGTGAATGAATGAATGCGTGGTGTTCGTTTGTTAATGCTTTAGTGCACATAAATAATCCAATAAAACCTTAGAGAGAGAAATGTAATTAAGGTGACCGATCCGCCATTGCGGAGGTTGGCTAACTTGCAAGAACGCAATACGAACGGCGGAGTTAAAAATCAAAATTGAAGTTCTAATTACAAAGAATATCAATCATCCTTAAAGGTGCGCCGACAAAAAAATGCCAAAAATGCAGTTACGGTTAAGTAGATATAATTGAAAATACTATCGTATTAAATGAACAAAATATATATTTAGTATCATAGGGAACGTGTTTACAATTTGTCAGAACCATAAATTCATAACACGCTATAGTTTTTTCTACAATATCATTTAAAGTTGGGCAAAAATCATGAAAACGAGTGGCAGCGTTTAGTAGATTTCTTATAGTTTATCTAAATTATTGTGGCTCTGATTTTTTCTAAACAATCATCAATGGATAAACTACAAATTGCTAGACTACATTTTCGATTCATCAAGTGGTTATTTAAATAATTATTTTTTATTAAGCACCTTAAATTCCCCATACAAAATTAGTATAGCCGCGCGGCATCAAATAAATATGACATATAAAACATATGACACTTGTCACTTATGGACGGCGCACCCTTAAGTAAGCAAACAGTTCTTTATTGTTTTCTAAAGTTAACGCGAACACTACACATTGAAATGAAACAACTTTTACGGATCTACTCGCGTTTATTTTACACATTACTTATATAATGTTTACCCTGACGTTCTTTGTTGTTTTTATCGAAATACAGCGAACCTCATATTTAGGGCATGCAGTTGCTGTGGCCGAAATCGGTCAGAAGATATGAATGGATTGATAGAAGTTATTTATCAGATAACCATGTTACTATATGACGCAACGTTTTTAAGGTATACACGGGACCGACAGCTCTCTGTGCCACTTAGATACAATAAGTATGAGACGAGCAAAAAGGTAGTTAGTTAATCTTATTCAATAATCCACACTTTTTCATATTAATTACGAGTCCTTTGTTCCGTATAGTGATTTCAAGTGACTTTTGTGACTGAAATTCTCGATTTTATTTTAAAGTATTGAACCCGGGACCTCAGAGATGGCGACACCATGAAAACCGGTGTACAAACCACTTGACCAAGGAGGTCGGGGGGAGATGGACTTAGAACAAGCTCTATTACCAACCAAACCGAGTATTTTCAACAATACCTAGTGTAACAACATGCATACCAAACCATATCATAACAATATGCATACCACGTAGGAAAATTATGTGACCTCCGCTGAAAATTTGGATATCAGCAACTGAGATCGGTGGACCACTGAAACTCAGAAGCTGTCAAATGAGTATCATCATCATCATTGCCAGCTTATTTTGTCCCCACTGTTGGGGCACGAGCCTCCGCTATGGGTGGATAGAGAGTACGGGCCATAAACCACCATGCACGCGGGCTCAGTGCGAATTGGTGGTTGCTAACGACTGCTTATGCAGCCCGGACCAACGGCTTTACGTGCCTTCCGAAGCACGGAGGAGCTCGAGATGATAAACTTTTGGCCACCCATCCGATGACTGGACATTGCGAAAATCGCTTAACCCTAGCCAGCGCAGACCGGGCGTGTTAACCAACGCGCCATCGAGCTTCTCGAAGTCGAGTCAAATGTGCACTTTATTTTTAGCAAAATTTACCGCTCCGGTTAAGTATTCGGCCTCTGTTAGTGGACGACTATAATTTATACTGTGTGTTAGTGTGTCTACCTAACTTTAAACTATTCTATCCTACTTATTTTTACTACTGTAAAACCTAACTTTTGATGGAACCACTCAAGTTGTGATCCAAATTAAAAACATCGCAATGTATTTGCGGAATGTCTTAAGTGATGATAATTAAATTATATGGTAACTAATGGCTTTTACTGATTTCGCGAGATTACATTTTATTACCTCTCTGCGAACGGAAACGAAAAGTTAATCAAACTTTGGAATATCAAGAACCCACATAATAAAAAAACTTTTTTGTTATATTTATCTTATCATAAGCCTATATACTTCCCACTGCTGAGCTTAAGCCTTCCCACATATACTGGCTCAATAAATAGGTAGGTGTTTAGTTTCATCTTACGACGACATTAGGGACCATTGACTTTACGATAACAAGCTAGACCTTGGAAGAGTAAATTAATAGAATATAAGAAAGCCTTTTGATTGAGAGTTATTTTAGAAATAAACTTGTAGGGTCTTACAAATAAACAAAGAATAAGGTCCGAATACGTTTTGTTTCTTTTACTCTTAATTTGAAATGACGTTTACATGACAGGAACAAAACACGGAATAACTATTCGGAGCTATTCTTCGTTTATTTGTAAGGCAGATAAGGTTTTAGGATTTGTTACGGCTTTGACGAAACCATAATTGATCGATTTAATGTGACAACTTGGGGTTAAACCCTGTACTGACGTGAACCCACTGTAACATAAGCATATTAGCTTTCTGAAGGGGGTAATAGGACTTACTAATAGGACTTACTGTTAATAACATAGAAGAGTTCCTTAAAATAAGATCAAATGGGTAAATATGTCGCCCGAATTGACAACACTTACCAAGTAATAGGTACAATTTGCAGTCCCCAAGTGACTCATTACTTCCAAATGGACATTGAACATTGCAATTTTTTGTTCAAGCAATTTCGATAGAATGGCAGAATCTATTAGAGCTTGCGCCTAAATTGTCTACTTTCTATTTTTACAGGTGTCATTACATAGTACGAAATTGTTTTAATATGTTGAAGTAACCCCACTTTCGCCCACTTAAGCCTATTTCACACGATACTTTCTCTCGTCCTGAATGAAGCTTTGTTATTGTTTTAGCACATGTCAATTAAAGACTGCCTATTAAAGTTCCATTAGGCCATTGTTTTAAATAAGGTTTTACAACCTGGCTGTTTGTTTTATGCAATAAAACGTAGGGAAACTTATTATGTTGTTAACCGAGATGAGTTTAAAACGATGATCCCATACATTAATGAAAAGCCGTGTGTGTGTCGGGCATCTCGCACAGTAAAAGGTAGTTCTATGTTGTATATTATGAATCCCATCAAAAACATAAATGTGAAATGAGAGCCAAATTCAATATAATGATATATGCCTTGGTTGTTGACTTCAACGACAAAAGAAGTAAGATCTAAATGGGTGCCAAGTTCTAAAACAGTCACATGGAAGAGCCCTATGTTCGATGGCTAGTTTCTACCAGCCAGCTAAATTTCCAGATGAATAAAATAAGAACTTACAACTTTAGAACTTGCGAAGGCTATAATATATATATATCATAATATTGACTTAGTTCTCATTTCACATTTATGTTTTTGATGGGATATCATTACATTTTGTACAGAAATTATAAGTAGATATTAATACTAAATCCCAGTTAATAATAACGTAATAAATACGAAAGTCGTCTATACTCTTAGTTATAAGTAGTTTTTAGCCACTTATATTCACGTGAAGACCTTAAATCCACATAAAGACCGGCTGTTATCAATTTTGATTGCTGATACTTACATTACATAAGTAGGTAAGTGTTCCTAATAAAATCAATTAATTGAAAAATATAATAAATTGATAAAAATTTACTAGTTTCTGATTTATTCCCTTGTATTCGCCCAACTACCTATCTGGATGCCAAATTTTAACATTCTAGATCACCTGGAACTGGGTTAGAGTTTTGATCTATCTATAGATCAGGAGTCAGTGATAAAAATGACGATTTTTGGAAATTAATATTTAAATAACCGTTTGTGGTATGTTAATGAAATTTAGAGCACATATGTATCTCGTAAGTCTCAATATATGAGCCAAATTTAACATGTTTATTTAAAATAGTTTTTGAGTTATGAGGGGGTCAAAAGTGGCTCCAAATGGTTCGTGTAATATTACACACGGTGCGGCTCGCCAGTTCTGTTAGCTTGAACTTGGCTTGACACGTTGCCGCGTGTCTAGATTATTGTGCAATATACGTTTTATTGCTTTAATTAAAGTTCAGTTACTAAAAACAACACCTAATTATGAAAAGTTTATACTAGGTCTTGTTATTGCATAGTTTTTATCCTAATTAGAGTAATAAAATTTTATATGTGTCAACATTATTCTAGACACAATAACAACACTTTACTTTACTTTTACAATAAAGAAGCAATGTTATATTCGAAATCACATCAGCAAAGTAGACCAAGTCTGGTATCACTTGCTCATTCAGTTTTTCCCAACAAAAGAAATGTACACAATCCGCATAAAGCGGTTGGTGCCGACGTCTGATGTTGGACGTGACGCACGCGCGGTATTAATGAGTGTCACGTACAGTTATCTCAGCGATGCGCACGCGCCACTGTGTAAAGCGGCCCTTATGGCCAAACCAGTCGAAAGACGACTCAGACACAAAATAAGGACACCAGAAGGTAAGTTTAATATATAAGTAATATTTAATATATAAGTTTATTATATATAAATATATAAGAGTATGTATATTCATAGTAGGTACCTAAGCAATTTGCATTGTAAATTAATTTTATAAATTTTACTTTCTATTTTCAAGTGCTAATTGCTGCACTGAAGCTAAATTGAATATTTATAAAATTTATAAAATACAGTGAAAAAATTAAACGCCCACACGACCCAGCCAGGAATCGAACCTGGGTCTTACGCAATCCGGCTGCACTGACCGCTATGCTACCGGGAAGGCTGACGTAAGCGCTGAATTTCGTCACTGCTTTTTTAATTTTGGAATTTGTGAATAAGTGTGTTCTTTTTATCCCGTGGATAACTATAATTGGCTTACGAACTTGTAACATTATCTTTACACATTTACACATTATTCTTGTATGTTTTCATAGTTTCACCTCTGATCTTAAAGTTTATTAGCTCTCTCCATCCCACTGGTTGTATGGAAGAAATCGCTTGAAAGTGATAATACCGCTAAATTGTAACTTTGCAATTTTTTTTGTCTTTTGTTCATGTCTATGTTTTATAGTGTTGCAATATAAGTATTATCAATCTATCTATCTTTACACAATGACTACTATGAAATGCTGTTGATATCCATAATAAAAAGAAGAAAAATACCGCGCTCGATCAACGCACACATAAAACCCCTTTTTTTTATACCTCGCACGGCAAATGACTCCATACCACCTGATGCTAAGTGGAAATGGAGTCCAGACGCGCAACTGGTGCAGCGTGAAAACAACGCAGCATCAGTCAACCTCACTCTGCCGGCCCACAAGGTGCTTCTTCAAGTTTGTTGAGCATAAATTGATTTTCTATCTCTAATTACTAGATATGGTTTTTTTTCATTAACGGCGCTAGTGTGCGGCGTAAACGCTCTTAAGGTTAGTTTAGTAATATTGAAAGTACGAACTGATACGCATACGCATTACTGAGAACTGTTAAAAGCACGCGATATATAACGGTTTTTACACATAGTCCAGCTAAATCATGTTTTATTAATTCTTAGATAAGTAAGACCTACACTTGCATCTATAGACAGAATTATGTTATGTTAGAACTTTTTTTGTCATTTTATTATCATCATCATCAGCTTTTAGTAGTCTACCGCTGGACATATTATAACTCGATGTGCACGCCACTTAGCCAGATCCGCGGCGACTTTTTTTTTATTTATAATTCTTTTTAACCGACTTTAAAAAAAGGAGGAGGTTATCAATTCGACTGTATTTTTTTTTTTATTTAATGTTTGTTACCTCAGAACTTTCGACTGGATGAACCGATTTTTATGATTCTTTCTTTATTTGAAAGCTGGTGCTTCCCATGTGGTCCCATTTTAATTTGGTCCAGTTCTGATGGTGGAATCCTCAAGGAATTGAGAGAACTCCTCAAATATTGCAGGCATACCTATAGCGATTTTGGTATTTTCAGAAATAAGACAAGCATTTGCATTCAGAAAGTATCATTTGATGAAGTATAACTGATGAAAAAGACCACAGATTGCCATCGGAACTCCTCAATGAAAAGTATTTCACGGGTGGCGATAAAATATCTCGATCAAGATGGTTAAGCGACTATGACGAAGCAAAAGAAGGCAGGCACCGGAACTCAATTTTTGATTTCCTACTAGATAGGCGTTTCTCGTTTTCTTCGCTTGTCTCATTTAAACGGCGCTGTCTCATACGAGCAGCGCGTTTAGTAGGTCTACCCATATTCGCTTTTGATAAATTGATCGAAACAATTCACTAAAAAGACAGAAATAAACAAAAATTTTAACAAAAACAAAAACCGACTCCAAAAAAGTAGATTGATAAAATTGCACTAAAAAGTAAAAAATAAGCGTTAGACTTTTAAAGACAATAATTTTATTAGGAAAATATATAGGTACAATTATTGTTATTTTGGAGTCGGTGCCAGCCAAGGTAACTTTAACATAAACATTGAACGACATACTACATATTAAAATCATAATAGTACATTCAATCACAAGCACGAAATATTGACTACAAACGCGGACTGGCACCGGCTCCAAAAACTTCGTTGGCTGGCACTGGCTCCAAAAGTAACAATAATTGTACCTATATATTTTCCTAATAAAATTATTACTTTATATTTATTACTTTTTAGTGCAATTTTATCAATCTACTTTTTTGGAGTCGGTTTTTGTTTTTGTTAAAAATTTTTGCATTATTATTTAATAGTTATGTGTATTTGACAGTAAAAGAGATTTTAAACTAAGTTTATTTGTGTCAAGAAAATTTGAATTTCAATATTGAAGAACTCTTTAGTAGATATTTCTCTACCTGCTCCAGTATAAGCACTTTAAAAGGCCACTCGAGAGACACCAGAAAAAAATGCAGTCGGAATCATTATAGCAGCCACTGCGTGCCTGCTATTACCGAGATTATAACTTTCGAGTTGAATGTGTTTTTTGTTAACCGGGTGTTTCTACGTTTGCTTAGGAGGTAATAAATAATGGCAATGACTGTACCGTTGCATACTTGCAGCTAAACTCGGAATTGTGCGCATTGTGAGTTGTACAGACTAACTTTACACGGAATTCGCACTGTTTTTTAACTCACAATACGCTATTTTTAATAATTTGAACCGCTTCCATAGTCTTCCGCTACGGGTTCAGAGGTAACGGGTTCGATTTCCAGGTCAGGTAAAATGTGTTTCGAATTTTTCGATGCATAGCCCGCGTTTGGCAAGCGTGGTGATTAAGCCAATACCCATCAACTGTAGCGATGACTTTATTTCAATGATGGAGGCCTTTTCCCAGCTGTGGGACAGTTATAGGCTATTTACTATTAACTTGTTATTATTTGTATTTTATAGTTTTGACGTCAATAAGTGTCTGCGTCTATATATCTTTAGAAATTATAACCTTTTCTGTTATATGAGTACTTACTAGCTATTCTAATTAAAGAATTAACGTTTTTAAAGTAAGTATGTACAAAAGGCCAGCCCGCTAACACAACAGAATTAACGGGACCAGAACAGAAGCCAAAGAAATAACATTAATGTATGTGCTGCCTCCACCCAGATACGGTACACCACGAACATAACAAAGACAATATCGGAAAGCCGAGCTGGCAATGCCGGCCGCAACATTTACGCACTGAATTGCCAATGCGCAACTATTACGCATCATTCAAAACTATTACGCGCGCTATTATGTTGCTGGCTTTGTGCTTCGGTGTTCTCTGTCAGTTTTTGCTCGTGAATGTCATGATTACTTCTCCTGAGAACTGGGATTATCTTATGGGTATTCTGACATTTTATCTGACATGGTATCAGACATCTAATGTACAACTATGTTATCGAGAAGCTCTGTAGTACAATTCGGAGTGGGATAGGAATTAAGTTGAATAGAAAAAGAGCAAAAAAATAACCTCGCATGCGTAAACACGTATGTATCACTTAGTCCCAAGGAAATGTCGGAAATTCCTGTATTTATTTTTACTGCGTAATGCGGTTTGGGGTATGCGATGTTAATCGTTCTTCAGTAAAGACTTATTTTTAAAATATGAATGTTACGAATTGAAATGAAACGGGGCTGTTTAAACAAATAAGTTATATTAGCAACAAATTACAAATCTCAAAATGTAGGAAAAAATACATAAACGTTCAATAAGGAAATAAAACACATCAAGTTCAAAACTGTTGTTATACGACTATTGGTTTGCCAATATTGTACCTACTTAGATATTAATTAAGCCTAACTTTTTGAACGAATAAGCCGCTTAAGAAAACCATGTGGTTTTTTTATCTTTGTCAACAATTTTCAAAATATTCACAAATGTTATCACATTCAAACATAGAAAACAAAATCTTAATAAAGACACTATTTGTAAATATTATTTGCAATGCTATCGCCACGCCGTTCGCCATTAATTGTTAAGTACTACTTTCCCGTCATAACATACCACTTTCAACGAATCTTTATAGCTCTAATAAAGCAATGATTACTGCATTAGATAAAATTCCTTCGGAAGCCTATTATGATGCAGCATTAAGACGAAGAAAGTGCAGAGCCAAAGTGTAACTTGTCGTTATAAATTCGTCTGGCTTATTAAACTTACTTCTGTGTCGACTCACCATGTACCAGTTTGTGATAGCGCATAACATTTAGGTCTGATAATACCCTTACCTTAATCCACATTAATCACTGTACTATAAACCGATGAGTTGCAACTCTAATTACGAAGCTATAGAGTCGAAATTGTAGCGAAAACTCTTAAAGTGGCAACAACTTGTTCTAGTTCCAAAACGGTCAGAGGTCCGATCAGTTAGTTCAATATCATGGCCAGTAAAGCATTGTTTGAACACGCAACTGTGTGTGACGAATATTTTAACGGTTAATGAAGCTATACGATTAGTGTTGTAAAAACTCGAGTCTGGGTGTCCAAATTTATAAACTCGCCTCAATTTTGCATGGCTTGGTAGCGTAAGACACGTACAAGCACGAATTCGAGTCTAAAAAGAACTTGAGTCGTACACCAAACTCGATTTTTGAACAATACTCAAGTTTGAATGGTCGATTCAAAGCAACTTCTACTCTATAAACTCTCGAGTGTACAAGGGTATTTTTTTACATAATTATATTATGTTACGTATTTTTATTTTTATTATTTTTTACTAGTCCATCGGTCGCGTCCTCTCCCATATGAGTTCCCACACCAAACTATACTACCTGTCATTGACCACCACTGAGTTCTTACTTTACTAGACTCTAGCGCGACCTGTTACTTTATCTCACGTAGACTCGTTCATACAATAGACTCGAGCACTGCAATCGAACTCGAGTTTATTTGGATACTCGATATGCTCGTAATGCATCGAGCAGTAGAGTCTCTGTCTTTGTAAGTCGAGTCTTGTGGTATATAAATAAGTATGTACGTTTATAATAATGAACAATGTGTATCGATGTTCAGTAATAAACCAGACTGTAAAGATAGTGCTTGTTTACTTTATCATCTCGAGTAAGGATGGGAATCCTTACATTCTTGTGATTATCGAGTCCTAAAAATATGTAGACTCACGTTCTCGAGTTTTTTACAACTCTATATGCGATATTAGCTAACTAAGTGCTAAATAACGGCTAAAGCAAATTGGCTCGCTCTTTACATATAGAATAGGTAGAAACAGGATTATGTATCGTACCTAACTGATCATTGACAATACATCATCAATTTGAAATGTCCGTATTGTATTCAAATGAGTGGAATGATGTATCATGTAGCAGTTTCTAATCGAAAGAGGCCTTAAACTATATCTATATAGATATTTCATCAGCACTTAACTATCTCTCTATAATAAAATGTAAAAATTCAAAGTTCAAAATTCAGAATCATTTATAAGGTTAAGTATACAACTTAGTTTATAAAGTGCTGTAAATTCTATGCTCAATTTTTTTTTAAGTTTATTCAACAAAATTAGCCCATGAATGTCATTATGTCCCTATGCCATCGGTTTGTAAGTCTACACAGGGTTGCAGACCTTGAACTGAAAAGAAGCGGCAAGAAACTCAGCATGGACGTTTCCTTTCTTCCTTTCTTAACTAGTTAGTTTTTACCACAACAAATCAAGGCTGAAGGTGGAAGCTTTGAATCCACAACTTTTTTTTTTATATTAGAAGGAGGCAAACGAGCTGGCGGGTCACCTGAAGGGAAGCAATCACCGCCGCCCATGGACACCCACAAAACCAGAGCAATCGCAGATGCGTTGCCGGAAATGAATATCTTATCTCTTAACGGTCTTCCGACAGTTCAGACACACGACAACCATATGACAATAGACTTAGGTAAGGTGGACTTAAACCAAGCCTTGTTACTATGTAAGGTAATTAGCCTAATTAGTGTCCCATTGCTAAACAATGGCCTTCATCATTGAAATGAAGTCATTGCTTGCCTTGATGGTTATTGACTTTAATCACCACGCTTACCAAATGCGGGTTAGTGATCACAAACCCGGGTTCAAACCCGGTATCAAGTCCAAAACTCACTTTGCCTGACTTTGAGCATTGAACCCAGGATTTCCGGATATCCAACCGAGAGTTTAATAAACGCTATACGCATTATCGGCAGTGCAGAGGTCACTAATGCTCTCGAGCCCCTGCAATTGCGTAGAGATATAGCGTCACTCAGCGTCTTCTACCGCTTATACCACGGCGAGTGCTCTGAAGAGCTTTTTGACCTCATCCCACCTTCTCCCTTTCTCCATAGGAGTACGCGTGCTGCTCTCCGGAGTCACCGCTGTACTGTCTCGAACATTCCATCGCGCACAAAGAAATTTGGTGACTCGTTTTTCTGTCGCACTTCCAAAAGATGGAATAGTCTACCAGCGCACGTTTTCCCTCCTTCCTATGACATGGGTACAAGGTGCCTCTTCACGCCTCGTTTGAAGGACTCAAACGAGGCGTGAAGAGGCACCTTGTGGGCCGGCAGGGTGAGGGTGACTGATGCTGCGTTGTTTTCTCGCTGCACCAGTTGTCCTTACGTCTGGACTCCATTTCCACTTAACATCAGGTGGAGTGGAGTCATTTGCAGAGCTATGTATAAAAAAAAAAAAAAAAAAAAAAAAAACAATGAAAATAAATGTAATTGCAGTGTTCGTTTGCCGCCCCTACACCGTGTTCATTTAGTTCCAAAGGCCAGTTAGTGCTGAAATTTATTGCCACGTATAAAGTTCGCTATCAGTAATCACGTACAAAATAATGTAACTGTATCCACTTCTCGTTGACCCCGGTTTTATTAGCAATTAACTAAATTCGCTCACGACTATCCAACATTTGGTAGGGGACGGCCATACAGTTCCCACATTACGCGGAATTGAGGTCGGCTCATAAATACTTAGCACTGATATAATAAAAGACAATCATGGTTGCCCGGAGTCGGACTTTTTTTAATTTGAACTGTGGCTTTTCAGAACTGATTGCACTGGTTACAAGAAATCTTTTTTTTTTTGGTAACATACAGTCGTATTTGTTAACAATACAATTTCCTGGCATCTCACTTAAGTTTTATTAATTGATGTTCTATTCTTGTGTCAATTTTCTTCTGCACTTGACAGTTTTTTTAGAAAGAGCTTGCAGGCTGCTTTTGGGGAGTACAGCGTAACCGAGTTTATGAGTGGTTACCAGATGGACCTTCTGATATCGAAAAGGGAACGTAGTGGTTCCTTACGAACCTACTATGTAGTTACCGATGCAGTCCCGGAGAGTTATTTAGAAATCACGATGGCGTGTTCGGATTTACTCGATTCTCCGGGACGTTCAATTCAGATAGTCATACACATAACCTAACATTAAAGTAGTAATTGACATCGCACTAGTATTTCACATCCAAACAATTTTATTAAGGCGTGTACTTTTGCTTTTTTTTAAATAAAGGTACTTTGTACCTCTTAATCTATGACGTGGACAAAAGTCAAATCATGTTCAAAATTGTTTCTTATCTATATATTAATACGTGAAGCAAAAACTTTGTACCCCTTTTTATAAAAATTGTGCGGACGGAGGAGTATGAAATTTTGCACACTTATAGTTTATATAGAGAAGGTTAACCGAATATTAATATTTTTTTAAATTTTGCATAAAAATACATGAAATCAATAAAACAAACATTACACACACTGTCATGTATTTGACACACACGCATATGTATTTGATACACGCATATATATTTCGCATATATACTCTTTTCAAAAATTTCAAAAATCGAAGAGGAGCGGCCGAAGTCTGTCAATGCCAATCCAAACTCACATTCTATCTTTTTTTATTTTTTCATTGCTTAGGATACTATTCGTGCAGCCTTAATAAAATTACGGTCGAATTTCGACCACTGAGCGACCACTAGTTTAATAAAAAGCTGATGCTTTTTATTAAACTAATGTCACAGTGTGTAACTATCACATTGTCAAATACAGAGTATTTTTTATTATTGTTTTTCACAGAGCTAATTGATATTAATTCTCATTACAATAACGCCGTCCTTTGTCGTATAACCCTGCGAAAGTAGCACCAACAAATTGCACTATGCAAACGCAAATTAGAAATTCTAAAAGCAAAAATAAACTTTCATGAACATCCCACAGTTTTCACGAATTACGTAACCAGCTTTCCACTTCCAAAAAACCTACCAAAATAAAAAGTCAAACAAAGAGTGAATTGATTAGCTTTTTTTGTGTTATTTCTTTTTCACCCGCATTTCACGGAACCATGACCTAACGGACTAAAGAACTATTTGAGCTGCCGACTGACTTTAACTATTTAATTACAGATACTATTGTGTTCTAACGACTATAATAATGCCAATGACATTTTGATTACACAGATAAGAGGGAAGTATATTGGATGGCAACGAACGTAAAGAGTAATTTTTACTTTCTTTTGTTTTGTTTTAGCGGATGGGCTGTAACTGTTTCTGATAAATTAAGAAAACGTTAAGTTTGATGTAGTTTCTTAGTTCAAATTTTATAAAATTAATTTTCTTATTTCATTATATTCCGTCTCACAAAATAATATAGATCATTCTAGTTTTCGCTAAAGACATTAGTAAATTAGTTGATATAATTAACTTTGCCCATAATTATGGGTAATTAATCTTCACGTGGCCAATTGGGCACTGAAATATTTATGACATTCTATCAAGAAACTTACCTTAGAGTTGTTCCACGAACCCACGCAATGTCACTTTTCGACTACATCCTTTCTTACTTCGCCAACAAGATCAAAATCTAATAGTTCGCTGACGTATGGGATTTCTGACTGATAGAAGTTTTATAATTTATATTATTTCCAAGAAACTCGTAGTATATTATTTCTAACTCAATCGAATAAAATCTACAAGTTTATATAGAAATCTAAACTTACATGAGTATAACTACACTGGTTGTGACTGTGTCAAAAGAGACCGCAAAAGGTAAGCTACATACAAACGCGCTCGAGCAATGCACACAGACCCCTTTCACGGACACGGAATCTCGGACCATCTCAAACCAAGATTCCGTGTGAGATCTCTTTAACTCTTTCTTATTGTGATATTCTATGTCCGTGAGAGGGTTTAAAGCGCTGGACACACAGAAAAGACGTAAGACGCGGACGGGGCGCGGACAGGGCGCAGACAGGGCGACGCCACGCCGTCGCGACTTTTTAAAACATATAGAAAAGACGAGGCACGGACGTGACGCTGGGCGCCGCTAGAGATGAGGTTTTCAACCAACTTCATTCAGCCGTCCGATTTTGACACGATAACATGTCTTCTTCCGAAGATTAAAATTTGTGTTAGCACTGTTGTATCTTGCTAAAATGCAGAGGGTTAGACGTTACTGGGTACATCCAATATGGCGAAGCAATGAAGACAATAGATCACCACGGCACCCGCGCCCCGCCCGGGCTGCCCTGTCCTTTCTGTATGTTTTACAATAGGGCGCAGACGAGTAGGCGTGGTGTCCGCGCCCTGTCTTTTGTATATATTTTGCGTCGCGACGCTTATATACATTTTGTACGAAAGGGACGCGGAAGAGACATATGTCCGCGCCCCGTTCGTGTCTTACGTCTTTTCTGTGTATCCAGCGCTTTAGTGTGCGTTGCTTGAGCGCGGTATGAATTGAGCTTACATTCTGGGTCTCCTTATGTCGTGGTTACACGCTAAGCGAATGCACCGGTCTTAATAAGACTTCAGTATTAACAGATAACATGAGTAACGAGCAACGCATTGTATAGAACCAGTCTTGGAGTGGTACAATTCCAGTGGGCAAGAGTTAATGTGACCACTTTATTACGTGTTGCCGTACTGATAGCAATGGTAGGGACGTAGGCCAATCGAAGGAATAGTTTATTAATAGAAAAGTGTGAACTAATAAATTAATATTAATAAAAAATATGAACAGAACTAAATAGTATGACAAAATTAAGTTTTCTATTAGGTACGGCTAAAGTTGCAAAATGAAAGCTTTCATTAACATAACGCATTTCATAACGCAATTAGTATAGATAGTTATCTTCCAGACGCATTTTTTTTTCTTTTTAGTTCAACGCATTTGTGGCCGAGTGGCAGAGCGCTCGGGCCGATATCTGAAGGTCCCGGGTTCAGTTCCTAAGTCGGGCAAAGTGTGTTTCGCATTTTCGATACATTGTGATCGCCAACCCGCATTTGGCAAGCGTGGTGATTAAGCCATTGCCTATCAATTGAAGTGATGACTTGATTTTAATGATGGACGCCTTTGCCCAGCAGTGGGACATTTATAGGCTAATTACTTACTTTACTTACTATAAAGTTCATAAAAAATGAAGAAAACCTAACAAATGGAAAAATATGATTGAACATTTTAAGAAATATGAAGTTACGCAATTAATATTACTAACATATTTACACATTCGAAGAAAAAGTATAACTACACTATATTTACCTACAGTTAACGATTACCCCAAAAAGAGCTATTTACCCTACTTTCGTTAACCATGTTAATATTTCCACGTAAATTACAACTAACCATTTCGCGTGTTACATAATAACATAATTCAATTGTAATTACATCCATTACACAACACAACACTTCCAAATTGTTTTAAACCAAACAAAATAACGGGTGATCACATTGTTTCATCAACTGTACCGCGGAGGAAGCGCTCCATTAATAACGCCAACATTTGTAATTTAATAGTAATTCTCCCGAGGATCCCACTAAAAACTACTATTAATAACAGCCACCTTACGTTATCAGTTAATTAAAATGTTAATCTCGCGATTTACAATTTAGATTGACTAATTAATAATTAAAATGCTGCCGATGAAGTGGTTCACGCATAGAATTAGCCTATTGGCAGTTTTTATGAAGACCGCGTTAAATAGTTATCAATTATATACTTTGATTTGTGGTAACCCTGTTATAAAATTAACAGCTTTCATATTTATTTCGTGCCTTCGTAATTTTAAGTTAATATTTATTAAAATTCCTAGCTCGGTATTAATTGAATTTTAATATTGATTTTTCTATTTGCAATAACATGAATGAATTATTACGTCAAGTCTTGAATAGTTCATACTAATCAGTTATGAGCATATTGACTGATATTTTAATAAAATTAAATTTTACCATTACTAGTCGGATAATAACAATAATAAATGAAACTAGACACGAAACGGGTTTTTATTGAGATGGTTCAAAATTTAGCAATCTGATTAATGGTATTTGTTTTAACTAAAAGAAAGAGAGAGAAAAAGAACTAAGAAAAAAGAGGATACATGTAAATAAATAATTACAATATTAATACAAAGGTGCTGTTGATTCTATGTAGAAGAAAAGAAACTGACTTTTATATATAGATTCTAACCGTAGAAACATAATCGTAAGTAATCGCCAGCTTCAATGGTTCCTTTAGCGAAATGAAAAAAAGAGACTTGAATGAATGACCCGTGAACTGTGCTCGGTCTAGACGGAGGTCATTGGCCGCTATAATTAAAATACAATTAAAGCAAACTGCGGTGGGTAGAGATCACCTAGGCGATTAAACACAACACACAGAAATATTACATTGTTGTTAACAGTAACTCATCTTGGAACTGTACTGTGCAATGATGAGTTGACAAACATTAGTAGGATACAATGTAACACAAAACTAAGCGTAACAATATGTTTACAAGATATAATTTTACTATAAAAAAACCGGACAAGTGCGAGTCGGACTCGCCCACCCAGGGTTCCGTACAAATTTATGGGTACATATTATCGAGTCTCGAACCTTTCCCGACTGTTAGGTACTACATACACCAAAGTTATTAGGTACCTATACATATAAAAGAGGGAAAAGGTATTTCTTTTTCATTCCTCGTCCTAAATCGAAAACTATACATCATAAAAATAATAAAAAATCTCTTTAAACTTTTGCAAATGAAGCCCCTTCATACGATACCAATAAATGTCTTTTATTCTTATTCTTATTCTATACCTCATATGACACGGTTAACTTACTTCAAAATTTGGACCCCCGTTCCTTGCATAAAGACCCTGTTTTTTTAATTTAATTAAATATGTATAGTTTCAGACTTTTCCCTGTACTTGTAGTATATGACGATATTACTACTCGCCAAACTTCATAGTTCTAGGTCAACGGCAAGTACCCTATGAATTTTGATTCCCTTGAGAGTATCGAAACATATGTTTTTTGTGACATAAACGGCCGTATCATTTTTTTTCGTTAACTTAGAAGTTTGATTAAAATATCGAGCAGACCCAGGTTGTTATCTTAAGATGGCATCTGTTATTTCTACTATTATTTTTATTACGGCGGCAGACTTAGAAAAGGTTATGGACAAGCGGACTTAAAATAAGCGTAACTACCAACCAAACCGAATAGGGACACCACCGGAGGTGTCCCGATTCGCTGGTAATCGAACCCGGAACCTATGGGTCTGATACTAGTGGTTTACCTACTAGACCACAAAGACAGTTAAGTCTTCTTTCGGACTAGTGCCGTTTTCCCTGACACAGTGGTTTGGCTTTTGTGACATTTGGGCCTACTAATTAACAAACGAAATATTAAACAAATGACGTTGGGTATTTTCGTAGCAAAACCCACAAAATTTACTGCACTGTGCAATAAAATTCGTCTTGAACTCGCAAACTGAGTTACTGCTTAGTGCTCGACTGTGTCCATAACAAATGATGCTGTAACGTTGTACAATTTTTTGTCGAAGCTATGTTATTTATTTATTTATTTATTGCACATGTAGCTACAAACATTAGACACTAGACTTAAGGGTGCGCCGACAAAAAAATGCCAAAAATGCAGTTACGGTTAAGTAAATATAATTGAATATACTATCGTATTAAATGAACAAAATATATATTTATTATCATAGGGAACGTGTTTACAATTTGTCAGAACCATAAATTCATAACACGCTATAGTTTTTTCTACAATATCATTTAAATTTGGGCAAAAATCATGAAAACGAGTGGCGGCGTTTAGTAGATTTCTTATAGTTTATCTAAATTATTGTACCTCTGATTTTGTCTAAACAATCATCAATGGATAAACTACAAATTGCTAGACTACATTTTTGATTCATCAAGTGGTTATTTAAATAATTATTTTTTATTAAGCACCTTAAATTCCCCATACAAAATTAGTATGGCCGCGAGGCATTAAATAAATATGGACGACGACATTTCAAATAAAACATATGACACTTGTCACTTACGGACGGCGCCCCCTTAAGGCTAAAATCTTAGTAACAGGTACATCTGTTTAAAGGGTGTTGCAAGTCTGGTATTTTACATAGGTAGGCGCTTAGTTATTTAAAAAAAATATAGTACAATCGTGATAATTTGGGCAAGTTCAGCACACATGGCATTATTAAATAAAATTAAATAAAATAAAATTGTATTCAATAAATTAATAACTTAGGTATATAGTGCATACCTACTAATATCACACTGAACTATGTATTACGCTATGTATTTACACAATTTTATAACAATAAAAGTTATCTTATCTTATCTTATCTTATCTGACTATCGTCCTTTTGTGCTTCTGCAGCACACATTTATAAAATTTCTATTGTTATTGATATTTTTAATAGATTTTTATTTTTATTTTATTTTTTTATGTGTGTGATGTATTAGTTACAAATAAAGTGTTTTCTGTTCTATTCTTCTTCAATTCTAAAAAAATCTTAAAAGGTATAAGTTAAAATATTTATCATTATTATTACTATTATTGTGAGTATTATTTTTATTGCTATGATTGTCTCTGTTCATCCCCTTTTTCTATTTAAGACTTTACGTTCTACGAAATTAGGAGTGTTTGCGAATGTGGCCTTTCGCACTAATGGTTTTGCATACAATGCTACTAACAAATTGTTTCGCAAGCAGTTTTTTTTTAATTTTATTATTTTATCTAAAAGATCAAGGTAGTCATCAAATGATTTATTAGGTACCAAAATGACAATGGCTGAACAAAACGGTAAAGTATTATAACGATTTTCTTGATTGTGTTCTTTGAAAGGCACTACGAGTAATAAGCCGTTGGACTTATATGTTGTCGTATAATGTCGTTCGTATGATAGCAATCGTTAAAACCCACAAACCCGTATTAGGTCAGACTAGGGTATTAAAAGGGTTATGGTCCATTCTCCCCATATTCTTTTGTTCATGTACGATAGTTTGAACACAGCAGGGGCAGTTAAAGACTGTACTGATGAAGATGAATTATTTAATTTATTTTTAGGAAGAATATTGGGTAACGGAAAACCAATTACAAGCCAATTAGAAATAGTATAAAAATATAGTGATGCACAAACAGAATATACGTATAACTACATAAATATGCGTATACTTTTCTTCAAAAATATGTTATGATAGAATATAATTTAATAAACACTAAAAGAATAAATAAAAAGTACAAATCTGGATGATTACTGGCACCTATGTTGTATTGTACTGTCCTATTTTTCCGAATTGACGATGTGAGATCCAGTAAAGAAAAAGGCAAAGAGGCATAATTAGTGAAGCCAAAGGGCCGGTAACGCATAAGCTATATCTATATATTAATACGTGAAGCAAAAACTTTGTATACACCTACACCTTTTTACGAAAATTGCGCGGACGGAGGAGTATGAAATTTTTATATACCTAGAGAAGGTTAAATGTTATTTTTTTTTTATTATGCTTAAAAATACATTAAGTCAATAAAACAAACATTACACACACTACCATGTATTTGACACACACGCATTATGTGTCGAATTTGGACCGACCACTAGGACGACTACTAGTCAATATAAATAGTTCTGTCAAAAGGTTACGGCAATAGTTAACCAAGCACGCCGAAAGGTTTTTCTTCAGCTCTTTATTAATTTATCTACATGGACTCCATCTCAACTGACGTGAAGTGAATAAGGCTCGAAGTTGGAAGCGCACTTTACCCGAAACCCTCAACCACCGAGAAACTAAGCATATTTTCTATAACTATCGGAAAACAACAATGCTACTAACATAGATGTTATGACGACATATTTCGATAAGATAAGCCAGGAGGACTCAACGTTTCAAGCAGTGGCGAATAAGAAACCACATTAAAATGAACTTTAACCACTGTTAATAAGATTGAAAGCTAAAAGAATGTACTGCTAGCTGAGGGCTTACCCTCAGCTAGCAGTTTGTACATTCTCTTGTGATTGTAGTTCTTAAACTACAAACAACCAAACAAAACACAACCGTTAAAAAAAAAGTAACGAAATTGCAAATCCCATTATCTACAGTTCCATACTTGCATAATCACTTCGCAGTTCGCAAATAGCGCTATAACATTGAATAAGTGTGGGAAAGCCCACTAATGAGCCAGTGTACGGTTTCAATGAAGACACTTTTCACCTCTGTGACGTTGTGACTGACAGGACGAGCTGGTGGAGTGAGATATAGACTACCGATGTGACAGACAGGCGGTTTTATGTAGTAAACTCGATATGTTGAGCTTTCTCAAAAGAAAAATTGTATAGAGTTAAGTTACTGAAGTTGTGCAATTAGCAAGGGCCAGTCATCAGTTCGGGAACCAAATTGTATAATCTCGAGATACTCCGAGCTTTAAAAGCACGTAAAGCCATTGGTCTCGGTTGCTCTAACACTCACTAACAACCACTAATCCGCATTAGGCCCACGTGGTGGAATAAGGCCCGTTGTCCCTATGGTATTTCTATCCTCAAAGAAGGCACGTGCCCAGCAGAGGGGATATGAATTGAGCTGGTGATGATGATGAGGATGAACAGCAATAACAATAGCACTGTTGTGATCCAAAAGTTAGAGATAAGATAGCCAGTTCTTTAGGCGTTAAGGAGGTGAAGCGCGCTTATATCTACGGCTTTATCACTTAAGACGAAGGCCAAATGCTTACCCTCAAAGAATCAAATTTTGTTGTAATTCATGTCCTTAGGTACTATGTTCATCATTATCTGCCGGTAAACGTCCCAATGCTGGGCTTCGTCATAACGTGTCTTTGAAAGCACGAAAGAGCTCAAGTTATCTAATTGTGTGACCCATCCTGACATTGCGAAAGTTGCTTTACATCTAATATCGCAAACTGAACGCGCAAGTCGCTGCGCCATAGGGCTCCTATAAAGCTATATTTAATCTAAATACTTTATACTGGTTTTACCCGGGCATATAATCTAAAGGATATGAAAATTAACACTTTCCCATCGATGCTACGAGAAATCATCAGTGTTAAAAATAATAACGTCTTATTTTATCATTTTTACAGGCAATTTATCGTAAAACCTTAGGCTAATGGAGTCTTTGAAATTGAAGATAATAGCTGGGATTGTGTAGCAGATGTGCATACGTGTTTCTGTTATACACGTAAGCTGTCTTCTTTTTCTTATATTATTTCTTTTTTTTATTTTTTTTTTCTTTTATTTCTTTTGTTTACAAACAGGATATAATTTATTATCCATCACACCCACGAGAATTTTTTTTTTAAAAAGGCAGGTGAAATATTTCTGAATCTCACCAGTAATCTTGACATTAAAATGGCAAAAAAAATATAAGTAAAAAAAATCGCGCGCCTAGGAGTTGTAAGATAGATAACTATAGCATGTATCCGGAATAAAAAGAAGGATAATTTTCCGGTAGTTTTAATTAAAGTGCAAATACTAAATTCAAATTATCTTTAGTTGTCAAAAGTGTTGAATCTTTCACGATAAGGATTTCAATGTTGATTTCAAGGTATTTTTCATAGTCTATTTTTTGATGATAAAAGGAAATGATCCTTTGTATCATTTCCTAATCTTCCTTAGAAAGGATGCAACATGTTTTTCATTAGTAGTTACGGACTATTTATCTATTTGTTTGTTAGAATTCCTTTAATTTATAAAGGTTTTAAAGTCAACAATAATCTTACACGATAAATTCCAATATTTTAAAGCTAAATTCCTATCCAATTATTATTATACAACTTTGAAGATTAGTAAACCTTTAGTCACTTATCTAAATTACTAACTGACATGATGCATTGATTTCGTTCTATTCATTGCAATTCCTTTTATCTCAAACTAAACATACCGCTGCGACAACATAAATGTGTCTTAAATCTTTCAGTTTTTTTATAAACTGTCCCAGTGAGAGATACTCTCACTAGTATAGGAGATATATGACGACAGATCGCTGCGCAGGCGCCTCGCGATGCTCCAGCGATTTCGTACTTTTTTGCAACTGATGACTCTGATTTCTAAATAATTTAAATACGTGCACGTACGTTGCACGCATAAGCGCCGTATGTGAATTAATTAAAGAATTAGGTTTCTGTGTATAAGACGTTAGATCGCGTGACGGGCTTGTAAAATTTAATTGTTTTCTAAGCTAACTTTACCGCCTTTATCATCTGTGCGCATCAATAGAATAAATGTAAAATGTAGCCGATGATAATGCGTAAAATAAAATCAATAAAAACAAAATATTTTAAATGCACCATATAAAGACTTACGTTGTCAAAGCTAAAGTGTGTGTGAATCCAAGAAAAACACAGAACCAGTCACTGTCACACGATATCGGCACACTCGCGGCGCAAGCGCAGATGCGTGCGTTCTCCTCTGAAGCGTGCGCGCAACTGGAGACCGCGCGCGGCCGGTGAAACGGACACGGCTGCAGTTTCGAGATATGAAATGGAAAAGTGGTCTGTCTCGGATGATGATTTGAGAAAAAAGTTTTTATCCTACGTTTTGTTTCTTCTTTTTATTCTTTAAAAGTGCTCCTTTTATAACCTTTTTTCTTGTTCATCTATTGTTTTGCATACACAGTTCCACTTCTTTAATTTGCCAAATTGATTTGCAATTTTGTAAAATTGATTTTGTGTTAAATAAAATCAAAATTAACTCTGTGAATATTTGTGAATCGTAGTACACACACACGTTTCCTAAAACTAGGAAGTAAATAAACAGTTAAATGGAATAAACTGTTACTCGAAACTAGACGACTTCCAATTTGGGTCATTATGTAAAAATACATCAACCTATTTTAAATAAAGGGAACGATTAGAAAAAGAAAACCTTTACACAGTCTGGGATGACACAAAACGACGAGAAAAAACAGACAATGGTCTGAACGACCGATTCGCCGAGGTTTACTTTTCAATTTCATAGCAATATCACAGTGAGCGAGTTACTATTTGCATAGTCATTTTATCATCTACTATACGTGGATACAGTGAGATCAGATCGAAAGCAACACTATAGTAATTGATTGGCCTCATAATTATACTCGTACTCGTTTAGAGGATTCATTAATTGGTATAATACGGTATATAAATAATATCATCTTCAGCATCAGCTGATATTAGTCCAATTCTGGACATATGCCTCTCCAAGTACCTACATGCAAATGAGCGCGATTTGCAGCTACTTTGAAGCGACGACCTTCGCAAGGTGGCTGGCAAAAGCTGGACGTGAGCCACAGTATTTTAATGTGTAGATAAATGTCCTGAATCTTTTAATCCTAAATAGGTCAAATTAGGCATCTTTCGCAAAGGCCGGTCATCGGATAGGTAACCAAAAATGTATCATCTCGAGCTCCTCCGTGCTTCGGGAGGCACGAAAAGCCGTTGGTCCCGGCTGCATTAGCAGTCGTTAGACAACCACCAACCCGCACTGGGCCCGCGTGGTGGTTTATGGTCCGTTTTCCCTATCCATCCATAGGGAAGGCTCGTGCCCCAGCAGTGGGGACATAAAATGAGCTGATGATGATGATGATGATGATGAGGTCAAAGTAAAATATTTTACTAAGTTAACTTGGTTTTAGTTTTATCCTGCCATGAACCGTCTTATTTTTTATTTTACATAAATAACCGATTTATCTTAACCTCATTTGACTCACCCGCTGCTGAGTTTCTAATTATTATTTTTAAGTGTTTAAGTTTTATATTAAATAAATATTTTTTTAAGATTACTAACATAGCATTAAGGAACCTACTAACAATTTTGTATGGATTTTTCATCTAAAATAAAAGTTATATTATTATGATTATAATATTACTTATAATACTGGGGGGACGTAGAAGGTTATGTGGGACTCTCCCCCAACCCCCTTAAGGGGGAAGGAGGGTATACCCACCAAAAACTTCCTGCACTTCCCCTCCATGCCGCCAGGATGATTCGGGATCGTTATAAACAGTCACCGAAGGTTCCTTCTTCCCTGACAATATCTATCAGTTTATATAATAACGTTTGACTATCGGGTAGATGGTTTGCCTCAAGGTGATCTCGCGATAAAATTTAATTAAGTAATATCAGTTACTTATGCTCCTATCGAAATGGTTATAAACATTTTATCGTCTGATATGATTTATGGATGAAAATTTGTAAAAATTGCGTAGGAGCGGTTTGTCAAGCAAAAAGTCATGCGGCGCGCCTGCTAAAGACATCAACGAGCGCGCATGCGCACTACAAATAAAATAATAGTCGTAATTTTTAAGTATAGAATTGTATTTTGTGCTATTACCTAGTAATTAAGTGACCCCAAAAGGTATTTAAGTAATGTAATTATTTACGTATTTCGGAAGTCACGTCAAGTCGTTGGTCCCGTGCATTATCAGTCGTTGCGTGGTGTTTTACGGCCCTTTCTGCCTGTGATATTCCCATCTATAGGGAATGCTCGGGCCCAACAGTGGGGAGCATCCTCATCATATTAGTTCATACAAACACATTTACCTTTGATATGCGTGAGCGCGGATCAGTGTCGCCAAACAATTAAAATTCTATTGTGTCTGTATTAACGACAGACGACCACTTAAAGCCATATTGAAAAACTATGTGTAATAATTATGTGAAGTATAATGGCCGTCTTAACATAATGAAAAGTTTAAAGTCAAATATTTGTATTCTAATAAACTTTAGAAAAATGATTTTGAATCGTCCAAAAATTTAAATTTTTTTTACCTACTGATTCCCCTCAGTCCCCATTCAGGACGTCTATTTTTTAGCTGTGGAGAAGAATGGGCGCAATAAACTCCACAGTTTTAATATAATATGTAACGTCATTTACAAAATTATATGCCACGTATACAGTTTAAAAAACCTTAACGATATTTTAAATTAAAAATACCTTTTGGAGTGATTGGAGCATTTTAAACCCATGCTGTTTTATCTTCAATATAATCAGACACTTTATATTAAGCTTTTTTATAAAGCTTTTCTTTAATGGCAATTATAAATGTATTAATATCGAGTTTTCGTATATTACTTGGAACTTTATTGTAAAAACGTACACACAGGCCTCTAAATCAATTATTTACTTTGTGGAGCCTAGTATAAGGTACTGCTAGTTTGTTTTTATTTCTAGTGTATACATTGTGAATATCACTGTTTGTAGAAAAGTTTTAATATTTTTATAAACATGCATTAGGTTCTCGTAAATATGTTGTGATGCAACTGTCATTATATTAATATCTTAAAAACTCTCCCTGAGAGAATTACCAGCTTATCTGTACCAAATATCAATCACCACCGTTAGGGTTTTACAAAATGATAACAGCAGCAACGACGAGAATAAACAAACAAATGAAAAAGGGAAATCTATCAAACAGGACATAAAGCTTATTCGCCACCTCGTAATAACATGATACAAATATTATTGTCACCAACACCCATTTCCACAGCACATAGCAAACAAGTTGGTCGATAAAAGTCAAGTGGAAACTATAAAATATGAGCGACCAATAAGAAAGCGACAAACGAAAGGAAACTCTCTCGTCTAATTATCAAGGATTTATTATGTTACACATAAAATAAACTCGATCTGATAAGCATTATCAATGATAAATCTTGGGAGATTGACATTTATAACGAAGCTAAATAAGATGCTTAGGAAACAGAAAGTAATCAGAGGAGTCGATGACCAATTATAAAATTATAACAGAATGGTTCCCCATCGAAAGTTCGGCAGTAATTAAACAAATTGTCAGATAACAAGAAACGCAAATGATCATTTCACAAATCATCGACTCGATATAAAATTGTTTTACAAACCTTAAATAAAGTAGATAAATCACTACATAGTATAAAATAAAGTCGCTTCCCGCTGTCCCTATGTATGTATGTATGCTTAGATCTTTAAAAGTACGCAACGGATTTTGATGCGGTTTTTTTTAATAGATAGAGTGATTCAAGCGGAAGGTTTATATGTATAAATACATGCATAATATAATAGAGAAATACTGATAATGATAGATATTTGTTGTCATAGAAACTGTCGAAGCGGTACGAAGTCCGCCGGGTCAGCTAGTTATTTTATAAACTGTGCTTATGCAGCAGAACAAAACTTTTGAATGTTTATGTGTTGATGTCATTGTTATAGCAATAGTTTGTGAAAAGAACCGTTGACAAATGTTGCTTGTGGAGAGAAAGTTTGCTAATGAATTGTGTGTAAAACATTATAGAACCATACAGTATATACAGAATAGAACGAACCGAGTAACGAAGAACCATACCGAATGCCAGGTAATTGGATTGATTTCTTTCAAGAGGGGAGTCAATGTTTGAATCTCACCGAAAGAACTCCACATTAAAAGAGACATGTCAACATACGCTATGAAATATAATTGTTTTTGCTGTAAGACTTCCAAATCATTATCATCATCTCAGTCAAAAGACGTCCACTGCTGGACAAAGGCCTTCCCCAAGGATCTCCACAACGACCGGTTTTGTGCTGCTCGCATCCAGCGGCTTCCCGCGACCTTCACCAGATCGTCGGTCCACCTTGTTGGAGGCCTGCCCACACTGCGCTTTCCGGTACGCGGTCGCCACTCCAGGACTATCCCGCCCCAGCGGCCATCAGTCCTGCGAGCAATGTGCCCTGCCCACTGCCACTTGAGCTTAGCAACTCGGCTATGTCGGTTACCTTTGTTCTTCTGCGGATCTCCTCATTTCTGATTCGATCGCGCAGAGAAACCCCGAGCATAGCCCTCTACTTTGCTCTTTGAGTTAACTTACAAATACAAACAATTAAATAAATATAGATACTTAATGATGAAACAACATTATTTAGAAATATTACATAACTTAACTTAAAAAATAAAAACAGAAAAAAAATTAGAAAATTAAAAACTACCTATAAATAAAGATGTCCTCCAACTGTGGGCTCATGGGAACGGTTCCAAGAATGCTGGCAACATTGCCCCTTTGAATTGTTTATGCATTATTTACTAATTATATAGTTACATACAGTTCAAGCGTTTTCGATGTCAAAAATAAGTTACCAGTGACCTTGAATAGAGAAACAGGAGTACTCGTGATTGACATCATAGCGTGAGAATTAGTCACAGATTCAAAAACCGCCCCCAGATTATAGTTCTGCCGCCCACCGTGGGCACTGTGCCTTAATCTCACCTGATGTTAAGTGATAATAAGGCCAATAGTGGAAGCGCACTTCACCCGGAAACCTCAACTAGTAAGACACTGGCAATCATAACTCTAGCTGCCGGAACACAACAATGCTACAAACATTGATATGATGGCGATACATCTGGATAAGATGGTGGTAGCTAGCCAGGCGGACCAACAAGCCACCAACCAAACCGAGCACATAAACATGTACAGTCAACAGCAAAAGTAGATGATGTTTACTAGATTTCAAAATTAAGCTTCGATAGTGTAAGTCGGTACTTTCTATATAACTACAGTCAAAGTCTGCAGGTACTAGTAGACACTCGAAGGTTTTTCGAAATGCGTTTAAAAAGTTTTGATTTAAATACTGATTTCATATTTTGAAACTTGACCAATCATCTGTTACCTTTGCTGTTGACTGTACCCCCGCTGGGAATAGAAGCCGGGATCTCTGGGTCTAAACCGCTGATCTTAGACCACAGAAGTGGCTCTTTATATTAAAACAGGATTTATGGACAGGGAAAAAAATAAAAAAACTTAGTGATCATGATTCTTAAAATGTACATTTTATTTTATTTATCTTTAAGTTTAAGCACATACAAAAAGGCGTAACAACATTTTTTTTTAAATAATTAAGTACCTCTTCAACTCGTACTGTACAGGACCGCTGGTAACATACTGCTTCTGCGTCAATAGCTGATAGATATATTATAGAAACCGATCTAAAGAGCACAGATTAAGCCCTGCGCGTGCGCAGAGATGTCACCCTCGTATATGGTGATCACCGCGCCGCCAGTCGGAGACATGAACTTTTCCCTCGATATAAGGCTTCAGCGCCAATTAGCCTCCCTGTTTAGACGCATCTCAACTATTCCACTTTCCAATGGTTTAGTTCGCACAATGTACGTAATTGGTACATCTCTACTGTTTACTTGGTCTACCCTATTTACGCGAGTTGAGTTTATCTATGGGCCTGTTTGTGTTCTTCAAAGATGTAGTAATTAGTATAAAGCTGTTTCATGTTTTTCTTTTGCATTCATTAGGTTTTCTTGACCAAGAACTTGAATTGATACGAAATTACGGTTAGCTGTTTGTTAGAATTTTTTTTATGATTTTAAGCTTTCGCCCTTTTTCAAGTATTTCGTGATTAGTCACTACTAAGGTTATGTTTTTTAACAAAAACTTAAGTGAATAATTTTAATTCACAAATTGGTATTCAAAATGTAATTAATAGTTTAAAAAATAATGAACGTAATTAAGAAATTTTATGACTCGTATGGTATCGCAAACTTTTCTGATAGGTTTTCTATTGTCATAATTTCATTAATAACTATTATTGTTAAGTGCCTTACGTTTTTATTGTTTTTGTTTATCATGGAATGTTAGCTAATTTCTCTATGAAATAGAACTAAACTTAATTAGTTGTTAATGCGTACAAAAATAACCCACAGTAGGTACACTTGCATTTTTCTTTTGTATTGTGTAAAGACTGAACGCAGTGATACATACTTTTCAAAGACTATTATTAATGCGCTAATAACACATTCGCAATAGTACTGTGAACTCATTTAGAAAAGCTAATACGCATGGTAATACTTACTTTTTCAAATTGGTATTGGCTCACGATAGTGTAGCACGGAATAAGACCCGCCCGATCCTCTAAATGCCACTACACAATTACAGAAGACACTAAACATGCACACTAGTTTAGGCCCAAGACACCGCACGCGTAGAACAAGGGTACGAAGAACCACGCACACGCACTCTGTACCAGGTACAGACATGTACCTGGGCGCTTCTCTCCTCCACCACGGCCCGGTCAACCTGAGCCGAGGCCCGAGCCTTTAGAGGCGCCCTCGGGTTGTTCCGCTCCCCGATCCGATCCGAACCCTTCGGAGAATCTAGTATGGCACGGGGACACGCACTTTTAAGTGTGTGGTGCCGTTCCCTCTAGAAAACCTCCGAAGGTGATTCGTTTCACATGGCTTGAGGTACCCTTTTCTTACCTCGCCGCCCCAAAAAAGCCCGGTGACGAAAAACAGAAGGTAGGTATATACAAACATAGAGAGCAGCAGTTGCGAGATTCAGTGTCCGCGGGAAGTTGTGTGTGAGCGTTGTGTGAACATGTTTGTTTAAAGATTACCTTCTCCCGTCTCCTTATTGTATAGTTATAGTCTAACTCGATTCATTCGACCCAAGCGTCTATTTTGGTATACACATCACACTCACAAACACATCTCACTCACAGACTCACACATTATGATTGATGTCTACTGTTTTATTTTTAGTATTTAATCGCATGACCATAAATTTTAAATTTTATTTTTCTAAAGTTTATTGTTTTTAACTAGCGCAATGTAAATAGTTTTATGTAATTAATGTTTGGTTGTTGCAAATCAAGCGTTGCTTTGTGCAGAGACCGCAAGTAGTTAAGTCTGCAAATTCTAATTTTTGGAAATAAATTATTATTATTATTATTATTCTCTTTATTTATTTTCTTCCTTAAAACTAGATTTTTACAGTATTTTAATATAAAAACAATAAAACATTCATCATCATCATCATCTCAGCCAAAAGACGTCCACTGCTGGACAAAGGCCTCCCACAAGGATCTCCACAACGACCGGTTTTGTGCTGCTCGCATCCAGCGGCTTCCCGCAACCTTCACCAGATCGTCGGTCCACCTTGAAAACAAAAAAACATTATAAAAACCTAATCCTAGAGTACCGCCAGCAGCGAGGCAGGGCCCAAGCTACCGGTGGTCAGGGCTGCAAAGTGAAGAACCTCCTGACAATACGTGCCGTGTCAAGGAGTACTGCTTTCTGAATCTGACTCTTGATCCAACCATCTAGCGAGAGCATCTTAAGGTGTTGATCGAGGCTCTTTGCTATCAAACCGTTCGCTGAAACGACTATCGGTACAATGATCGTCGAATCAACATTCCACATGGCGGTCACCTCGTGAGCCAAGTCAAGGTACTTGCTGACCTTGTCCTTCTCAGCTTTCACGAGGTTCTCGTCATGCGGGATGGTGATGTCAAAGAGCACCGCCCGACGTTGAGACCGGTCTACCACCACGATATCAGGCTTATTGGCAACAATATTCCTGTCCGTGATGATTGACCGGTCCGAATAGAGCAATGCACGACCATTTTCAAGAACGGGCACCGGTGCGTACTTGGAATACGGCACTTCAGACTCAACAACTCATTATTATTATTATTATCCTCTTTATTTATTTTCTTTCTTAAAACTAGATTTTTACAATATTTTATATATTATTATATATGTATATTTATATTATTATTATTCATTTTAATTTTTATATTTTTACTTAAATATATTATAGCTGACCCGGCAAACGTTGTTTTGCCAATTATTTCTAGGGCATTTGTAGGGTAGAAAAAAGAAACTTATTGTAAGTGTGTTAGGATGTGAGCGAAAGGGGCATGAAGCCCTGTGAACGATGACGAAATATAAAATAACAAAACACTAAACATTTATTTTTTTACTTTATTATAATTTAAGTATTATAATTTGAGGAGCTCGGTGGCGCAGTGGTTAACGCGCCCGGTCTGCGAGTGCTGAGGTTAAGCAACTTTCGCAAAGGCCGGTCATCGGATGGGTTTTAGCTAACACAAACAAACTGGATGGTTTGCCCACTCGAGAGCATGCCGCGTATAATTTTCCGTGTGAAAAACATGGTGTGCTCAAATCTAAGCCACAATTTTACATCGTTTGGCCTTGCGACTTATTGATAGTCATTCCTACTCCGTGCTGTTTACTGGGTGAGAAGTGACTACGGTAGACGCCTGGCGGAGACAACCGATCAAGTGATTAATATGGCTATAAAAAATAGGGGTTGGTGATAGAAGGGTGAAAATTTAGGGCTGTTTACTGGGTCAGAAGTGACACAGACATCTGGCGGGGATAACTAATTAAATGACGATTGATCAGTTTTCGACCGGAGAGGAAAAATGATTAAATTACTAAAATGGCTATTAAAAAATAAGGGTTGATCGTAGAAGGGTGAAAATTGAGAATTGTATGTATTTTTGTATGTTGTATCATAAAAAAATAGAAATTAAAAATTTTGTCTAAAAAATAAAATAAAAAATTTAGGGGTGGACTACCCCTAACATTTAGGGGGATGAAAAATATATGTTGGCCGATTCTCATAGATACCGGATAAGCACAAAAAATTTCATCAAAATCGGTCAAGCCGTTTCGGAGGAGTATGGCAACGAAAACTGTGACACGAGAATTTTATATATTAGATATTAAATAGGTACATTAAATGATAATGACGACAGCCATTATTAATAATCATAGCCTCAAGCAGATTCTGCACAATGTTGTTGATTTCGATAAAGCTAAATATTCTATCGATTCACAATCAGTGTCAAGTGGTGTTTATTACGAGAACGCTCGAAGTCGAGAGCTGTGCGAAGTGAAATGGTGTGAAAAGCAATTTTACGGGTATTAAACACCTTCACTTAGTTATGGAATTGTAAAAGTACATCTTCATTAATATGGTAAATAGTATGGTAAATGTTATACATATATAATAGATTTAACTTTTAAAATTAATGTTATTAATTAGGATTTGTGTTGCGTGCAAATCGACAGTGATTGGCGTTCATTGATTTCCAAAAAATCTAAAATAAGTTAATGAAAAAAAGAACTGTAAGACAGAGACAATGGTTAAATATTTCAATTATAATACAATCAATTTTAAAACCAGTATTTTTTTACACACTAAGTAGGTACCTATACTAACGTTGATTGTTACATTAATCGTATATGAAAAAACGCTATAGTACCGACAGATACCTGCGCAACTCATTGCGCAAAACTGTGAATTCTATACTGCAAACCAAATATTCGTCTAAAAATTGTATAATTATAAAATTTATTATTTTAAAAGACTTTTAATGTTTTTTTTCATTGATACTTGTTCTTAATCTCCTTTCATAATAACTTTAATAAAAAAATAAACTTGACAGCTCAAGATGTTTTTGCCATGAAGCTGTGGATTATATTCTACAGCTTCTTGGTTTTTGCTTAGGTTTTTGTGACTGACGCTGGCGCGGCGTTTTGTTATTGCTAATCAGTGTATTAACAAAATCGATCTAGCTGTCAATAAAGATTATAGTAAAATAAAATGTGTAATTTAAAATTGACTAGAAAGCCAATCATCACGAAGCACCAAATTGAATTTTCATGTTAAAATAAATTAAATCAATTCAACGTGAGCAGTTTTATTACATGTAATGTTAATAGCTACCTACGTAATGCGAGAAAGTAAAACTCGATAAGATAATAAACCGTTTAAGTATAGTCAAGGCGGAATCGAATTAAAAAGATCGATGGCTGGTGATCTTTCAAGTTAAGCAACTTTCGGAATGGCGGATCACCGGATGGGTGATCAAATTTAAATATGTCGAGCTCTAACAAGCTCCGCAGACAGAGCAACTTTGATCTCCGTGTTACGGCAACAGGCAACTCACAACTAGCTATTTCCATATAACCTACAGAAAGTACCCAAACTTAGCAACTCTAGTTGCGTCTAATGAGCGTTGACAGTTTCTTGCAACTACCAACTGTCAATTTGTACTAGATGTGTCAAGTTGCTTGTTTCCTCAACTGGCAAGCGCTGACTGTTGACTATGGACTTGAAAAGTCTGAGTTAGTATTGTGACAACCGTAAAATGTCGCTGCAACTGGCAATTTTTAGCTAAAACTTTTATGTCCCCACTACTGGGGCACGAGTCCTTCCTTTAAGGATGGATACGAAGAACGGGCCATAAACCACCACGCGGGCCAAGTGAGAATTGGCGGTTGTTAACGACTGCTAATGCAGCTGGGACCAACGGCATTACGTGGCTTCAGAAGCACGGAGGAGCGATAGATGATACATTTTTGGTAACCCATCCGATGAACAGTCTATACGAAAGTTAAGAGCGTTTACGACGCTCACTAGCGCCGCCAATGAAAAAAAAAACATATCTCGTAATTAGAGATAGAAAATCAAATTATGCTCAACAAACTATTTGAATGAAGTAATTAAGTATTTTTACGTCACCTAATGAACATCTGACATGTTATGGTTTAGTTAAATACGACGTTATAGTTAAAAGTGGCCGTAACGTCTTATTTAACTAAACCATAACATGTCAGGTTTTGATAAATTAATTATTAACCTTTTCACCGCCCAACTATCCTGCACGCGATGTCCCGCTGTACGCCAACGTATAAATGTATTTTAATAAAGTAGGTACAAAGAAGAACTTCTATAGAAGTGCTGGCGTGGACGGCACGAAAATCTCGAACTTCTATAGAAGATGTTGGCGGTAAAAAGGTTAAAAAAGATATGAACCTTTAAAAACTATAAAAATTGGCCAGATTTTCCGCTGTTTTTTCCGAGATTAAATAAAAAAAGCAAAACATGGGAACACAGCCAAAACCTTTCTTTAATTTTTAATTAAAAAGTAATTAAATCGGTCCAGTTTAGGAGGAGGAATCGGGAAACTATGAAAGGTTGATTTTATCTACTTTTTCATACATATTTTTCAATTCAGTCGACCACTAAGGTTAATTTCCTCTTAACTAAGCAATCGCACACCGGACGCGTTCACCACTGCGCCATTGAGCTTCTCATAGACTGATAGGTCTAGAATAAAATAAATAAAGAGATAATAAAATAAAAATGCTATCGTTGATGTGGAAACACCTATGCCTAACAATGGGACGTCCTTAGATTAATAATTAACAATGAAAAGATACCTAAATAACTTATTTAGGTGGTGTTGAGTATTACTTACGTAAGTACGAAGCTTTGGTGCTAATTCAAGTGTCAGTAAAAGTGATGGGCTACGAGAGCGACGGCTAGCCACTTCGGAACCGGAAAAACCGCCTGTCCAATTCGGTGCAGATGGATGTTGTACGGTACGTAGGTAGGTATTAGTGGTTGCAAAAACGAGTTGGCTTATAACGTAAATGTACTGTCTAATGCAGAAGTGTGTGTCTTTCGGCACTTGACGAATTATGCATAAAGCACTTACTGAGGTATTACTGGTTCTTCTAAGTTTGGATATGTATTAAAGAAATATTAATAAAATAACAACTTAACATATTTTGACTAAGGTGTAGTTTTTTTTTTATATTGACACGTCATAGTGACCACATCCTGCCTGATGGTATCCAGCCGATGCAGTCCAAGATAATGAGAGCGCTCCTCACCGTGGAACAAGCACGGTAACAAGCGCAGCCATTCATGGTCGCCTGCAAAAAGTTTGTGAAGCTAACTTCTAACTGTACAAGCCCTAAGGCTTGTAGAGTTACATGAAAATATTTTTGGTGGGATCACAATACCCTTTGCGCTTGCCTAATGCCGGTTGGCGGGCTTGCAATTCTTGCGACGACAACCGGAACCTTAACGTGCCCTCCAAAGCGCAGAGAGCTCTAAATATTGAAATTTGGAGACCCGGCTTTGCGTGAATTGCTAAACTTTCAAAATCACAACCCAAATGCGTAAGTCGTTGTGCCATAGGGTCTCGAGCTTAAGTCTTCTGTAATATGATCAGAAATTCTGCTTGAGCACCAAAGCCGCTCGGTTAAGTTAATGAAACAGTTAATTATGACGTATTGTATATGACAATTTTCACTATTAATACATAACTGGTGAAACAGTTGTGTCTGCGAGGCGTCTTTTGAGACAGTTGTTTTGAAATGGTAGACTGTGCTTTTTGTGTGATTTTGTTTTTATTGTGAATTGGTGTGCTATGCTTGTAATGTAAAACCCTACTTTTAATTTGTTGCTGCATGAGAGAACCTGTGATTGGCTTGTTGTTACTAGTTTTAAGTTTCTATTGTGTTTATTAGCTGTTGGTTTTCCATATAACTAAATAAATAAATAATACAGCAATTTGCAAATCCAATAAACAGCCTTTGTGGTTTAGTGTTAAGATCACATTGATAACCACCTTCTTACATAAGCTTGCCATCGAGTACAATGAAAGCCCAGCAATTCTTTAATATGCAAAAAAAGATACAAAAAATTATGTAACCATCGATTTATTTTATTGACCTTTCAAGCGAGATTTGTATTGGGAAAACTGCTCATCATATTTTGCTGTCGCAAAAATATGGTTGTGCAGGTGAAAGTAATAGATGAATGATTTGTTGATGCATCTCGACAGACGGCCACTTCCGAACCGGCTAAGCCGCCTTTCTTTGCTTATTATTACATCACCCTGTCACACCGTAGCGTATCAACTGAGCGATTAACTTAATGTTCACTCTTCATGACACGTTAGTTTCGTGAAGACATCACTTAAAAAACGAGTAAGTATAAAATGATGAGTTTCATGTTTTTTTAAGATAATTAATCAAACAGTGATTGATCTAAATATCATATTTTTTTATACTTACGATTTATGTTAATTTAAAGTGTAGAATCAAGTGTGGAAATAATTCTCGTATAGTTCTGATTTCTTATTACGTGTATAGGGCACAGTCAATAAAAACAACAACTCACGTTAAATGTTATAATCCCAGACACACGATACAGAAGGCACAAAGATAGCAACAACAAAGCACAGTTCGGCACAGTAAACAATTTAGGAAGGAAGAAAGATAGTTCAAGAGTGAGCACAACAAGTCTAAACACATAGGCACCAGAAAATCTAAACATATGAGCAAAAGCGGCAAGTATATAAGCGGAAGCAGAGAAGCGTGCGCTTCGCGTCGTGAATGAGTCTCGACTGGTGCGCACGCGCATTGCGCCTTGCGGCCGCGCATGTAGTACATGGATGTTATGTACTGCGCTGACGCCGTGCGTCCAAGTGTCGATAATGGTTATCGATATCGACAAACTGATACGCATCAAAAGTGCTAATGTTAATAGATATTAATAATGTAAATATAAATATTAGATATTAGGATAATGTTATTAATGTAATTTGTAATATTATAATAAGTGTCTAGGTATAAGTGTAATTGTGTAAATATATATTTTATTTGTAAATAATTATTTTATCATACTTGTAATTTAGAAATAAGTGATGACAATTATTTGTATGTCATCTGAGTGTAGGAAGGTTCCCTACACCACCCCCCTCCAGAGACCGTCAAGGGCGATAACAATCGGTGAATTTCACCCGCCGGCCGGATCGTGTGACATAGTCTTTTAGAAACCCTGGTGGGGGTTCTTCTTCATGGCTGTTGTGGTCAGACAGTATGAAGGCCGGTTTAATCCGGTCTATTGATACCGTGATCTCTTTGCCTTTAAAAAGAATTTTAAAAACTTTGTGTCCTCTTGACACGACTTTATGTGGACCAGAGTAAGCAGGTTGAAGTGAGCCACGTGATGCGTCTTCTCGCAGGAAAACGTGATCACAAGTGGCGAGATCTTTGAATATAAATGTTTTGGGCTTACCATGGTGTGACGTAGGTGCAGGCTGCAGCTTTTTGGCAAACTCTCTAATGCGCGCCGTAAATTCAGAGGTGTCTGTCGTACCGGTTGTAGATGGGTCGAAAAATTCACCCGGTAACCTTAACGGCTCGCCATATACGAGCTCTGCACAGGAGGCTTGCAGGCCTTCCTTGATGGAAGTCCTTATACCTAACAGCACCCATGGTAAGGATTCGGTCCACCTGTCGTTGCCGTGGCAGACGATCGCGGCTTTGAGCTGCCGATGAAATCGCTCCACCAGGCCGTTACATGCTGGATGGTAGGCTGTTGTCCGTTTATGCTCGAATCCGGCTATTTGAGACAGACATCGGAATAGGGCCGACTCGAACTGACGACCACGGTCAGTTGTGATCTCTGTTGGGCAACCGAATCGAGATATCCAGCCTGACAACAAGGCCTTAGCAACCGTCTCAGCAGTGATATCTTCGATCGGTATTGCTTCCGGCCATCGAGTGAATCGATCTACCGCCGTTAAGCAATACCGATAACCACAGGAGAGAGGAAGGGGTCCCACAAGGTCTATGTGGACCTGTTTGAAACGCGCTCGTGGTAAATTAAACGAGCCTAGTGGAGCGGTGACATGACGACTCACCTTAGCTCGTTGACATGATAAGCAAGCACGTGCCCAGTCCCTGCAATCCTTGCGTATACCAGGCCAAACGAATCGTTCGGCCACTAACTTAGCCGATGCGTTGGCGCCAGGGTGGCTGAAAGAATGCAGACTGTCGAATATCTGGGTTCGGAAAAACTTTGGAACGAATGGCCTGGATGTCGGTGTACTGACGTCGCAGTACAGGGGTGTACGACTTCCAGGTATGTAAAGCTGTTCAAGGCGCAGAGATGAACCTTCATCCAGTAGTTGACGAAGTTCTGAATCAGTGCCTTGACTTTCGGCTAATGTCTCAAGGTTCACCGGTGCTCCCAGTTCTTCAATTCGCGACAAAGTATCGGCAACGACATTGTCTTTGCCGGATATATGTCGGATGTCAGTGGTGAACTGGGAGATAAAATCAAGATGTCTATACTGCCTAGGCGAACAGTTTTTCTTCCTTTCGTGGAATGCAAAACTGATCGGCTTATGGTCGGTATAGACAACAAAGTGCCGGGCCTCGAGCATGTGCCGAAAATGTTTGATGGCCTCGTAAATGGCAAGCAACTCCCTGTCATACGGCGAATACTTTACCTGGGACGGACTCAGCTTTCGGGAAAAAAATGCTAAAGGCTGCCATGCGTTGTCTTTCAGCTGTTGGAGCACTGCGCCGATCGCCTTGTCCGATGCATCCGTCACCAGGGCAAGTTTTGCCGCACAGTCCGGATGTGCCAGTAGGGCGGCGTCAGACAGACTCTCCTTGCATGAGTTAAAAACCACCAAGGTCTCACCAGCTAAAGTGACAGGATGCGATCCTTTTACTGATCCTGTGAGAAGGGCGTGCAAAGGAGCTTGGACTTGAGCAGCGCGAGGTAGAAATCGCCTATAGAAGTTGAGCATGCCCAAAAATGCTCTCAGCTGTCGCACGGTGGTGGGGACTGGGAATTCCTTAATTGCCTGTACCTTGGTGTCCAGTGGTCGGGTGCCTCGTTCGGAGATACTGTATCCTAAAAAAGTTACCTCCTCCGCCCCAAAAACACACTTGGACGTGTTGACTAGCATACCGTAGTCCCTCAGCCTACTGAAGATGATGCGGAGATGCTTCTCATGCTGAGCCCTATCCCTTGAGAACACAAGAAAATCATCAAGATAACAGTACATGAAATCCAGTCCCCTCGTCATCTCGTCCACAAACCTTTGGAAAGTTTGGCCTGCGTTTCGCAAACCAAAGGTCATGAATGGAAATTCATAAAGTCCAAATGGCGTGGTGATTGCGGTCTTGGGAATGTCCTCTGGACTGACAGGTATCTGATTGAAAGCTTTAATGAGGTCTAGGGTGCTAAAAACCTTGCAGCCAGCAATAGAATGGGCAAAATCGTGAATGTGCCTAACCGGATACCTGTCAGGCACAGTGCGGGCATTCAACATGCGGTAGTCGCCGCACGGACGCCAGCCATTGTCCTTTTTCGGAGCAAGATGTAACGGAGAGGACCAAGAGCTTTCTGAAGGTCTGGCTGTTCCGTTAGCAAGCATAGACTGGAACTCATTCTTGGCAATCTTAAGTTTGTCAGGAGCGAGACGGCGAGGTGACGAAGATACTGGAGGCCCTGGCGTCGTGCAAATATGGTGCTGGGTGTTGTGTGGTATTGTACGATGCGTACCAGCTGGTCGAGTGATCTCTGGGAACTCATTAAGTATCTTGTGAAATTGAGTATCACCAGTTGAGACTTTTACAGAGTACAGGTTACTATTACTAACTACAGGACTAGCTACAGCAGTTACAAATGTGGTATTATCTATGAGGCGTTTATTTCTACAGTCTACTACTAAGTTGTAAAAGTTAAGGAAATCTACGCCTATTATAGGTTTTGTTACGTCTGCAACTACAAAACGCCATACAAAAGATCTACGTAAGCCAAAGTTTAATTCAAGGTGTACGTATCCATATGTTGATATGCTGGAGCCATTCGCAGCGCACAGTTGGAAGCCCGTTGGAGCACGACGATCACGCAGTATCGAGCGAGGGAAGACACAGAGGTCGCTACCGGTGTCGACCAAGAACTGCGTCTTCGAGGAACGGTCGGTGACAAATAGGCGACCAGCAGATGATGGGCAATCGTCAGCCGCCATTACCGACTGCCCTTTGAGTTTTCCGCCTTAAAGTCGCATGGGTGGATGCATTTGAAGGCCTTCTCCCCGAACTTGCTGTGGTACCAGCAGAGCGGGTGCTTCCGATGGTTGGACTGCGACCGCTGTCTGGAAGACGAGCGATTGCGTCGTCGGGTGAGTCGGGAACTGGTCCTGCTGTCTTGCTGGGACGCGAGCTTTTGAAATTGCCGCCGAAGTTCAGCGACTTCCCTTGTGAGATCACTGAGTACGGAGCTGGGACCAGCTTCACTCATTGCAGCGACCTTAGGTGATGCTGAGGCGAGGTCGTTCACTCGGTCCGCTAAGTCAGCCAAATCTTCAAGGTTAGCCGACACTGGTTGACCTGCGAGGACCGTTTGGATGCCATGTGGAAGACGGCTGATCCAAATAGTCTTCATAAAATCGTCAGGAACGTCTTGACCGGCGAGGCTCTGCAGATGACGGAGGAAGCGAGAAGGCTTGCGGTCTCCAAGCTCCTCGTGCATCAACAACTGCTTAAGCTTCTTCTCATTAGAAGCCGTAAGCCGCTTGATTAGCTCCGTCTTTAGCTTCTCATACTTGTTCTCCTTTGGAGGACTGATGATGAGGTCCTTCACCTCTCTGGAGTATTGATTATCCAGCTGGCCAATAATGTAATTGAACTTCGCCGAATCTCTGGTAATGTGATAGATCGCAAATTGTCCTTCAACTTGTGCGAACCATATTTCAGGCTCTTCAGGCCAGAATGGTGGAATGCGGATATTAACACTATGCACATCTCGATTTGTCGACACCTTCCCCTCACTATCGTTCATGTTGCCACTGCGTGTTTCATTTTCCGCCATCTTGTTTTGTGTCCTTGTTGGAGGTCACCAATGTAGAATCAAGTGTGGAAATAATTCTCGTATAGTTCTGATTTCTTATTACGTGTATAGGGCACAGTCAATAAAAACAACAACTCACGTTAAATGTTATAATCCCAGACACACGATACAGAAGGCACAAAGATAGCAACAACAAAGCACAGTTCGGCACAGTAAACAATTTAGGAAGGAAGAAAGATAGTTCAAGAGTGAGCACAACAAGTCTAAACACATAGGCACCAGAAAATCTAAACATATGAGCAAAAGCGGCAAGTATATAAGCGGAAGCAGAGAAGCGTGCGCTTCGCGTCGTGAATGAGTCTCGACTGGTGCGCACGCGCATTGCGCCTTGCGGCCGCGCATGTAGTACATGGATGTTATGTACTGCGCTGACGCCGTGCGTCCAAGTGTCGATAATGGTTATCGATATCGACAAACTGATACGCATCAAAAGTGCTAATGTTAATAGATATTAATAATGTAAATATAAATATTAGATATTAGGATAATGTTATTAATGTAATTTGTAATATTATAATAAGTGTCTAGGTATAAGTGTAATTGTGTAAATATATATTTTATTTGTAAATAATTATTTTATCATACTTGTAATTTAGAAATAAGTGATGACAATTATTTGTATGTCATCTGAGTGTAGGAAGGTTCCCTACAAAAGTATTTTTTTTAGCGAAGCGCTTGACATTCCACTTTCCTGATCTTCAAGGACGATAAGCCTGAAAGCTGAAACTATATTTTTAACGACATCTTTTAGCTACAAGGAAATGAATATTTAGTCACTATCCGTTGAAACACAACACGACAAACTTGAATAAAATGGTGGAAGCTAGCCATGTGATCTAAGAGCAATAGCTACCACCAACGAAATATTAATTAAAATATAAAATATTCTTTTCTACGCTGGGAATAGAATCCAGTGCCTCGGGGTTTGAGACCTGTGGATCAACCATTATTACAGAGGCAGATAAATACACCTATGTTTTATTAAATCAAATAAGCAAACATCGATGTTATTGTCGAAGAAATCAATTGTCTTATTAACTCAGCACTCATTATACCTTTGGAAAATTAAGATGTCTGTTACAATCTAGAAAATTAAAGTAATTTCTAAGTGATGATACCATTGATCAAGCTTTGGCTTGCACCCAAACGCCATATTTCTATGTAGATTTTCATTGACTTTCTAAGTCAGACGTATTATCGTCTGTATAGTAAAGCGTACAACTAAACACACTGGAACCGGGAAAGTGACAAGCGGATGATTAGTGCACGCGGCTTGATTGATTACGTGTAGATCACCTTTGAACCGGAAAATAACTGCATCTGCAATCACTTGTTAGGTGAAATAGTTGGCACAGGGCTTTGTTTAATGGCTTAGTGCAATTCGCATTTTCATTTCTAGAATTCTACACGGTATGAAATCTACCAGTAGTATTTAATCGTACAAAATACCTATAAAAATTGCAATTACTTAAAGATGTAGCGACCGCTAGCTACTAAGTCCACGTGAACATCCACATACCTATTCTGTCATCCCAATAGAAGTTTAAAAAATAAAATTCTAAGTGGGTCTATAGGTACAGTCGGCGGCAGATCAACCCACCCAAATCTGTCAAATTGCTCCATTGAATATTGAACCTTATAACCAAACATAAAGTTCAAAATTGATTGTAGAAATTTGACAGTTTTAGGTAGGTTGATCTGCCGCCGTGTGTACATCCCATAAAGATAATCTGCCTACCGGCCGCACCTAGTTCAGTAAGTAAATCTAAATATTTATATAAACTTAACGCAGCTTTTATAGCACACATTTCATCTCGCTTTTATTTTATAGCTTTCTACCCTACATATTGAAACAGGCAAAGGCAATAAGTCTTCAAATCATCGAACTAGGAGCTCCACACTACAAACATCCTATTAACAAACTGGTCACGTTACGCATCTGTCTGAGCGGCAAACGGATCGGCTGTTTTTTTATTGCGTCCCGCCAATAAAAAAGTAATTGGACATCGCTGTTACAGTGCCATAAATATGCGGCGTTTATCTCAAAATGATCTTTTCACTGCCTCCCTTTCTGTTTTGTATGTTAACACTAAGGGCACTTGTAAACTACTGACGGAACTGTGATTGATGGCGTGCGAGACACGATCGGTATGCAATGCGTTTAGAGAGCAACCAGTTGCATTATGTGCTATATGCAATGCACGACATTATAATTTAAGTTAATATACATAAACTCGACAACTTGAGGAGTTCGATGGCGCAGTGGTTAACACGCCCGGTCTGCGATTGCTAAGGTTAAGGTTTCGCAAAGGTTGGTCATCGGATGGATGACCAAAAATGTATCATCTCGAGCTCCTCCGTGCTTCGGAAGGCACATAAAGCACGTAAAGTCCCGGCTGCATTAGCAGCCGTTAACAACCACCAATCCGCACTGGCCCCGCGTGGTGGTTTATGGCCGATTCTCCCTATCCATCCATAGGGAAGGCTTGTGCCCCAGCAGTGGGGACTTTATGAGCTGATGATGATGACATAAACTCTATAAGCAGGGGTGCGTCTTTTACTATGCTATCAATTGCGATTGCTCTCCTTACACGTATTCAGAATCACTGGTGACAATTTTGATACTTAATTTTTTATTGGATTATATTTAATTTTGGAGAGATTCAAAATCGCTCCCTTGTTTAAATGATTTGACCAATACGGTATCTACTAAGCTTTAGGGACGCATTCACGCTTCTCACCTGATTTTAAGTGATTAAAAGGCCGAAGGTGGCAGCGCACTTCAGGATTCAGGAGGATTCCGGTCCTCAACTACTGAGGCGCTGGCTAACTACAACAAGTACAAGTACCTACAAGTATTGTTGTATTGTTCCGACTATTAAAGGGGAAAAATAAGATCTACAACAACCTTATCTTGCGTAATGTGAGTACTTCTGCCATTTTAACAAAACTTTTTAGGTTTTTTTTATATTTATTTATTCATTTGGAAAACCAACAGCTAATAAACAAAGTAGAAGCTTAAAAATAGCAACAAAAAGCCAATTACAGGTCCTCACATATAGCAACAAATTAATGTAGGATTACATATACATTACAAGCATAGCACATTAACTCAATAAAAACAGAACAGCACTTTAGGATGCCTTGGTAGCAGAGTCGTAAAGCGTTCGGCCCAATAACCGAACGTCAGACTAAATTGTTTTGTCGAATTATCCGATGCATAGCCCGAATATGTAATCACCAACCTGCATATGGAAAGATTGTAATTAATTGTATTGATGACTCGCGTTCAATAATGGAGGACAGTATAAAGTAAAAAGCTGTTTGACTTAACATTCTAACTATATTTTACTTTTTACAAGATTTGTAAATATGATCTAGGTATGCCAACAAAGCTTTGCGAGGTAAATTAGACCCCAGTGAGAGTGAACACTTACCCGCACCCATTTTGGTAGTCAATAATCAAGTCATCCATGTACATGACCCGTGTCCACAAACGAGCTTTAAGAGGCCAAGTGAAATTGAAATGTACGGCCGTGTCCAGGGTGAACGGGCGGTGACTAGGGCTGCGGCGGTGGCCAAAAACAGTGCATAGCGAGCTGTTCTAGCGTTTTGGCCTATTTCAGGTGTTTCCAACCATGGAAGGTGATATTTCAGTACTGAAAATAATAATAATATATAATATTTCATTCACCCGCAGTGCCTATTTTGTTACCCTCTTATTTGTGTACATAAACTTGTAAAATAATGAATAATAAGGTGTGTTGCCAGTGATGACATATGGGACAGAGACGTGGTCGTTCCCTATTTTGTGTGTTGTGGACGTGTACAGATGGAGAGATTATCTCAATTCATTTCACGTATGAAAAAGGAATGCCATGCAATGTTTCTCATGTAGGTTGTCATTGTGGAAAAATTCGCAGAAAAAACAAAAGTTATCGAAAATGCCCAAAGAGCTAAGCTCAAGTGGCAGTAAGCAGGGGACTCGCAGAGCAGTAAGCAGGGCACTCGCTCGCAGAACTGATGCAACTGACGACAGCGTACCGGATAACTCAGTTTGGCAGGCCTTCCATGAGGTGGACCGACAATGGTGAAGGTCGTGGGTAGCCGCTGGATGCGAGCAGCACAAAACCGGTCGTTGAGGAAATCTTAGGAGTCCTTTGTCCAGCAGTAACAGTCTTTGGCTAAGATACAAAAAAAAAACGTTTTTCTTAGCGTCAGAGTGTACACTGTGACTACGCTGTGACATTGTCGACGAAATAAAGCGTCGCAATTGGCTCTAAGCATCGTTTTTGATTTTTTACACACACCTTTAAATTTTCTATCTAATAACATGTCTTAATCAAAATCACCAATTTTTACTTACGGCGTGGTTTCATACGTTTGATATATCGCGCCCGCCGCCGCCCCCGCGCCATCTCCTCACCGTGGTCGAGCGCTACGAGTAACGTGTGCGCCTGATCGATGCACTTTTTCCAACAGATTTGTGAGGAGAGCATCGGCTTTCACCGCATCTGCAGCGGAACGATGATGACCCGTGTTAATGGGCGTCGTGGGGACAACTTAACTGTGTTTGTTTATGGCGAGTTTGGTATAAGACTCCTTTGTGTTTTATGTTACCCTGAATTTCTTCAACAACCTGTGTAAGTAGTTTAACCCGTTCCCTGTCACTTATCTTTATTTTTATCTTTATATCTTTATTGCTTTCCCATATGTATTACAAGGATTTTAAAATAATGTCAAGAACAGTATGGACCCTGTCGGGCACAGCAAAAAATTAGGGGAGAGGAGGACGATTTTGATGTGCTTTTTCATTTTATTTAAATTTATTATTTTGTACATCGTCTTTAGAACATATATACATCAACATATGTAGATACAACCCCAGTCTCTCTTTTTACAGGGTCAGCAACGCGTTATTGCATACGATCATCGGCTACGGTAACCTTACCATCAGACGGGCTGCATGCTTGGTTGCCACCATTGTGGTACTATAGTGTTCGGGACTCCTTGCTTCGGGCAGCTCTGTGGCACACGACGTGACTTGCGTTTAAACGTAGAACGTTTTAGGAAAAAAAAAAAAAAAAAGAACAAGTGAAGATATGTTTGAGTATTGATCTTGGTGACAGCAAGCTAAAGGCTGATTGTAATTTGTCTCTCGATAAAATACACAATTCTAATTGTTTTTGCGTTCATATTATTGAAAGTTCACACAGTACCGTGTTTATGGTGGGCGTTAATTGTTCGTGAGAGTGCATTAGTGTTGGCAAATGAAAAAAAAACAGTTCAACGCCACTTTTCGAACGCCAAAAAGCGAGGCACTACGAAGCATATCAAGCAAACTATCTTTTTAAAAAAGTTACTTTAAAAGTTCTCTAAAATTTGCCTTTTTGCGAGACCGCACGCTAATATTTTCACACATCTATTATATATCTAACACTTAATTTGCCTATTCCACATACCTATATACATATAATAGGGAGTCGGCGCAACGGTTTTCTTTGGTATCTTCTCTAACTATTGGCCAACGTGCCAACCGAACGACTCATTTATTATGATTTTTTAAATGAAAAATCTTTAAAACAATCGCACAAAAATGATGACACTCCAAATCTTTAACAGCTGGGCGTGCGGTCATCACTTTCCATATTTGTTTAATAATCTCGAAATGGCGACCGAAACGGCCATCTTGAACGACGGCGGCGGCGGCGGCGGTTCGCTGTAATCTCGCGTAATTGCGTCCTAGTTAGGGGAGCCTCGTAAAAACGTCGCAGGCGGCGTAATAGCTGTGTGGGGACCAACACAATAACATTTAGATTTCATACCCGCCTAATGAGAGAACAATATCTGTTGCGGTTCTGGCACTGATAACGTCGGAGAGAGTGCGGATTGATGCTTGCTCCGCACTGAGACCGCGTGGCTAGTTCTCCCTATCCATCTATAGGGAAGTGTGTGGGTAAGGTTCCACTGGCAAGTAGCTATGGAACGCTTCCTTAGGTTATAAAATAAAGCCTAAGGGGTGGATCACTTATTGAGCTGTAGTTTAACTAATTATTTTTACTAGATGAAATATGATATATGAGTGGACTGTATTTTTTAAGAGGTTTGGTTCAGCTCGGGTCCACAACTAAGGTAATTAAGCCTCGTTCAGTAAAAACCTGAGATTAATTAGAAAACACAAAAAAAACATCATGGGCAAGGCACTTGTACCAAGATTTAAGGGAAGGTTATATGGGAAAAACCACTCACTGTTGCTGCAGATGAGATCCAGTTCACCACTCTTCACAATTACCACAATCACAAGCAGGCCTGCTGTATTTAGTGTATCCATATATCCAATTATAAGAATAAAGTGTTTTTGGAAGAAGATTGGCTTGATTTACTTAGATTTTTAAAACACTGTCGCGTAGGCGAGGTCAGCCATTGCAATCTGTTGCACACGGAGCGACGGACCGAGACGTTATTTTGTCAGGAGAGGGTAGGAAGAACCTCATACAAGTGCGTAGTATCAAAATATAATTAAAAATGACGGTATGCTAAGTAATTTATGAACGAGACTCAACAGGGAAGGCTCGTGCCCCAGTGGGGACATTAAATGAGCTGATAATGATGATGATGTCAGAGCTCTTAAAGCAGTACTGCAAACTTATTGCAATTGTAAAAACGAGACGCCGCTACGCGTTTTCACAACCGCAGCAACCCCGCTACAATACTCCGAAGAGTTTATGGTAAGACATTAGTTCATCTTATCCTTTATCACAAGAGTGCCTATGTAACTGGTATCCAAATATTTAATCATCTACCCACTGATCAAAAAGCCTCAGTAAATTAAAGCCGTTTTAAAATTAAATTAAAGAGATGGCTTATAGATAAGGCGTTCTACAGTTTGACTGAATATTTCGGTACAAAAACAGCATAGTGGCTGTTCTATGTAACATGTACCTACCTACTAAAAACTGCAAGCCCGACTAGGGTAAATTGTTTGTTCCCAATTATAATATGCTTAACACCTGCCATAGCAGGTATTATAATTGGGATTATTTACACAATTTTATGGCACTAAAAGATATCTTATCTCATCTTATCTTATCTTTTTCTTGACCATATTTCTTCATAGATATGTGAAGTGTCATGTTATCTTTTTTTTATAAACTACTAGCGGCCCGCCCCGGTTTCGCACTGGTGTACTTTTCTTTTCTTTTTTTTAAATTTAGCCTATGTTAGTTACTCAGCGCTAATGTAGCATTCTAATGGTAAAATAATTTTTTTAAATCGGTCCAGTAGTTTTTGAGTTATTCGTTGCTAACATACATACATACAAAAATACAAAGCTTTCCTCTTTATAATATTAGTATAGATTGCAGGTTGTCTATGGTCAGTATTTATTGTTTTGTTATAATTTCCGTGTAAACTATAACAACCTTATTTTTAATTTATACGAAAATCGAAACACGGTTCAAATATTTTCATTTATTATATTATTAATTAGTAAAATAGGTAGTAGCAACTCTATATACTCTATAGCTGATAGAAATTCGACGATAGTGCCACATTCCCTATGACATTGTATCATAACAAAAGCTAATTTCGCACTGTTTGTTTATTGTCAGTCTAATACCAGCTTTGGCTTAACTAATCATTCATCATTGATGACACGGTGCCATCATTTGCTATGCGACTCGGGTGACCATGTAACTATGCAAAGCTCATACACTAGCGCTACGGAGAACAAAAGTCATAGACTAACAAACGTAAAAACGTTAATATTTTTAAATACTATTTTTTTTACTTTTGATTTTACAATGCTCTAACACAAGTTTTTTGAATTATCTTGTACTTATCTAAAAACCGAAACATAATCAAAAAGAAGCATGACTTATTTTTTTTTTATAACGACGTGGTGCAGTTTGCCCTTTAGCCAGTGTCAAAGTTAAGAAAATATATATTGTAAAATGTTTTGTTTCTTACCTAATAGATAATAACGAGTTGTAAATCTTGAATTGTTAATGACATTTTGTCTTGCGACCCGTTGAGTTACAGATGGTTATAGTTAAGATGTCGGACTTGGCTGAGATCACACGCGGTCGTCTTGTGAGAATTTGAAAAACGTTGCACTGTTTTGTTTCACTTACCAAGACTCATGTACGTTACGAACACTTAACGTTTAGTAAGCCACTATTATTTCACATATTTGCTAAAACACAGATTTTAAGAGAATAGACTTAAACCGCATACCTACTTGCAACCACAAACCCTTTACTTTTTTTGCTATCGTATTTTTTTTTTATTGTGACACGCCAAAATGGCCTCACTCTGCCTGATGAAAAGCAGCCAGTGAAGCCCAAGAAGTGAAAGCGTTCATCACAGCGCTACCACGCTATGCCGAACGCTCACACTATGGCGGCCTGCATAAATGCTTTTTCACGCCCCGCTTAAATAACCCGGGAGAGAAAGAGGAGGGAAACACGTGTGCGGGAAGCGCATTCCACATACGGGCAGTTCGGCAAAGGAACGATTGTCCAAACTTTTTGGTACGTGTCTTGATGGTCAGCACGGTATGAGGGTGGCTTCTCAGACCTGCACGCGTCGATCTGGAAAGGAATGGAGAGGGAGGAATGAGGTTAAAGAGCTCCTCAGTGCATTCACCGTGGTAAAGGCGGTAGGTGTATAAACAAATGTCAAATATTAATTGTTACTGTAAGAATAAAACCTCATCTTATAATGTCCTCTAATGCTATATTTAAACATCAGACGTGTACATACAGTCAAGGTATAAAATCTAACAAGAGCAGAATGTGGTACGCGTTGATTCGCTCGCGTGTCCTTTCGCAATTTTATGGAGCCATTCCACGTCATCCTAACGGTGTACCGACGTATTCTTAATGAAGATAATGGTTTTGCGACAAAATGTAAGTAATACGAGAATGGGTTTGGGGCTGTAAGGAAATGTCGGTATAAGTTAACGCTCTTGGATTGGTTTCAACTGTCGCACAGTGTGAGTTGGAGTTCATTTGTTTTTGTTATAAAGTTATTACTGATATTGTCAATACTGTGTAAAAATTGTGCAGATGTTAATGCATAAAAATCTTTCGAAATTATAGTATACCCATAGCCCATAACGTATATAAGACATAGACTAGATATTTTTTTTAAATAAGCACAGTAAAATTTTAGAATTGTAATGATTCTACCAATTCCGTCCGGAATGTAGTATCTGATTGTTTACTAGCAGTATTCTTTCGATTACTTTTACGAAAACGTGAATTTGTATGGCAAAATTTTAACTCTTAATGTATGTTCAATGCCATACTAATCTAGGCCCCCACAAAATTTGAATTCAATAACAATAAATGTATGTTCTCTCTTACTAAGGCATTCTTAATTATGTGTATATGTGTTATAAAGTGTAGTGTATATATATATTCATGCTATATTATGTAGTGTGAGACTGGTGCCTGAGAAAATATTACACGTACGCCAGTTTGACAGTTTAAAACTTAATGTATATTTTTGTAGGTCGTAATGTTTTTCTGCATTGCCCATAAAATATTTTAATAAGAAGACTTAGTTAAGAAGTGTCTGCAACTTTGTTCACTCTTTAATGGTTCTGATATTTCTCCTTCTAGGTCACGTGATGCAATAAAAGATGCCCTATATTGAACTGCCTGCAGCTCAGAACTTTGTGACAAAGTAAGTTATGTTTCAGTGGCTGGCGCTTGCTTGTGTTTAGTTCAAAATGTATTCACTTTACTGTCCCATAAATCACATGCTAATATAATAATAATTGATTTTCAATTTAAAGTCAAAGTCAAAGTCAATTTTTTTTATCACATAAAACAAACTTTTAAAAAGTGATTTTGAATTGTTATAATTTTCGAACAACGAAACTTTTAACGTTAACAGTCAAATACAGATTACCGATGGCGCAACGGCTTGCGCGTTCTTGTTGCGGTCTTGTATGCCAAGCAAGCGGATAGATGACGGAATTCTACTCTATATAATAATAAATAATGTATAATTATTATGACAAGATGGTAACAGTCCCTAAGACCCACTAACCCGCTGTATATCGCTCATATAATTTGAATTTTTCCCCTGGCTTGTGAATGACGCCGTGAAAGAAATAGGCGAATGTTACATAACGGTTCCAAAACATTGAAAGTTGCCTATGGTCAGTGACGCCCCGTGAATGAAATACACGAATCAGACACGTATATTGTTTCCCAATTATTTAAATTTTCTCCTGCTTTGAAAGAAAGAAATCGACAAATATGTCTCATACATTGTTTCCGTATCATTTGAATTTTTCCCCTGGCCGGTGACGTCATTCACGTCCGTACAAGAAATATTTGAATCTTTTACATATATCGCTTTCAAATCTCCCCAAGTTGATGGTCAATAACGCTCCGTGATTGTGATGAATCAGACACATAATATGGTTTTCAAATCATTGAAAATGTTCCCCTGGCCAGTGACGCCGTGGCCATAGTATCTGTCGAGCGCGGCCGTCACGCGACGAGGCCGCCCCAATTATGTGCGGTTTAATTAACGCTTGCCCGCAGAACCGCTCGCATTTCCCGTTCTATCCACAGCTGGGATATGACCGCACTATTATCTTAGTGTTGGCCGTCAATACGCACACTGTTGTCGATACACACATGTACAGTGACTGTGCATCTATTTTCTTAATGTCTCTCGGCACACTTCGTGTTTCGGCTGTCTTTGGATTTTTGTCTGTTATAGAGTATATACATATAGATTCGCTACTACTCCTTTTACTGGTGGGACAACTCGAAAAAATGAGGTTGCTCGGCTCTCGAACATTTTTTAATTTAATAGTCCAGCTTTGACTAAGAGAATAAAATAAAATACTTAAGTTTAATATCGACAACGTTGTGGGTTGTATACTTCCTTTAGGCGAGCCAGGACAGATTCTTATTAAATCAGTTGAATTTTAGGCCAGAATACGATTGAGTACGACTCTGATGAGGTCAGATTTTTCTTAAAGCCATCATAGAGTAAACTAGAGACAAAATAGAAAAAGATTTTTTTTATAATGATGAATAGAATTAAATATTCATAAAATTTACAAAATACAGTGAAAAATTAAACGCCTACCCGACCCAGCCAGGAATTGAACCTGGGTCTTCCGCAATGCTATGCTACCGGGAAGGCTGGACGTAGACGCTGAATTTTGTCACTGCTTTTGTAATTTTAGAGTGCTAATAGCGGCACAGCGCTGAATAGAATTAATCAAGTACACTTGTAATGACAAAAAAGGTAGGAATGTTTCTAGTTCTATTAATAAAATATTTGTTAGAAACTACTAGACGAAGTATGATGTATTGATTATGCAACAGTAGATCTAGATACTAGCCCAGGTACTAGCATGTTGTATAAGCGGATCATGCTCAAAGTTATCTTTTATAGTATAATAAAAGTAAAACACTTACCACTAATAAGTTTTTATGGTAAGAAACAATCTTACGACGCAATTTGATAGTATATCATCGTGTATCATAGTTATAAAATGGGTGTGAAGCCAGGCTAGCGTAATATAAATAATTATACTCACTCTAGCTCACATTTTCATTTTGAATTATTATATGTAAACATTCAATTTACTTTCTTATAATATAAACCCCCGTGTATATATCCCCGTGTGGTGCCGGGGATAAAGAATTGTACCACCCCATCTCTTCCCGTGGGTGTCGTAAAAGGCGACTAAGGGACCGTTCCAGAGGATGGGCAACAGCATCTCTCTGAGGTTACTCTCAACCTACTGCGATCGCCAACCCGCCTGCCAAGCGTGGCGATTACGGCAAATACCCCTCATACCCTTGGGGGAGGCCTTTGTCCAGCAGTGGACGTTTTTTGGCTGAGATGATGAGATGATGATAATATAAATGTGACCGATATCACGAACTGAGTGACAAGCATGGAGGGATTTAGCTGGCCACCTCTGACGCCGTAATAAGTATCCTAAATCTATATTATTAATATTATAAAGCTGAAGAGTTTGTTTGTTTGAACGCGCTAATCTCAGGAACTACTAGTTCAAATTGAAAAATTACTTTTGTGTTGGTTATTCCATTTATTGAGAAAGGCTTTAGGCTATATAACATCACGCTGCGACTAATAGGAGCGAAGCATCAGTGAAAAATGTTGCAAAAACGGGAAAAAGAGCCTAAAAAATTAAAAATGCTGCCGAAAGTCACTATTCCACGCGGATGAAGTCGCGAACACAGCTAGTAATATTATAAATGCGTAAGTGAGTTTGTTTGTTTTTTTTTTATAATTCGATAGGCTTGCATTTGACTACTATCTCACCTGAAGGTAAGTGATGATGTAGCCTACGATGTAATACGCTTGCCTAGAAGGTACCGATTCACTCGTGATTTGAAGACCCCAATATTATATTTGATAGGAAACACGACAGACTGAGGCAAGGAGTTCCACAGCTTTGCGGTACGTAAGAAAAACGTGGATGCAAAACGCTTCGTACGCATGGGTCGTCGCGCAGTTTGTCTGGTTGAGGTATTCCACGAAGCACACCCAAACGAAGCACACCTAGACGAAGCACACCTAAAGTATTCCACGAAGCACACCCATAGATGTGCACACCTAAAATGATGATGAATGATTTTATTTGAAGCATCAAATAAAATTTTAAAATTATTAATTTTCTATTCCACGAAGCACACCTACGAATATCATTCGCATAGTGCGGGGACTAAGAATTAAAAATGTCGATAGAAGAATACATTTATTATTTAATAAGACCAACTTTTTAACATCAATCCATTTCATTCATAAAGTGATACAATACCCGATAATCTACTTAATATTTAAAAATTACATGTCACTGTGTTCGTACACGCAAATTTTTAGTTACCAGGTTAGTTCCAGCTTGAAAGATAGGATAGTTTTGGACCCGGAGGCTGAGGTCGAGATCTAAAAATTCCGGGAGAAAAATGCATGGTTTCTGTGGGATTGATCTGGTTACGTATGTTCGGTGTGTTCACGTGGATGAAGTCGCGGGCGGTCGCTAGTTATTCTACCAGGCAAAGACAAAATAGTTAAGTACCATTTTCTCTTCTGTTTGTGAACCGATTTTGTGACGAGATTTAGCGTTATCAATATTTTTTTAAAAAATAGAAACAGATCTAGAAAGGTCATGGAGGAACCAAACTGAACAATTCCATTGCACACTCTCCGAAGTGTTTGTTGTTTAATACGCTTCCACACGTAAACTATTCAACCGATCATCATCAAATGTTGTACACATATACTCAAGAGTATAATCAAAGACACAGGATACTTACTATAAAAAAAGAGGTTATTTGTTTGTTTGTTTGATACGCTTTGACTGAAACTGTCAAAGCGATAGGAAGTCCGCCGGGTGAGCTAGTATACTAGTAACATGTTTTATGTCACTAGGCTAAGTCTTATACTACAGTAGAATGTATCTCATTCTATTTTATCTCATCTCATCTTACTTATTATTAAAAATATATTTTTAGAATGAAAACTGCTTGTCGTTTATCATAAATTCTTATTTGGGACGGGCCGCCCGTGCAGGATCCCTCATCTTCCAGCTTAGTATAACGTATCTTAGCCATTAACAAATGTACAGCCAGGTGGAAAGGTTTCTGCGCAAAACCTTTTTGTAAATATAGATATAGGTGCCTGTACAGGTTGTTTGGTGATACCTTTTTAAACCCGGATATGACAGATAGATTACGTGCATAGAACTCCGGGAAATCATGAAAATACCTAAAAAGCACCATATCTTTATCTTTATATATATAAATCTTCTGTGCGTGTATATGTTACTGAACTCCTACTAAACGGCTGGACCGATTTGTATGAAGAGGTATTCCACGAAGCACAACCAAACGAAGCACACCCAGACGAAGCACACCTACAGTATTCCACGAAGCACATCCATAGGTGTGAATGTCACCATCATCATCAGCCTATACTAGTCCTATGCTATATACATATATATGAAATTTTAGTACGTTTAGTAAGTTTTTAGTAAGTTTAAACATGTGAAAATTTAGTACAAGTTTAATAAACGTACGTCCGCCGTTTATATGATATAATTGTTACGGGCACCGTCCTTGTGGTCACTCCTGGTTGTTGCTGAAAATCAGCGATTCACTAGCTATGCGAGTGAATACCACGCTGAGCAACGACCCTTTTGAGATGCTGCAGCACACACACATTTTTGTATTTTTAATACTTGTGTTATGAAATTATGTTTAGTGTAATTGTTGTCTTTTTTATTTACGATTGTATATTGTGTGTGTCTATAGTGTCCAAATAAAGACGTTATCTATATGATTATTTAGTCAAATAGGAGGACGCAACCTTGTTTGTGAGATGTACCTGCAAATACGTAACCTAAACACGCTAGCTGCTGAGCATTAGGTTACGAAACAGGATGAAACGATATCTATAAAAAAACTAATTCAAGAGTTTGTTAGTTTGTTTGTTTTGTTGATTGAACGCGCTAATCTCAGGAACTACTGGTTCGAATTGAAAAATTATTTTAGTGTTGAGTAGTCCTTTTACTGAAGAAGGTTATAGGCTATTATATTACAACACGCTATGACTAATAGAACGCAGGCGAAACCGCGGGGCACAGCTAGTAGTTAATATATGTATAGGAAAGATCGACACTGATAGAATAATTCTAGGCTTTGCCGCACGCCACTGAACCGGTAGAAATGTATTATAATTACATTAATATTTTTATCAACGCGATCTAAGTGTTTACGCGTTATCTAGAGCTAATTAAAATAGTTGATTTCCTTGAAACTTTCCCCGGCAGTACTTTTACATTAATAAAGGTGTAAGATGGCATTACATTGAGTTCCTTCAAATCGACTGCCTGGAATTAATCAATAGACCGCAAAGGCGGACAAGTTGTAGTTGTGTCTACAACCTTTTAGGACAACCTCGTAAGGGATACAAAAATAGGGTTATGGCAGGATTGCAACAATATCAGATTTAAAGACGGTTTTGATCCTAAAAATATCCTCAAGATTCAATAGCCGAACGACTACGGAAGAAGCACACAATAATAGCAGACTTTAAGATTTTTACATAATTTAACTTTAATTTTCTACTAATACGGACATCTAATATTGATATAACTATTTAAACTATTATTGTCACTTGCATTCACGGAATTACTGTAATTCCTCAAGTGCGCTCCTGCGTGGAGTATTGCTCTCATCTTTGGGACGGATCCGCAAAGTACTTGCTCGAAGCTCTTGACAGGTTGCAGAGACGTGCTGTCCGTATTATCGGTTACGATGACGTTACAACCAGTCTGGAGCCGTTACAGCTACGTAGGGACATTGCTTCCCTTAGTGCTTTCTACCGCCTTTACCACGGTGAATGCTCTGAGGAGCTCTTTAACCTCATTCCTCCCTCTCCATTCCTTTCCAGATCGACGCGTGCAGGTCTGAGAAGCCACCCTCATACCGTGCTGACCATCAAGACACGTACCAAAAAGTTTGGACAATCGTTCCTTTGCCGAACTGCCCGTATGTGGAATGCGCTTCCCGCACACGTGTTTCCCTCCTCTTTCTCTCCCGGGTTATTTAAGCGGGGCGTGAAAAAGCATTTATGCAGGCCGCCATAGTGTGAGCGTTCGGCATAGCGTGGTAGCGCTGTGATGAACGCTTTCACTTCTTGGGCTTCACTGGCTGCTTTTCATCAGGCAGGGTGAAGCCATTATGGCGTGTCACAATAAAAAATAAAAAAAATCTGTGGTTATGGCGCATGCAACTGTGCCGAAATATCGGATACTCACATATAATAAACATGGTAAGAATCCCGTTAATATTTACTGTAATCGAATATTGAGCTTGTTCCTTTTTTTGAAAGAAAGAAGAAAGAAAGAAAGAAAGAAAGAAAAACATTTATTGGCACACTGTTGCACAACAAAAACTAATTGCATTCACAAAAAAAATTAAAATAAAAAATATATATATACATAAACAAAGTACTTTCACAATAAAAAATAAAAACAGGAGACAAAGTGTGGCCAACTAGGCATACATTTTCTGAAATAAAATATACTTATTATTTATACATTGCTATAAATACCTATAGCTATGCCAAGCTCTAAACCAAGCTAAGAAATTAGAGATCTACTTGGAAACATTAAAAAAACAAGAAGGATATCAAAATATAATGTAGCTTTCAAGTTCTACTAAAGTTAAATGGAAACTTAAACTTTTTTAAAGACCCCCAAGCTCCTACAATGTTTCAAGCGTTGGTTTTAATCTGCGGCGCCTTAGAGCTAGCAGCGAATAAAGTTCTGCCTCATTTGCTAACGGACAGCAAATAGGATTTAATAGATCACCTGTTAGTGGTGGCCCAAGTCACAGGTGAAATATATTTTTTTAAATGTATGTTTTATTGTTCTTTTTTATTTTTCTTGGAAGTATGTATAGGTACTAGAGGTTTTATGGTAAACGGGAAAAAAAACGCGGAAATTCATTCTCATTGGTTCGTAATAAAATGTCATCATCATGTCAGCCAAAAGACGTCCACTGCTGGACAAAGGCCTCCCCCAAATAATCATGGGGGGTATTTGCCGTAATCGCCACGCTTGGCAGGCGGGTTGGCGATCGCAGTAGGTTGAGGGTAACCTCAGAGAGATGCTGCTGCCCTTCCTGTGGAATGGTCCCTTAGTCGGCTTTTACGACACCCACGGGAAGAGATGGGGTGGCGCAATTCTTCATCCCCGGCACCACACAGGGAAATAATGAAATGTACTTTTCACACCACCTGCTCGACAATGCCTCATTATATATCATGCAAACCTTACTCAAAGTAAATCATTATAGCCCTTGTCTTTTGCCGGGGTGTAATGTTGTACTGAATTTCATTATAACCCGCCGGGCAGTAATGTGATTCTCACTTCTCTTAGTTCTTATTGTTATGCATTTAAAGTCTAATTTCGTCAAAATCGCGCGGCGCGCGGCTGCTGCAGCTGCTGGTGGCCGACGGCGAGGAGGTGGACGGCGGCGCGCGCCGCGCCTCATTTATTTGAAAATCGAACTTATTCGAAAATCGAGCTGGCCACGCCACGGCAAGCCAAACGAAAAAAAATCAATACTTAAAACAAAAGCCGCGAGTATTTCAATACGGTGCAATCAGTATCAGACAAAACTGCAAAAGAAGATAGAATAAAACATTAAGAAAATGTCGAGTGACGAAAGTGATTTAACTCCGGAGTCCATTAAATTAGACGCCTTAGGTATTGTTAATAACCTACTACCAGAGAAGTCGAAGGAAAAATACTTGAAAGCTTACGACGATTTCCACAAATGGAAAACTGCAAAAGGCGCAAAGTCTGTGTCGGAGTCAGTGCAGTTCTTTTCTGAATGAGGCTCCTGATCACAGCTTTCTGGCCATGAAAGTAAGTATGAGTACTGCCTACTTTTTAGTTACGTTACTAGTACCTACCTATAATAGCTCTATAAAATAGTTAATGAAAAAAAAAGTATTTAAATGGCACACATTTAAAAAATACACATTCTAAGGTTTTGTCGCAAGCTTTTTTTATAATATAAAGGTCAAAAAATGTAGTAGTGTATCTATCTATTTACTCACAATCCTATTTTTTGTTACAGGTAGCCTTGATTTTTGGAGTGAATGGCGCATGTCGTGGAAATGAACTCGTAAACATAAAAGTCAATGATATCAAAAAACATGCAGATTTATTGCTGATTAACTTACCAGATACCAAAACAAATAGAGAACGTTCGTTCATAGTTCGTGAAGATTATGCAAGAATTGTTGAAAAGTACCAAGCTCTGCGCCCCTCTAATATAATCACCAACAGATTTTTTATCAGTTACAGTAATGGCAAATGCACCAGGCAAGTCATTGGCAAGAATAAAATCAGCGCCATGCCAAAAGAAATTGCAAAATACCTCAAATTGCAAAATCCCGAGCTCTATACGGGTCAGTTTGAGGAGAACATCGGCAAGTCTGTTGGCAGATTCAGGAGCAGATATGGCCCAGATAAAACCGAATCCGATGCAGTAGCGGAGGGCTACATAGAGAATTCCATACAAAACAAAAACAAGATAAGCTGTCGTATTGGTGACAACATTCATCTGAAAACTACGTCCATTATTGATGATCCTTGGAAACCTTTGCCACCACAGCCGTCTAGCTCAAAATATATCCCGTCAAGCCCACTGCCTCAAGCACCACCTTCCCCAACCTTTACTGTGCCAAACGACCCTCACACGCAAGGTTCTGATGTATTGGGTGCTGCTACTCAAATAAATTCCACCTCAACTAATATAAGCGTACCAAAAAATATAACCATATCTTTACATAACTGGACTAATGTATCAAACATCAATTTTAATTTTTAATTTACTTTTTATTGTTATTTACTGTGCCAATTATATATAATTAGTAATGAAAATAGTATTTTAATAAATAAATTACTTTTTCTAGTAGCCTTGGTTTTTATTGTCTCGCAAAAGGTGAGAAAAGTAGAGTATACTCCTCAGGGATAAAACTGATTTTGCCTTGGGCGCGCTTAAATCCTTCACTGCTCTCAGGACTCCATTTTAATTCCCTCGCTTCGCTCGGGAATCAACTCAAAACCCCCTCGCTACGCTCGGGAGTTAAATCTGGAGTCCTTCGTTACGCTCAGGATTCAAATATCGCGCCCGTGACATAATACAGTGCTTTATCCCCTTGGTGTACAATCTACTATTACCCTTCATTTGTATTTGTTGAATTAAAAAGGAGTTGCACGTAGGTTACTTGTTATTTTAGTTTTGATATCATCAGTTGCGATTTTCCAAGTGAGGCAAATGTTCAGATTTGTTCGTACACGCTATCACCCGACGACGAGACGTCCTAATTTAAAGTAATTAATGGCAACAGGTGTTATTTGGGAAATCAATTGCATACATAAAATACTATATCACATCACCACATCAGATGTGATGGATCACCAGCATTTTATGTTCTCACTGTTGGGTAACTAGCCTTCCCTATTCACGAAAACACCACAAGAAGAATGGGCCATACACCACGCGGGCCCAGTGCGGATTGGTGGTTGTTACCGACTGCGACGTTAAGACCAACGGCTGGCTGTACGTGCCGGAGCACGAAAAACAATGAGTAGAGTTGTGGCAGTGTTCGACATTTTAACCCCAGTTTTCGACACACTTTTTGTTGCCAAAAAGTAACATAAATTTTCATTCAAATTTTATGGGCTAGGAAGCTAGGAAGCACCAAAAATAAATTGTTGCTCAATTCAAAATTCAAAATCATTTATTCAGTTTAGACTACAAGAACGTCATTATGCCATCGGTTCGTAAAGCTACTCTGGGCGGGAGACCTTGTACTGAGAAGAACCGGCAAGAAACTCAGCAAGTGTCAAGCTCTTTTCTCCCTTACAGCGTCAAACTATTGGAAAATGCCCTATCAAAAAAGGACACTTTCCATCACAAATAAAAACACAAAATATAAAGGACAATCAGGACAGTTTGAAAAAATAAAGACAAAGTGTTGAAAAAAATTCACGAGCGGGATTCGAGCCCGCACTCCATGACATGCCGGGTCAGGTGCACTGCCAACTATGCCATCGTGGCTCAATCCAACTGCGGGGTGCAGGTTCGAATCCCACTCGTGGAATTTTTCAACACTTTGTCTTTTTTCCAATTGTAATTTTTTCGCAACAATATTTGCGTAAAATTATATGTAAATAATCATGTCATACAGTACTAATCAAAGTCAAAAAGTCTCTAAGAAAAAAACAAAGTTAAACTATAGTCAATAATAATATAAATAAGACAAGCATGCAAGAGCAGGCCAGCCTCCATAGGCGGCACCCGTTCACGAGTATGACATAATGAATCAGCCATCGCTTCGCTCAACCATATTTTAGGGAACGCATCGACCCGACGCACTCGCTACCACCGCAGAGAGACTAACATCAGCTCATGAACCCCATTTTTATGTCAATCACTGGTTACAGGCGAACACTGGAGCTACTACCCTACATATATTATTTAAATACCATTTTTGTAAAATATAAATGTAAATTAACTTATGTATAGGTCACTTGTGACTTGGGCCAACCAGGCGGTGTTCTATAGGTATCCTAGCGCATCCAGCCTGCAGAAACAGTGGGCATTAATCGTCTTATCTCGCTAACGAGTTGCTACTCGCAATCTGTCTCGACGATATAATCGAACCCACTACCGTTGATTCTCTAATCTTCTGTTATAACTAAATAAAAGCAAAAATTAATTTTTATTACTTATATTATTGTTGGCAACTGTAAAAAATGTTGGTGGCTAGCAGATGAAGAAAGAACTAGCCAAATACCAAACAAACAGAGATGAATATATAGCGCACTGGAACTGTTTTAACCAAAAGACTACAAAGACTGATAACACTTTTATTTTATACATAGGTCAGTGCAGGGATGGGCAAACTACGGCCCGCGGGCCATCTCCGGCCCGTGAATGACCAAAGTCCGGCCCGCGACCATTAAACAAAAATTCAAGTGCGTGTGTGTTTCAGAAAATGGTATGCATATTCTGTATCAATACTTTTATTTCACAAAAAAAAAAAATTATTGAAAAAATACAGCAAAAAATTCAATAGCCTGGCCCACCATAGATTTTTTTAGTAAATATTGTCACGCCAATGAAAAAGTTTGCCCATCCCTGATTTAGTGGCACAAGTGTTTGACGAGAACCAAAAAAATAAGGGTCAGCCACAGATTAAGGGCTTAAGCAACAATTGCATATATACCACCTGCTTATTACCTGTCATCGCGTAAAATTTCAATGAAAATGCATAATATTTTTTGGCGACGAAAACTGTAACATGTACGTAACCATTATCGTCGCCAAAAATACGTGTGGGCAAAATTTAAGACGTACAACATCTATAGATGGAATGTGACAGGAATCGAAGGGAGAGGGAATCAGTCATATACAAGTTGAACATTAACCGTCTAGATGTTGGCATTATTCAAAGCCTTTTACATAACCCAAATTCCGAGGTTACCATATCTTTGTGTAGTTTAATAAAGTTTTGCAGTCAATGATTCCTTTTCCCTTCTAATATTAATAAAGTTAAGTTAATAGTTTAGCTATAACGGGATTGACATACTAAGAGGCAAAAGTCCCTTAAAAATAAAGATTAAAACAAAAAAAATACACGATCGACACAGCCAAAGAGAAGCATTAACACCCGGCCACAGAAACAAATGGTAGCGACAACTGAGCTAGTGAGCTATACGTTTTCGAGTGTACGCTCATCACGTGGGCACAAAGCGAGCCGAAGCCCACCTCTAATTGCTCTAATCTGGTACGCTATCTAGATTATTTCGCCGTCAGACGCGAGATACAGACGAGATTTATTAAATAGCATAACAGTAGTAGAGCTGCAGTGACATTTTTCGAGGAACTGACGATTAATTGCGCGAGTTATGTCGCGAATGCTCGCTGGCCTACTTGGTAGCACCGATTCGTGGCTTAATCTATGAGGTCGGATTAAGAAAGCAAGTTGACAAAGTAGCTGTCAGCATCGTTTAACAATTGTGGTGGAACCAGCCCGCGGAAGAAGCAGTAATCAGTCCACTGATCTCAAGGCTGTGTTAGAATCTATTACCGTTTGTATAGATTAGTTAGGACTCAAGAATGATGAGCACTCAATTTAAGACTCTTATCTTCCGAGTGAAGACTTGAATTAGGAAAACAAAAGTTAAGGAAGACCTTGGATAGATAGAGCGAATACTTCAGCTAAGTCTGTCTCTAATGTCGAAGGGATACCAATTTCAAAAACAGTTTTATCATAAAGACTTATAGTAACTACTAAGAATCAACAACAACTTAATGATTAAGAATAAGAATAAGAATAAAAGACATTTATTGGAATCACATAACAAAACACACAATTAAACATACAACATGTGACAAAAAGAATAAAAAAAATAGTAACAATTAACATTGTGCCCCTGTTATGTGATGCCAACACTGTGCACAGCTCAGTATACGCAGCAAGCGGGGCTTGCTGCACTGGTATTCTGCTGTACACAGTAGTGACGTCATGGTACGAAACAGGAACAAAAAAAAAACAAACAATGAAGTACATAGTAACTTACATTAAGTACATTAAATTAATTTAGATACCAATTTAGCAAATTGAGACTTTGATAAATATAGTAAAATAAAACAGGTAACATGAAAAATGCATAACATGCATTGTCTTTAAAAACAGAAAATACATGATACGGATTATTTATTTTTAAAATATTTCGTACATTATCAACATCTCTCTCAGCTTGTCCATTTGTTCCTTTCTCCTGTCTCTCGATATCCTTACTGATTGTCTCAAGTCATCCTTCATCTTTTTACTCTTCAACTTCGCTAGGTCAGATCAGTCTTTGATATAAAGATATTGATATCATCATCATCATCATCATCTCAGCCAAAAGACGTGCACTGCTGGACAAAAGCCTCCCCTAAGGGTCTCCACAACGACCGGTTTTGTGCTGCTCAAATCCAGCGGCTTCCCGCGACCTTCATCAGATCGTCGGTCCACCTTGTTGGCCCGATCCGATCCGAACCCTTCGGAGACTCTGGAAGGGCACGGGGACGCGCACTTTTAAGTGTGCGATGCCGTACCCCTCTAGAAATCCTCTGAAGGTGTTTCGTTTCAACACGGCTTGAGGTACCCTTTACGTACCTCGCCGCCCCTAAAACAAGCCCGGTGAAGCTGGAAATGCCCCTCGGCAACCAGCAGTCTCTCTCCAAAAAAAAAAAAAAAAAAAACATACAAACAAACACACATATAATATTATATAATTTAATATAACTATTTAAATAAAAGAAAAAATCACTTGCCGCATCGTTAAACGCTTGTGTTCGTCCTCGAGACCTCCACACGTGCCTATTAGAAGTGTCTCCAACTTCTGTTGTTAGTATGCGTCGGCACGCGTCTCATTTCATGGGCTCGTAATGTTAGACGCATTTCCAATAATCACCTGATGTGTCGTGTTTGATAACAACACACAGGAAAATAAAAGTTTTTCTTTGTACGTGTTGTTATGTTACTCGTATAAAAGCCGTGTAGTGTCTTGCGTCTTTTTTTCTCCAACGCTAAAAAATAGACGTCCTGAATGGGTAGAAAGATGGTAAGTAAAAAAATGTTCGGACGATTCAAAAGTACTTATTTTTAAAATGAAACAACTTTTACGGATCTACTCGCGTTTATTTTACACATTACTTATTTAATGTTTATCCTGACGTTTACCAACTAATTATGAGATGACCAACACCTCAGTCTCCCTGTGACCACGGACCCTGCAAAGGGTTCAAAACGTCAGGATAAACATTAAATAAGTAATGCGTAAAATAAACGCGAGTAGATCCGTAAAAGTTGTTTCATTTCAATGTGTAGTGTTCGCGTAAACTTTAGAAAACAATAATTATTTTTAAGTTTATTTGAATAGAAGAATCGACTTTGATTTTGACCATGGCTATCGTTCGCTCTACATGCTCACAAGCTATAAAATAAAATATAATGGTTTTGATTTAGTGCCTATTTGAACTTCCATACATTGTGCTTGTCTTTTATTACAAGCCTTTATTGAAATTCATAGAGCCACAATAAAACAATATTACAGGCACATAATAAACACAACAGTTTTATTAGAAAATATACCTAATATAACTTTTTAAACTCTCATGGTATTAGAATAAATATTATTTACGGGATTATAACCATGTTTTTGGTTGTTTGAGTATCCGATTTTTTGGCACAGTTGCATGCGCCATGATCACGGATTTACTGAAGTTATTGCGGGTGTAACTCAATCCAGTGATTAGGACCCGATTAGATCAAATGTTCAGCAATGGCCGATTTTTGCGTATCTTTACATCTTTGATATGCTCCTTAATTCGGCAGGCTACTGTACGTTTTGTTTGGCCAATGTAGAAGCACCCACCCAGCAAATACATCCGTGATCATGGCGCATGCAACTGTGCCGAAATATCGGATACTCAAACACAACAAAAAACATGGTAATAATCCCGTTAATAATATTTATTCAAATATACCCAAGTACATAAAAAATATGTGACTGAAATCGATTCAGTACATAGTCGATTATTGAAAAACTTATTTTTTGTTGTGCGTTTATCATGCAACATATTATATATTTATTTATTATTTTATTTTTATTATATTTTATTTTTATATATTATTATATTTTATTTTTATTATATTATATTTTATTATTTATTATATATTACATAGTATGGCTACGCTGACTAGTTTGAGCATGATGCCGTTTTAGCTCTTTTCCATATACCCACACTAATCTAACGCTAAAATTGAAAAAGCTATGATGCAATGCCATCTGCGCAACGACAAATCATTGACGCCGAAAGTTTCGAAATCGCAAAAATCTCTATTGTCGCTAACAAAATATCCGATGTCCGGTGCCGAAATCTCGATATCAGGCGCAACACTAATTAACAGCCGTTTTAATTAGCAAGTCATCTAGCAAAAGATAAACTCATGTTATTTTATACCTATCATACTGTTACAGATTGTTAATTTAGGATCACGCTTTCTTCCCGTGGTATAGTGAAAGTGACAACTCAATTATTATGACGTTATTGCTGTTAGAAGTTTTCACGAGGGATTCCGAATTACGCAGTCATTATTCAAAACGATATTTATCTTTTTAAGTGTTACCACTGTTGGGATGTTAAGTTTTAACATTATGTACCTACTTGTTATTAGTGTTATTTATTGTTACGTAAGAAAAGAAAGTGACTTCTTAATTCGTTGAGTGACAATGTTTGGAAAACTTTGTAGTTGAACATGATGTGTGAATGTGACTTTACAGATACGATCTAATTTATATTTCAAGTGATCGTTTATTAAATTTGCTGACACTTTGAACTAGTGATGTCATCAATTATATTTACCGATAGCCTATATATATAGACTGTATGTACATTTCCAATTCAAAGTGTGTTTCACATCCATAGTAATATAATTTTTTAAACAAATGTTTTATTTATTGCTTAATATGGATATATCATTTTAAATATCTATTGTGTTAGTATAAACTACATTATTACACAATTCAACTTAAAACACATTCTAACGAATATTTTTACATGTAAACTAGAAACAAACATTAATAATTTCATTTTGTTACTCGATATTCATAGAAAAATTGCCCTTTTCTTCTGAAATGCAAAAATATCAATCTTTTTTCAGCGAATTATGTAAATATCGGATCAGAATAAGAATACAAAGTAATGGGATCGACATACCGATAACAACGGTGCGACTTTAATAAATTATGGATGTACGTATGTTTTTACTTTTTATTTTCAAGTGCTAATTGCTGCACTGAAGCTAAATTAAATATTTATAAAATTTATAAAATACAGTGAAAAAATTAAAGTGAAAAAAAAATATGATTAGCATTTAGGAACGTCCCTGTGTTGGTTCACGTAAACGACACTAACCCAAATGAGTTGGTATTTAGGTTTCAACGATTGTAAGTCTAATATTATGTCGACTGCAGCTAGGCGTGAGCCGACTTAACCACGCTTAAGTGCCTTCCAAAATAAGGAGGGGCTCGAGATATTTTACTTTGGTCACCCATCTGATGATCCGACATCGAGAAAGTATTTTAACTTACAAGATTAAGAAAAGAAGAGAAGAAACAGAAACGCACTAGCCGTTACTGCGCCAACAAGCTCCTCAATGTATGACACTAGTACTTTTTTATAACATAACAATAAAAATATATAATAATATTAATATTTGCCTTTAAATTTTTTACCTTAATTTATTGAATTTATCTAAATTTCTGATAAGAAGATTAGGAGAAAACTAGAAAGTGAATCATAGAATCATGCAGTAGTCTTTAGAAAAAGTTTCTTCCATTCACAGTGTGTTTGTAGTTACGACCGAACGAACAATACTTGTCACAACTGTCAAAAAGTTTAAAAGGTGTCCTATCTACGCGATACATTTGACAGGACTGCAGATAACGACGGATCATGCTAAGCGTGATGCGTTGCCAAAATCACGCGATCCGATCACGTTTGTAGCTTTCTTTTACAATAAAGTGATAACGGAGATGTATAAGATATCAGCGGGCTATAATATCTATTAATTCAACAACAAAAGGCATACATAACAAATAACAAACTGACATACCACACCACTCGATGAGCTTAACGGCGCAGTGGTTAACGCGCCCACTCTGCGATTGCTGAGGTTAAGCAAGTTTCGCAAAGGCTGGTCATCAGATGGGTGACCAATAACTTATCATCTCGAGCCCTCCGTATGATAAATTTTTGGTCATTCATTCAACGACTGTTAACAACCACCAACCCACACTGGGCCCGCGTGGTGGTTTATGGCCCGTTCTCCCTATCCATCCATAGGGAAGGCTCGTGCCCCAATAGTGCGGACATAAAAAAATGAGCTGATGATGAGAGAATTTGTGTATCAAAAAGGGACATAGAGTGGGTATAAAAAAATCTTATTACTCTTCAAGATTCTATTCTAAATTGGGGCAATCCTTTCTGTTGAAATACAAAGTCGTTTGTACCCGTACTAATTTAACAGCTCTTGTCTACGTTAGGAGGCCAATTAATCCGCCAATTAGCAGGAAATTAGTAGATAACAAGCCCAGCAAATACCATAACAAGTGCTCAAGCAAATTACGCGTTTAATTACAATCTGCAATCTTTAGCAGCGGAACAATGAAAGTTCAAGTTTCGAATGTCTAACTAGCCATGGTGATACTTATGGATATAGAGTTACTGGATGGTTTTTTTCATAAAAGTGCGTAATGTGTTCTTCCCAACACATACAGTAAAGGGGTCCATCACGGTTCCAGTCTAATGTGAGAATTGAACAGGATATATTGCACAAAATTTAAAATAAATTGTGCTTGAAAATCTCTAAAGTTCGTGCGGTAAATATTAAACTTCTAGTGAGGGATAACACTTTTTTAAAGTTTACTTTGACTTGAATGTAATATAAATATGTATGAACGTGAAAGATACTTTCTTTTTAATTTAATTTCATATATCCGTGGGTGTTATTATTGTTAGTAATCGTACAAAATTTTACTTAACCAGGACGGTTATTCTGGGTGGATATACTGGCTCTTATAAAAGACGGATGCCATTTCGGGACCGATTGCAATTCAAGGCAGTATTGTCGAAATTATTAAGGAGTATGTCTACCTACCACTTTTGAAAAAAAAACAATATTAAAAAAAAGAGTGGTAGCCATTTCAAATTAGGAAGTCAGTGAGAAAATGAAGCTTACGCGGGAACATTTCTATACGATAATTTTTCACAACTTTTGCCGAGGTTTATCTCAAAAACAATGTCTTGCCGAGCTTGTTTCTATTTATAAGTATATATCGCTGGTATTCTGAGTTTCGTCGAGGACGTTCATCTCTTACAGTTCCCCCTACTGGTCGGCCAAAAACAGTGGTAACACAAGAAAACGTCGATGTTGTACACCAATTAATACAAGAAGATAGACATGTGACATACGAGCAGATACGGGCTTCTCTCAGCATTGGTATGACAGCCATTCAAATAATATTGCATGATGAACTGGGTGTCAGGAAGTTAGTTTCCCACTGGGCCCCATCGTTTGACCGAAGAACAAAAGTCGACTCGTGTTAATTGGAGTTGGTCTGCTCTGCAACGGTTCGATGGAGGAAGCTCAAATGCTGTTTACAATATCGTCTCGGGTGATAAATCGTGGATTTATTCATATGAGTCCGAAAGAAAACTCCAATAGACTGTTTGGGTCTACGAAGGTGAGGTCAAGCCAACAAAAGTAGTGCGCTCTCGTAGCGTGTCAAAAAAAATGGTCGCTTCGTTTGTATCGAAAACCGGACATGTGGCTACGATTCCTTTACAGGAACGGAGAACGGTTACTGCTAATTGGTACACAACAGTTTGTTTGCCGGAAGTCATACGAGAACTTCCTAAAAATAATCCGAATTGTCGCATAATCCTTCACCACGATAATTCGAGCTCCCACACCGCTCGGCAAACAATCGCGTTTTCAAATCAGGAAAACGTGGAGTTGATGGACCATCCTCCATACAGCTCTGACCTGAGCCCTAATGATTACTTTACATTTCCAAGAACGTTCGTGGTCAACGGTTTTAAGGTCCAAAGAGGCAGTCGAAGCTTACAAATCGGCCGTTTCGACTATGTCCACTTTAGACTGGAATTACTGTTACAATAATTGGTTTACAACGATTGTCACGGAGAATACTTTATAAAACAATGAAAATAAATGTTATTGTATTATCTTTGTAGTTTTTTCTATTAACGATAATTTCGGTGTGGCCCTCGTATGTAACGACATTTACAAAATTATATGCCGTTAACCAAGTTATACAAGTTTAAAAAACCTTAACAATAGTTTGAATTAGAAATACCTGTTGGAGCGATTGGAGCATTTTAAACCCATGCTGTTTTGTCTTCAATGTAACCAGACACCTTATAATAAGCTTTTATTTAATAGCGATTTTAAATGTATTAATTTCAAGTTTATGGATAGTTCAAGCAAATTAGGAAGCTAAAGTACACTGGTAATTTAGCTTCCTAATTTGGCCATGTTAACTGCAGGGATAATTGCTAGGAAAGATCTCTTCTAAAGTGACGACCGCGATTTAGCAATAGCCGAAGATAGAACCTAGTGGCATACAGTGGGAGTGAACCTTATTAAGAATACCTTACCTTACCTTTACCTTGACACGAGCTGATTTTATAAACGATATTCTTTATTATTTACTAAATATAACAACATTTCGTAACCATTGCCATTTTGCCTGTACAAAAACGGTAAGACTTTGACACCCTATAAGAGTTATTGTAGCACGTAATTCAGGAAACACATAATTTTGTATTAGAGTTTTCGTATATCTGTTTATCGACCAAAATATTAGAACAATAAACCCTACGGCCCCGAGTGCTGATATATTCGCTATTTACGACAAAACTGTCGGCGTTTTACGATCCGGATCGCGAAACAGAATAAGTGTGATAGCATATCAAATACAAACACTTTATATCTTCTCGTAAATCACTCGTAAATCGGGACGCGTCTCGGAAAGGGACATATGAGGGAAACATCATAAGAATGATTAATGCGTTGCACACTCGACATCACAATAAGCGCATCACTAAATTTCTTTGCGTCGTAAAATAATGTAGGTCGTTTTTGCATGTCGATTTTTATATATTTTGTAGTCCACTCCAGTTATAGATCAGTTGCGCTTTAGACCAGTTGCATTTTAGACCAGTTGCTACTTAGACCAGTTGCGATTTAGACCAGTAGACCAGTTACGTTTTAGACCAACTGATACTAACTCAGATTTTGGAGGTTAAAGTTACCTCTCGAGTAACAGTGACATTTCCATCGAGATTACAGCGTGATTATTTTCTTTTTCAGTAATCACAGTCTTCGTTATCTGAGTGTGAGTGTGAGTGCATGTTTGCTAATTGTATGTTAAAAGGATTATGAGACTTAGCATGGTAAGTTTACTGTTGTATATGCCTTCGCTTCAACTATGTGGTGGTCGATTTCTTTGGTTATTAGAGTTCCGCAGTGTATTAATCCTTATAGTGTAACCATGTCCGTCCGTCTTTTATCATCATCGTCATCAGCCTACACACGTCCACTGCTGGACTGGCTGCTGCTGAAGTTCGAAAGAATACTAAATTTCAAATACCAAAAAGATTTTAAGTCTAATTTATTCAAAAGTATTCCATTCCCGATCTTTTCGATGTGGCCTATGTATTAAGTAAAAGCTGTGGAGTTACGTGAATGGGTAGTAGGTACAAAAATGTTTGGACGATTCAAAGCACTTTTCTAAAGTTTATTTGAATAAAGAATATTTGACTTTGACTTTGGCTTTGACTTTGACTTTGACTTATGTCCCAGGTTACGTATTCTTTTCCTAGCCAGTACTTGTTTGAGTACTCGATTTGGTTAATGTAGGGCTTGTTTGTCCACCTGACTAGCTACCAGTGCCTTAGCCAGTTGCCAGAATCCTCAACTACCAATAGTTGAGGATTTAGGGGAAGTGCGCTTCCACCTTCAGCCTTATCATCACTTAACATCAGAGATGAAAGCCATGTGCTTACCAGTAAGTAGTAAAAAAACTACTTTTGTTGCTTTTTTTTGGCTTTCCGTTTGCCCGTTCCAGCTGTTCCGTATATCCACGCACGCAGACGTTCGTTTGCTCGGTTAAACGGCGCGTGCGCTCTATCACCCCGCATCGCTTGCAGCGGCGCGGGCGGAGGTGAGTTGCTGCGCTAGCCGCTAAAAAGTAATGAAACCATCTTGGAAATTAGTGAAAAACATATTTTTTTAGACTTTTATTATAAATGTATTTAAAAGTGTACTTTTGAGGTTGCTGAGTGTTTGCGATTTTACAATGCTGGCTTGATAGCTAAAGTGTTAATAAATTTTAATTAGAAGAGCAGTCGTTTTGCTTAAGTTCTACCTAAATCAGTTCTTGGATAGGAATAGAACACACGACCTTTCACCTTAGCACGGATTCTAGCCAAAGATCCAGGGTCGAAGTCCCTCCTGAGGCAAGTCTTCTTCTATCAAGTAACTTTTTCATCTTATAAATAATACATAGTTGATGCAAAAGACAATTAAAATTAATACTAAAGAAATATAAAATAAAGTGATCAATCAAACTATATACAAGGTTTCTGAAGGTGTCAGAGATTTATCCAGCAACAGACAGAGCGGCCACCATGACAAACGGAGCATGCACTGCGCACGCGCGCTAATTAAAACAACCACAACACTATTCTTTTCAATGCTTTCTCCCTTTGAGCGGACACGCCAATTTCAACTCTATTGCAAAAGCATATGTGTGTTTCAACTGAAGTCGTTAGAAACAGTTAGTCGAGATGTTACGACACGTCTGCTACTTTGAAAAACTTAGCAAATTCGGTAACTCAAAGGAAAATTGTTATATTGAAAAAATATGAACGTAACTTTTATGGTTAGCATAGAAAAACATAAGAAGGCTCTCTTAAAAAATTAAAATTATGACATTATCATATTAATTTGATATTTTGAGTTCACGATACTAGTTTTTATTCTTTCGCAATCTACTCATCGTAATAAGCTACTAAGGTAAGTCGTATTTTTTTTTCAGGTAGACTACTCTTGTACATAATATGCAGCTTCGATTTAAGACTACAATATGATTCATCTACAATGTAAACCACCCGAAAAATAATGAATATAAGTAAAATAACTGACAAATAATGCAGCTTCTTAAAACCATTGATACGCTGAGTTTTAAATATTTATATCAAAATATTCAGACACCAATAACAAGCAAGACAGTAGATACATATTTGAAAGTATTTATTTAAAGGTTCATGTACAGTACATTAAAAATCAAGCTATATGTATTTCTGAACATTGGCTGAAGAAAAGAAACATTACCAATGTATGGTTACAGTGGCCGCTCAGTGGTCGAAATTCGACCGTAATTTTATAAAGGCTGCACGGATTGTATCCTAAGCAATGAGAAATTAAAAAAGATAGAATGTGTGTTTGGATTGGCATTGACAGATTTCGGCCGCTCCTCTTCCATTTTTGATATTCTTGAGCGTGTGTGTCAAATACATGGTAGTGTGTGTAATGTTTGTTTTATTGATTTAATGTATTTTTATGCATAATTTAAAAAAATATGTATTATCATTCGGATAACCTTCTCTAGTACAAAACTATAAGAGTGCGAAATTTTATACCCCTCCGTCCGCGTTTTCGTAAAAAAGGGGTACAAAGTTTTTGCTTCACGTATTAATATATAGATAAGGTACAGTTAGGTAAAGTAAAATGTTTACATCATCATCAACTGTCACTTACATCATAGACAGGACAGATTGAAAGGTCAACAACATTTCACCTTGAATTTGACAGAGGAAATCAGCATTGCCAGTCAAACTGAACTTTCATAGCGACACGGCACGCTATTTGGCAGGTTAGCGAAGCACGCATCACGCGACGCAACCGGTTCACAAGTCGGCTTAACACGATCAATCGGTGAGTGCAAACAGTCGGCCAATCAGTGCGGCCAAACATTGGGATGAATTATCAGCAATCGGCATATCACATTAGGGCTGTCAAATATTCTTCTTAACAACTGGATCGCATTTTATTTAGTGTATTTTTATTTTTTAGCTCAAGTAAAGCTATTTTCGCAATGGCCGGTCACGAAGAATAATAGGATTTAAAAAAAATATATAATGGAATCAGGCGTTATTTTGCGGAAATGTAGGGTACAAAAAAATGTAATATAAATAGTATATAGTGCTAATTCCGCTAACTCACTCGTTTATACAGCTTGGATGCAGTACGCACGCACCGTCCCGCCCGCAGAAAGTTTGCACATGCAGGAGAAACAATGGGTGCAAACGAAAATGCACACCAACACCGGTAACCCGACACGTGTTTCGCCCCTCCACGGGGCATCCTCAGGAGCTCTCAACCAGTCAACAGCTCCTCCTTGAGTTATTTATATTACATTTTTTTTGAGAGAAATATATTTTATAACGAAGAGCTCGATGGCGCAGTGGTTAACGTGCTTGGTCTGCGATTGCTGAAGTTAAACTTTCGCAAAGGCCCGTCATCAAATGGATGACCTAAAATGTATATTCTCTAGCTCCTCCATGGTTGATTCCGGCTGCTAGCAGTCGTTAACAACCACCAATCCGCACTGTGTTGCGTGATGGTATTAGGTCCTTACCTATGAAATTGATATAATTTTTTTAGCATCTATTTATGTTAACACTATAAAAATTGTAGTGTGTTTGTTAAATATAGCAAACATTAAAAAGAAAAAAAAATCGAGGCCCTTCAAAGCTACAATGAAACAAAAAGACAATTCCGCGAACAAAAAAAGTGTAAATTTAAAAAAAAATTGGGTGATAAAGACACAAAATTAATAATCATTGTTATTACTGAAGCCTAAGTAACATAGTCCTAATTAAAGATGTATAATAATATTTACAACCGGTATTGACTTTTAGAAGTAATACACCTTTTAATAGGTGAGAAAAAAACGTCAATTTCACTAGCCATTTTCACCTACCTGATCCACAAATTGCTTCTTTCCACGTATAGTTCACGCTTATTTATTACTAGCTGACCCGGCGGACTTCGTACCGCTTTGACAGTTTCCATGACAACAAAAGAAACATTTTTTATTGGAAATAAAAATTTTTTTCACTTATTTCCGTTACTTATTATTTATATTTCTCACCGTTTAAACCTTCCCTAAACTTCCACAAATATTTCAAAATCAAAATTAGCCAAATCGGTCCAGCCATTCTCGAGTTTTAGCCACTCAAACGAACAGCAATTGATTTTGATATATATAGATGATACTAACACTTATTCTAAATAGCTGTTGCCCGCGACTTCGTCCGCGTGAGCTAAAGGCTGTAGTTTGTACAGTTTAATTTTTATGTAGGTATCTATTTAAGCTTATTAGGGTATAATAAAATTATATCCATCGGAAATTTAGAAAATTGACATTGTATTTACCGACATACGTACATCTACTCACTCTTAATATCCTTTCAGCTGGGAATGCTGAGATAGACAAAAACAATCGATCTCCATTTAGTTTGGTTCTGGCATACTTCCTGTGCCTCCTTTACGTTCATCATTATTTTCATACATTATCTCTTATTTTTTCGACTATCATCTCTGCCATGTACATACATATATTCAGTTTGAAGCACAGAATATATGTACATACATATATTCAGTTTGAAGCACAGAATCGTCCCGTTCATACAGATTCTCACTCAGTTTCCCGTTTCAATTATCCCTCCACATACATTCAGTATACAACACCGTTTCTCGGTGGGTTGCGCGTATTTGCTACGTCATACAAACCTGAAATGGGTTTACTGACGCTCAATTATATGTAATAAAATTGGTATTTTACAGCTCAGGTACTCGTCCGGAGTCGTCCTAGGCACTGGTGAATCTTAGCTAAAATGTGTCTACTGTTATACTGTCCAACCACGGACTTCAAAATATTTTTTGCCTTGTCCACCGAAGCTGGATATCGAGTAGCAGGTAGCGGTCCAGGATTATTGGTTGTCGGCCAGAAGGCACAAAAAACTATTTAGCAACTATGTTCTTATTCGTAGATACAAAATATCAATAAATTAAGAACTGTAATAAATTATATTATTGTCTATTAGGTAATACAGTATAGTATTTTATGTTACATACATACTTGCGATAAATTTGAACTTCTTCGTGTCATCTTGTTAGGTAGGTAGCTTTTTAGAGGTAGATCACAGGACATAGAACCTCTAATAAAAAAAAATCTGAAGTCCGTGCCTCTAATACAGTTGTACCCTGCAAACTTAAACATTTTTGCAACTCTGATACCAGAGGTAGCCATCGTCTTATGCGATAGAAGAATGGAAAAACCATTTTTCTGTAATCTAGAAGTATGTACAAAATTCATTATTTAAAGGTTTTATGATATTAAAATTTTTATGATACTTACTTGCTTATATTGTATCATTGAATACCGATTTAACACCGAGTTAAGAAACCAAAGTAAGAAACCGCTTACATGTAAAATAAGTACTGAAATAAGTGTTTAACTTACCTGCATCAAATGTTTCATAAAACTTTTACACAATGAATAAATCTTATTTGAAAATTAATAAGATCTGAATAAGTACTGAAATATTTAACGTACCTGCATAAAATGTTTTAAAAAACTTTTACACAATGAATAATTAATATAATTTGAAAATTATTAACAAAATAAAAATAGGTACTTATTGCATTGCAAAACATCAAAATTTCCTTCTGTTCGTTTCAAAATTTGAGCGCCAATTTTTTTTTAAATTTTCCTGTTCTCGCGTTTTTTCACCAAATAGATTTAAAAAAATAACATTAAGTATTTTGGGCAACGACCCAAAGGTTTATACAGCCATGCTATGTAATTCAAGATATCTTCTATGTGCAATATTTTAAAAAATAGAGACATGATTTTGGGCAATGATACAAAGTTTTATACAGCCAAATTTAATGAGTAGGTAACATTTTTATGCATAACTAAAAAAAGAGACATTATGTTGGGCAACGACACAGAGGTTTATACCGCCAAATATAGGTAATGTTTTAACTTTTAACATTTCTGTGTATTAGAAAACTGCAATAAGCGCCGCGCGCAGGCGCGACTAAATAGCCATATTATTATTGGTTATTTTGGAAAAATGAAACAAAAGGTGTACCTATGTACAGCCAAGTTTAATGATGTGCGTGATTTCGAGCTTGTTTTTATTTTCCGTTGCTTTACTACTGCGGTGCTAATGTTCGCTTAGGTGCCTCACAGATTTATAAAGGGTAGGTTACCTTAGAAAGTAACAAAACTTTTCTAAAATAATAACTCAACGAACGTATCTAACAGTTGGTCGCGTAAATACGTATATCAAAATTTGTTTAACATTTTTCGATTTGTATGTTATTCTCCGAAATTTTCTAAGCATTTCGGTAAAACCGGATCAAAATCCGTTTAGTAGTTCTCGAGTTTATCGTGTTCAAACAAACAAATAAACAAACAAACAAACAAACAATTTCTTTTTAAACTATTCTATCGTGTTCCGTAAGTGATTTTAAAGTATTTTTTTATATCTTGCAATTACAGATTTTTTATCCTTACGTTCTTATTATACAGGGTGTCTCATTTAAATCGGTTAGTATGGGAAAGTATGAAACTATAAGACATACGAAGATCTGTTCTTAGGAACCATGTCATCGATTTTAATAAGAAGAAAAACTGCATTCATACATTTAAAAAAAACCTGTACTCAGCTCGGAAATCGAACCCGGTGGTTTTGAAAAAATAAACTTATACTATTTCTATTTAGATATCGATTGTGTAGGTCTCTTACAATTACAAAACCAGCAAAGAGGTACAAACAACCATAGAGACAATTTTACATGCCTGAACTTGTTGAATGTAACGTGTAAAGTGACCACACTTCGAACAGCTACTAAAATAAATTAAAGTACGTGAAAACAATGCATTTTATTCATTTTATACATCATGTTTCAAAGAGCCATTTACTGCTTAAGACCTACACAATCGATATCTAAATAGAAATAGTATAAGTTAATTTTTTTCAAAACAACCGGGTTCGATTTCCGAGCTGAGTACAGGTTTTTTTTAAATGTATGAATGCAGTTTTTCTTCTTATTAAAATCGATGAAATGGTTCCTAAGGACAGATCTTCGTATGTCTTATAGTTTCAGACTTTCCTATACTGACAGATTTAAATGAGACACCCTGTATTTTTCGAGTATTTATGTAGCCTATATTATTTTCCGGATTTTTTTTAGCATTTTGGTAAAAACCGGATCAAAATCCGTTCAGTAGTTCTCGAGTTTATCCACTTCAAACAAACAAACAAACAAACAAACAAACAAACAAACAATTTTTTTTTAAACTATTCTATCGTGTTCCGTAAGTGATTTTAAGGCAACCTGTGTAATTTTTTTTTTATATCTTGCAATTACAGATTTTTTTATCCCTACGTTCTTATTATATGTATAGATATCTGTCAGAATTGAAATACCCAAAAATAACAAAACAAATTAATAATAACAGGTTTTTTTAAGGGTGCGCCGACCAAAAAATGACAAAAATGCAGTCACGGTTAAGTTGATGTAATTAAAAATATTATCGTGTTAAATAAACAAAATATATATTTAGTATCAAAGGGAACGTGTTTACAATTAGTCTGTTCCATAAATTCATAACACACTATAGTTTTTTCTATAATATCATTTAAACTTGGCCAAAAATCATGAAAACGAGTGGCGGCGTTTAATTGATATCTTATAGTTTATCTAAATTACTGTACCTCTGATTTTATCTAAACAATCACCAATGGTCTAAACTTCAAATCATCCGTGGCACATTTTAGATTTATCAAGCGGATTTTTAAATTATTATTTTTCAAATTAACACGTTAAATTCCCCATACAAAATTAGTATGGCCGCGCGTCATCAAATAAATATAAACGAAGACATCACACTAATATTATAAATGCGAAAGTTTATGTGTTTGTGTGTATATTTGTTGCTTCTTCAACAACGTTGCTGCAACGGATGGATGGATTTGGATGAAATTCGGCATACAGATAGTTTATAACCTGGATTAAAACATAGGATACGTGTTATCCCGATATTCCCACGGGAACAGGAACCACGCGGGTGACACAGCGGGCGGCCGCTAGTTTCAAATAAAATATATAACACTTGTCACTTACGTCGTGGAATATTTGGTATTGGAAAATTAAATTATCATTTTTAGTATTTTTCGTTACTTAGTAATTATGTTTCTCACCGTTTATACCTTCCCCGAACTTCCACAAATATTTCAAAATCAAAATTAGCCAAATCGGTCCAGCCATTCTCGAGTTTTAGCGAGACAAACGAACAGCAATTGATTTTTATATATATAGATATTTGATAGTTCTTGATAGGTTGATGTGCAAGAGTCTGTACTTAATTAAATAAATAAATTTTATAGCTAATTTTAACCGATCGACAGCCCTAAATATATCTATCAGGGAAAGTACCAGCTGACATTTAATTACGCAGCGCACCGACATGTCATTGTCAAAGCCTGAGAGCAATCGCTTCACTTGACAATCCAATCAGATCCAATCTACAAGGATTGTTGTCTAAGCATTTTTATGCAATAGGTATACCCGTATAAGACATCAAAATATTTTCTTCTGAGAGTTACGTGATTACTGCTAACGATTATAAAAGATAAAGTCAAAGTCAATTTTTGTGTACAATTACTGGGTTATTCCCTAAGGATCTCATTCCCCGAGGATCCTGTCCCGGAGGATCTCGAATGCGATAAATGTGATACATTTACTTTTGTTATTTTTTTCTATTATGTTTAACTTGTACCGTTAACAAAAAAATATATTAATTTATAAATAAGTATATACCTTTGTAATTAGTATTTAAAATAAATGTTAGATCATAGTTTTAAAACACAATTTACTTATGAAAATTAAAAAAAAAAACTACTATAATATGACCAAATAATTCTTAACAATTTACAATTTATAATTTATGACATAATTTTAAGGGAACTAATTTTTTGAGCTTTTATTTAAATATTCGAGATGTTATTATGATCAGTTGAAAAACATATTGAGCAGTTATTTAATTTAATGGCGGTTGATTAATTATTGCGACAGTAAAACATGGACAGTAATAAAAAATCAATCAGTCAGTTATTTTATCATACAATGTCAATTCTAAAAATAATTGAGCAGTCCAATAAATGAATGAGCGGTAAAAATGATGGAATGAGCGGTTCGATAAATAGTTCGGCAGATTATAGCGAGCGGCGATACCCGAACGCCCGTGACGCCACGAAAAAAGGCTAACGAGTTGATTAGGTTTAGGTTAGGTTAGTATGGTGAAAAAGCGCGCAAAAACGCGCAAAAACGCGCGAGCCGAGCGAGCGGAGCGAGCGTGCCGCGGCAACGGCCGGCGAAGCGCCAGAAACGACGTTTTTGTACGTGCGACGTTTTTTTACGTACCCTTGATCATACATATACATACATACGTCTATGTCATTTTAATTACTTATGTATGTTTCGAATTACGAATAAAAGTTCCTATTATTATTATACAATTTGTTTATTTAATTCCTTCAGTCAAAGCAAAAGTAATTTATTTTTTCATTACTATTTAAGTACTGTTTTTAGGGTTCCGTACCAAAAAAGTAAAAAGGAACACTTAAGGTGCGACTTCGTCCGTCTGTCCGACCGTCCGTCACACCGCTTTATCTCGAAAACTACTTTACCACCTCATTGTTTATAGAATTGCTTAGAATAAGATTTCTTACCGACAAATTCCGATTTATTACTGCCACACGTAACCGCTCGTTCAATAATTTTTACCGCCCATTTAATTATTTTCCTGCTCAATTATATATTCACTGATCCATTTCATTATTTTTTATTACTCATTTTTGTTTACCTTACTGCTTAGTTTTAACTGCTGAACTAGTTATTAAACGTGCCATTTATAATTTTTAACTTACCAAAACCACTATTTACAACTGCCTCTTTAAATCAGTGCCTAATTTTAATACGTATTTTTTAATAATTGATATTTTTTTTGTTTTGAAAAGACTACTTAATTAAAAATGTTGATATTGTTTTTTTACTAAAGTTTATTATTTATAATTGATAAACCTAATTTATAGTAATATTTAAAATAAATATTATATGTTACAATTTACAGTTAAAAATTAAGTAGGGTAAGCGTAATGTAATAGCTTGCCCAAAACATTTTTTTAGGTAAATCAGTACAGCATATTTATAGAGGTATAGTATAGTGAATGCACGTTATCTTTTTTAGAAAAGGTTTTAGGTACACGGTTTTGGAAAATTCATTGAGGACTGTCCTTATGGAAATGTAGAAAAAGGGCAAATACCTTTTATGGTGCTGAAAGTTTTCGAAAAAACCTCTATAAACGTATTCAAACGCTCGCTAAGTTACTCCATTATTCGTTTGAATTATGTTCTGGAAACTTTCTCTTTCTCTAAAGTCACAAGAAATCACTTTATTTTCATTATGTACGAGTAAAATGGTATTAACAAGGCCGAAGAACCTCAAATCACCCGGCATTCTATAATAAGGGGCTAGGTACTTAGATACCAGGTAGATGCTAGATAGGTACTAGATAACAGGTACTACCATTATACATATAAGGTCACATTTTATCAACTGCAAATATTTTGAGGATAAATTCAACAACATATAAAAACTATTTTTATGAAAAAATCTTAAATTTTTATTCGCTAGTTTTCAAGAAAAACGCCAAAATACATTTCTATTAAAAAGGAAAATAAAGCATTTTCGGTAGTTACAATTCAAAGGAGCCGAAACAGAGAGACCGCAATGCCTTCGCCGCTTACACGTGCCCGTAGTTTCATTCAAAGGAGCCGACAGAGAGGCCGCTCTTAAAAATATTACAATTTTTGTGTCCGGAAAAGTAAAAAAAAACTAGCCTGAATTTGTTTTTCATGCTAGGGCCTTATTTCTCTGATATAATTAGATGTTTTGTCAAAATATTATTAGATTAATAAAGAAAGAAATAGCGGATTGATGTATAACGATCTGTAGTACACTTATGTATTTAGAACTGGTTTAAATGTTTTCGTATTTAAATTATTTGTATTAGTACAAATGCACCGTTCATTGCTAGTGTATTTAGGAAGGTAAGTTTCCTAGCTACAACGTCAAACATCGTGGTTGATTGATGTGTGCTTCACATACCATATACCACATCATTACATACAGGGCCGGAATTGATAATTTTTTTTTATCACTAGCTTTGCCTGTGCGGTAGTTTTTTCGATATTTTGGATTTTGCATATATATATCTATCTATATCTAAGATATATATAAGATATATTTTTTTCTAGTAAAATTGAATCTTGTGCATTAGTATTTGAGATTGAATGTTATAGATTTGTAACTGCTTTTACGGTCTAGTCGGTGTTGTTGTTGTTATAAGATGAGATGTCCAATTCCTTAGTAGTTAACGATGTAGGGTAATGAATAAATATATAAATAAATAAAAATAAAATAGTTTTCATTTCCTAATAAAATACATAATCTGTACTGAGAAACCTAGGCAATGTGACCTTATTCAAAAACCTCCGAAAGTAATTTCTCACCACAAAATGTTTACTTCCTTGCTTTTTTGTGTAAAATTTATAAGAGATGACTAGAAACTATAACTAGATTTGGAGGTTTCATGAAAAAGTTACAGTCTTAGATATAAATAATGAAAGACAATGGCCACTTGATCCATCGGGTAACTTGATCCTCCAAGATTCTGAAAGCCTGGATCTTTTAACAACATCAACTAGCGGTCCTTATATACTAAACCAAATGTATTAGACTCGCTATCAAGTATCCTGTCTATTGAAGGTCAGGACAAATTCCGGCGTCAAAATGAGAGATTTCCGATATGTTTTTATCGGATTTCCAGACATCTAAAAGCGTATCGGTTTTTTTTATAAGACACATTTTGAAGGGTGCGAGGATGATTTTGACTAGTTTATTCAACCAGCCCTCTTTTACCATCGAAGCATTAAACGCACCTGCGTTTAATGCTTCGATGGTAAAAGAGGGCTAAATACCATCCTTACGTAGTTCATATGTTCATATTCCAACCATCTGCATAAAATGATTTGTTAAATCTTTTATTATACGAACTGCTAAGGAGTGAAACCAGTGGTCACTGGGGCGGTGTGGAAAGGCAGTGTGGGCAGGCCTCCAACAAGGTGGAGCGACGATCTGGTGAAGGTCGCGAGAAGCCGCTGGATGGGAATTTCGAGCAGCACAAACCCAGTCGTTGGAGATCCTTGGGGGAGGCCTTTGTTTCGGTCTTGTGCTTTAAGTGGACTACCTCGCAGTAGACGTCTTTCGGCTGAGATGATGAAGGACTGAAACTCGTTGCCTGTTGATATGTTCCCTGAAAAGGTTTTACTTTACCTGTAATGATAACACTCACAGCCTGGCGTGATACGTGGCTATGATAGACTACTGAGGTAAAACTTTCTCAACACGCTTCTCTTAGGAATCATCATCATAATTTCAGCCAAAAGACCTAGTAGAAGTCTACCGCTGGACAAAGGCCTCCTCCAAGGATCTGTCTTAGATGTGGGCAAGCGTAATAAGATTAGCTGTGTAGTCTGTCTTTGTCTATTAAAAAAGTGTTGATTATAATTTTGATGACCTCCGTAGTCGAGTGGCTCCCACGCTGGTTTCTGGTTTTGCCATCTCCGAGGTCCCGGATTCGATTCCCGATCGGGTCAATGTATAAAAAACAACTTTTTCTATATCTTCTCAGGTCTGGGTGGTTGTGGTATCGTCGTTCTTCGTGATTTCCATAACACAAGTGCTTATGTCTTTGGAGTCAGAGATGCGATGTTGACTTATATATTTTTTAATATTTTAATTAATGTTGTAGTATACTTTCTTCTCTATAACGATCCCCAGCCGCCCCTGTACTATAGTACACACTGTAATTTTTAGCTTGTCGGCCGCTGATTAACGAGGTCTCATTGTACCTGTCGTAAGCAATTACTCAGCGAGCCTGTGTTGGTTCATTGTTGTTATATATAATACTCTATTGGCAGGGAAATTTACAGGTACTTCTCTCTGCTTCTATTAGGATTAAAAGTTAGAATTATATTCTTAGCGTAGCGTAGATTAATCAAATCTTTTGGCATACCAACCATACCAACCATATGTAATAACCAAGTAAGATACAGGTATATTATATCTTTTGTATAAATGATAGAATATACCTGTATCTTACATGTTGTCACCCACCAGTGATCGCAATTCGAACGTTTTACAAAATATACAATGTTTATACAATATGTAACTAATATGATGCATAAAATTCATCTCCCTGCGCTCCTTCTTATGAACTAACTATGTCAAATCTGACACACCTCCGTCCGGCGCAATGTTAAATAGGGGCAGGAAGTTCTCGCTTTCCTTTTTAAATATATAAATTTAAATAACTTGAGAGTGCTCTCGTCACCTGGATTGCAAAATTTTGTAAGAATAAATTAGTCACGCCATTTTCTGATTAAAAATTGTTAATGATACGACGTCAAGCCCACTCTAAAGCTAAATCTTTCTTGTCCTAAGATTGCATAGAAGTTGATCAGTCATCATCATCATCATCATCAGCTTATTTATGTCTTTCCTATGGATGGATAGGCAGTGCGGATTGGTGGTTGTTACCGACTGCTAATGCAGCCGGGACCAACGGCTTAACGTGCCTTCCGAAGCACGGAAGAGCTCGAGATGATAAATTTTTGGTCACCCATCCGATGACCGGACTTTGCGAAAGTTGCTTAACCTCAGCACTCGCAGGCCGGGCGCGTTAACCACTGCGCCATAGAGAAGTGATCAATGTTACGATTAATATTTGTACGTGTATTGTTTATGTAGTTATTTGTCAAAATGTTTTGTATATATGGTGGTGTTAAGTATATTTTTATTTAACTTATCTTAATTCTTGAGTTCACAAAAGGATATTGCAACTTGCAAGCAAACAACAACTACACTGTGTAAAGTAAGTAAATAGCCTATAATGCTCCACTGCTGGGCCAAGGCACATCATTGAAATCAAGTCATCACTACGACGACCTCCTTGGTCCAGTGATTTGTACACCGGTTTTCATGGTGTCACCATCTCTGAGGTCCCGGGTTCGATCCCCGGTCGAGTCAATTTAGAAATTATTGTTTTTCTAAATCGTCTCGGGTCTGGGTGTTTTCTATGTAGGTATAATAAGTATGTATTTAAGTATTTTAAGTATGTTTATCCGTTGTCTAGTAACCATTTAACGAGTTCCATAACGAAGCTTCTCTTGTGCTAGATAATTGGTGTGAGTGTAGGAAAGTTTTTTTTTTAACAATTGATGGGTATTGGCTAAATCACCATGCTTGCCAAATGCAAGGTTGTGATCACAAACCTTAAGCATCGAAAAATCCGAAACACACTGAGATATTTGTGAACGGTTTGCCACTTAGCTGCCAAGCCGTTAGTTAGTTGGTACACACGGCGGCAGATCAACCTACCCAAAACTGTCAAATTTCTACAATCAATTTTGAACTTTAACTTTTGGTTATAAGTATCAATATTCATTGGAGAAATTTGACAGATTTGGGTAGGTTGACCTGCCGCCGACTGTACGCAATGGCGCAACTTAAATTAATAGTTACAATACATTTGTGTACGACAAAGTATCAATTAGCCGACAAGATTGTTGGAAAGCGTGATTTATGTAGCTCCGACATCGGTTCGCAGCTTCGCACCGGCGACGGCTGTGGAAGCCAATTTCGCTGTCTCAAATAATTAAACAGTTGCTTATTGTTGTCTGAAGTTTACGAGAACACTACACGTTGAAATTAAACACCGTACGGGTCTACTTGCGTTTAATTCGCATATTAAATTGTCCCGTAATTTCGAGCGTTCGTATGGAGACTGGGGTTTTGGTTGTCTCGAAATTGTGTAGCCTATTGTAGCATTGAGGAGCTCGATGGTGCAGTGGTTAATACGCCCGGTCTGCGAGTGCTGAGATTAAGCAACTTAACGTAAAGTTAACAACCACCAATCCGCACTGGGCCTACGTGGTGGTTTATGGCTTGTTCTCCCTATCCATCCGTAGGGAAGGCTCGTGCCCCAGCAGTGGGGACATGAAATAAGCTGATGACGAAATATTATAATTTGCTTTTTTAAAGATTTTTTTTTAAAGAGAGTTTACTGTTGCCTTAAGGCGACGCATCGCTAAACAATTAATCTAATACGGAGCGATTGCGCCCCGTACCATAAGAAAAACTGTTTTTTTTTTCTTTCCAATAAAACTACAAATAAGTTTTAAAAAATGAAGTGTGTGTTAAGACTAATCTACTAAGAAAATTTAGATGCTTAAATCGGTCTGGTTTGCCTGTAAAATGCAAATCTATGTTTTAAAAGAGGTTACTTTGATATTTTTTTCTCTGTTATAAAAGTTAACAAATCGTGTTTCTGCAACAAGCAAAATGAAGTCAATTAAATGAAAAACCATGTCATCAAATATCACTTTCATATGTTTTGTAATTGTTGGGAAAAATCAAAATCCCCGGCACGCAAATTTCCAATGCGTCGCCTTAGACGGCACTTTTTTGGAAGCGGGTAGAGAATTCCTCAATCTGTATGAAATGAAGCACCGTCACAGGTTTTCTAGAGGGAATGGCATCACGCACTAGTCCCCATTCCCTACTAGATTCTCCGATCCGAACCGGATCGGAGAATCAGGAGGGTCAGGAGGAGGATCAGGAGCGGAACAACCCGAGGGCGCCTCTAATGGCAAGAACCTCGGCTCCGGTTAGATATTCTTTTGCACTATTTATTTATTTTATTTTAAAACTTTTGCAACATATATTACATGGCGGACTTAATGCCTGAGGCACTATTAGGTTGGTGGTAGAGATGGATATTAGTTCGCCTTGTTAGAACAAGGTGACAGGCTTAGGTAATATGGTGGTAGACCACCATATTACCTAAGCCTGTCACCTTAACTCCAATTACAATATTATAGCAACAACAGTAAAATGTTTAGAACCCCTCCCTGATTATAAATGAATCAAAGCTCTGGCTTAGCGTTGCTTAATAATATCGTGTTGCTTAGCCAATTTAGACCTTTCTCTGTTTAGCACTTGAGCGCTTTTTCTTAATAACCACTTTTGGCTTTCTATAGATAGACAAAGTAGACAAAATAATCTTTACGCGTTAACATATAATATGCTGCTTATATAACAAACCTTGCGCAGTCGTAATAAGGTTTATTTGGAACAATTTAAAATTAGCTTGCAAAAGTTTACATGCCGGTAGTATGAATCGTCAATCACTCGTCCGATTATAGTGCACTTTCTATAGATTGCATTGGGTTACAGAAAAATATAATAATAATCAATAGCTTTCACCGGTTGATTCGAGCAAATTGTTAAATGTTACGAGTTTCTTGGTTTACGTAAGCGTGGGTGGCGGCCATTAATAATTAATACCAACAATTAGTGATGGTTGTAATTAAGAAACGGTTATGTCCGTGACGGACACACCATAGAGTCGAGATCACCGCTATACTCGTAGTCTCTGCCTTTTATAGATAAAACAAACTCTGTGATCTAACTAAAACAAATCGAAACCACAAAACATCACGCTTATGTCATTTGTGTTTTAATTTTTAAAACTAGCTAATATTTAAATTAAGAACATTTTTACGTTCGAAAATCAAATAAGCAAAATGTTAGATTTTACCTGTGTTTTCATAAGTACTATGGAAAACATTATAACGCCTTATGAAATTCGCAATGAAATAGCTAATTTATTATATAGGTATACCTATTGAAAGCAAATAAGTATATTAAAACATTGCCCATCTCTGAATGGGCATAATGTTGGTTCTGACCTGGTTCTGCCCAAGCAACATAAAAAAATCCCAAGATTAATTCTCTATAAAAGCCGCGACTCATACTCAGTTTAGGCAGGTTAGTAAGTACAACTTAAACATTAATCTTAAACATACAAGTACATAATAACCCAGTTTACCTGCCCCACCAATTTCAGCATTACGATCTTCAAATTACACCGAGGAGAATATTTATTGTAAGCATAAAAAAAACACAGATATGTTAAATAAAGAAATCAAAAGTAAATTGGAGTCGTACAAAAGGCGGCCTTATCAGTTACCACTAAAAGCGATATCTTCCAGACAACCGAGGAGCATTGTTCTAATCCGCGGAAGGAAAACCTCGGAAAAATATTCGGCGCGAAGAGTGCTACCGAATTGCTACATGAATACATTCATGAGGCTGGCGCGTAAAGTCGAGCTGGATTGAATTGAACTGAATAAAAGCGTTTTATTGTCTCCGCGATTTTGAGCTGTTGTCAGGGCGACTTAGGGCCTTACCATAAAGCTCTTAAACTATGAACTATAAACTTTCCTACACTCACACCAATTATCTAGCATAAGAGAAGCTTCGTTATGAAACTCGTTAAATGGCTACTAGACAACGGATAAACATACTTAAAGTACATACTTATATTTATAAATAGAAAACACCCAGACCCGAGACAATTTAGAAAAATCATAATTTCTAAATTGACCCGACCGGGGATTGAACCCGGGACCTCAGAGATGGCGACACCATGAAAACCGGTGTACAAACCACTCGACCAAGGAGGTCGTCTCTTATATCAGTTGTGTAAACGAGACGTATGTATATTCTCAAGACGACTCCCAGTGGAGGTTACATTTTTGTGTACAGGGTGGTCAGTTTTGTTTGTCCGCCTCGTTAGCTACAACTATCTTATCAAAATATGTCACTGTATAAATAAAGAATCATCAAAATCGGTTAACCCTGTCGAAAGTTCTGAGGTAACAAACATAAAAAAAGTACAGTCGAATTGATAACCTCTTCCTTTTTTTTGTTTCAAATCAATGTTTGTAGCATTGTTGACTGTTGTTCTGGCAGCTAGAGATAAGATAACCAGTGCCTAGTTGAAGATTCCGGGTGAAGTGCGCTTCGACCTTTGGCCTTATTCTTAAGATCAGATGAGATGAAGGCCTAGTGTTTACTGGTAAGGCTTTACAAAACGTTTTTGTTTTGGTTATACAATTTTTAACGCAAATTTTGTTGCGAACAAATTACAAAAACACAAATGTTGAAAAAATTCCAAGAGCAGAATTTGAACCTGTACCCTTCTGACATACCGGGTCAGGTGCTCCTTGGTGGTTGGTTTAATCCTGCTCTTGGAAATTTTCAACATTTGTATTTTTGTAAGGCTTCATATATGCACCTACGCGTCTCGCTTTCACACCGCTAGAGCTCATGGCACAGATATCCGATTCTGTATTCCGTGGCTCATGGTAAGACCCCTTGGTTCGGGGCGAATGCGAACTGCGATCGCGATTTCTGTATCTACTACCACAAAATAAAGGGACTGCAGAAGGACACACACGCACACATAGAGAACCTTTCACAGAATCTGGCAACAGCTGGGTTCCTAGCGTGAGTTCTATTTACTATCCATATTCATTCGATTACGTTTACGAAAACGAAAATTAGTAGGTACCTATGCCATTGAACGACTTGATTGATTTGTGGTTTGTACTACGGTTTTCATGGTGTCGCCATCTCTGAGGTCCCGGGTTCGATCCCCGGTCGGGTCAATTTAGAAATTATTGTTTTTTCTAAATTATCTTGGGTCTGGGTGTTTTCTATGTATATTAAGTATGTATTTAAGTATTTTAAGTATGTTTATCCGTTGTCTAGTAACCATATAACGAGTTTCTTAACGACGCTTCTCCTGGTCTAGATAATTGGTGTGAGTGTAGGAAAATTTATATTTATTATATTTATTGAAGCAGCACCTCCTGGCGACATACGAGAAGAGTTTGCCATACAAATCCTCGTTTTCGTTAACGTGATCGAATGTCGAATGAAACTCGCACTTGGCACCCTGCGCTCGGACAGTTTTTTTTATACCTAGCACAGCAAATGACTCCATACCACCTGATGTTAAGTGGATATGGAGTCTAGACGCGAAGGCAACTGGTGCAGCGTGAAAACAACGCAGCATCAGTCAACCTCACTCTGCCGGCCCACAAGGTGCTTCTTCACGCCTCGTTTGAAGGACCCCATATCATAGGAAAAAGGGAAAAAGTGTGCTGGTAGACTATTCCATCTTTTGGAGGTGCGACAACAACAAAAAAACCAGTCACCAAATTTCTTTGTGCGCGATGGGATATGTGTGACAGTGAAGCGATGACTCCGGAGGGCAGCACGTGTACTCCTATGGAGAAAGGGAGAAGGTGGGATAGTCAAACAGTTCTTCAGAGCACTCGCCGTGGTATAAGCGATAGAAAATGCTGAGTGACGCTATATCTCTTTGCAGGGGTTCGAGAGTATTAGTGTTGCGTGCTGGTGCGAGATCCCGAGTCCCTGAGAGGGTCTAGGAATGAGTGCGTTGCTTTGTTTAGAGCTTACCTTCTGCATTCCCGTTACTTTGTGATACTACCTACGTGCGTTTTCGTTACCTATCGTTTTCTTTTTATTTGCGAACACGCCGCTCTTTTACGGGTATCGCGGCGTTCGGCGGATAGGATCTTATTTACGGGGCCATGGGTTTTATTTGGAGAGGTACACATTGACCCGGCAGCTTTTGTACTCGTAGCACACCTCCATCAAAGTTGTCAGTACATGTTGACAAAGCAACACTTATTTATTTATTTAGTTTAGTTAGATACACAGAGCGACGAAGTAGCTACATAGAATTGTAGCTGTATTCAACAGTACCTACTACTATACAAATCTAATTAGAGATTTGTGTATTATTCTTTTTAGTAACGTATGTAATAAGTATATATATAGTGAGTAAGTGACTGTTAAAAAATTAGATGAGTGCAGTATAATCTAACGATCATTGAATGCGAAATACGCAGGTTTTCAAAATTACATTTCTACAACCTACTTTTTACATTACAATTCAGAGATTAAAACAATATGACTGCAATGGAAATACCTACATAAAGTGTACTTATTAAGAGACGATTGTACCTAGTTCTCTCTTATAGCATTGTTACTAGTCGTAAAATCATTGCTCACGATTAATCTACCGGCAAAACCACTTGAGGAGCTCGATGGCGCAGTAGTTAACGCGCCCGGTCTGCGAGTGCTGAGGTTAAGCAACTTTCGCAAAGGCCGGTCATCGGATGGGTGACCAAAAATTTATCATCTCGAGCTTCTCCGTGCTTCGGAAGGCACGTAAAGCCGTTGGTCCCGGCTGCATTAGCAGTCGTTAACAACCACCAATCCGCACTGGGCCCGCGTGGTAGTTTATGGCCCGTTCTCCCTATCCATCCATAAGGAAGGCTCGTGCCCCAGCAGTGGGGACATAAAATGAGCTGATGATGATGATAATGAGAACCAAATAATCTGTCCTCCCAAATGTACATAATTGCCCACTACTTAAGCTAGCACTGCATGTCCAAATGGGAAAGCCTAGCCCAGTAGTGGGACATTTAAATGCTTAAGACACAACCTAAAGTAAATTTTTGTTATTTTATATACAAGATTCAGATTCAACGCTATGACAACTTTAATAAACATTTAAATAACTTCATGGTTAAACTAAATGTTTAAAAAAAAAACTATGCGTTTTATTAATCCTGAGTTTGAAAGTAGTCAAGTTGTCGAAGTAGTTAGCGCCTGATCGTTCGACTAAGCGTCGCAGTACTGCGTTGGCGTTTCAGCGACTTGTTGCTTTTTATTTTAATTAGGCGCTCAAACTTTGTAATTTTATGCAGGAAACTTTGGCCAATTACTTTTTTAAGGTAGTTTGCTTTAATTTAACGAGATTCGTTATAGCAATTCCTCAGCAACTTAGTTACTTTTTATTTCCTTAAGCCACCCTAGTCGTTTATGCTCGAAAAATGGTTTTAAATTTTCAATTGTTTAAAAGTTTCGTCCGGAAAAGATTATTGATGTTGAAGAAAATGGTAGCATGAAGTTCAAATTTTGTTTTGATAACAATTTAGATAACTCTTACAGCTACAAAGATAGATGTTAGGGCTCAGAATAAGTACTATAAAAAGGCATCTTTGATTTAAAATCTCTGTTTATTCATCATTATGCCAAGGATTGTAGTCAAAGCGAGATGAAACGCGTAATGCTTGATCCCTATAAACTACTGTAGGTACAGTGCATCTATTTTCTGAATGTCTCTCGGCAAACTTCATGTTTCGGCTGTCGTCGGATTTTATATATTAGATAGAGTTTATAGAGTTGCTACTGCCTACTTCTTTTACTTATTATTAATTTATTTTAGAATGAGGGGAAATACTAATGTGTCACACGTAGGTAACTGATTTATTAATTATAATTCTACAGCTCTATATAGTTTACACGAAAATCAAATACAAAACAACAATACAGTACGTTGTTCTGAATTCAAATTATTACACATGATAAATCTAATAATTAATGGACATCGAAATAAATATTCGGTTACACTTGGAAATGCGATGATTATCGAGAGACATTAAGAAAATAAATGCACTGTAGCATGTACTAATAATATTTTATATTAACTCATGTTTGTGTAAAATTTTCGCGTTAGCTATAACAAAAAAGATAAGAATAACATACTAACCGAGCCTCGTTACTCTTTGCGGATCAAAGTTTTTAAATAATATTTTGGCCATCATGAATAATTAGAAAACTCAAAATAAGAAAGAAGCGTTAGTCTTTTTATTGTGCTTTGTAAAAAATATTAGCGTTGATATTTCCACAGGAGGGAAGCGCCAGGTTTCAACCACTAGACCACAGACTATTAAACTGACACTACAGAATAAAAAAATATTCTACGCCATTCATTTGTTACCCATGTATTGTGTAATGAAGAGCTCGATAGCACAGTGGATAACGCGCCTGGTCTGCAAGTGCTGAGGTTAAGCAACTTTCGCAAAGGCCGGTCATTGGATGGGTGACCAAAAATGTATCATCTCGAGCTCCTCCGTGCTTCGGAAGGCACGTTGCAAAGCCGTTGGTCCCGGCTGCATTAGCAATCGTTAACAACCACCAATCCGCACTGGGCCCGCGTGGTGGTTTATGGCCCCTGCTCCCTATCCGTCCCTAGGGAAGGCTCGTACCCCAGCAGTGGGGACATAAAAATGAGCTGATGATGATGATGTATTGTGGAATATACTTACTCTGTAGAATAATAACTATATAGCTACTCAACTGTTATCATATTCACTTGTCTGAGCATAGACAATACAATGTAGTAACTGTTTTACTGCCACCTTCTTTACATTTTGCGTTTATATCTTGTTTACGTACCAACATTTATGATGCTCTATAAACTCAAAAGCAACACAAGGCGCCTCGGGTTAAAACATGAAAACTGTGACAAAGTACCTACGTAGGTAAACAGCTTTACTGACACACGGAAAGCTTTAATATGTGATAATGTAATAAAACTAGAACATCTATGTAGGAATGACATCATGTGGTTTCAAAAGGTTCTTATTTCAAAAAATTCAAAAAATTTCAAGAAATTCTTTTTCTGATTTTGAAATGTTAATAAAAGCATAGGTACCGTATAAAGCATAAAGAAAAGAAACAGACTTTTGGTTGTTCCGCAAGAGAACAAGGAATTGTGTGAGGGTCTACACCCTCACACAATTCCTTGTTCTAAGGTCAGTCTAAACTTAACCTTTCATATGTGCGACCGCTGATCAGCGCCGCCAAACAATTAAAATTCTATTGAGTCTGTATTCACGCAAACGACGGATTAGTCGAGACTTCAAAGTTACAATTTCCATCGTGTTTATTCATTCATTTACAACAAAACTGCTGTCAACAAAATCGTTGGTAAAATAGAAAACGTTATCAAAGTTTATAGGTACCTCATGAAGTGGACCAATCAATTTAAAGTCAATGAAGTTTCCGTGACGCTTGTAAGTCCACCCCGTCAAGCTGAGCCGAGGCCCTGACCTCTAGAGGCACCCTCGGGTTGCTTCGCTCTATTCCGAACTCCTCGGCGATTTAAAGAACTGTGGGAAACGCACTAGTGTGTGATGCATTTTCCTCTAGAGAACCCCCGAAGGTGTTTTGATCACAAGACTTGAGGATCCCTTTAACTGTCTCGCCGCCCCCAAAAAAGGCTGGTGACGCTAAAAATACCGTCCAAGGCAGAGAGGAAACTCTCTCCCAAAAAAACGCTTGTAAGTGTTGACCGCAAATTTAAGCACTCTTCACTCGGAACGCTCAACCACCTTAGTTAGATAAGCAAGCAGGCAAAAAAAGAAGGCGGACAACTAGATCACTGCTAACAAAACCTAGTACAGCCACAAGCATTAATTACGTCAGTATAGAAAGAATAAAGAATAAAAGACATTTATTGGAAAGGACGAAAGAACAGTCACAGTCATTCTTAATACAATGGAATAAGAGTCAAAACTAGGCAAAAGTGTTTACATGTCAATGCTCGTGACTACAAAATACACCCTCTGCTAGGAGTCGAAAACTCTGGGTCCTCAGTACATTTTTTTTATATTAGGAGGCAAACGAGCATTGTTTTTAACCAAAAAACAGAGTGCATAATTAAAATAGCTTCCATTCACCAATTGAAGTAAGCAAGAGACGCTGCCGTTTACTTTACGTGATGTTTAACACTCTAATCTCGTTTTGAGATATCGTACGGCTTTGTCTGTCTTTTAGTTTCCATCACAGACCTATTATTTAGACTGTGGTTTCAATTATCTATTTTTAAGTGACTACCAACCGAACCGAGTACAAACATCTAACTCCACTGGTAATTGAACCCGGGGCCCTCTGGGTCTGGAGACCGGTCTTACTAAATCACAGAGGCAGTTAAAATAGCAAGTAAATAGGCACTGTGAGGTTTATAAGATTGAGAGAGTTCTATATAGTAATAAGTATATCAGAAGGATATTATAAATGAAAGACATTAATTTAAAGACATAGACAGAAGGAATTATAAATGGTAAACGTACCACGTAGCTCTGTATATTCGCGACTAAATAATACTTGTTTTTGGCTAGCGGACGCAGCCGCTGGGAACATGTAAACAAAGGTGTAGAGAACATAACATCATATTTCAAATTATAAAAACTTATCGCTAGTGCTGGCGCCGTCTGTAAATAGCAATAGTGCACTGTGTACCTACAGGCACCCTAGCCGTCTGCGAAGGCAACAATCGGCCAACTAAACTAATCGATCACTCAGGTAGAGCAAGGCTTCCATTCAATGGTTCCTATGTTTCCAAAGAATAGTTCTTCGGTGTGCTGACTCAGTGATTGACACCTGACATAATATTTGGGCGATAACCTTTGATCAAGCCCTCGACACATATTTTGAGCGTAAGAAAACAATAACGTGAAATCGTCCGATCTGAACCAAGGCCGCAACGTTTAATACAGAGGAAATTAAACAATGTTTATTAAAAACATTGCAAAATGGATTGTCATTAGGCGAGAAAAGTTTTTTTAGGTTAATTTAATTAGAATCGCCTACTTGTACTCAGCTTCGAATTGGTCGATGCAACATAAGTGTTCAATAACATGTGGTAGTTAGGATAAACTAACCTTTCTGAGAGAGGAATAGGGATGTTTTTGACTAGCACCCAAAAATATGCTTCAATCAATTAGATGCTGACTGACATACTACGTATCTACTAACTAATCGTCTTTTTAATAAAGAGTACACTTATACCTACACAGATCTTTACATATGGTTTTAAGATGTTGGAGACCTTCCCATGAATTAAAGATCGTAGATAGAGAACCAAATAGACCCGGCTTCGCAAAAGTGTCTAACTTACATGATTGGAATCCGAATGCGCTAACCAAAGCCTGCAGCAACCAATTATTTTTTATTTGACTTAGTCATCGTCGTTTTGTACCACAATCATTTTTTTACAATGAAGTGTTAACAAGAAGTGCCAATGCTAAGTATTTATTAAGTGCTAGAACTGAATTGCGGTCTGTTACGTTTTTGGTATCTACGAGTATCATAAGATTCATAAGTCAGTAGATATTTGCTTGTGAGAGTATCAAATCACCATGCAATCGCCATAGGTCTTTGCCACAATGTCTCATGTTTTGTATATACTGAAGCGTCAAACTATTTTGAAATCGTAACATTAACACGTTGACTGCCGCAAAACCAGACACAATAGAAAATTTATTGTTTGTCGGTCACCGGTGACCACCACGGCGATTAAAGACTCAACTACGTCTTCTAAAACTTCAATATAAAAATAGAAAATAACAATCACGTACTAACTATGCATGAAACAACGAAATCACAAGAACTTATAGAGCCTACATATTTTGGCAAGTAGGTAGGTTTCTTAGAACGCTAAGAATGGATCTTTTAATACATTCCTGGATAACAGGATACGGTTGCTTACGCTGATGAAGTCGCGAGCGGGCTACTATTACCTATATGAACCTAAAACACATCGGAAACACACACATGTCTGGGACACTTTTCCAGAAACTACCATCGTATTTCTTGGTAACAGCCGCGAAAATGTGTCACTCATAGTTCACCGGTATGGTTGCGTAAACCGACGCCCCACTGCCGCAGCCAATGAACTGGAAAGCAAGGTCTCTGACCACGAGCATTGTTTTATTTCAACTGTTTCAGCGCCATTAGGAGCAGTTAAGACAATACCACAGGAAGGGAACTACCGGACACGGGGCCCCAGACGTCGCGGGAAAACTATCACACAGAACCCAATACAAAAACTACTTCGTTCCACTGAATTTAACCTAACTATAAATAAAGGTTGCATTTACGAAATGACACCAGTCGCACTACGTCGGTAACGTTCACATCAACAAAATGTTAACGACGCTTCTCTCGTTATCTGTTCTAACTGTGGCAACAGCTCAGCTGTTGCATAAAGTGGAATTATCAAACGAAAAGACGCCATATGATTATGTAAAAGAAAGGTTGGATGCGATTAGCACCGGGGCTAGTTCTGGATTACCGCTGTCTGGTTCTTACGAAGTGGAAGAAAGTGAAGATTACCCAGAACAAATACAAGGAGCTGCTTCGAATATCCTAAATACTGTTGGTGGTGTCGGTGGCGTAGGAGTTGGCGGGCTCGGATATAGCCAGGCTTTGGGCATTGGCGGTCTAGGCGGCTTAGGTGTGGGTGGAATTGGACTTGGCCAAGGTTTAGGCTTTGGCTACGGAGGTGGGCTTGGCGGAGCTGGTGTCGGTGGTGTTGGTGTTGGTGGCGTTGGTGGCGTTGGCATTAACGGGATTGGTGTCGGTGGTGTCGCTAATGGCGTGGGCTTAATCAACCCTGGTATTGGAGGGTTAGGAGTAGGCGGAATCGGCTACGGAAACGGTCTTCTGTACCACCCCATATTAGGATCACAAGTTGGCGGCGGATATGTGGACAAGAAAGCGTACGATGCAGCACAAAAGAAAGGTGCTGATGAAAACGTGGAGAAATTAGAGAAGAAAGCTGAGGAAGAGACTAAGCATGGACACGAAGGGTTTCAGCAAGCTGCCGCTGCTGCTAAGGCTGAAAAAGGAGAATCCAGCTTTTACAAAGATGAAGAAGCGAAGAAAAAAGCTGCTGGAGACGAGAAGTTCTATGAAGGCGGGCAGAAATTTGATAAACACGGTATGTCACTCATTAATTTTCATTTGTTACGTAATCTGTTATTCAATTAGAATTAGAATTAACATCACATTTTTGTCAATAGGTGCCAATGAAGAACAAGTTAAGAAAGCGAAAAGTCACAAAAAAGGACACGTAAGCAAAGGTTTCAAATCCTCTAGCAGTAAGAACGAAGAAGAAAAATCTGAAACCTTCTACGACGAGGCACATGATGAGGCAGATCACAAAGTGGCTGGGCAGAACGTCGGCTCTTTCGGAGAAAACGCTCAACAAGGCTTCAAGGGAGCTCATGAAGAAAAGGTTTTGGATGCCAACGCACAAGGCAAGGAGGGTCATCACATTTCCGAACAGAAGATTGATGACACGAAGGGTAACAAGGTAAGTGATTCTAAACAGTGACATTACTAGACTCTTTTTCATGAAGATAAAAATGTATACCACAGCGACCGGGGAGATGATTATTTTATTCTCCCCTCCCCCTTCCCCGTAAGAAAGGGGGATGAAAGGCATACTTACTAAAAACTGTACCTTCCGTCACGTGCCGCCAAGACATCTGTTGATAAGATAAGATTTTTTTTGCCATAATATTGTGTCAATACTAAATAAAATTCAAAAATTCAAAATTCAAAATCATTTATTCAGTTTAGGCTACAAATAGCTCTTATGAACGTCATTTTATGCCATATAATACATACCAGATGTAATGCTTATTATCTCAAACCTTTGGTTAAGATAATTATTACACTTTTATAGGTTCTCTTAGTAAAATAGTCGACGTTATACTTCGTCGAAGCAACATAATAATCACATTCCACAGGGGAACAACTTTGTTCCATAAATACATTAGTCTGGCGTTAATTAACAGTCATTTTCTATTTTCAACTTCTAATTGAGTTTCGTGGTATTCATATTTATTATCTTTATTCCCTCTAGTCTAGACTAAAGCAAAAATATATTTAGTAGTTACCGAATCCCAGCAAAACTGAATCTATTCTACCCAAATATGAACATTTATTTTCACTTACCAATGTCACTGAAGGGTCAGAGTGACGTCTGATATATTATTATGTATGTGTATCTTTTTGCCGTATGTAGAAATCAGAACAATACTTATAATATGTACTAGTATTTCTTTTACAGAACTTGCTTTATACTATTTCTGTTTATATTGTTTTTCTTCAACTTAATAAATATGGTAGGTATACATACTCATAATAATGTAAAGTGATTTGTTTTTTAAATAATACTTTACAGAAACAAAATATTCACAAATATTTTGTTCCACATTTACTTTCTAGCTTACATCTACAAATCTACAAAAACAATTAGGTTAAGGGGTAATCCTTATACCATTATTTGACCTAGCTACAGGCATTATGCTTTATTTTCTTTAGTTAAATATATTTGTTTCATATTATACGTAATGATGTAAATATAATATTCGAAATATATCAAATCTGTCATCGCCATCAGTGTAGGTCGCGTAAGGGATTTAGTGAGATCAATTCAATACTCTTAAAAAAAGATTTTTGGAAACTGTTAGTATAATGGTTTGGAAAAGGCCTTTTCCCGACAGTGAGACGAAATATTATGTTAGTTAGTAGAACTTACCTCAGTGACGTCATCCGTTAACCAAAATGTTCGTTTCGCAGGGCGAATACCTGCAGAAAGGCTACAAAGGTAATGCAGAACTGCTGGAGAAATTCAACAACCTCGGAGCTCATGCAGTTCATGGACACCAAGAAGCCACTGGCGGCTACCAGCAGAACAAAGGAATCCTGCCCATCCACTAAGGCATTGGAGACGCACTAACCGACCATGGAGTTTAATAAATGTTTTCGACTTTTTGGATATTCGTTTCATTTTTGCTATTTGTAAAAGACGTCATTACATAGACTCTCTAATTCTATAGATACAGCCATAGATAATTTTAATAAATAAAAAAGGTAGATTAGATCTACCATGGCTCTATCTTTGTACCTATATCCAAAAGTTTAGGTTTGCAGGGGCACCTTTTATTATTAAAAAATATATTATTAAAAAAACACAAATATTGAAAAAATTTCCACAAGCTGGATTTGAACCTGCACCCTTCTGACATACCGGGTCAGGTGCTCTCCCAATTGAGCTATCGTGGTTCTAACCAAATACTAAAATCAGTTAAGACGTAGGCAAGCTGTTTATAAAATGTTTTTGTATTGTATATATAATTTTTAACGCATTTTGTTGCGAAACAAATTACAAAAACACGTATGTTGAAATTTTTTTTTGATTTCTTGACATTGAATTTCTTGCCTTTGGCTTTCAAAGTAAAAAGTAAACAGTGTTGAATAATTTCAGCGGGCTGGTTAGAACCACGATAGCTCAATTGGGAGAGCACCTGACTCGGTATGTCAGAAGGGTGCAGGTTCAAATCCTGCTCGTGGAAAATTTTTTCAACATTTGTGTTTTTGTAATTTGTTTCGCAACAAAATTTGCGTTAAAAATTATAAAAACAAAACAAAAACGTTTTATATATTATTAACTTTATGCCTTTTACACTACACTAATATTTGTACAAAATTACTTTTAAAGTGGTTCTAGTTTATCTGCACATTAGATCATTATTTCTGCTTGCCCCATGTTAATGAATTATCAAGCAAGAAATTTATATTTTAATGGGTAAACCAACTAGTAGAAATAGTAACAAACTAAATAATGGCGACCACGAAATAATACTGAGTACCTACTACGGATCTCAGGATTCTCAGGTCGTCCCAACGGGAAAGCTCACTGTCTCGGAAAGAGCAACGAAATTAATCAAAGGAAACCTTAGAGCAGACGGCAGGCGGCCAGAGTTTATGTACCCAACATTTCATAGCAATATACTTAGCATAATATTCACCCAGCAGCGCATTGTACGAAGAATATCATAAATTCTTAAGAGCTTCAAGACATTTCGTGAGCACTGAAACTTTCAATTACGAACTTTAAATCGCGTAAATTTAGTTTAATAAACGTTTTTTTAATGTCAAAGTTTTGAAGTTTGTCGACTTGATCGACGTGACGTGATGACTAAAATATTAGCTATTATCACAATAGATAAAAGTAAGAGTTATAACACTCTATCATACATTATTAATATAAGTAGAAAGATGTGGAGCTAATTGACGGTAGCTAGCGCGATCGGGTTGCGATCGTGAAAATGAAGGAACAATCACAATCCTGGATCACCAGATGGGTGACCAAATTAAAAGGACTCGACCTCCTCCAGACAACGTAAGGTACGTTAGACCGTTACTGGTTCTAGAAATCTACATTGAACCAGCTGGATGGGTTATGGGCCAATGTATCTATTTGCTAGGTAGATAGATAGATAGATAGATAGATAATACTTTTATTGCAACACTATAAAATATAATCATAAACAAAAAAAAATGAATAATTTACAAAGTTACAATTTGGCGGTCTTATCGCTTTTAAGCGATTTCTTCCAGACAACCAGTCGGATGGAGAGAGCTAATAAACTGTAAGATCAGAGGTGAAACTATTAAAACATACTAGAATAATGTGCATTTTATAAATGAAGCAAAATAATAAAAATAATAATGATGATAAATCTATAATCATAATGATGATAACAATAAATATGTATGTACCATAATAAATACAAAATAAACCTACTTATACATAATAGTAGTCTCAGGTAGGAAAGTAGCGGATATTGCAGTTTTGCAGCAGGACAGGGTTAATCGGAAAGGTAGAATTTTTTCACAAGCTCTTTAAATGTGTGAATGGATTAGGTACTTATTTATTGGCCGTAAAGGAAGGTATAAGCCCTACAATGGGACGCGAAAAAGCTTATAATTATAAGAATAGGTAACAAAATACAAGAAATGTATTTCAAAATATTTATTTACGCAAGCATATTTGTACATATGAAAACATGCATTTCCATTACGATAATAATTAACAAATAAATCGAAAACGTTATTGACGGAATAAACGAAAACCAAATCAAACAAAAGGGTTCTTAATCTTCTTTTTGGTGAAGGGACATTTTCTATTCAATCCATTGCAATATAAAATTGAGGGTGATCCATTATTAGATTGATATCCTGATTCTTCGCTGCTGCTACTAAGGATAAATCTAGGGAGTTAACAAAGTAATGTTATAAAAACAATTATAATTAAGAGTATTCTATAATGCAACACATACATTTTTCTTATGCTCTAAGTTCTTAAGTTAATCTATTTGTTAACGAATGCCTTGACGCCTAAGCTACTTGTAATATTTAGGTATTTCACAAAATCTGTGACCTAAACATAATTGTTTAGATATACTAATATATAGCGCAATTCTAAATTAAGATTAAACTTGTGATATTTTTAATGTGTCCACTTTCAAGCGATATCGTAAAAATAATAACCATAGTATAAAAACAGGTTTTCCATTATAAAGTAATTACACAAATTAACGGTTCATTATGAGGATTTAACAGTCATCGCTGCAGGTGTTGTGAAAAACTTATTAAATTCGTCTCGTCGAGTTAAACCTTTTTAATTGAAATTAGTTGTGATGTTACAGCTGTTAATGTTGCTGTAAAAAGTTTTCAGTTGCGATTTGTAAAGATTGTTCAGCTAATTTTGAGTAAAGCACTTAGTAGCATAACAAATATAATAATGTAATTAAGACACAAAACACAAATTTAAATAGCAAATTTTTATGTATGTTTGAGAAATTATATTTATTATGTTGAAATTTTGGTTTTGCATAGGTATGTGAATTAAATTAATTACTATATGTAACTGAAATTAGCATTTAGAAAAACGACCTGCCTCAAGAGGGACTCAAAACATCAATGTTAGTTGCATTGTTGTGTTCCAGCAGCTAGAGATAAGATAACCAGTGCCTCAGTGGTTGAGGATTCCGAGTGAAGGCGCTTCCACCTTCGGCCTTACCGGCACTTAACATTATGCTTGGCATTAAATTGCTATGGATCACAATTCACTTGATATTTTCAATAGGAACACAAACGTGTTCAAAACTTCCATCAAGACATTATTAATTGGCACAAATGGCTAACGACCCAAGTATAGGATTTCCAAATAGTTTTAAGTAATTTTAAAATTAATTGGAAATACTACTTCTCTGAATCTAGTTATATTGTCTTTTTTAAATCTAAAGCTAAATCTAATTTTACACATGTTATGCACACATAAACTACTTGTGTTAACACTATTAGGACATTAGTCTAGTATAAAATGTTGTTAACCTATTATGTATTTATAACTTTGTTAAAATTAATGTCTGTTGTGGAACCTAATAAATAAATAAATTAAGTAAAATGGCGGCCAAGTGCTTACCCGAAAGGAATTTTAAATAAACCACGATCTTTCTCAATGAGTGCTACAATTCTCCGAGATGCTGGCTTTAGCGTATTCAACAGCTTCATAATAACGTGAATTGAGAAATTGAGATAGATCGTTAGTTTGAGTCCCACCATGACAAGTCGACTTAACATTTTTTTATCAAGATTTAAATTAAACAGCACTTTAATGGATACTAGTCTTAAAACATTATCATTGTTTTGACATAGGCGTTCTCACACTTATTCATACTTACTTATAAGTCTTTAGCCTCCATTTTGTTAAATGGCGTTTTGTGTATTCTACAGTCTTAGATTAATGATAGAACTATATTCCCGTTAAGCGCTTCCAAAGCAGTCCGAGAAATTAATCTACAAATACTCTGTGGTCTTATTTCAAATTAGGAAGGTCGAGTAGTATAAATATTTGACAATCTTGAATTGCAAATCAAATTTCTGTTCGTGACTCTAAATATACCTTTAAGTTCGAGATTTAAGCTGTTCAAGCTATTAAACCTTTTTTACATTATGTAATAAGATATTTAGATGTTTGTATAAGTGAGCAAACGCGGATGCATTTTTGCACAAAAAAAACTCGCTAGCACTTATGCTATATGCGAGATTTTTCACTATTTGGACGAGTTAAAGTACCTAAATTGCAAATAAAGGACTACGGGTTAAAATCGGCACCACCAAGCAATAAACTTTTGGAACTGACTGGTCACCAAGTAGCATTGCTTCGATCCCACACAAATATTAGTTGACTTTACTCGCTAGAATGGTGAAAAAACTCAAACTCAGCACTCTGATCCGATACCGTTAGAGGTTCTTTAAAAAGTGGCTGTACCCTGCCGACTCGGGCGTGGGCGGCGTGAACACGGTGGACGATATCTTGTTCGATGTGTTGGAGCGCTGGAAATTACCAAAGGTGTAGTAGAAACAGAAGCATATCTAGTTAGATAGAATGTTCGATCACTTTTCTCTAGTAATAGATCATTCGACCGATCCGGCAAACAAACTCTTTCAAGAAAAAGTTTTTTTTTTTCCTTTAGTTGATGGCTTCGTGCGATTAGCACATTTAGCCAGTGTCAAAGTAATTTTTCTTACAAGTACATAATACGTAAATAAACAATATTTCCTTCCCGTCTGATGATGATGAATGATAATAGAAATGAGAAATTTTATACCCCCCAACCCCTCGAGTATCTCAGTAAAGATGTAGGGCTTTACTAAGTCCTCACGCGAGCTTCTTGAGAGAATTTGAAAAGTAACGTTGCACTGTTTTCTTTCATTTGCCAACACTTATGCACACTCACAAACACTTAACGGTTAATAATCCACCATTATTTCACATTAATATTCGACATAACACAATTTTTTTTAAATAAAACAAAACCGCAGACATGACTCTTTACTTTCCCGCCAAGAAGTTCCAAGAAAAAGTTATTTAATGTTTTGTTTATTTTATTTTTTCATCCATTACTTAATTTAGGAAAGCAATTGGATCTAGCATAAACAGCCACTGAAGACATCAATTTTATTTATGAGAAATGATGATAGATACTGATAAATGATGTGATAAATTAGTTATCAATGTTTAATGAAAGATTATATTCTCCCATTCTTTATAATTTTAGTAAAGATGTGAAACTTTACTAAAACAGCACGCAGACCTAAGAGTAAAAAAAAATACGATTGTAAAGTTGGTAGTGCACCTGACCCGGCATGTCATGCGGGTTCGAATCCCGCTCGTGGAATTTTTTCAACACTTTGTCTTGTTCGCATAAAATTTGCGTAAAATTATATGTAAATAATCATATATAAGCTACTGTTTCAGTATCTGAAAAATAATATTTTATAAAAACGAGCGCGCCTTACAGTAGTAGCATATGACGTGTAACATTTGGCATCTCACCTTATAAACAAAGAATAATTATTTTTAATGAAAATTGTATTTTATTTAATTGACACTAAGAGTAATGCAATACAGCGCGCTCATTCGTCAAATCAAATGGCGCGCGCCAGCGCGCTTCCCCGACTTCCTGTTACACGCTTCCGTCCCATTTCACGAAATCACTCCCACAAATTGCAAGAAAGCGAGAGGAAAAATATTACACATTAAAAACCGTTTTCCGACTACAAAAACGTTTTATCTAAGAGGAAACTACAAAGTAAATACCTGACTCTGAGCGCTGAAGCAACCGGACCGCTGTTTGCTAACTCTGGACGGGGTCACCAAGTTCGACTGATAACACGGCTGTAAGCACATACTTAATCATTATAATCTTACAATGTAAAACTGACAACAGGCCAACAGTGACGCTTTAAATATCTATTTTATCTTAATGTTTAAAAGGAGTCCCGAAATATAAAATTTTGTATAATATGTGTTACATTTGACAAGCATGGTGATTAAGCCAAAATCCATAATTGTAGTGATGACTTGATTTCAATGATGGAGGTATTTGCCCAGCAGTGGGACAGTATATAGGTTATTTATTTACTTACTTACTATGTGTTACATTACAATGTATAAACCATATACCTATACTTTATGAACTAGAGTCGAGCTTCGACCAGTGTGTGCCCACTAGTTACCTACTATAATAGTATATAAAGGCCTTCTTTTTATAGTTTTTGTTTGCTTATTGTTTTCTAAAGTTTACGCGAACACTACACATTGAAATGAAACAACTTTTACGGATCTACTCGCGTTTATTTTACACATTACGCAGAAAAAAAATATTTACGCAGAAAGAGCTTACAGTATCTTTTGGTCAGTTTTTGTTTGGTTTACCCAATTTTCAGCAATCAACCAATTCATATTTATATTGGCTATAGATAGAAAAAGAACAAGACATTAAAAAGTTTATTTTATCGTGGAATTAAGTTTTCTCGCAAGACCATAGTTACTACAGAATAGCTATACCATTGCTCACTTTTTTAGTCTTAGCTTGCGTGTTGGGCCGACTATAGTCTTTTCATCGTTTCCAGAGGTTCCAGAGGAAGAGCTTGCATTACTCCAAAAGAATGACACCATACTTTACTAGATCCCTGGAGAAGTCCAGAGCTGGTTGACCCTAACCTGAAGGATTTAAGGTTAGGCCCTCCGCTCTGGTTAATCGTGCCTACCTTTATACTTAACAAATTTTCCTACTTTTGGTTTTCTTTTGATTGTATGTACAATTTTGCCCTATAGGTACCGACAAAAAAAAGTTTATGGGTCATTTAACACTCGAGCTATTTTGTTGTTGTGATATCACGTCTTTACGTCGTTAACGATTGTCGTATAGTGTAAGTTTTATTTGTAATTCGATCACATTAACGAAAACTAGATTATTTACGACATTATAGCACGCTTCAGGTTGACAAACGAGATGATGTGAAATTTTGCGATACTAAATCTCGTGAGACCTCATCAGCGCGAGCTCTTCTCACAGACGTAGTTCAAATATGTCTACCGATTAGATGGATAACAAAAGTAGTAGTTTTATTCCACAACAGGGAAACACTTGGTATTCTACAGGTCCTTACCTATGAAATTGGAGTCTTTTTCTCACTTATTAATAGGTGTATTACTTCTTAAAGTCAATACCGGTTGTTAATATTATTATACACCTTTAATTAGGACTATGTTACTTAGGCTTCAGTAATAGCAATGATTATTAATTTTGTGTCTTTATCGCCCAATTTTTATTTTTAAATTGACTTCTTTTTTGTTCGCGGAATTGACTTTTTAACCGACTTCAAAAAAGGAGGAGGTTACTCAATTCGACTCGTATATATATTATTTGTTTTTTTTTTATGTGTGTTCGCGGATAACTTCGTCGTTTATGAACTGATTTCGATGATTCTTTTTTTGTTGGAAAGGAGATATCCCAAGGGTGGTACCATGATAAGGAAACCAGGATCTGATGATGGCATCCCAGAGAAATCGAGGGGAACTTTCGAAAATTGTAAGGGCGACTAGTGTGTTTGTTAATGTTTTCATTAAGTAATTTAAAGCACTACTACTTAATGAAAATCGGGAGTCGATCTGATGATGGAGCCGAAAGACAGTCAAGGGAACTCCTCAACGATTTACAGCAATTACATGGTGTTTGGGCTTGATTAATTTGTATTGATGAGAACTTTACACCTAGATGGGTTGTGACTGCCATTAGAGGTCTGATGATGAAGACGAAGGACAGTCAAGGGAACTCCTCAACGTTTTACAGTAGCTTCCTTGTGTTTAGTCTTAATTCATTTCTATTGATAAGAACTTTGCACCCATATGGGTTATAAGTGCCATTTCAGGTCTGATGATGGAGACCATAGACAGTCGAGGGAATTCCTCAACGATTTACAGCAGTTACCTTTTGTTGGGCTTACTTCATACGGTTCAATATGCCAAAATGTTTAGTTCGTATAAAAATAATACTTAATTAAGATTGAAGTTTTACATAGGAATACCACTACCTACTAGGCCATCGTTTCCTCATCCGAGAAGCATCTTTGTTAGGTCTACGTCTACCCATCACTAAAAATCGTAAAATAAAATATTTTTTTACAAAAAAAAACCGACTTCAAAAAAACAGGAAACTTAAAAAAGTAAAAACAGCTCTAAAAAGCAATAAATAATACTTAAATCATATTATTAATTACCTAGATACGCATGTCAGTTTTAAAAAAATGTCTACTGAAGTCGGGTGGGTCTTTTACAATAAAAAAGTGAAAATAATGGCTCAACTATAAAAGTTTAAATAAACCAAAATTGTCCCCCAGCCGACCACCAACCACCCGACTTCAATAGACATTTTTTTAAACTGACATGCGTATCTAGGTAATTAATAATATGATTTAAATATTATTTATTGCTTTTTAGAGCTGTTTTTACTTTTTTAAGTTTCCTGTTTTTTTTGTTTCATTGAAGCTTTGAAGGCTCTCGATTTTTTTTCTTTTTAATGTCTACTTTATTTAGCTAGTGAAACAAACACACTACTCAAAAATTTTTATAGTGTTAACATAAATAGATGCTAAGAAAATATAAAAAACGTTAGTATGAAAAATGAAATTTTATAAAAAATCTTCATACAAAACTCCAATTTCATAGGTAATGATGACCTATTGTTATCCCTAATGATAAGTGACGATCGGGCCGAAATTGCAGCGCGCTTTACCTAAATCCTAAACCTGTGTAAATTTTAATCAGTACTGACGTACTGACTAAACTATTTATTAAAAATATAAAATACTAGCGCATTTACTAGCGACTTCGCCCGCGTGGATTTGAGATATTAAAAGTTAACTTTTTTTTAAATAAAATATAGCTTTATGTTACCCGCAAGGAATGTAGTATTCTATCAGTGAAAGAATTTTTGAAATTGGACCAGTAGTATCAGATTAGATACAGTAGATTACCCTCCGCAAACAAACAAACAAACAAAGTCACAAACTTTAATTCTTTATTAATAGCATACTCGTAGAAACGGGCCGATGTCCCGTTTCATGTGCCGTCGATTGTCCAACGACAATCTTATTATTTCGCTCGGGATGGTCCCAGTATCGATGTTTCGTGAGAGATTGGAATATATTTTCCTCAATAGATAACGTAATTATGTTAAAAGACAACTAATTCAATCGATGACAAGGAAATGTTAACGTTATAAGAGCTTTCGCTACAAGAGATGAAGCAATCCCATTTTGTAATTACTTTTTGTACGAAAATTTGATGAGGAAAATTCGTTCTATTATTCTGGGGGACTATTTTATAAATATATCTTGGTATGGCTTTATTTATATGGCAATTTATAATGATCGCAATTCTTATAAACATTAGTTAATCAAATATTTAATTAAAGAGTCAGTACCACATTTACCTGATACGTAGCAAACAAAGTGATGTAACCCATTAATCACTCGTTTTCGAAATATACATTAAAACTTGGGACTAAGTTTCATTTTAGATTAATTATAATGCCTCGTAAATTACAGTGAGACAACTGTTGCAGAGTTCCAACTTCCGTTTAGTAATCGAGATCATACCGTATAGTAGGGCCTCCATTTTTTTCATACTATTAGACTGCTAATAAACTTATATAGTACATTATTGGTGTATCATTAATGATATCAAAAACAGCTGGCGGAAAAAAAACTTTTTCAATAATCTATGATAGATTTAAGTAAATGTAAATTAATCAAAGGTGTACAACGGGGATTAATGCAAAAGACTTTATATAGGAATTACAGACATACCATATTTATCTATATCCCCGTTAAAAACCTTTTAATAAAAATGGAACGCAAAAGTTTAAATATAATGTAAATTAAGTAAAGTAATAAATATAATGTAATATCATGCTAACAAAAAACATACATAACGTACCGGATTCGAACCTAGGGCCGCGGCTTTGATCAACTATGGCGTCGTAATTACACAACTTACATTGTAGGGTGTGCTTTTGGCAGGCCTTTTGTAGCACGGCGAACTTTGTATGAAGCTCGGAGAAATGTTGGTTCCAGGCGATATCGGAATGTTGAAAGGGGAAGTCTGTTCTGGAAAGTAATTGATATATAATCTATGTTTCTGATTGTTGTTGTGGTTATTGGCTTATAGGTTTGAAAGAATTTGGTATAGAAAACTTAAAAATCTTATTCATTTAAAACTTTGAATTAAATTACTAATTAATTAATTAATAACCGTAGAGCTATTAGCCCAATCATTCGTGTAATATTTCTTATCACTATTTGTACGGTACTCATCATCATCATCTCAGCCAAAAAAACGTCCACTGCTGGACAAAGGCCTCCCCCAAGGGTATGAGGGGTATTTGCCGTAATCGCCACGCTTGGCAGGCGGGTTGGCGATCGCAGTAGGTTGAGGGTATCCTCAGAGAGATGCTGCTGCCCATCCTTTGGAATGGTCCCTTAGTCGGCTTTTACGACACCCACGGGAAGAGATGGGGTGGTGCAATTCGTTTACCCCCGGCACCACACAGGGAACGGGTACGGTACTACGCGCATGTAACTCTACGGGATTCAGGCTTTCCCCTTTAATATGATTATTGTTATATGTTTATGACAATTTTGATATCATAACTTTTTTATATTTTACTTGTTAGTTAATTAAGCCAATAGTATCCATCTGAATTGAGGGGTATAGAATCAAAGGCAGCTATATCCACCTAGGGAATTTTTTCGTAAAACAGAAAAACGTTTTATTTTATTTTTACTGTGGCAAAACGATGAAAAAAAAACGAAAAAAAAGTATTTGGAATAGTGGTACCACTGGACACACACACATCAGTCAATCCAATGATAAAATTACTTTTTTCTGTATGTCTATATTTTTGCCAACAAGCAGTGGAGTCTGAGGTAGCGTATTTTTTTCCGTACCTACAGAGATGACGTTTAAACTTTGAGTCAAATGTAAAGTAGGAGTTATTTAAGTAACTCGCAACGAATTAAATTCAGGATAAAATAAGGTAAAATCAGGGGAAAAGAGTAAAATGTGTTACTTGATTGGCCAGCAAGCTGTGCTTCCAAGTTCTTTACAATCTTTTGGTAGTCTCTCAACTGCTTATGTTGCTTTTGGCACAATTCCGTCATGCGTTTCAGCTCCGTTCTGGCTGTGTAAAACTTCTTTGTCTGAAAAAAACATTAAAATAATCCATGGACAATAACGATTCTGTATGTTCCTTGCTTTAATCAATTTTACAAGCTTTTATTCAACTCGTATACAGTTCGAAACTTGCGCTAACTTACGACCACTTACGCTTGACGTGCGAAGTTGAAATTTGGTACACTTGTTCAGATTGGGTGACAATACTTTTTTATCTTCAAGTTCAAACAAAAACCAAATCGTATTGGCAAAAATAAACGCGTTAATTCAAAGCCATAACATATTTTAACTTTATCACTCAGCACCAAAGACATAAAATATGTGTTGTAGGATACGTAACACTTGCATACTTACTAAGTTACAGTATAAATCTTTGCTCAGCGGCAATAATGTTTTGTTAAAAATTTAAATCATACTTCTTTTTATATTATTACCGACTGCAACAAGTATGACAGCAGTCTGCGTCTATGCTGCCTTTGGAACTGCAAAACTTCGCAAGTCTTTTTCACTATGTCCTCCGGGTCCGTAAAATAATCTTGAATTTCTGGTTTCATCTAAAATATACCTTTTCTAATTAACTTAATAAATGAGCATCATAACAGATTTTAATATTATAGTTCTTTATTTGATTACATACATCAGGAACAAGTTTCATAATAGAACACGGCAGGCGGCATATTATACAGGTACTTTCCTTTACACCTAAAATAAAACAAAAAAAAATACAATAGAATTACATACAACGCAAATCAGAGTCTACTAACAAATAAACAAACCACTGTCCAAACAAGTATTGCAAAACATGTGACCACATGATGTCAAATTAAGCGTAATTCCTGGTTCTAACTGAGCAAAGCAATTGTTGCAATGTATCCAATCCATCACATTTACGTTTTAAATGAAACAAATGATTGTAAAAATTTAATAACTAAAGTTTTCATGTCATTAAACATGTGACATTACAAATATGCCGCCATTTTGGAATTTTCTTTTTTTATTGTGTTATTGTCAAGCAAGTAGTTTTCATACCTCGTGATGTTTCGATAGAGAACCTATAGTTCTTAAATAATCTAAGCCATGACTGTATGTACCTCTACCGTATTCCTTAAATGTAGACCTGGTATTGGGAAGAAACCGCAAGGAACTCGAAAATTAAATTTAGTAAAAATTATTTGACCTACTTTGTGCTTGTGGTCAAGCATCTAAACAAAATACGAAAAAGCTATAAAAGCACATACTTTTGTTGCGTACTACTTAGCAGAAATAGAGAAGTAAATACATCATTAATATGATTTAAAGTAAAAGATATTTTTTGCAGATACAGAAATCGACTATGGTAATTGAAATACACCAACACTGAAAACAAGTGTAGCCTGTTTTATAAACTACTGTATTAAAAGGTAGGTACTCGCCATATTTACGTTCGTGTCTACAAAAAAGGACTCAGGCAAATAAATGTAAATGCACCTAAAAATTATACACACTCCGGGGGGCTCAATTTAATCTGAAGTTAAAACATGTCCCACGTTATTTTATTATTATTTAACTGACTCTCAGGGCGATCGCTCTTTGGATATGTAAACTATCGAATACATAGATCTTAAAAATATAGAATCGACAGAAAAAAAACCTATAAAAATAATATTTATTCATATTATAGAATGTTCATAAAGTGTTGAGGAGCTCGATGGCGCAGCGCCTTGTGAGTTCGGGTTGCGATTTTGCAACTTAAACAACTTTCGCAATGCCGCCGGGTCAACGAAGGGGTGAACAAATTAAAATATCTCGACCTTCTTTGTAAAGGCACTTGAAACCGTTGATCCCAGTTGTTCTCATAAGATGGGCTGTTATTTAAATAGCAAAGCCAAAGCCCAACAGTGGTACCATTATATGCATCAACCTATATTTCTAATTGCTTACGTGTACTGTAAGTGATACATTTTAATGTATGTTTTTGATTAGTCCAGTACTTTAGTTTTCAATTTTGCTTTCTAGTAGGTTCTTAAATCCTTTTCTCGATATAATTTAAATAAATATTAGGTGAATTCTAAAAATGCAACGAAACTAGAAAAAAAAATATAGGTATTTATTAGAAAATTTTACTAAATAAGTTTAAAAAATGTTAGCGCCGTAAAATTCGAAAGCATTTTTTTATTGACAGGGAATGTTAAAAACTGTCTATTTGTTCTTAACTCTGCCGCTGTCATTTCGTATTCCTGCTACAAACGTCGACTGACTCTGTGTTCATGCAGCGCCTACATGTTATTGTGCCAGTGTTCTGACGATTAACGAGCGTGGTGGACACAAAGTTTACAAGAATCACAAATGGAATAGCAAAGATACCATGATATATAAAAGAAGACGGTTGACCAATACCGGCTAGTCACATTTAAACGTGCGCGCGAGTGGCCCGTGACCATGGCACAAACGAAACATAATATCGCGCTTGTTCTTTTGTTTATTACTAGTGTAATCTGCAAATCGTCATGTATGTTTATGTTGTTATTTTATAATTTAAAAAAATATATGTATCGCCCAAAATGCAAATGTTTGTTCTGTTACTTTGTCTGATCAAAAACTACAAATTATTATGAACCTAACAGGTGTTGGATAGTGCTATATATTTATATATGTTTGTGTATGCAAGTAATGAGGATAGCAAAGCGTTAACGAAAAGATACAAGCTTATTATTATTATTAATTATTATTGATTTTCGCTATTTATATTAGTGTATATTTTTAGTATTTCAGTAGGTATTTCTTTGCGCACAAAACAGTAGCGTGCGATAAGCTATCAAAAGAACATTGTTGTTACTTTTTCTGTAAACATGACCACTACTATGACCACACTATGACTGCAATATTACACTCTACGGGTCATGAAAATCATTCGTAATTTTATTGCCTATTTCATGGTTTTCATTTCAATAGTTAAAGATATTTAAATACGGCGCACTTTCATACAAAAATTTTAAAAAATAGGTTCTAATAAGCTTTTCCTTTTAGATAAGATATGCGTACCATCACAATATCTGAAAGCTTGTGAGCAAATGTTGGAAGTGGAGACGAAGAGCAAAGCCATTCTAGAATGTATACCAGCTAGAGACAGGTAAGTCTCATAATATTAATATATCTTTATGTAATAATTATTATAATTAGGGTTATTATTTGTAAATTATTTTATAATTAAATAAAATAATTAATGTAAGTAAAAAATATAATTATATGTTATTATTATATTTTTACTTACTACAGAAACTTTAAAGATATTTTCTGCTCATTTATTTTACGCTATTTTTTGAGAACAATTCCAAAATGTTGAAATGCCGCCGGTGAAAAATACTATTCAACCTTTTTCAAAATTAACTTATTTTTGCAACCAATTATTGCTTAAAAATTATTAATTTACCGACTTTTTGAAGAATTAATGTCTATTAAGTACCTTTAGATATTTTGGTGAGATACGATTATACGATCGTCTGATCGATTTATCAATCAATCAATCCCTAAAAGGAACTCGCTGATATTTTTTGTAACCCTACAATATTATTATGATAAAATCTATTAGTATTGTTTTAAGCTGGCATTTAAACTACATTTTAAAATTAATAATAAATAATCATAATAATAAACTTTCCTACACTCACACCAATTATCTAGCCCAAGAGAAGCTTCCTTATGAAACTCGTTATATGGTTACTAGACACGGATAAACATACTCAAAATACTTAAATACATAGAAAACACCCAGACCCGAGACAATTTAGAAAAACAATAATTTCTAAATTGACCCGACCGGGGATCGAACCCGGGACCACAGAGATAGCGACACCATGAAAACCGGTGTACAAACCACTCGACCAACGAGGTCGACAAATTACTTTTAGCTAATGCATGCGAAACTTTAACCTACCTTGACTTTGAACATGGTTTTACGCAACAAGAATGTTTAAGCATCGGGTATTCACCTAACTACCTACCTAAATAACGACCGCTCTCGAGACACGAGACGAAACACGACTCCATTCAAATATCCCAGATGTTAATGTAACTATTTGAATATAGTTGATGATGGTACTCTTCATAAATTAAAATAAGATTATGATGTAACAAAGGAGAATGGGCAAGTTGGTCTACCTACTCAGCACCAACAAGCCATACATCAATGAAAAGGACATCTCTTATACAATTTTTTTTTGTATGACCGCAAATGTGTAGCTTACGGGGCTCTTTGTGAAAATGTCAAAAATAATTGCAGACTGTAGTTTCTCCTTCGTTGTAATTTTTTATTATTATAGAAAATAATGACAAATGGTTCTTTAAACCAGAAGGATGTAAGTAATAATTCATTAATCATTCATTAATTTATTAACATGTAATCTTTTTATTAGCATAGATGGCGTTAGTGCTGAGTAGGTAGACCAAAGTTCATATATTTTGCCCATTCTCCTTTATTCTTTTCCCTTTTTACAATTAACTGATAGGAAAAATATTTTTTTTAGATACCTGTATTATTTTTTACTGTTTCTATAACAAATCACTTTCTATATCTGCGATATAACCTCATTTACTTTACTTTAATTAAAAAACTATTTTTTATCTGTATCATCTTCTAGAGTGTACCAAAGAGGTTTTATTTATATTCTCCGTACGATTTTCCTCTACGTGGCTGGCGTTCGTATTAGTGCTTGAGCGATATTTGAAATACTTACAAGTTTATAAATACTTATAACTTATTTGTAGGTATAAGTGCTTTAGGAATCATATTGGATTATTTTATTTATTAGTAAGGTATACCGCAATGTTACTTTAATAAACAAAGTTATGTACTGATTGTCTATGTCTATACTAATATTATAAAGAGGAAAGCTTTGTATTTTTGTATGTTTGCAACGAATAAACTCAAAAACTACTGGACCGATTTAAAAAATTCTTTCACCATTAGAATGCTACATTAGCGCTGAGTGACATAGGCTATTAAAATGAAATATTCACCCGTGCGAAGACGGAACGGCCCGCTAGTGTTAAATAAAGCTTTAGCAATCCAAGATAATTGTAAATAAACAATATGTTATTCCATTCAAAGTTGCAATAATAATGCAAAGCATAACCAGTTTTTAATAGTGAAATCAGATGTCATAAAGTATAAGTATTTCGTTTTATTTCTTTTATTTATTTCTTTTTAGATCATTAACTTATATCCGATCTCAAAGTCGATTAGCTTTAATGAAAATTTTATCATCATCGTTATTATCCAGCCAGTTTAGTCCACTGCTGGACAGAGGCCTCTCCTCTCCCAATGCATGCCATTGAGTCTAATCTTTGGTTCTATTTTTCTATTAAGCGATTCCGTTCTATTTTACCTGAAGTTAAGCAGAAGCAGAGAGTACATATAGAATAGAGAGAGAGCTAGGGGAGTAGCGATGTGTCGTTATCGTTTTTTGAAATCACGAAACGAAAACGTTATCCGTTTGTAAATAACGTTATTAAAACTATCTATTTTTGACAACCATCTATTTTCACAACGTCGGTAAACTGTATGAATATTAACATTTTATGTTGTTAGGTTTGAGTTGTTAGCTACTGTTAACGTTTTCAATTAAGTATCTTTCCTTCGTACTTTACCAGGCTAAGGACTGTTTATATTGCTTAATTGCAAGTGAAATATGAATAATCACACTTATGCAAACGTCATAATATAGTTACGTTCATTCGCTCACGCGTGAACAAACTATCTATCGTTTTGTCGTTTACTTAAAGTTTATATTCGCGCGGTAAGAGAACTTTAGAGCGTTGTGGAAAATAGATAGTTTTTTTGTCGTTGGAAAACTAGTGATCGTTGTTCAGTGACCTTAAATAGATAGTCGTATAACTAAAACACAAATGTTGAAAAAAATTCCACGAGAAGGATTTGAACCTGTACCCTTCTGACATACCGGGTCAGGTGCTCTCCCAATTGAGCTATCGTGGTTCTAACCAGCCCGCCGAAATTATTCAACACTATTTACTTTTTTACTTTGAAAGCCAAAGGCGCCCATTCAATGTCAACAACTACCGTCATTAACATCCGATCATAATATTTTTACAAATACTAAAGATCAGTTAAGGAGTAGGCAAGCTATTTATAAATGTTTTTGTTTTGTTTATAGCAATAAAATTTGCGTTAAAAATTATATATTTTTTATTAATTTTTTTTTTATAAACAAAACAAAAACATTTATAGTTGTATAACTATCTAAGTTGAATAACGCCCATCGCTTTTGTGGAGCAGGATTATGCCGCACTAGCCGTCCTCACTTCGCCGACCCACAAGTGGCTTCTTCACACTTTATTTATTTATGGACATCTAACAAAGCATACACCAAGACATTCTTACATTACAAAACCCTATAACTATTACACAGGCACTGCTTTAATTAAAGGCTGCCACGGCATGCATAATTTCAAACAAATACAAAAGAAACTTAGAACTAGAGATAACAGAACAAAAATTATCCCGCTTAGCTTATAGTAAGTGTTATCTATTTTTTTAAATTGTTTTGGAATTAGACGTGCATTAACATTGATCTGTGAAAAAAGTTCACAGTCACTTCGTTTCTCTACTTAATATCTGTCTAATAAGCCACTCTACTTGTTTCTATCCTGAGCCAGCTCGATCCATTAATTTCCTCAGGTCTGACTCTACGACCAGCCAACTAACTAATGGTTATAAACTTTTCATTATCTTTATTTAAATATATTTTTACATTTGAAATCGGTGGGAAGTGATCCCTCTGAGTTTAAGCTTTTAAACAAATGCAATCGAATTCAAACGTTAAGTAACGTTTTATTGAACTCCAATTAGCTGTCCTACCCATTTCAGAGAGACAGACATCGTAAGGCCGGTGTTGAAAGCCCTCGTCGAAAGACAACTTGGTATGCTGAGCCTTATAAAAACAGTATAATACAAATTAAAAATCACTGGCAGAGTTCACAATTCATTATTACCGAAATAAAACCGAATTAAAATACTTATACCGATATACATAGATATAAAGATAAAGTTTTTATTATTGTTATTATCATTTAGATAACCTAATTTATATTATAGGATGGAATGCCTGAGCTTCGTGCAGCAGCGACAAGCTGACTTCGTGCCAGTCGACCCTGAGGACATGTATATCGCAGCCAAAATACCAAACCAGGATTTCGTCGTTTTCCAGGAGTACAGGACTGATGACGAGCCTGATGGTGAGCACTAAATATTCATATCATCATCAGCTCATTTTTATGTCCCCACTGCTGGGGCACGAGCCTTCCCTATGGATGGATAGCGAGAACGCGCCATGAACCACCACGCGGGCCCAGTGCGGACTGGTGGTTGTTAACGACTGCTAATGCAGCCGGGACCAACGGCTTTACGTGCCTTCCGAAGCACGGAGGAGCTCGAGATGATACATTTTTGATCACCCATCCGATGACCGGTCTTTGCGCTCGCAGACCGAGCGCGTTAACCATTGCGCCATCGAGCTCCTCAAATATTCATTATATGACATTTTTTTTAATGTTTCGAAAGAAAGGTACCAGGTCGCTAAGTGGTTTTGTCATTTTGATACCAGTTCTGAACCCTTGTACTAAGATATACAATACAGAGACAAAAGAATTCAGATTAACGAAAAATAATCGAAAAATAATTAAGAAAGGCAAAATATTCAAAAAACACAGACAGACAGCTGTCTGTTTGACACTTTCTCATCTTCTCGTTGCTTTTGAATGAATCCTATTAATATTATAAACGCGAAAGTTTGTTTGGATGTTTATTACTATTTCACGTAAAAACTACTAAATGGATTTGGATGAAATTCGGCATACAGATAGTTTATAACCGGAAATAACACATAGGATACTTTTTATCCCGATATACCCACGGGAACGGGAACCACGCGGGTGAAACCGGGAACCGTGCGGGTGAAACCGCGAGCGGCCACTAGTGTTGTAATAATGTAATATACGTAGGTGTTGACAACGCCTGCTCACATTTCCATTGAACTGGTACCATAACAAGTTTATACAGTTACATTCAACACAACAATGGAATTGATAGAACATGCTCTTTTATTTAGTTTGGTTATATGGACAATGGTATGCGTGGCTATGCTCTTACATAACGCACAACAGTATGCATATAATCTTAATATTTTAAATCAAATAGTTAATCCATTACAATATCTGCACCAGAAATATATTCAACTATATTTCTATACTTATTTTATCACGATTAAGACTTTTAGACAGACTAGTATGCGCACGAGTGAAACCGCAGCTTCGGTTGAAGTACTTTTTTAAATTTCTTATGAGAGACAAACAATTTCTGTTGTTCTTTATTATTCTTGTCTGTTCTTTCGTTATTCTATGATTTCGTTTGAGCCTTAGAATAATAACTAAAGTTATTATTATACGGAAGTTTGAACCATTTCCGGGATGAAGAAAATAAAAGAAATACTTACAGTTTTATGTAAAAATTATCAAATTATTTTTTTTTTTAAAGTTCTGAACATTTAATGTAAAGTCAAAAGGGTTTGTATGAACTTTTATAAACTAAGGAAGAGGTTGAATAGACTGTGATATAACTATGAAAAACAAACGCTAGTCGATCAGTAGAAAGATTTTGCACTATTTTATTTATTAAACATTCTCCAAAAGCAAATTTCTAGTTGAGCTAATTCTGAATTCCGAAAGCGTCCACCGAATCCCCAAACCACAATATACAGCGTTACACACCGCTGGCGTTACTTGCGGCTAAACTTGACGTACCACACACCTGTATGCCTCTCCGTGAAATTTATCGCCCCCATGAGGCAGTCTCCCCCCTCCTACGCTTCCATGACAGATATAGCTACGCTTGAGCTTGAATAATTCCCAATGGCGCTACTTGCACGACCAACTACTGAGTGATTTATATACTTATAGTGGAGTTCTAACAATGTTACGCCTTCGTGATCTTGTGGTAGTGCTACCCTGGACTCAGAGCCAGAGAGAGGTGCTACTTGGCACGACCAACTACTGAGTGATTTATACATAGTGGAGAATTCTAACAATGTTACGCCTTCGTTGCCTTGTGGTAGTGCTACCCTGGACTCAGAGCCAGAGAGAGGTGCTACTTGGCACGACCAACTACTGAGTGATTTATACATAGGGGAGAGTTCTAACAATGTTACGCCTTCGTGATCTTGTGGTAGTGCTACCCTGGACTCAGAGCCAGAGAGAGGTGCTACTTGGCACGACCAACTACTGAGTGATTGGAGAGTGGAGAGTGGAGAGTTCCAACAGTTTCGCCTTCGTGGGCTTGTGGTAATGCTACTGGACTCAGAGCCAGACAAGAGGATGGGCGTACAGTCACGAGCAACATGTAAAGAATGTAACTAATATCTCCCTGTGACCACGACAAATGTAAAAGGCTCGAAACGTCAGGATAAACATTAAATCAAATTAACGTGTAAGATAAACGCGAGTAGATCCGTAAAATTATTAAAATTCAAAGTTGTATATTATGTTACTGCTCGTGAATGTACACATGGCGGCAGATCAACCTACCCAAAACTGTCAAATTTCTACAATTAATTTTGAACTTTATTGTGTGGTAATAAGGATCAATATTCATTGGAGATTCAAGGTTTAGTGTTACATGATTATGCTTAGTTTGTTTGGTGGTAGTAATGCCATTTAGCTAGCTACCACTATCTATTGTAGCTAGCTAAATGGCCCTGTGTTGCCATAACAACAGTGTTATTCTCGTATTATGATAACATTGTTGTCATAACTTCATCGTTGTGTTCCGTCTAGTTAGAGGTAAGATAGATAGTTTTTGTGGAGCCCGATGGCGCAGTGATGTCGGGCTTAATGAAATCTTTATTATTTTTAATACATTTCATTAGGTAATTCCTAAAAATCAAAACGTCATTAAGTACAATCGCTTAGAGAAAACAGAACGGTCTTAAAACCAGAGAAGTGAGTATCACTGAGTCTTAAGGGTGTGCCGACCAAAAAATGCCAAAAATGCAGTCACGGTTAATAATTTTAATACTATCGTATTAAATAAACAAAATATATATTTAGTATTTTGATACTAAATATGAACGAACGAACGGAACGTGTTTACAATTAGTCCGATCCATAAATTTATAACACACTATAGTTTTTTTCTACAATAACATTTAAAGTTGGGCAAAAATCATGAAAACGAGTGGCGGCGTTTAGTTGATATCTTATAGTTAATCTAAATTATTTTACCTCTGATTTTGTCTAAACAATCACCAATTTCTAAACTACAAATAGTCCGTCTCATATTTTCGATTTATCAAGCGGTTATTTAAATTATTATTTTTCAAATTAACATGTTAAATTCCCCATACAAAATTAGTATGGCCGTGCGGCATCAAATAAATATGGACGAAGACATTTCAAATAAAATATATGACACTTGTCACTTACGGACGGCGCACCCTTAAATCTCTTTTTAACTGACTTCAAAAAAAGGAGGAGGTTCTCAATTAACTGTAAGTTTTTTTTTTATGTTTTTTACCTTTAAACTTTTTTATTATTTTCAACACCACTGCCACAGTCGAAGGATTTATTTAAAAGCGCGCCATTCCTCTACTCTTTTTCCAATAGCATGCAGACACAAAATGAAGAGACCCAGAAGGGTAACTCATTCCGCGCTCGAGCAACTCACACATACTGCCGCGCAATTTATGAACGCAGAAAAGAGCATGTGACAGTTTCGAGAAAATAGATCGTAATGTCAGCACCTCAAATATCACAATCGTAAACACAGTAAGTGGTACTTATGGTGGTGGTTTATGGCCCGTTCTCCCTATCCATCCAAAGGAAAGGCTCGTGCCCCAGCAGTGGGGACATAAAATGAGCTGAGATGATGAGATAAGAGGATAGGCGGGTGAATCTACAAAAATAATGCGGTTGCTTTTTCGACGCTGTCCGCTTCCTCACACGAATTTTATCATTACCAGCCGTACGTATGCAATCGAATATGAGAACCACTTGACTATACCTACTTCATTATTTCACATAACAATTTCAAACTTGTAAATGCAAACTATTTTAACGACAGTCGGTGATAAGGGTAATGACGATTCGGAAACAAAATAGCAAAATATTTGTAGATTCACCCAGGCCCCTTGCACGGACATGGATCCCGGAACAATCCAAGCGCAGCTGTAGCGAGCTTCCGTGTCCGTGGAAGCAAGCGCAGATCCAACGTTGTGGGCACAGTGGGCATGCCCACAACCTTAATTGAGATCGAAGATATTTATTTGTGGTTTTTGTATTTTTAAAACCGGATGAGTTTTAATGTAAATGTATCCGTGTATGTGTATCCGTTTTGTATGTTGTATTGTTGTGTTGTGCAGGTCAATAAATGTTACTTTTTTTATCTGCGGTTATATTCAACCCCTAAAAAAACTATGAACCGTGTGCGTGTGTGATTCTCAACGTAGAGCAGTACACAACACACGCACTCATTTACAGCTGAAACCTAACCAAATTCAGAAGTCAACAATTTGATTACGACTCGTACTTGGCCGATTTTTGGGTGGCCGTACCACGCGCCGTACCCACAGCCGTTTTTGTGTGCTGGATCCGCGCTTGCGTGGGAGGTTGTCTGAAGCTTGCCTTTTGCAGTTTCCTTATTTTATGATGCATATGTCGCTGTTGCCCCTTTGTCATTGGCCACGCTGTATGAGAACATAAAAAGTAATGGTGGCGATGCAACTCTACCCGATTGCAGCCGCGTCTCTACAATTCCACATACAATGAACAAAGGAGTTTCGTTTCTATTTTCTTTGCTTACGCGCGATCCAGTCATACGAATTGCTTTTTAAGTTAGCAATGCAAGTTGGACAACGATGCTTTCTTTTTACAATTCAGTTTCAATATTTCACAATAAACAAAATGAACTTTTTACTTACAGTAAAAAAAATATATCGAAGAAAAATATGATAGAAGTTGTAACGTTTTTTTTTGTAAAATAACAGATTATATTCGACTAGGGTAGTGGCTCCAGTGTTCGACAGGAACCAGTGATCGACATTTGTGTCCTTTAATCATTAAAATATGTGTCAGCAACTGATTTTAATCTATAGCAATAACTGAACAGTCAGACACACAATCGAGGTAGTGTACCTATACATATTAGGTTGGGGAAAAAGTCTTTTCGCATATAGTATGTATGAACTTGTAATAAAATCTCTTTATACTATACTATTTGTATCTGGCTGGTTTTGGTACCAATAAAAGTTTAAATTTTAAAGAAGATAATTCCAAATTCAAATTAGGAAAATGTGTGATTTTCATTTGTTTTTCTTACTGTCAAGATGAGTGAATCTAATGAAGAAATTCGATACATTTTAAAATTTTACTACAAAAAAGGTAAAAATGGTATTTACTCATGTGATTTAATGTCAAAAATGCACGTCGCTCCTGGTCGACCTATTACGGATAAAATGGATGCCATTTTTGAAAAAGTGGACAAGATCGGCTCAGTAGTTACGACGTAGCTGAAGAACTGGGAATTGACCACAACACAGTTTAGGCGCATTTGAAAAAAACTGGGTACTTACACAAAAAAGCTCGATATTTGGGTACCTCACGAGCTCACTGAAAGAAACCTAATGAACCGTGTACTCATTTGTGATTCTTTATTACGACGTAATGAAACCGAACCATTTTTGAAGAAGCTGATAACTGGTGATGAAAAGTGGATCACGTACGACAAGAACATGTATTAGTGAGTATTTTGATCCGGAGGCCCAACATTTCTATAGCAATGGGATCATGTCTCTATCTACAAGATGGCAAAACATTATCGAACAAAATGGCACCTACATACTTTAGTTAAATGTAAATAAACTATATTAAAAAATGTTTTGAATTTTCTTAATAAATGCGAAGAAACTTTGTCCCCGGCCTATTATATTCCTTTAAAGTGTTTATGAAAATTTATCAAACCTTATTTTAATTAGGTACAAATTGGAAAAAGAAGTAGAGAGCGGAACTAAAGAGCCATTTAACAGTTTTGTATTTCATAATTAAAAACTTAAAAGTTCAAACTATTTCAAACCAAACGGTCGCGGCCGCTGGATGCGAGCAGCACAAAACCGGTCATTGAGATCCTTAGGGGAGGCCTTTGTCCAGCAGTGGACGTCTTTTGGCTGAGATGATGATGATGATGATGATGATGATATAGTGCCTCGAATATTTGACGCAACTTCCCAAACGCTGCCTAACCCAGCCGTATTCTTCTATCAGCTTCCTTGTCGAAGTTGTTACTACCTAGTTGAATGACCTGTCCTAGGTATATGTATTCTTGAACAACTTCGATGCTGACATTTCCAAAGACAACTGGTAAAGGATCCACAAATAAGTTAAATATGACCTTAGTCTTGTCCAAGTTCATCTGTAGCCCTACTCGTCTGGAAGACACATCTAGGCTCTGCAACATTTCAGACAAATCCTGCAGCGATTCTGCCTTAATGACTATGTCGTCCGCGAATCTAAATGCACTCGCCGTTTATGTTTATGCCCGTCTACCCCAACTTAGTGCCTTATAGACGTCTCCCAATGCGTTGCTAAACAGTTTCGGAGATTTGACGTCTCTCTGTCTCACTCCACGCTGCAAAGCAGTCTTGTCAGGGCATCCTGGACTTAGACGGTCATCGTAGTATAATCGTAGTATTTCGCCAGTCGACTTGACATCGCTACATCGATGATGTTTACATAATTGAAATTTTGCGATTCAAAGTCCACTTTGGACATATTCAAATCGCATAAAATCTGTTGTTTGATTGAAATAATACATTACTACAGCGGGCGGCAAAATAGGCATTGTTTTACGAACGTGAAAATGGGATATAAGTATTCTATTTTCTGAATTGAAGTTAAAAATAGCAATTGGAAAAAAGACAAAGTGTCGAAATACATTATTTGCGTATTTAAGTAAATAATCATAAAAATAGCACTTTACAAAGTTGACTTGCTGCACGAAGCCGAGGCTCACATTCGTGAGTCCATCAATGCCAGTTAAGGCCAAGGCTTTTACATAGAGGTTTCTCATAATAATGCGCGGAAATTAAAACTTAGTATTATGCATCAACTACACCAGTCGATGGAGTAGCAATATGAATTATTTTCATTGTTTCTTTTTTCCTTTTTTTTTTACTAAGAAAGAACAAAAATTTTTTTGCAGCCAGTTTGAAATTCGAATAAAATATTTGTTAAGTTACCTTTTTGTTGCCGTGTTTCGTAGTAAATAAATTCGTTCTAATATAAATAACAGCGATATTAGGGATAGTAGTTATTAGGGATAATCATACACACATTGCTGGCCGCTGTGCGCGTGTATTTGGCCAGCAGGTACAGCAATTTCGATTTATCTCGAAAAAGGTTGTCAAAATAATACCTCATTTGAAGCATGTTTGAGAAAAAACTTTTTACTAATGTTTTCTATTAGCTGTCAAAAGCATAGAAAGTTTCATTCAAAACGAAATGGCAATGGGACTTCTTGGCGGGGAAGTGAAGAGTAATTGCCAGCGGTTTTGTTTTATTTTCTAAAATTGGTGTTAAGAGGGTGAAATAATGGTAAATTAATTTATTTATATATGTAGGTATAACTCTTGTAAGAAAAATAACTTTGTCACTGGCTAAGTGTGCTAATCGCTTGAAGCATTAATCACATTAGCGCGACCTCGCTGGTTTTGTTCGGGTGGAAACTGAAAATCAGTGATTTGTTGCATGAGCAAATGTTTTATTTTCAGTTTTACCTTTTTGCATCGCTACGGCACACAATAAATAACTAATGCTTGTGGTAGTTGTATATATAATTGCTTTTTTTTATTATTATTTAAATTTAAATTTTTCTGTTTTGTATTTTTTTTTATTATTGTATTATGTTTTAATTGTGTGCATGTTTTGTTGCAAATAATAAATTATCTATCTATCTATCATTATAGGTTTTTTAAAATGAAAAATGGCATTTATCACTAAGTCTTCATCAGCCCCTCCGTTTTCATTTCATACATACATACATACATAGTCACTTATAATATAATACCTCAATGCATATAGTAGGCACTATTTGCGGCACACAGACAGAATGAAACATTATAGTTAAGTAAGATAAGTAAGTAGGCGAAAAGGTTTTCACTAATTGATTTATTGTTTCAGCGGAGTTCCGTTACGAAGCCGTAATTGTGGTAAACAAAGACTTGCCCATTAACAATTTGGACCAATTGAAGGGTCTGAAGTCATGCCACACTGGTGTCAACAGGAACGTGGGATACAAGGTCAGTATATACACCTTTTTAATGCTGTTTTTTTTAAGTAATAAAATCTGCCAAGTGCGTGTCTGGCCACGCGCAGTGTAGGGTTCCGTAGCCCATCTCAATAATACGGATACTACCGGTTTCAAACACCTGATAACGTTATTTATGTAGTTCCCAATGAGGAATTTGTACTGCGCCAAGTACATTTTATAAGTTGGTCGTCGACTGTTACTGTGATTAATATGTAGTATATTCATGCCAAATTACAGCTTTCTAGTACTAAGAGTCTATGAGCTAGGCTGGGGACAGACAGACAGACAGACAGACAGACGGACATGGCGAAACTATAAAAGTTCCTTGTTGACTACGGAACTCTAAAAAAATCCCAAAACCTTTTATTGGAATCACATTTAACAAATATGCAATTTACATACAATGGCTAACAAGAATCGAGGCGAATGGCTTAAGCAAAGAGAGGCCTATGCCCAGCAGTGGGTTGAGAGCGGCTGATGATGATGATGGGTAACAAGAAAATAATAAAAATTTGGTATAGGTACCTATATACATTGCGCACTATTATGTTTTAAAAAAGTGTGACCCTTCGCGTCTCTCGCAGTCGAATATCATCTTTTTTTACACTATTCAATGTAAGAGTTTTCATCTTTAGCTTATGATTCTTGTTTTACGCCAGTTCCTCAGAATAATAACTAAAGCTATAGTTATTGTTCTAACGCCCGTTCCCTATATTCTATCTGTCTGTTGTTTTGCTTACTGGAGTTAGAAATTTGACATAATTTGTATGGAGCTTATGTCAAATTTGTATCTATAGTAGGCAAAACAACAGATAGATAGGTTATTGGGAACGGGCGCAAGTTTACTTGGCTATATACCATCGGCTTACCTAAAGCTGTCGCCATAACAACAACGTTACAAAACATCGTTAACAACAACAAGTTTGTTATGTTCCGTAGAAATAGTAGATTAGTAGGTATTTTAGCCAGTATTTTAGAGGTTAAACATTTCGGTTGTTAATAATACCTATAAATTAGAGGAAACGAAAGGTAAAGGTAATAAATAACGTATAACGTTAATCCGTCAACAAGAGTATTGCAGATATACAATACTAGGTAAATACTATAACTACTACACAAAACGTGAGCCATATGGACAACCTCCCCAATTACGGTATAACATCACATCCATTAGCTGAACACAGTACACGACAATTATTAATAGCCGAGCAATACTCTCATATTCTGTGTGCCACCCGAAAGCATTAACTGGATGAACCAACGGAAAATTTGTGGTGACATTGACGTATTACCTCCGACATGGCACATAATGCGTAAATAAATTACAATATGTTTTCCGAGAAGTGTTGTTATTACAGCAAATTCGATATGTAAACGAAATGATATGGGCGGAATCGTGGTGGAATGATAAGTTCTGGCAAATATATTCCATTAATCAATACGATAAGCTCAACTTGATAGAAAAGATACTTATTTAAGCTTAAAAAATATAATGGAACAAAGATTTAAAACAAAAATCATATTTTTACTCAGAAAACGCATTGGTTGCAGCCAAAGACACAGGTGCGATCTTGCGTGGAGTATTGCTCGCACCTCTGGGACGGTTCCGCAAAGTACCTTCTCGATGCCTTGGACAGATTGGATCGGCGCGCTATACGCATTATCGGCAGAGGTCACTAATGCTCTCGAGCCTCTGCAATTGCGTAGGGATATAGCGTCACTCAGCGTCTTCTACCGCTTATACCACGGCGAGTGCTCTGAAGAGCTCTTTGACCTCATCCCACCTTCCCCCTTCCTCCATAGGAGTACGCTTGCTGCTCTCCGGAGTCACCGCTGTACTGTCTCGAACATTCCATCGCGCACAAAGAAATTTGGTGACTCGTTTCTTTGTCGCACTTCCAAAAGATGGAATACTCTACGAGCACATGTTTTACCTCCTTCCTATGACATGGGGTCCTTCAAACGAGGCGTGAAGAGGCACCTTGTGGGCCGGCAGGGTGAGGGTGACTGATGCTGCGTTGTTTTCACGCTGCACCAGTTGTCCTTGCGTCTGGATTCCAGTTCCACTTAACATCAGGTGAAGTGGAGTCATTTGCCGAGCTATGAATAAAAAAAAATAAAAAAAGATCTACACTCGTTTAATAATATTTTTGTTAATGAGTACAAAATTTTATAAATTTTATTTTTTTATAACTATTATAAAAGCATTTTTTGGATGCAGACTGTCATTTTGCAAATACCGAACTTTAAAAACGACGACTATTTCTCTTGTTCTTATTGTTTCGAATTACCCCAAAACAAAGCCATTTTCTACACTCCCTGCATATTAATTTACCTTCCAAATATATTCTCATAATACTATGTAATGTTATTTAAATGAAATAGGATAAGTTTCCCGCCGTACTGTACCAAAACTAATACGGAATACGTGAACAAACTCCTTAACAGCTTCCACGATAACTTAGAACCAACAAGTTGGTACTCGTGTATGCCAAACCGAAATACTGGATTTATACTTACGTGACATAAGTTCGGCTGTTTTATCTATGTCCTATGAATAAGGAAAAAGCTTGCTAAAATAATTTAAATAAGCTCAAATAAAAATACCTGGAAACTCAGTATCGTTATTTCTAATTCGACGAATGTACGTACTTACATATTCTTTTTTCTAATATTTACAGGTTTACCAACATTTGCTAACACATAAACATTCTCATTTATTCTTACAAACTAAGTAAAATTATGTTGCAAACACTTAAAGGTATAACACCTCATGCAATAGAAACATTTAAGTACCTACTTAAAGACTTGTATTATTATTACTATTAAGGGGATTTAAAATAAAAATAATAATATAAGTAAAACCAAATTACACTAAATTTCCATATTCAATCACTAGTTGTCACCCGCGACTTCGTTCGCGAAGACTACACTCTCCCAAAGGAACCTGTTACCGGTATAAAAAGTATCCTATGACCTAGTCCGGGTTATGGTCTGTCTATGTGCAAAGTATCATCCAAATCCGTTCAGCCATTTTCCCGTGAATCGCGGTCAAATAAACAGACAAACAGATATACAGACAAAAAATCTGGAAACTGTTGGAACGATTGTTATCGATTCTAAGTATCCCCAGCTAACGTTTTTTCGACTATAGGTTCCGCCTAGTATTGAAAAATACCTAGTGCGTGGATCTGTTCTAGTAAATACGTCTAACCTCTACTTTAGAGGCGCCCTCGGGTTGTTTCGCCCCCGTTCCGATCAGAACCCCTCGGAGAATCTATTTATTATTATTCTTTTATATATTAACGGGTAAGCACTGCGCCATGATCTCACCCGATGTTAAGTCTGTACTAATAAGTATTCTGTGGCTATGTGATACAAACAAGCAATACCACCAACCAAACCGAGTATACAAACATGTAACCCGCTGGGAATCGAATCCAGGACCTCTGGGTCTAAACCGGTGGTCTTAGCCACTAGACCACAGAGGCGGTTAAAAGTCTAGTAGGGGAAGGAAAAAAAGACACGCTAGCGTGATACTATTCCCTCCTAACTTTCTCCTTCCTCCTCTTAGAAACCCTCTCACGGTGTTTCAATCGCACGGCTTCCTCGAACCCTTTATTTTTTTCGCCGCCATCGAAAAGCAGGTGACGCTGAAAAGGAGACAGAGCATCAGGAAACTCCCTCCAAAAAAGCTATGGAAAAATTATCAGAATCAAGCCACCAACACACAAATGTGACAATTTTAAAATAGCAGAATCGAGACCCAGCTGACAGTCAAATATTTGCACAAAACAAGTTCCACAAGTTTGCAAGGATGCCGAAACTCAACTAAAAGTTTAACCAGTTTTACTGAGACATCATATAGACACGTATACAAGCTTTACACATGGCTCCGATAAAAATATTTGCCGCCAAAGAAAAATAATGAAAGAAACAGAAATAACACTATTATCCCCGTCCCATACAGGGTGCGAGCGAGTTTTATTTATATACACTGGCCTGCAAAAATAAGTACTACACTTTTAATATTTATTTATTTTCTGAACTATAGAAGTTAGAGATTTTTAAATAAAAAACGTTTTGCAGCAATTTTTATCAGCTTTCTTTGAAACTAAAGTAAATTATACATTAGTAACATATTTCCTTTTTGTTTCGAAAGTATATCTTGTGTACTTAAAAAGTTATTGCAATTTTAAAAGTGTGATACTTAATTTTGCAGGCCAGTGTAGTTATCAAATAAAACTAGCTCTAGGCTCCCAGAACCTTTCTCGGTATCAAAGTGCTCAAGATGCCTAGTGCGAGTTACCTTTTGGTGTCAAACGAAGAGAGTTAAATTTGTGTTGTACAAATTCGCGGTTCCGTTAACGTAAATTAACAAAAAAAATATATCGATTCTAAAAAATATTTTACTAATAAGTATAGGAAACTAGTTCTGAGTAATACAGGCTACTTTTCTTGCCGGTCAAATACCATGTTCCCTTGAAGCCACGAGTGCATACTAAAACCATAGAACAACTAATAGTACTACCGTCTAAAACATAATAATACAAAAAAAGGTTTGTATCTTATTTAAAAAGTTATTTACAGAAAAAAGTATTTAACATCGATCCACAATGTGCGTCCGACAGGCCGTGTTACGTTTACGTAGCTTTTTACCCGACCTCAATTTACGATTCCACAGTACCTATATCACTTGTATCACGCCTGTTTCCTTTGAAGGGTTCGCAAAACCTCCCGTTTACCGTTCGCAAGAAACTTTTATTTTGCCACCGGAGAACTTACGGTCGAAAATATTTTTCTTTCGTTTACGGTCGTCGGCACTCCAGTAGTGTATTCTCACTGAAGTTGTCGGGTCAGATTTCAGTATCGCAAAACCCTATTTCATGCAGAATTCAAAAGCTTTTCAGAATTCAGACACTTCAAAAAGCTTACTTGAAGCTTTATCTTGTATTGATTTTATTAATGCATTTTTTTTCCTACAGTGTGTAGTACCGTCCACGTATTTATGGTAGTTAAGCCATTGACAACATTAGTGAACTCATTTATGTTTAAGTAACAACATAATAAAAAAAAATATTAACCCCGTTAAGTAATTAAAAAATGCGTTAAACCTCGTAAAATTCAAATTCATATTGCATAGGTAGTCTCTTAGTATAATAAAGATGACAACATCTATGTACACAAAATGATGTGAACGTTTGAAGATGGTTGTTCCGACCGATTTCGGTAATGGCGACCACTTCGACTCTAGTCGGTACGGCGCGTCGGCGCGGCGCTGGGTGCGCCCAAGGATTGCTAGCAAAGCCAATCTTCTTAATAAAAAAATTAATACAATATTTAATATATCCAACAGATACCCCTCACGATGCTGATGAAGCGCTCAGTGTTCCCCAAGATGAACGACCACAGCATCTCCCCTAAAGAGAATGAGTTACGGGCGCTTTCAACGTTCTTTACGCAGTCCTGCATCGTCGGCAAATGGTCACCCGACCCCAAGACGAACAGTGCATGGAGTGAGTTATAGCTAATATTCAAATTAACGTTTTTATTTTTGAATAGTTTGAATACAGAGTTAGTAAGTAATTTACTTATTTTCTTCATAATCTGAATTTTTAACTTAAGATAGGAAGACAACATTTAGTACGTACACACGGCAGCAGATCAACCTACCCAAAACTGTCAAATTTCTACAATCAATTTTGAACTTTATTGTTTGGTTATAAGGATCAATATTCATTGGAGAAATTTGACAGATTTGGGTAGGTTGACCTGCTGCCGACTGTACCTACTTACATGCAAATGTTTTGAGAGACTTGTGAATGTTTCATGCACATGCATTCAAAAAGACCTCACAAAAAGAACTCGTAAATGGAACCCACGGCCTTTTGCAATGGAAGCAACAGTTCTTCCAAATTGGAAATTACAAAGAATAAAAACAAAGATTAATTACTAAAATCTACGATTACTTGCCGCTTGGTTGATAATGATAACCACAATGTTAGAATAGTATATCTGTTCAGAAGTTCTGAGAAAAAATAGCAATAAAATAATTTGGAAAGTGCTATATATTTACTTACACAAGTATATGCTGAATAATTTCTGTCCTCCCACAGAATCTCAATACAACAAACTGTGTTCCCTATGCGAGCACCCGGACATCTGCGATTACCCTGACGTCAACAGTGGCTACGAAGGCGCCCTCAGATGCTTGGCCCACAACGGGGGTCAAGTGGCGTTCACCAAAGTCATATTCGTCCGCAAATTCTTCGGGGTACGTGTCTTTTACTTCTATAAAAGCTGAGGAGTTCCTTGCGCCCATTCTTCTCCACAGCTAAAAAACAGACGTCCTAAATGAGTAGTAGGTAAAAAAGAATTTAGACAATTCAAAAGCACTATTTGTAAAAAAAATACTTTGACTTTGACTTTCAATATAGGCCCGTTTTTGATAGTGACTTTCCTTTGAAGATTCAGTTTTAGGGTGCTGAGTTGTTTTTATTTATCGTTCATTTGCGTTAACGTTTGTTTTCCTCGGTTCCGTTAACGTTTACGAAAACGTGGTGAGTAGGCAACTTTGTCGTTAACGAAAAGGGGGAAGTTGACTTTGTAAGTTGAGTTAAATAATAATAAATAAATAAACTTTCTTACACTCACACCAATTATCTAGCCCAAGAGAAGCTTCGTTATGAAACTCGTTTAATGGTTACTAGACAACGGATAAACATACTTAAAATACTTAAATTCATACTTATTATACCTAGAAAACACCCAGACCCGAGACAATTTAGAAAAACAATAATTTCTAAATTGACCCGACCGGGGATCGAACTCGGGACCTCAGAGATGGCGACACTATGAACACCGGTGAATAAAACTCGCACTAATAGACACTCAAGTCGTGACACTGATTACTGAACAACAATATTTTTAAAAAAATTAACCTTTCACAAGAAGTTCGATATTATACTTGGGGGAAAGTTGGTCTGTTCGTACAAAACCTTAATAGGAAAGACAGTAATATAAAAGGGACCATATATACTTATAATTTGGATTCTCTAGAGAATAAAACTACTTTCGTCAATTCACTTCTTCGTAATAAGTTTCAGTATCGTCATGTCCCTTTTAGATTTGATTAACTAAAGTCAAAGAAGATTGATTGCTTCAAGCCGTATTATTTGGTCACGAAATAGAGCACGATGATAAATGTAATATGAAGGTTTCACAATTCTTTTCATACTATTACGTTTTTTCATTAGTCGGTCGATAATAAATAAAGAAAACTCTAAACAAATAAATGTTCAATTTAAATTTAATTGTATGACGTGTTTTATTTAAAACACTTTTATTTATGTAAAACAAATCCATACGTCTCTATATACACCTACTTAAAAATGCACTGAACACGACTCCAGTTTCTACTAGTGGTCAGTTTTATGATCGTAAAACCACAAAGAATCATTGTTCTCACAATACAATTTATAAAGTAGCGAAAATAATAATAATTATATTATATTACTATATTATTATATTATTATTATCTCTTTATTTCTTTTTTTTTTCTTAGCCTAGGTTTGTTATAATATTAATATAAAAGTAAAATACAAAAGCACATACAAAACATAAAAATATTATAGAAAACCTAGCCTAGGGTACCGCCGGCAACAGGGCAGGGCTCATGCTGCCGGTGGTTAGGGCTGCAGAGACAGGAACCTTCGGACTATCCGCGCCGTATTCAAGAGTACCGCCTTCTGTATCTGACCCTTGATCCAACCATTGAGCGAGAGTTTCTTAAGGTGTTGGTCGAGACTCTTCGCTACCAGACCGTTCGCAGACACGACTATCGGCACAATGATTGTCGAGTCAACATTCCACATGGCGGTTACCTCGTGAGCCAAGTCAAGGTACTTGCTGACCTTGTCCTTCTCGGCCTTTACAAGGTTCTCGTCATGTGGGATGGTGACATCGACAAGCACTGCACTGCTAATATTATTATTATTATTATATTATTACTATTGTTATATTATTTTTGTTGTAAACCATCATCAGGGTGACTTGAGCGAGATTTGCCATTCGGTCACGTTAACGCAAACGACGGTTTGTATTGTATGGCATAGAAACAGCGACTTCTGCTGACAAACGCAGAGAATGAAAAATTTGGCATACAAATGTTTAATGGCATATAAAACTTACTGCTTTATTAAATAAAATATTTTTCTGTAAACTACCATCTCACCTACACACTCCTTACAAATACTCAAAACGAAAACTCTTAACGATCTGTGTTGAACCAGCTCCCAGTAGGCACTATTCCGGCCAGTACATCCACTGAAAACCCTGATGAGTTCGCGTACCTCTGCGTGGATGGATCGAAGGTTCCCATCAGGAGCAAGGCGTGCTCTTGGGCAGCTAGACCTTGGCAAGGGTTACTGGGACACAACGACGTGCTGGCTAAGCTGTCGCCGCTGAGGGAGAAGATAAAGCAGCTTGCTGATGCGGGTAAGTTAATAGACTCTGTTAAGTAACGCTTGAGTTATGAATTATGATGGAGGTAAAGGTTCAGGAAGGTGAAAATATTACTTGAACCGCTGTTTTTTCTCGACGCGCAGTCTTTAGCTGTTTTTATAATATCTTTATTCTTCATCATTAATTGAAAAGATAAAAGCCTACTGAGTTTCCTGCCAGCTCTTTATGTCCTCATCTCCACTGCTGGAGCATGAGGCTTATCCCTATGATGGATCCCAGTGCGGATTGGTGGTTGTCAACGACTCCTAGTGCAGCAAAGTCGTTTTTCTACAAGTTTCTTGTTTTTATTCCTACACTCTTGTACGATTTTCCGCTTCAATTAGTAAGCTTATGATAAGATAAGATAAATACACTTTATTGTACACCAAAAGACATTATGACATAAAATTACATAAAAAGTACACGTACAAGAGGCGGCTTATCGCTAAGAGTGATCTCTTCACAGCCACAACAACAACCTTTGGCTGGACAGGAAAGATTTAAGATAATAATAAAAATATAAGATGTAAGCTTAAAAAATATGTTTTATTCAAGTTATCTCATATTACCTTCATATTACGGTAAAATATCTATTTTTTATGATGGAAGGACGGAAGAGGGATGAAGATCTCAAAACACTTCATCCCGCGTATGTCAATATATCAGTTTGAATATTATGTTATGACGGCGAAGCGGCCGAGCGTATCCAATTTTAACTTACCTGGATTGGTTACAAATATTGTTCATTTACAGCTCCATTGGTTGTCTGCTGAACTATATTTTATCAAATTTCAGTATTATTTTTTAGAAACACTATCGTCTTATGCAATAAATGGAATGCTATAAAGTTATATATAAATAAACTTATTTTTCTCGTCTAGGTACCGCTTCTCAACCAGATTGGTTCACCAAAGTGCTTGGCTTAACGGACAAGATTCATCACGTGGCCGACAATATCCCGATCAAGCCAGCGAACTACTTGAAGAAGGCCAACTACACAGAAGTCATTGAGCGCGGCCATGGCCCTCCAGAACCAGTTGTCAGGTACTTACATATTTTTGATGTGTTAAATTTTTCCGCTCACTTTCTATATATACAATTTGTGGGAGTGATTTCGTGAAATGTGACGGAAGTAGGTGTAACAGTGTGACAGGAAGTCGGGGAAGCGCGCAGCGCGCTCCATTTTCTAAATTTAAAATCGATATTATGAACATGACATATTATTATTATATGTGACATATTGTGTCATTTGACTATCAAAGGTTATTTTGGTATGTCAAATGTCTTTAAATGAGTATTTACTGCATTTATTTTATAGTTATAAAATGATGTAATAACTGACCCATTTTTTTCAGAATATAACGTTAAAATTGCTCATTACTAAAGTGAGATGTTAAACATCATATGCGACTACGTAAGGCTCGCTCGATTTTTTTATTTTAAATTTTACGGGTAACGGTGCGGTGCGTTCATCTCACCTGATGTCAGTGATGATAAGGCCAATGGTTCCCACCACACTTCACCCGAAACCTCAACAGCTAGGCACTTGCTATCTTATATCGCTAGCTGCCGAAACACAACAGTGCTAAACATTAATGTTTTGGCGATATATTTAGATAAGATGGTGGTAGCTAGCCAGGCGGACAAACAAGTCCTACAGCAACCAAACCGAGTACACAAACATAAAATATATATATCTATTTAGACATAAAATATCTACATATATAAAATTCTCGTGTCACACATGTGAGTCGCCATACTCCTCCGAAACGGCTCGATAGATTTTTTATGAAATTTTATATGTATATTCGGTAGGTCTGACAATCTATTTTTCATACCCCTAAATGATAAGGGTGGTCCACCCCAAACATTTTTTTTTCCATTACAAAATGTTCCACGATTTGTTTGTTTTGTTGTCATAGAAACTGTCACGATAAGAAGTCCGCTGGGTCAGATAGTATTACAATAAAATTATCTTTTGTTGTAAGTAGGTAAGTACGTTGTTATTTAACAACAAAGTTATTTTTATCCGGAATATGCTTTATTAAATCGGTATAATTTTAATAAACTTTAAGTAGATAAGCCTTACCTATTCCCGTCGCTGCTTATTACACTGGTGAAGGCAGCGAGGATGGATCGCCATTTCACCCGGGTCGGATATTACATTTACATACGACCCCGCGCAGTTCCATTACCACATTCAAACTCTTGCCTTTAAAATTCCACATTTCTAGCTATAAAATGACTCTGAGCATGCAAATGCAGATATATTTGAGGAAAGCCACGTGCCATTCAATTGCGAGCTTTAAGACCACACGATTTCAACTTATTTTTTTATAAACTAAATGTTTAATGAATTTCCTAACTACACTTTAATATTCTTAAATGTAACATAAGGGAGGAATTAAAAAAATACGCAACCGTCTCTGTGGTCCAATCGTTAAAATACCGGTTTCAGACCCAGAGATCCAGGGTTCGATTCTCAGTGGGAGAGACTGCTCTCCCCCGCGCGTGACTGCACCACCAGATAGGTAGGTACCGCACTGCACCACCGGATAGGTATAAGCTTGTCCACCAGGAGTGGACAACCTTATTTTTAGTTTATACGAAAATCGAAACGGGTCAAATATTTTCATTTAAAGAATCAGTACAAAAAAAAATACTATAAGTAATATCTTGAAAACTCACGAAGTTATAAGCTTTTTGTGCTGTCCCGTTGTGTGTTTTTAGTAGGGTAGGTATAGGTACTTTATTTGAGATTTTGTAAATATTATTTGGTCAAAATGTAACATGGTATAAAAAATATTGAAATCGATTCTAAACAAACAGTTTTCAGGTTTCGTATAAACTAAAAATAACATTGTATAAGATAACCAGTAGGGTACCTCAGTAGTTTAGGACTCCGGGTGAAGTAAATTTCCATCTTCGTACTTATCGTCACTTACCATCGGGTAAAACGATAGGCAAATGCTTTCACATTTTGGAATACATGTATGTATAGCTAGACCGCTTAACTGAGTCCTCGTCTGCCTGCGGTAGTACGCAGGGCGGGAGGTACGTAGGGCCTCTGCCACGATCACGAGCGACTTGCGACGCGGCGAACGGATTTCTAGTTCATTGCGCGCTATACAACGGCAGTCATAGTCAACGGTTATATAAATAACGCAATGAACTAGAAATCTGTTCGTATCGTTTTACCCGATGGTAATGGTAATGTATGCAAGACCGCATAGTAGTAGTAGTTGTAAACAGCCTATAACTGCCCCACTGCTGAGCAAAGGCCTCCATTATTGAAATCATGTCATCGCTACAATTGATGGGTAATGTTAATCACCACGCTTGCCAAATGCGGGTTGGTGATCATAAACCCGGGCTATGCATCGAAAAATCCGAAACACACTTGAACCCAGGGCTTACCGGGTATTGGGCCAAGCGCTTTACCAGATAAATTTCGGACCGACCGAGTTACCGACCGTAAAATCCGTGTTACATTAATTTTGCCCGACCCGGGAATTGAATATTCTACCTTCGGGTATCGGGCCGATAGCTCTGCCACTCGACCACCGAGGCTTTTATACATGTATAAAAAGTGAAATAGAAAAGTAGTGTAGGACGCCGTCAGACTATGTAGAGCGACGATCTTCGCAAGATGACTGGCAAGAGCTGGATGAGAGTATCCGCGGATCCTGCTCAGGGGCAGTGGACTAATACAGGCTCATAATTCTGATGATGTTATAAAAAATAACCTACAGTTTCAATGAAGAGTTCTTGACCCTTCTCAAATTGAATTAGGCAAGTAACGCACGGTAGCAAATCTTCATTGTAAGCAATCAAACAATTGAAGCCGTGGCAAATACATAGTATTGTAGAATGTAGCAGCGTTCGTTGACCTTTCAAGGCTGCATTATTTTTTTAATAATGTTTTTTTGCGAACACAGTCGTTCCAGTCCACAAACCTGTAGGATGTGAAACGAGCTCTCATCAGGGTGCCTGTGTGAGTTTTGTTTAGGTACTATCCGTATTCATTCGATTACGTTTACAAAAACGAAAATTAGTATGGCATATACACATACACACCGTCACACACACACACGCTCATACACACTCAATTCAATAATTAGTTTAGTATAAGTAGGTACTTCGTTTAAATAAAAATGTGACTGCTTTTTGGTACAGGGGCACTATGCACCTATTAGGAGGAGTCATTCACTGCCTTTTGTAAAACGGTTTTTAGTACAGAAATAAATGATTTTGGTTTTTTTTTAATTTTAGCTGCTTTTCCAGGCGACAAAGAGTTAAAATTTACAAATTGTCGTTTTCGTGATCGAAAGTCTAAAATAGCTCGCACTAAGCCCTCAGAGGGTGTTTGCAGTGCGCTATAGCATGAGGTTTTTAAGGAAGTTTGTTTATAGGGCTCTCACGGTCGGTAACGCATAGACTTGCTTAAATGCTGCAGATGTTCATGGGCGACGATTAACACTTATTATCATCATGTGGACCTTGCTCGTTTGCAGTCTTATAATATCATAGAAAATTTAGTACGAATACGTTGAAACAAAGAAATAAGCGTTGCTAACGTCTTGTAATGATTCAACATGGCGAGGCGCTAAATCAACCTTGAGATGTCTGCTTGAAGCAACTTTAACGAGAATACTTAGTTACGATTAAACAGACAGATTGTTATGTGATACGGCATTTGTTTATGTAGTAAGTCTTATCTTAGCATAATTATCAGATTGTCATCATTGATACGTAACGTAAGTTGATACTTAATTAAGCTATAAAGTGTTAATTTTCTGGTGATTTGCATATCAGTAAAGATTAATGATCAACTATCAGCTTCGGGTTGCTAAATTGTCCAAGGAATATCTTTTAAAAGGGGTTTTAAGAAAACGCGTGTCAGTATAAAAAGATACCTGCTTTTTTCCATTGACTATGTTTATCTTTAGAGCTGAGTTCATACCCTAACCTAAGGCGTGTTGGCTCGCTCGCCTATTCCGCTTGTATAAGACCTAAGACATAATAACAACTCTTATGCCTAAGACCTACATAAACCTAAGTATTTGGTCCTACTTTCTTAGTTTCAACCAGACCTATTACCGAGAAAAATAGGTTGTTTAATTGATTTCTAGAATAATATAATGTTGTTATCATCAAAATAATACAGTACAGTTAATCTTTTTATAAGTGACAAATGCCCTCTAAGTCTCTTGTCCCATGTCATACATTTAACCTAAAAGTATGCTAGGTTTTGAACCATATCATCAGTGCGCGGCCAATTTGATTTCAATATAATTATAACAGTTACACCAAGGGTCGCCAAATGGCGGACCGCCGCCGACCCATTCTGTGCGGACCGCGAGAACACAGCAACTTGCACTTACAGCACTGTTGCTTGCACCAATTTTACTCCAAACTTTAGACAGATAGTCCGCAACAAAAAATGACATGTTTCTCATTGATATGTAAAAAAATACTTTTGTTATTTCCGTAATTATTACTTACATTTGTTTAATAAATATTTTTTCTATAAAATGTCGTGCGGACCGCGATGGTCATTTCATTTCTTAAAACGGGCCCCGAGCGAAACTAATTAGTGACCTCTGAGTTACACATAAAATTGTAGTTCTGTAAAATACTTACTACCGCAGTTGTGAAATCGAGGCGCGTGTAGTATCCATGCCGCTTCACGCGTCTCATTTTCACAACCGCAACAATACTGCTTTAAGACCTCCCCACCTACCTACCCACCTGATCTTGGAGAGACCAGCCATCCCTAAAAGACTCTTAAATCAACCAGGTTATGCGTGTCGTCCAACGTGGCCCTGGCCAAATGCCGCGCCATCTCGATCTTCGCGTTCAGCCGGGACATTCGGCCTAGGCTCGACTGCGTGCAAGAAGCGTCGGAGACTGACTGCTTGAAGAGCGTAAGTTAAAATTACATAAAACGTAATAAAAAAAATCTGCCCGACTTTGCTGGCTAGGACATGTGGAAAGAATGGGAGAGCGTACCTGGGGTAGCCAACTGAGCGTCGCTCGAGCCGACTGGAAGGGTGGAATCGCTAAGGACCTGAAGGAGATCAACATGCCTGAAAGGTCGGAACCGGCACAAGACCGAACAAAATGGCGTACTTGAACGTCGGAGGTCAAGTTCCACGAAGGGTCGCTGTGTGAGCGAAGTAAGTAAATAAGTAAAACATAATGAATGGCATCAGGCGTTACCTACTTTGCGGAAATCGATACCATACAAAAACACAATAAAAATATCTAGTGTTGAATTTATTGCTTCTAATATTATATTATATTAAGCGTATTAGCGGGCGGGTGGGCGGAATTTTAGAACATAATGTTACTCATTATATTTTACACCAGAAAATTTGACGGCAAAGTACTTACTAGTCATGTGCGAGATAACGGAAATTTACTGTATTTAGGACATGGTTATAACATAAGACTGCGTTAACTTCATCTGCTTCGTCTAAGCCTTAGACTTTCGGTTAAGATTGTCTGCCTTGATAACTACCCATAAAGCGGCTAAAGGTAGGTACCTCCTACTTAGCTACCTGTGCCAGCTTTCCCGGGACACGCGCTCTAAGGTTCGTTCTGTAGTTCCGATTTTTTTACACGTCGCACGTTTAGATTCACAGGCTTTTCACATTTTCTTTTTTATGTAGACGCCATTTGCAATCTGCGCCCCACTAAAGCAGATTCAATAACGTTCATTAAAAATTAAGTTCCGCGTTAAGCTCAAATTCTCCTTAGGGAAATCACAGGAATTTCCCCCCAAGAAATTATAATTAAAATACTTTAGGTCAGAATTAGATTAAGGTCTGAAAACGCTAACGCAGGACGGGTACCTACGACGCTACGGGAACGATGTTTAAGAAAATCAGGGACCTTGCATAATCGGTAATCACCGGATCGGTAATCAATCCAATCAGATTTGAACCATTCCTACTTTCTTTATACCTAGGTGCGTTAATAAAGTTATCTATTGGCAGACAGTACGTACGTACGTACGTACGTATGTAGATTAGTTTATAAGAGTAACTTAATTACCTACTAGCTAAACATGAACCCACAGAGTCTATAATTTTAACCTAATAATTTTCAGACACTGTTTGAAATATCTGTTAATGTACTAATCATGTATTATACTATAGAAGGAATTAATGATAAATTTTAATTTATTTTGAGTGTACGTAATGATTTTTTATTTCGAATTTTATTTAAATGTTTTTTTTATGAATTTAATACCTAATGATTGCTAAAGAATCTGCCTGTATGCCATATTCTCATTTTATGCACACCGGCTGGCTGACTGATAAAACATGTTGTGTCATTCCCCAATTTTTGTCACCGACCTTGAAGCCTTAGCTACGAGCACGACCGTCTTGCAGCGCGATCAGCTTACTAGTTCATTGCGCGTTAACCTACGGTAAACTTTGTCAAAGGTTGTTCAAATAACGCAATGAACACAGAAGTTGCGCGCCGCATCGCAAACTGCCAGTGGTCGAAGTCAAGCGGTAATTGTACAAATATATAAGCAAATAAATCATACTTATTTAATCTTTGTACCCTACCATCTTATCTTATCTTATCTTATCTTAGTGGGGCCTGCTGAGGTTTCCCTCTAGCAGTAACACTTCGACCCATCGGGATCTTTTGTGCAACCCCATCCCTTCACTCTTCCTCCTCTGTAAAGATATATGCCATAAGTTTGGCAACGTCCTTAAGAGCAAAGAGCCTGAAGTCCTCCGGTTTCGGATAGGCCGACCCCAAGACCCCGAGTCGCAGTCACACAGTAGGTGCTGCATTGACTCCGTTTCCTCTCCACATGCCCTACATAAACTATTTGTTGAGATGTGCAAATAAATCATACTTATTTAATCTTTGTACCCTACCATACAACAGGTACAAGATAACGGCTCAGACCTCGCTTCAGTAGACGACTCGAGGGTAGCAGCAGCGGCTAAGAAATACAATCTGCACGCGGTCTTCCACGAAGTGTATGGGGAGAAGAAAACGCCAAGATACGCCGTGGCTGTGGTCAAGAAGGGGACTACTTACAACAACATTGAAGACTTGAGGGGGAAGAAGTGAGCTTAGCCTTAACACCACATACCTATACATAACAAATGGCGATAGTACGTAATATTTCAAAAACTAATAATTTTTTCTTCTTCAGATCCTGTCATAACTCCTACGGCAGCTTCAGTGGTCTCGATGCACCATTGTTCTATCTCATCAACAAAAAGATAATAAATTCTGATCAGGTAAAAACAAAGTATTAAGTACCTAGTACGTTGGTAGGTTTTAACGATTATTTAATATTTTTTAACTTAATACTTATTTAACGACGTTGATAATAGGCATTAAAAAGCCAAGCTTTAGCAAACAGATTAGCATTTAATTGATGTGTAACTAATCAATTGCTGGATTTAAAATAAAAACTATAATTGTTTGTACCTACTGAGTTTATATGAAATTAAAAAAAAAAATTTAACTACACTTCGCACTGAAATCCTAATTGAATCGAATTAATGCCTTGGCTTTGCTAACAAGATGCTAACGCCATGGCTAACGCTAAAAGAAGTTTCTAAACTAAATTTGTTTTTACAGTGTGTCAAGAACTTAGGGGATTTCTTCTCAGGCGGCGTTTGTCTGCCAGGCGTCGATAAGGCGGAAAACAATCCGAGAGGTAAAAAATAAAACAAAACACCCGACTGCTAAAACAACTATATGTATAAAAACAATTACATACTCGTAAAAACCGGAGTAACATAAAAAATAACTGCAAAAAAAATTTTGAGCAATGTTGAATGCAACGTGAAATATTTCTTTGTCCGATACCTACCTATACTTAAATAATAAAATCTATAATAAATGAGTATTTATAAATACATTGAATACTTATTGATAGTTGTCGCAGGCGGGGACAATCACCAAACAAAGAGAGTGCGGATTTAATTGAGCTCGCCACGGCCGGCGCGGGCGGGCGGCGGGCGCGGCCGCTTGGTTGATGATTGTCCCCGTCTGTACTTTTCTTTCTTCTTCCGTCTTTACTTTAAAATAAACTTTGAAAATCCACCATGCCGTTTGGGCTGTAGGGCGTGCCAAAGAAACATACATACATTCATACATACATACATACATACATACATACATGCATACATACATACATACATACATACATACATACATACATACATACATACATACATACATACATACATACATACATACATACATACATACATACATACATACATACATACATACATACATACATACATACATACATACATACATACATACATACATACATACATACATACATACATACATACATACATACATACATACATTCATACATACATACATACATACATACTTACACTCGAAAAACAACCCTCCTGACGCAGTCAGGTAAAAACCAAAATGATTTCAGGTGACGACGTTTCCGGTTTGAAGAAGCAATGCGCTGGCGACAACAGTGCATGGAAGTGCCTTGATGATAACCGTGGCGATGTCGCTTTTGTATCCAGTAAGTTTTCAATTTTAGTCGACGATCTCTCTGTATCCAAAATTTTAAAAAAAGCCGGCCAAGTGCGGTTCGGACTCGCGCACGAAGGGTTCCGTACCATTATCTATAAAAAACGGCAAAAAAAATCATGTCTGTTGCATTGTATAGGAGCCCCACTTCAATATTTATTTTATTCTGTTTTAGTATACAGAAATACATCATCAGCTGTGAAAATTTCAACTGTCTAACTATCACGGTTCTTGAGATACAGCTCGGTGACATACGGACAGTCAGACATTGACAGACGGACGGACAGCGGAATCTTAGTAACAGGGTCCCATTTTACCCTTTGGGTACGGAACCATAAAAAACACTTTAAACTTAAATCTTTCCACCTCCCAGGTTCCGACTTATCCAACATCGACGCATCACAATACGAGCTACTCTGCCTCAACCGCGAATCCGGTGGACGCGACGCACTGACCAGCTATTCCACTTGCAATATCGCAATGGCTCCCTCCAGGACTTGGCTGTCGGCTAAGGACTTCCTCTCTGATGTCTCAATTGCACACACTCCTTTGAGTTTAGCCCAACTATTGGACACGAGAACAGATCTATTCAACATCTACGGAGAGTTCTTGAAGAATAACAATGTTATTTTTAATGTAAGTAACAAAGTATTATTATTAAAGGCTCTTTCAATTTGGCTAAAACGGCTAAAAGCTAAATTGAAAGAGCCCTTATTAATATATTTTTTTGCTTTGTTTCTTTATTTATGTAAGAAGGCTATTTTTTAACTGGCTTCCAAAAAAGGAGGAGGTATATTTTTTTATGTGTGTTCGCGGATAACTCGTCGTTTATGAACCGATTTTGATAATTCTTTTTTGTCGGAAAGGAGATATCGCAAGGGTGGTACCATGATAAGGAAACCAGGATCTGGTGATGGCATCCCAGAGAAATCGAGGGGAACCTTCGAAAATCGTAGTAGCGACTAGTGCGTTTGTTAATTTTTTTCATTATTTTAAAGCACTACTATTTAATGAAGGCCTGGAGTCGATCTGATGATGGAGCTGAAAAACAGTCAAGGGAACTTCCTCAACGATTTACAGCAATTATCTGGAGTTTGGGCTTGATTAATTTGTATTGATGAAAACTTTACACCTAAATGGATTGTGACTATCATTAGGGGTCTGATGATGAAGACGAAGGACAGTCGAGGGAACTCCTCAACGTTTTACAGTAGCTACCTTGTGTTTGGATTTAATTCATTTCTATTGATGAGAACTTTGCACCCATATGGGTTATAAGTGCCATTACAGGTCTGATAATGGAGACCATAGACAGTCGAGGGAATTCCTCAACGATTTACACCAGTTACCTTTTGTTGGGCTTACTTCATACGGTTCAATATACCAAAATGTTCAGTTCATACAAAAATAATACCTACCTAATTAAGATTAAAGTTTTAAATAAGAATACCACTACCTATTAGGCCGTCGTTTCCTAATCCGAGAAGCACCCCTGTTAGAACTACCCATCACTAAAAATCGTAAAATAAAATACTTTTAACAAAAAAAACCGACTTCAAAAAACAGGAAACTAAAAAAAGTAAAAACAGCTCTAAAAAGCAAGAAATAATATTGAAGTCATATTATTAATTACCTAAATACATTCATCATTCATTCATCAGTTTTAAAGAAAGTCTATTGAAGTCGGGTGGGGCTTTTACAATAAAAAAGTGGAGATAATGGTACAGCTATAAAACTTTAAATGAAACAAAATTGTCCCCCAGCCGACCACCAACCACCCGACTTCAATAGACCTTCTGTAAAACTGATATGCATTATCTAGATTTATAATATGATTTCAATATTATTTCTTGCTTTTTAGAGCTGTTTTTACTTTTTTTAGTTTCCTATTTTATTAGTTTTATCTGTTAGAAAACAAAAGCCAAAAATACTTAATAAAAATGTTGTTGTTGTGCTGGGTCACAGGTTGGGTGAGTGAATTAAATACCTCGACCTCCTTCGTTCTTTGGAAGCCACGTTAAGCTGTTTGTCCCAGTTGTGGTTGTAAGATGGCAGTTGTTTTAAACCACCAACTTACTTTGAATGGTAAAGTGGTTTATGAAATATAGCCCCATCTCCCAATGTACTATTCATGTGGGAAGGCTTGAGCCCTGTGAGTAGGACGATTTAAACCGATGATAAATTATTATTTAGATAGAATTGTTAAGATTTTTTTTTATAAATTGTACTATTGTATTTTCTAATATTCCAATATTAGCAAGATAAATGTCCCAAAAGAGAAAAACCCATCAAATTGTAACATTATTTCACAGAATGCAGCAAAAGGCTTGGAGACCACAGACAAATTGGACTTTGAAAAATTCAAGACAATCCATGATGTTATCAGCAACTGCGGAGTTGCTTAGTTATTATCCTAGATTTTAAAATACCCCTAAAAAATACATACTAACAATTATTATTATAAATAAATATAAGTAAGGATGAAGCAAAGTCTGAATTTTAAACATGATCTTTATTAGTACCACTTAAAATGATAATGAAAATAAATAAATAATATCCATTGAATTTGCTTTTTTTAACTATTTATAATGCAGCTAAGATTAATGTCACTATTAAGGAGGTTGCCAACATTGCATAACCGGTTGCATAAACTTCTTTGATTGTGAGGCCTTTAGCGGTGTCCCAATAGAGATGTCTTATGCCATTTACAAAGTGGTACCCGAACGGGGCAGCAATAATTGCTTTTGCTAAGAAAAGAGTTGCAGGCGACAAATTGAGGCCCTCAATCATAGTGATATAGTGAGAGATATCATTAGGAAGAACCAATGCTCCAATACCCAACGCGCTGATATATGTAGTCAGGATCATACCTAGGACAAAGGAGAAATTAAGTCACAAAAATGTTTTTAATAGGTCATTGAAATTGAACCAAGTTATGCCTAAATGATCTGAGTCAAATATTGAAGAAGAAGAAAAAGAAATACATTTATTGGCACACTGTACTACAAAAATTAATTACATTCAAAAAGCAAAGTGCTTCGAAAGGCATGTAAAGCTGTTGGTCGCAGCTGCATTAACAGTCGTTAGTGGTTGCTAATCCCCGTTTATGGCATTCTCCCAACCATCCATAGGGAAGGCTTATGCCTCAGCAGTGGGGATATAAAATGAGCTGGTGATGATGATGATGGGTGATGAATTGATGATGATGTGACAAAAAAAGAAAAAAGAAAAGAACTCTAGCATTACATCAAAGGCGCTAAAACAGTTTTCTGGTTGTTTATGATTGATTGAAGAACCAATATGGGCAATCAGGGCTTAGAAGCATTTTGACACAATCAAGTCCAATTAGTTGTTAATTAAACAGGTAACTATGATATGCTTTTATGAGTGATTCTCAGCATGTATTTTACTTACAACGGCAGTTGAGCAAGTGAATCTACAATGTTTGAGAGCTGTTTAAGTACATTCTTTGACCCCTATACGAGGTATTCTTTTTCTTACAACAAAATATTGCACCTAGATAATTTTAACTAACAATATTTAGCATTGATAAACCACAGCGTTGATTAGCTGAGAATCTTTAATTAGTTAAAACAGTAACCAACCAATTTGACAAGTCAAAACACAGGCTTTTAGACAACCTGATAAGACGTAGAATATAAGCATTGTTTGTTAGATGATTAGTAAACAATAATTATTTAAAAAAAATATAGTTGCTTACCAGCGGCTCTATGAGTTACTGACAATATACTAGTCAGCTGTGGGGCGTAGATTGTTAAATGAGGTGACATGGGTCTCCTTAGTTTGGAGTTTCTTATGTCAGGATGTTCATCTTGTGGCTGTTCAAACTTCGTATATGTAATCTTAGGTACACCAGCTGCTGCCTGAGCATAGTTAACCGAGCTCAACAAACTAGGAAACCTATTCAAAGTTGAGAGAACAGACTTGCTGCCTAATCTGAAAAAATGAAAATACTTGTAATGTTTTACTATTAACTAATGTTAAAAGTGTGTAATGAGCATTAAAAAAGGGCACATTTTAGAATTTATATTTTTAACGTATAGAAGTCGGTGTTGTACCGGAAAATAAACCTAACCCCTGTTACATAATATTTGCCAACCAACCTGCTGCAGCTGAGGAAAGCCATTCTTAATCGTTTCTTTTTCTAAACACGCGTCGTAGGCTTCTAAAACACAAATAAACAGCCTGATTAATCTATAGAAACGTCCCTAATTCCCTTTTAGAAACGAAAACAAACAACACTCACCACTGAGTCTGACGGACTTTTACTTTATGCTATTTTCACGATTTCACGACGTTCCAAACTCCTTTAACAAAACGCATACCTACTATTTACACGTTTTGTTATCTGTCAAATGGAAATGCCAAACTCAAATATTTTTTTATTTACAAAACTTCTTCAGTTCTGCATTCTGCACAAACAGTTTTTCATCTTTCAGTTTCATTTAGGTGTAGTGTAGGTACTTAAATATATTTTTAATCGACAAAAGATTAAAGAAGTAGGTACGTACCGCCGTACCGTTTACTTACTGCTAATGTAATGTTACGTTTACTACTGTTAACTGCTTTAACTACTCTTAAAACTGAGTGCAGCACCGTCACAGCAGCTATGGCGATGAGGGCTGCAGATTTTGAAGTTTATGGCCGGGTGCAAGGAGTATTCTTTAGAAAGGTATCTATTTTACTTAGTATCAATCTGCATAAGAGTCACAATTTTATGAACATGGTACAGAAGTCTTACTAATTACCTATTTGAAAACGTTTTACTTTATTATAATCTTGAATTGAAATCTTATTATAAACAATAATAATATAATAAAAAAGTGAGGCCCAAAAATGAAAATCTAATAATACAATTCTCTTTAAACTTAAACACTGAATCTGTTTGAATAACTCATTTGTCCCATTGCTGTTGGGCTTTACAAATGAAAAAGTATTTCAGAACCATACAAAACAATCCAAAAGATAGGTGATTATTTTCGATTTGAACCCACACCATGAACTGCACCCGAACCATGACATGCCGGTTCAGGTGCACTGCCAACTATGTTACCGTGGCTCGAATCCCGCTTGTGGAGTATTTTTAACACTGACTTTTTTCAAAATATAGGTATTAAAAATATTGTAATTATTTTTAAACTTGCAAAGAATTCGAAACAACAATAAATAATAAAATAAATTATTGTGTAAAATAAACACTTAGTAGATCTGTAAAAATGGTTTTATTTCAATGTGTAGTGTTCACATAAACTTTAGAAGAGAAAAAAGGATCAAAAAAAAGAAAATATTTTCCAAAGTTAAAGCTAACACTAAACATAGAAATGAACCGCTTTTCATTTCAAAGTCATTGACCAATATTTATTAATATAATTTAATCCTATATTAAAATAACATTATAGCTTTTGAAAATTATATTACAATCTCAGTTATTATTTTATAAATATTTAACTCTTGCAAAAAAAAATTTCACTGGCTGTTTCAAAAGCAATTTCACTTTTTGAGAAGATTCATAATGACTCTGAATGCAGTGGAATTTGAAATTTTTGGTGTTGTGCAAGGAGTGAGCTTTCGAATGGTATTTTTAGTTTATATATGTATCTAAAGGCTTTTAAGATTTAGTCCAACAACCAAGCTTTAACATTCAATTCAATTCAATCATTTATTGTATACATATTAGTTATTCTGTGGTATACACATAATATTAAATCTATGGGTATACATGAGTTGTTACAATATTGGTTAGATAGAACATTAATTAAAAACTAATGCTGGCATCTGCCCTTCTTAGCATGAGAAACAAGTACTTGATAAATTCACTTTGGTAGCTCAGTTAGAAGTGTAGGTAGGTAGTTGTCCAGAATAAGACAGGTGGGTTGCATTGCAATTGCATTTTTTTAAATATCAGTTTCAATGTTGATATATTAAATAATTACAAATGTGTTGTGATTTTGTGAATGCAATAATTAAGCGTTATGTTTATATTTTTTACATTAAGTACTTAGACTAATCCTACTAATATTATAAATGCCAAAGTTTGTGTGTATGTATGTTCTTATATATTTGTTGCTTCTTCACGCTGCAACGGATGGATGGATTTGGAAGAAATTCGGCATACAGATAGTTTTTAACCTGGATTAAAACATAGGATACTTTTTATCCCGATATTCCCACGGGAACGGGAACCACGCGGGTAAAACCGCGAGCGGCCGCTAGTATATGATTTAAGGTTTTTTGTACATTCTACGTGAGACACTACTTTTGTTCCTTTATACACTATTACTTATACTTATACACTAGCGGCCTGTCCCGGCTTCGCACTAGTGGAAATTTCTTTTTTAATATAGCCTATGTTACTCAGCGCTAATGTAGCTTTCTAACGGTAAAAGAATTTTTTAAATGGGTCCAGTAGTTTTTGAGTTTATTCGTTGCAAACATACAAAAATACAAAGCTTTCCTCTTTATAATTAGTATAATCAGCACCGCTAATATTGTAGTAGGGTAGTGGCCCCAGTGTCCGACACAGTTTTTGTTGCCAACAATAACATGGAATTTCATTGAAATGGTTCTTGTCGAACACTTGTGCCATATGCCAGTAGGATAGAGTTATCCTAGCTCGGAGTTCATACGCACGCACACAAAATGCACGGTTTGCAAAAACGTCAGGATAAAATGTAGGTATAATAAACGCGAGTGCATCCGTACAAAGTGTTTCCTTTCAATATGCAACCCCCCGCTTCCCATAATAAAAACCGTAAATCTATAGTAGCGACTTAGTTGTTTAAACTATTTTTATACTAACATCCGACTTTAAAGTCGTTCGAACGAAGTTCCAACTAACCGTATACGGTAGATCTAGACATGGTTGGTTGAAACTTCGTTCGAACGACTTAAAAATCGACTCGATTGACGGATGTGAATATGAAAAGATATCGTTGCGGTTTTCATCACGAGAATCAGTGCACAGTGATCTCGTTAACCTTAGAAAACAATAATAATATTATGTGAGGGAGCGTTAGCTTGTTTGAAGGCTCGTTTAAAAAAATCATAACGTAATACGCAACTTACTTATGTAGGGACCATCAGCGTTTGCGTAAAATAAAAATGACGGGTAATAGGTATCATGCGGTCGGAATTTCCCAAGTGGACAATATTTACGGAATTGCAGGAAGCTTATTCATGTCATGTGTCGGTGAAAGTTAAATCAATGTCGTATAATTTTCGGCAGTATACCAAGCAACAAGCTGACAAACTAGGTCTTCGAGGATGGTGCAAGAACACATCCCAGGGGACTGTTCTAGGCGAAATGCAAGGGCCGACGGACAAAGTGGAATCAATGTAAGTTTAGACATAATGAGTTCGCCTGTGGGAATCTACCCAAAATCCGTCTGGAAGAAACTGCTTTAGTTAGTATTTCTGCCGCCAAACATTGTTTTGCATTGCTGTATTCTGGTTTGAAGGGTACTAAATTCAGTTAAATAACATGGCGTAGAGGCATAAAAACTGAAGCTTTTGGGTCGACAACGCGCACGTTTACCCTTATTGTTGCAAGCGTTCGTGTGCTTAGAAGGGCCTAATAACAATAAAAAATCTGTCCTGTTCTTGTTGTTCCGTTTGTTCAGATTGTCAGAGGCTGGGCAACATAGCAAAAATGGTATTAAATAGTTCTTGTCTACATTTAGTCGGGATAGGACCACAATTTATAAAACTTTTAATCTCACTTGTACTACCAAGAGCGTTATTTTTAGACGACCTCAGTAGCCGAGTAATTTGGGCGGCGCTAACTCTTAGGTCCCGGGTTCGATTTCCGGTCGGGACAATATCGAAAACAAACTTTTCGATATTGTGACGGGTCTGGGTGGTTGTGGTACCGTCATTGTTTCTGACTTCCATAAAAACGAGTGCTGTAGCTACTTACCTTGGGATCAGAACAATGTATGTGATGTTGTCTTAATATTTATAGTTATTCAATATTTAGTACTTTTAGTAGCTGCAAGTTGTACAATATTTATCATGGGGAGTGTTCTGAGGAATTGTTAAACCAAACAATTCTTCTCAGCTGCTGAGATCCTTTACCTTATTAATAATTTCATTGCTATATCATCTTGACTCGACTGAGTTTGTTTCGAAACTTTTTACCACGACTGGCAGGTCTGTGAACCAACTTATTGGGTGCCTAGTGCGAGTTTTATTCGCCATTCGATCACGTTAAGAGCGTTTACGCCGCACACTAGCGCCGCCAATGAAAAAAAAATCATATCTAGTAATTAGAGATAGAAAATCAAATTATGCTCAACAAACTATCTGAATGAAGTAATTTAGCATTTTTACGACACCTAATGAACACCTGACATGTTATGGTTTAGTTAAATATGGCGTTATAGTTAAAAGTGGCCGTAACGTCTTATTTAACTAAACCATAACATGTGAGGTGTTCATTAGTTGACGTAAAAATGCTAAATTACTTCATTCAAATAGTTTATTGAGCATAATTTGATTTTCTATCTCTAATTACTAGATATGTTTTTTTTTCATTAGTGGCGCTAGTGTGCGGCGTAAACGCTCTTAACGAGGATTTGTATGGCAAAATTTTAACTCTTCTCGTATATCGCCAGGTGGCGCTGCTTCAATGCCATACTAATTTTCGTTTTCGTAATAGTAATCGAATAAATACGGATAGTAAACAAAACTCACACTAGGCACCCTGATGTGGTATTCGCAGACCATTACGACTTACTATTGAGAAACCTTCAGGAAATGAGGTTACTTTTTCCTCAGGGGCCGGCAACGCATCGGCGATAACTCTGGCGTTGTGATTGCTTCCCGCTTGCTCGTTTGCCACCTCTTACATAAAAAACAAAGTCTGATTATCACGATTCGTAGTTGGTAAAGTAAGTAAGAAGAAAATCTGTTTTATTAGAATATTGCATGTTTTTTTTTCAGGATGCATTGGTTGAAAAGCACTGGAAGTCCGAGCAGCCAAATAGATAAAGCTGAATTTAGGAACCAGAAAGATATTACCGAATATACTTTTGACGATTTTAGTATCCGTAAGGATTAACGTTGCAATTGCAATCTCAAGTTTGAGTGTTTTGATTGACAAAGAGTGCGACCTTGTGATATTATTTTATTAGCATACAAATTATATAGTGCAACATATTTTATGTTCATGCAACTATATCCCTTACTGTCAATGTGAATACAAAACTCTCTAAAATATCCCTAATGTATTAGATAATTACCTAAATGTATTATTTCGTTTTTAATTATATTCTGAAATTTAATTCTAGAATTTTGTTTTACTACACGTTATTCGTACTATCCAAATGATACTCTTCAAACATTAACTAGAGCCTAAGCAAGTAAAGTAAGTTCTAAATTGCTTTCAATTCTTTCATATTTCAAAAAAAAAACAAAATTCAAATTAGGCTACAAATAGCTCTTATAAACGTCATTATGCCATCGGTTCGTAAGTCTACTCTGGGCGGGAGATCTTGTACTGAGAAGAACCGGCAAGAAACTCGGCAAGCGTCCAGCTCTTTTCTCCCTTACAGGGACATTTAATATGGGTATTATGTCGCTTGTCATTTTATTGTTTAGTCACCGGACATTTTGGGGTCGGCAAGAAACTGAAAGGGTTTCCTCAAGCTATGTGAAACGAAATACCGTCAGAGGTTTTCTTGAGGAAATTGCATCACGCTCTAGTGTGTGTCCCCGTTTCCTACTAGATTCTCCGAAGGGGATCGGATCAGATCGGGAGCGGAGTAACCCGTGGGCGCCTCTAAGCGCTTCTTAGCGTTGACCGGGTCGAGGGGGTTTCTTTTATTCGCGCCAAAATCCCAAGGACATCTCAATTCCCTCATCTTCTCAATTTAGCAGCATTAACAGCGTTTATGTTCCGTCAGTTAGAGATAATGATAGCTTCAGTGGTTGAGTATTCCGAGTGAGACGAAATACGCTTCAAACTTCGAGCTTATCGTTACTTTCCATCAGATGAGATGAAGGCTAAGCCCTTTCCCGTTGTGGGATAAATTATAATAAACAAAGAGTCGATAGAAAATTTTAATTAGATTTTCCTTCCACGTCAACCTTTATCCTGTAAAGGCAGAGCACAAAGCTTATTCCCGAGACCGCACTAAAAGGCCCCCAGTAATTAGTCTTGTAATGAGCAAAAACTCCGCTTGTAGGTGACCTTTTGTTTAGAAAGCAGAAAGCACCGAGCACTTTGAAGCAATCTCTCATCACTCTCGTCTACGCGAAGTCACAACGGCACCTATCGCAACACCTTTTAAGTAAAATTGTTTTTTTTTTATTCATTAAGAACTTTTTCAAATCATTTAAACACATTTAAAGTTTTATACTTATTTATTGAAGACCACTGAATGGTCTCAAAGTTTGTTTTTAGTTAACATATATCGTTCCAAAGGTCTTTATTTTATCAGCAAAAATGGCATGCGAACATAATTCCATTGTCTCGGGTGTACAATTGTTTATACATACCTGTTGGTTGGATGTAATTACATTCTGTCACGGTATCCCCAATTTCTCCTTGTCTTTAATTAATTAATGTACCTACGCTTTTACCGGGTGCTAAAATGTTAACACCTACCTAATGGACTGAAAATAAATCCTTCTAAAAGGAATGATAACAAAAGAAAAGTGTAGGTAGTAAACAGGCTGTTACAATACCAAAGAACGCAGTCCTTATACCTACGTCTTCTAGATATAGACTGCCGGTGATCTAAAAAAAATTTTACAAACTTCTAAAAACTAGTTAGTAAAAAGAAATACACAGATGACAAACTTGCTTTAGATTTAGCACCAACTTCTAGTCTAATAGGTACTAATAAACCTTACGTAATGCCCCTTGCATTTAGGGGTTCGAAGAGATTAAGGTCTCAAGTATGTAAGTTAGGAGCACAATTAAAAGTTACGCTTCAAATTTTCACTTGAGCTCGGAGACTCGTATTATTTTTAACGACTTCGTCAAACTCCATGAAAGTTAAAGCACTAAAACTCCAAAGTAATCACAAGAAGCTTGCAGCCTAACAATATCAATTTCCACATGTTGAAGAAAACTATTCTAATTTGTTGCAAGTTTCCGCGATATCGGTGAATAATATACTTGGCCATCTGTTAGCTAACAATAGATGTCGACCTTGAAGGCTTTTACGGAGGAGTTTTCGCTCAAAAGGGTAGGAAATAATTACGTTCGAGTCAGTAACCCGGGCGTGCGTTATTGATGGGCTCGCGCGGGCGGCGCCGAGGCGCGCGGTAAGTGGGTCAGGGTGGAAGATGGGAGCGCGCAGCCGCCGACTCACTGCGCCCTCAGCCTTTAGCCATGGCGGACGCGCCGCCTGAGATCTTGGAACTGAACGTAGGCGGCGTGCATTACGCCACAACTCGCGACACCCTCACGGGCGAGCGCGACTCGCTCACCGCCGTAGCGCTCGAGGACCCCGACCATCCGCGTGACGCTCGCGGACGCATTTTCTTCGACCGCGACGGAGTTCTGTTTCGTTATGTGCTGGATTACCTTCGAGACGGAGGTATCGTTCTCCCTGAATGCTTCAGGGAACACAAACGGCTTGCTAAAGAAGCGAGGCATTATCGGCTACCCGGTTTGGAGAAAGCGGTGCGGGAAGCGGATCCGAAGCCGGTGAATCGCGAACGCGGCTGCATCGTCGTCGGCTACAGGGGCAGCTTTGCGTTCGGCCGCGACGGACTCGCTGACGTCAAGTTCCGCAAACTATCCCGTATATTAGTTTGCGGAAAAGTAACACTTTGTCGGGACGTGTTTGGCGAAACTTTGAACGAGTCGAGAGATCCCGACCACGGGTTAGCGGACAGGTATACATCGCGGTTTTTCCTGAAGCACTCTTTCATTGAGCAGGCGTTTGATAATTTGCAAGAGAACGGGTTCAAGTTGACGGGGAGTTGTGGCAGCGGCACGGCCGGCGGGGCTGCTGAGCTGAAGCCCGGCGTCGACTCTGAGGAGAACCGCTGGAATCACTACAACGAGTTTGTGTTCGTGCGCGACTAAGGGCGCTGTGTAGTAGGTGCCATGTGATTGCGAGTCAGCTGAGCCTACAGCGCGGTGCGTGGGCTGTTAACGGTGTACGGCAATAAATAAAGAGTATAGTATTTCAGGTAGGTAACGAAATTTTCTAAACTGAAGTAATTCTTACATCCTTATTAAAGTCTGTAATACTTACTTTTAAATCTTCCATATTGACAACTTTCTGTTATACCTAAGTATATTTTGAATAATCATAGTTTTATATCGAATTACTTCGTAATTTTTACATTGAGTGTTTTTTGTTATATGGAATAGTTTTATTTCCAAGAAATTAGACTTTTGAACTTGCAGTATTTAGGAAAACTCTTAAGATCCATAGTCAACACAATCGGAATGTTTACACAATGGTTTTAAATATTAAAGTTTCTTCTATTTTATTGTGTAGATAGCGAAACCCTAACTGTAATTGATTTATCAAATAGGTAGAGATTAAATGTATAAAATAAATATATAACATAATTATGAAAAGACATAATTAGCAGTAGTTAAACTTACTCCCTAATAGATTTAATTTATGTATTTACTGTTACATACTACTTCTAATCTAAATTATTTTGTATTGACTTTATAGTGAATAAACGTACCTACTTAATAATGTACTTTGAATATTATGACGACGTGGGCCATGGTTTTTGATACAAAATATGCCAAATTATTAATTAAAACAAGTCTGACAGGTACATACCTACATTTTCAGTTGCACTAAATATTATTATTCTACATTTGCATATTTATATTTCCTATGGTCTTTATATACTTATATAAATTTGTTATATTAAAGTCATGTAAAATAATCTGGGTATATGGATACCGAGTTGTGTTGTGGACAATGCATTTTTATTATACTACTAAGTAGTTTATATACTATAAGAAAGAAATCGATTTAAAAAAAATTGTAATAAGATTTTATTTAAAATGAGCGCGTAAAATGTGTACCTTAATTAATAAATGTTTGTTAGTACTAATTTTAACAGCTGAGCATCTAGAGCAAACATATTAAGACATACTTTTAAAAAATTAAGGAATCATGACTTTTAAAGATATTAAAATGGTTGAAGAGAAGTTTTTAAATATCGCCCGTCGCCAAACTTTTCATCGTTGCCTACAAATTTGTTACCGACCGCCCCGATATTTACGATCAAATAACATCGGACGTTTTTAAATAATACTTATTTTATTACCTATTGAGTGCGAGACGCTAAGTCGAATTTAAAATAATCGCAGCCATATCATTAGAATATACCTAGATAATTTAAGCTGACCTTCCATAGCCATCTTCCAGCTTTTTTCATTTTTTTAAACGTTTTTTTCCCATTTATAATTATTAACTTCTGAGTTATTAACTGATCAAATCAGCCCAAAGAATATCTAGTGCTCATTGATTATACTGCATTTCATTGTCCAAAAAATTGTCAGGCATTTGTTAAACATACCTTTAAAAAACTATATCGCGAAGCTGCGATGAGACACGGCAGACTAGTTTAGCCTTAATAGCTAATTAAATTGACATTTAACTAGCTTAAACAATCGGATAGTGTTCATTAAATTATCCGCGAACGGGACTCGCACCCACACTGAAAACTTTCTAAAATCTGCGAAGCTTCAAGTAGATACTTTACCTACCGCTCGCGAAATAAATTTCGAACGCTTATTCCGAATTATAATTAAATTGTTCGCAACAAAATTGGCGTAAACTTTATATAAACTTATAACTACTTAAAACATCAAAACGTTGCATTTAATCGAATCGATTCGTTATTTTATACTCTGCGGAATCACTAAGTACAAAGCTATTGATTATATTATGTATGTACCAATTTCGGTTTGAAATATTGTGTAGATACCTACGCATGAATGAATGAATCATGTGCCATGGACATGATATAATGTAACACATTGTTCTGTATAGATATTAACCTTAAAAATTTAGTTAGTGCTGTTTCTTCATGAAGATATAATCTTTATAAAAAATAATTGTAAAAAAGAGGTTTAAGAATAAAATATGATGTATTAGTTAATTATTACCGTTACTATTTGTGTTAGAACCTGAAATGTTTATTGGGTCTAGGATGATTAGTTAAATGTTAGATGTTATTATCGTGGTACTATTTAATTATTATTTTTTTAAATTATAAATAGTTAAAACTACCTATGCAATGTGTTTTTGAAAAATTATAAATTCTATTTAGACACCTTCCATTTTGTCTGGAAAAGCAGTGATGGACCTGGACTTGCGTAGGGTTTCTAAGAAAATAGTTTTGGGAATAAATTTAGTTAAAAAAATATTGTAAGTATTTTCATTTAAATAACAAAAAAAGTATTTAGTCCCCTTTTTCTTTAAACTAATATGTAGGTATTTTTGTAAGTTCCTTTCGGTATCACGGGCTACATGTGTCTTCGGGGCGCCTAGCGCGAGATTCATTCGTCATAAAAAAAATATGAAAGCAGCGCCTCCTCGTGGAAAACGAGGAGAGTAAATAATTTGGACATACAAATTCTAGTTTTCGTCAACATGATTGAATGGCTAATTAAAATCGCACTAGTAGGTCCCCCAATCTACGCGGCTTTAGTCGTAGGTGGTTGCCAGTAAGAAATATAGATAGGTGTGTAGCCTGAAGGCCATTAAAAAGCTCAGGAATCCACAGTAAATATTTATTTAGGTAAAATTTATAATTTAAGCAGAAAAAATCCTAAAAAGAGAAAAACAATAAATCAGTATACAAAAATAACTAAGCCAAAACGTTACTTACAAATATTTCTTATAGGAATCAAATTACCTGTTTATAGATACAGGTTTTCACATATAATATTTTAAACATTAGTACTTGCACAATCGATGTTATTATAAAAGAAAAGAATGTTATTGAACTGAAGAATTTAGAAAGACTGATCTTCAAAAATACAATAAAATTCCATGACAATGACATGACATTCAAAGTATTCTTTTTTAGAACCGTGCATATAAATTTGACAGATAGTTTTTTAAACTACCAAGGAGGCTATAAGATGCATAGCAATAATATAACGTGGAGTAAATTGCAACGATAACGTTACAGGTGTAAGCTATTAAATACGTACTTTAATAGTCGTCCGGCGATATCCGCGTGAACACCAGTATCCCGTGATGATGTTACAAGCTCGAAAACCTTTTTTTACAAAAACCTTGTCCTGACAATGACAATTACACTAAAAAATAAATCAGCTAAATCGGTCGAGCCGTTTTCAAGAGAAGCTCCGTCATATATGTGGCAATTGATGGAAAATATATATTGCTTAAATGTACATAACGGACATAACAATTATATTAGTGCACGCAGCAAAGCAGCAAAATTTCCACAACTCACATTTCTTTGTTTACGAACTTTAAATTATTAGTAAATACGGCTGCAAATATAAATAGGTAGGTATATGGTTGAGCAAATAAATTGTAGGTATCGATTTTCTAAATTGTTGCAAGATCATAGCCCGGACTATCACGTCACATACCTACCTACCTATTTTTTAGAAAAAGAAAATATATTAATTAAATAAATAAAATAATAATTTATTTATTTATTTAATATATTTATTAAATAAATAAATAAATAAATATTATTCTTTAACAATATATTGTCACTTCGTAACATATTATATTGTTAAAGTTGTCCGTTGTTGTTGTTACCATTGTTATAATGACATAAAGGTGACTAATCCGTAATTTCCTTTAGGGTTCATTCATTGGTGCACTTACCCTAGTCATTGTCACATCGTGTACGTTTTGTAGCGTTCGCCACATTAATTTTTTTTTATTTCCGCATAAGGAGATCCTTTTCATTTTTCACTGGCCGTTTGAATATTTCAAAATATAACGTTTAGCCTATGAAATTCATTTTAAAGACAGATTATGATTTTGATGTTTTGCTCTTATTGTGTTTTGATTGAGAATTGGATAAAGATTATCAAGAATTGTTTTTTACTATTCGCAAGGTCGAATTTCAGTTTACCAGTTTTTTTCAGATCCTGGTCTAGCAAACAGACAAACAAAGACAATCAAATTTGGTTTATTCAGCCCTAGAAAGTTTCCTTTTTATTTTCAATTACTCGGTCTTTCGCAGATGGGGAAGGGTTCTGTATGTTTTTTCGAGTCCGACTGTCAATAGGTACCTACAATGCAAAAAATATCGTAGACGATTCACGTAAGTGACATCCAGCGTCGAATCCATGACGTCGTAATCTTCGCGACTGGTTGAAATAATAATTTTTTATGGCAATATCTCTCTTCTTTTCGCAATAAATATAAAAATAAAATTAAGTGGCTTTAGGAGGAATGCGACAGTTAGGCGACCTCTTTCTTGTTGTGTACTGTGTAGGCGCCTATGCATTCTATACCAATAGTGAAATTGAGTTTGTCTCTAATCAAAGAAAAGAGTATAATGGTATGTGGCTTCCGTTTTGTTTGATAGTAATGCGTAAATTATGGGCACGATATGACATATGTGTGTGCCCTGCAGAACTATTTAGTTTTTTTTATTTTTAAGTGCTAATTGCTGCACTGAAGCTGAATTAAATATTTATAAAATACAGTAAAAAAATAATCGAACCTGAGTCTTCCGCAATCCGGGCGGCTGTACTGACTATTATGCTACCGGGAAAGCTGACGAAGGCACTGAATTTTTACTCTGCTTTTTAATTTTTGAGTGCTTTTAGCGGCACAGTGCCATCTATCCAAAGGTTTTTGCAACCGATGGCTATGCAGATTCATCTTTACACATGAAATACTTGTAAAAAAAATTTACTGTATTTTATAAATATTTAATTCAGCTTCAAAAATAAAAAGTAAAATTTACTATAGCGTTGTTATATATATCATTCATCTGTAAAGATGAATCTGCAATTCTGCATAGCCATCGGTTGCAATACCTTTGGATAGAAAAGATGGCACTATATGCCGCTAAAAGCACTAACAAAATTCAAAGCAGTGTAAAAATTCAGTGTTTACGGCCAGCGCGTAAATAGTTCCGTATCTAACTGTACCTATTTTCAAAAATAAAACAAAAAACCCGACTGCTAATTGATTTAATGATTGTCCCCGTCTGCGACAACTATCAATATTCAATGTATTTATAAATATTTCACGTTGCATTCAACATTGCTCAAATTGATCTTACAGCTTGTTTTTTTCTTTTCAGTTTTTTCTCTTTGCCGATATTTTTGATATAGTCGGGTTTTTTGTTTTATTTTAATAATTTGGTTTATTTCTAACGTTTTAGTTTTGTAAAGTAACTATATAACCAAGCATTTCAAAACCTACATAAAATAATTAGGTATATTAAAACGCCTTACTCTTTTAAATAGCAAAGTCATAGCGCATGCATAAATTGACGTAAAAACGAAACTCTTGACTCTTACTTTTGACTGACAAGTTCTTTGAGTGTTTTTAAACATGGGAATAATATCTGCTAATATTCCCAAATTAGCTAACCTGGCCAATTTTTTAACTTTTTTTTTAGGTATTTATTTTTTTATTTTATTTTTTTATAGCCTATGTCACTCCCACAGTCAAAACAAATTTAATGACACCTCTTAAGTTAAAATCCACAATGCCGTTTGGACTGTAGGGCGTGCCAAAAAAACAGACATACATACATACATACATACATACATACATACATACATACACACACACATACTACATACCTACACTCGAAAAACATAAACCTCCTTCTGACGCAGTCGGGTAAAAAGTAGGCATTTTGCTACTATCTATGTCATTACGCGATTTAGTCGTAAAACGAAGTAGGGAATATGAGATGTGGATTATATGCTACATAGGTTTTCTGCATTATAGGTATTGACAGCCGGACTCGTTTTTTCTTCAGGTTTAAATTATTTCTCTTTCGTTTCAGAGCTGACGGGTTTAGGGAGTTTTCAACTCGTTATATTGATTATATAGTACCTACCCTTTTTATTTGCGGATGAAGCTCCGTGCACCCGTATAGATAAGATAACATAATTTTTATTGCCATAAAATTGTGTAAATACATAGCAGGTGTTACGCATATTATTATAATTGGGAACAAACAATTTACCCTAGTCGGGCATGCAATTTTTAGTAGATGTACATGTTACATAGAAACAGCCACTATGCTGTTTTTGTACCGAAATATTCAGTCAAACTGTAGAACGCCTTATCTATAAGCCATCTCTTTAATTTAATTTTAAAACAGCTTAAATTTACAGAGGTTTTTTGATCAGTGGGCAGATGATTAAATATTTGGATACCAGTTACATAGGCACTCTTGTGATAAAGGGCATTATTAATATTTGGTAAATATAAGTCATATGCATATCTCTTCCGCAAATTACAATTTTTTGTGCTTTTACTTAGACGTTTGGATCTTCGTTTTGCCGTCCTTCATTTAAAGGACGCCGGACGACCAGAGCAGAGTTCACTTTTGGCTATTCAAGACCTTTTTTTTAATTATCTCAACTGTTTCTGTAGTCTTTTATGTTTTAAATTTTGTATTTTTCATTTCCGTTTCCCCTAAATTCTAAAATTGAGTCATTAGTCATTAGTCATCATTAGTAGCTCATCTTGCTATATTTTTTTTTTTTTCCTTCAGTTGATGGCTTCGTGCGATTAGCACATTTAGCCAGTGTCAAAGTAATTTTTCTTACAAGTAATACATAAATATACAAATCCTTCCAGTAGGTACATAATGATGATGAATGATAATACAAATGAGAAGTGAGAAATGATATACCCCCCAACCCCTCGAGTATCTAAGTAAAGATGTGGGGCTTTACTAAGTCCTCGGGCAGACTTCTTGAGAGAATTTGAAAAGTGAAGTTGCACTGTTTTGTTTCATTTGCCAACACTCATGCACACTCACGAACACTTAACGGTTGATAATCCACCATTATTAAACATTAATATTCGACATAACACAAATTTTAGAAAATAAAACAAAATCGCAGACATGACTCTTCACTTTCCCGCCAAGAAGTCTCCTTGCTATATTTTTCCAGGCGTTTCGGCATTTTTTTTTTTAAATTTTATACCTAGCACGGCAAATGACTATACCACCTGATGTTAAGTGGAAATGGAGTCCAGACGCGAAGACAACTGGTGCTGCGTGAAAACAACGCAGCGTCAGTCAACCTCACTCTGCCGGCCCACAAGGTGCTTCTTCACGCCTCGTTTGAAGGACCCCATATCATAGGAAGGAGGGAAAACGTGTGGTGTTTTTATAATGTAACACCTAGTTATATAATGTTTTTAAAGAAGTAATATCCTGTAGGTACTTGTGTACCTACCGTAAGCGCGCGCGCGTCCGGTTTTGCGTTACTTTTTTTTTTTTTATTAAATACTCACTAACATTTATTTCGGAAAATATGTTTAATTTTTTTTTAATATGTCATTTTACTAATTTGCTGAATTATGGTATTCTGAACAGTGTCAACCATTATTCTGTTTTTCTAACATATTTTATTTTCTTTGTCTTCTCTTATTTTGAAGTATACTAAATTATATCGTTTATCTTTTTTTCTTGCTAACGGGTTAGACCGTTAGCAGGTTTCCTGTGTTAATATTATTAGAACGTTATAGTATGTGCCTCTATGCAAAACACGTAATTCGGCACTCATGTAATATTCAGGGTTTCAAGAGTATTCAGAGATACGGTTCATTGGGCAATAATATTCCTTTGATGGCTTTACAGGGTTACCGCGTCGCTGGCGTCATGTAAACGTATTCCGTTTGGCTGAATGATTTCCGTGCGTTTGGGACGCTCGCTGGCAAAACAGCTTTACCTACATACCTACCACTACCTAGATCAGGGATGGGCAAACTTTTTCATTCGCGTGACAATATTTACTATCAAAATCTATGGCGGGCCAGGCTATTGAATTTTTTTTTCAATAAATAAATGCCTATATTTTTTTACGAAATAAAAATATTGTTAGGTATGCATTTTCTGAAACACACACGCACTTGCAAGTGCCGGGCCGGACTTCGATCATTCACGGGCCGGAGATGGCACGCGGGCCGTAGTTTGCCCATCCCTGACCTAGATGCTGAAATACTGTAGCCGAAGTACCTAGGTAGTCACAATTATTCTGTGGTAGGATCTAGGCGTTGGGTAAACTTTTGTAAATTGGGTGAAGTAAAACGATCAAGCAACGGTGCAGACTAACTACAGATAGACGCGGTGTGAATAGTTTAACTAAGTATGACATTTTAAGTAGGTACCTAAGTAAATAGTTTATACTGTCCCAATGCTGGGCAAAGGCCTCACCACACCCACCACCACACCCTTTGTCCGACCTGGGAATCGAAGCCAGGTAAGAACAGGACAGGTGGAGAGATAAGAAAAAATGAACGAGCCTGACAGTAGATGTGTAACATTTGACATCTCACCTTAGTAATAAGCAATAGTATGTTCTGAAAATTATCAATGATCTTATCTGATAGTTTCGAGAAAATAGATCGTAATGTCAACCTCAAATATCACAAACACAGTAAGTTGGACTTACTGCGTTCATAATCGTTGGAATCATTCATCTAAGGGCTATGTTATGTATTATGCTTATGCATACTCATGGCTAAACTATGGAGTGATCCTCTGGGGGAAATAAGTAGTACAGACTCGCCTACCATTTTTATTTTACAAAAAAAGTTAATAAGAATACCTACTACTTAGATAACATAAGAAATTCCGAAAGTTGCAAACCTCTCTTCAAAAAATATGAAATCCTTACTTTACCTGTTACCGTGTATTTACTTGGAAATATGCATTTTTGTCCGCCAACATCCGGATTATACACCAAACGCACTAATAAAATATATTATAACACTAATAATATAACTAATGTTACCCACTTCACGGTCACATGGGTGCCATGGTTTTAGTGTTGCAAAATAATCGGATATCGATTAATCGATTGTGTTTACCCAGAATCACTCGTACTATTAACATTGATAGTATCGATTATATCGAGAATATCGATACTATCGATAGTCCAATCGATTGTATGGGTGATTTTGGGGCCCATCTAATAATCGATTAATAATCGATGTTCGATCGATTATGCGGCAACACTACATGGTTTTATTTACTATCGGTATTCATTCGATTACGTTTGCCACATGGATGGCAACTACCTTAAATATTGGAAATAGCACATTCTGTGTAAAGGAGACTGCTTTATTTTCAAAAACAATATTCTGCATTTATGGATTTTTGAAAAATCGCTTGTCTTATGCGGGACTCGAACCAGTCAAATGCGAATCTCTAAATAACAAACACAATCAAAATAACGGAAGGCCATGAAAACTAATAATTACCTTAAAAATATAAAAGAACCTACGAAAGTGTATGCGAATTAAACGTTGAAGTCCATGCAGCTATCACTAATTCACCACAATTCACTGCGAAGAGCTAGTACGTAAAGTCGTTTCCTCAAAAGAATAAATTTATGCATACGAGAAAATGATGCTCAATTTGAACAACTGATTTAATTAGTTAGCAAGGTTTTAGTAAGTTTATTAAATGAATACTGTTTTCTTTGTCTTTTAATTAGTTCTCACGGTCTTTATTTAATGCATGGTACTTATGTGTTGTAAACGATCAATATGAAAGACCCTTTCGATCTGCATCATCATAAAATACGGCATGTTATTTTTACCACATTTGATCGGTTTGATTCCCGGTTAAGACAGACGATGTTTCAAAAATCCTTGCAGTATTTATTATTCTCTTAAAAAAAAAGTAAGTCTCCATTGCGTACAATTTGCTATTTCTATTAATTAAAGTAGTTGCGGAGCATTTCACGTGACCGCGACCGGTGAAAACTAAATTAAAAGGTTATTGTTAGTTTTCATGGCCTTCCGTTATTTTGATTGTGTTTGTTATTTAGAGAAAAATGAACCTTATCAGTAACCCTTTCGATCTGCATCATAAAATACGGCATGTTATTTTTGTCGCATTTGACTGGTTCGAGTCCCAGCTAGACAAGAGATTTTTCAAAAATCCTTAAATGCAGAATTTACACAGAATGTGCTATTTCCAATATTTAAGGTAGGTACTTAGTTGCCATCCATGTGGCATTCGATCTTTCCATCCTGTATATAAAAATCAATTACTGAAAACTGAAAATACTAAAAACGACAATTTAATTTTCCAATACAAAATGTTCCACGATTTGTTTGTTTTGTCGTCATAGAAACTGTCAAAATGGTACGAAGGACGCCGGGTTAGCTCTCGGAACAATAACTAAAGCTAAGTTATAATTCTGAGGATCAGCTAGTACTTAACTATGATATAAAAGTTTGTCGCGAGATTTACTTGTTTAGATAAACAAGTAAATTATATAACTTGATGTGATTGATTTTAACTATTAAAATTTTCAATCTTAGATTTAAGAAATTAAGTACTTACTCGTATTATGTAGATACTTCTTTAACCTTTTCGCCCAACTATCCTGCACGCGATGTCCCGCTGTACGCCAACGTATAAATGTATTTTAATAAAATAGGTACAAAGACTAGAAGTGCTGGCGTGGACGGCACGAAAATCTCGAACTTCTATAGAAGTTGTTGGCGGTAAAAAGGTTAATAATACGAGTATGTACTTAAATCTCGCGACAACCTTTTATATCATATAAATTGTGTAATGTAATGACGTTATAAGTTGATAGTAAAAGATTTAAAGTAACAGTTTATTTTTTATCTTTTTAGCGTATTTAAATATAGGCTTGTTTTTAAAAAAAACCTTTTTCGTCACAAGCAAGTTGAGATAACCAGTTTCCGAGGAATTGATCAGAGGTTTGATAAAAGTGCGCTTCCATCTTCGGTATTACCGTCACTGAACATCAGGATGCGAGTTTTATTAGCTATACGATCACGTAACGAAGACAAGATTTTTATGGCAATTTTTTGACTCTCGTATTTATGTTAATAGAAGGCTCTGCTTCAATGTCACACAAATTCTTTTTCGATGTCACGTGATTGAATGGTGAATGAAACTCGCACTTGACACACAGCAGGGGGGATTACACCAAGTGCTCCCCATACCTTCATCACGACCAGCTAATTTTATGTCCCCACTACTGGGCACGAGTCTTCCCTACGGATGGATAGGGAGAACGGGCCATAAACCACCACGCGGGCCCAGTGCGGATTGGTGTTAATCTAATAAATATAGAAATACTTACTGTTAATCTTATTGGACTTACTTACTTCCTGTTAATCTTAGGAACCACTGGACGGATTTTGATGCGGTTTTTTTTAATAGATAGTGCGTCTCACGAGGGAGGTTTAATAAAAATTAATGACAAACTATCATACAGAAGGATCTTGAGCGGGAACTCTTCAACCAGCTATCTAGATAGCATGATGAGATGCGTGTAAAATCTATTCATTACCAGGTCATCTTTATGTCCTCATTGCTGGGGCACGAGCCTTCCCTATGGATGGATAGGGAGAACGGGCCAGAAACCACCACGCGGGTCTAGTGCGGATTGGTTGTTGTTAACGACTGCAAATACAGCCGAACTCTACGGCTTTACGTGCCTTCCGAAGCACGAAGGAGCTCGAGATGATAACTTTTTGGTCACCCACCGATGGCTGGCTTTGCGAAGGTTGCTTAACTTAAGCAATTTCAGACCGGGCGCCGCGAACCACGGCCCCAATTCTAGCCATAGTAAAAAAAAACGAATTTACGTTTTTGTATACAATACAGTCAACTTTTCAACAAAAGATATTTTACTACCTATTTGTAATAACTTTTTAAACTGTCTTGGTCACTTGTAGTAACATAAAAATAATAATAATGACCATGTTTTTTTGTTGTCCATTCATCCGTGATCAAAATCATGACACAAACGCCAAATATCGGATACTTACAAACAACAAAAAGCAAGGAATAAACTCGTTAATTTATTATTCTAATTTACTATAATATTTAACGATATCTGCATAGATATATTTATAACCAATGATGTGTATTAGTCTACCTACACTATCAAAACGGTTGGATTACGTAGGTACAAAAATACTCTGTATTCGCTGTTTATGCAATTCCACGAATCATATAGGTATCTGAGCGCGATCAGAACTTCCGTGCTTTCCTAAATATAGATCAAGCTAGATAGATTCCACGAAACGAAATGTTTTTATAAGGTCCCACATTCTCTGAACGCAAACAGAAAATAATGAGACTACAGGAGGTAAGCTTCGTACAAACGAGTAACGGCCAACGCTTACATAGACTCGGATACAACGCATGTATACCATCAGGCAGGTTAGTGGCCAAATGTTGACCAAATGCTTCAGATAGCATGCATTAAAAAAAACGAGCGAGCCTTACAGTAGATAGTCGCATAAATTATGTGTAACATTTGATATCTCACCTTAGTAATAATACTATTATGTATTAAGCAATTTTAACATTATATTCTGAAAAAAATGGGTATTACATCATTTTATAACTACCTATAAAATAAATGCAGTAAATACCTACTTATTATAAGACATTTGACATATCAAAATGACCTTTGATAGTCAAATGTCAAATGACACAAAATGTCACTTATAATAATAATATGTATGTATGACCATAACAACGATTTTAAATTTACAAAATGGCGCGCGCTTGCGCGCTTCCCCGACTTCCTGTCACACTGTTACACCTACTTCCGTCACATTTCACGAAATCACTCCCACAAATTGTATATTGTATAGAAGGCGAGCGGAAAGATGTTACACATCAAAAGAAAAATGACAACCTCTCACGGACATGGAATCTTGAAACAGCTGAGACTGTTCCGAGCTGTTCCGAGATCCGGGTCCGTGCAAGTGGTCTATGTGTGTCCCTTGTGCTTCCGCAAGAAGGTTGTCTGTCGCTCTACTTTATGACCTAACTGTTGGTGGGGGGTGTCAGTATAATAAAGTCATGTGCAGCGGGGTTGCCCCGAGCTGTTCCGAGATCCGGGTCCGTGCAAGTGGTCTATGTGTGTCCCTTGTGCTTGCACAAGGTTGTCTGACACTTACTTTATGACCTAACGGTTGGTGGGCGGTGTCAGTATAATAAGTCATGTGCAGCGAGGTTGTCCCGAGCTGTTTCGAGATCCGGATCTTCTGGGTCTTATTATTTTGAGACGCAAAGAAATATTGCCTACATTGATTTTGATAGTAAACAAAACACTATTGAACCATTGGGTCATTCTTAATCATCCTTTTTTTTATCAGTTGATAACGCCTTCCGCGTGAAACTGGGTCCACGGAAATGGTTATGTGGGTCTCCTCCAGACTCCCAGTCCCTAATAGCTTGGCATTGAAGGGTAAAGGGATGAGAGGGAGGCCAACTAAAAGCTCAAACACTTCCCGTCTTGCCCCAGGGTAATACGGAACAGCGCCGGCCTTAAGGTAGAGCGAGTAGAGTCGTCGCTTTAGGCGCCAGATGGCACAGGGCGCCAAAATGCCAAATGCGAAAAACCACACCGTCAGATAGGTAATGTGAAAGTTTATAATGTTAAAATGTGTATACATGTATACATACACACATACATGTATACATGTGTATACATGTTATAGCGTTGACCAAAGGGTGCTAAAATAAAATCTCTCTCTACCTTAAGCAAGGGCTGGGGCCAGCGCTAATCCGCAACCAAACTAGGCAATCACCGCAGTTTACTATAGCAGTAGCCAGCTAGAGGGAGCACTCCCGAGGAAGTTTGGGCATACTCAAAGGTCCATGAGACTCGACAACTAATGTTATCCCAACATGAGATTCCTGGCATATGAAAGCATCGGCAGCCGAACGGATAGACGGTTAGGTTGAATGTGAGAAATCTTGGAAGGCGACGCACCGCTAAACAATTAATCTAATATATATAATATAATACGGGGCGCAAACGCTCCGTGCGTTTGCGCCCCGTACCATAAGAAGAACTGTTTTTGTTCCTTCAAATTAAAACTACAAATTATTAAAAAAAAAATGAACTAGCTTATGTGTGTTAAGACTAATTTACTTAGAAAATTTAGATTCTTAAATCGGTCTGGTTTGCCTGTAAAATGCAAATCTATGTTTTGAAAGAGGTTACTTTGATATTTTTTTCTGTTATAAAAGTTGACAAATCATGTTTCTGCAACTAGTAGTAAAATGAAGTCAATTAAATGAAAAATCATATCATCAAATATCACTTTCAAATGTTTTGTAATTGTTAGGAAAAATCAAGATTCCCGCCACGTAAATTTCCAATGCGTCGCCTTAAACCTCAGCTCCAATAAGAATACTGACGTGAATACAGCTTTCTGGGTGGGTTAACATTGTTTGGCATTGTATAATAAAGTTTAAAAAAATTAACCTTTCCGAACAAACAAATAGGAAGTTATTTAATAAAATGCAAGAAGCTCAATGCCGAAGCAGCTTGCGTACATAGCACAACTTTCGCTATGCCTGGTCACCAGACGGGTTACCCAATCAAACCTCAATAGTCTCATAGCTTTAGTAGGCATGTTAAACTGCTGGCCCAGGTTGTTGTGGCACGATGGCAGTCATAGAAACCCACTAATCTGCATGTGCCAGCGAGGTGGGTGGCCCAATATGTACAAGTGCTATTGATCATAAGGGAAGGCCTGTGAAGTAGCAATAGTATTGAGTAGAGGCAATAAGAAGGTAGAAGTGTAATTCCTCTGAACTCCTAACTAGTAAAAACAAAATTAACTTAATTGCCATTTTTATTACTATTTAATTCACAATATCTTTCATGACTTAAATATAAATTCTTTATAATGTTTCAGCTCTTGCACACTTTCTAAAATGTCATCTATGGCCCTGTGTTTAAATCTTTTGTGAGGTACACCATAATACTCTTTTTGGTACCACCTCTTTGCCAACTCTTTAATTGAACTAACATCAATAATTCTGTAGTGCATAAAGGAGTTCAACTTGGGCATGTACTTCATAATGAATAAACGATCCATATAAATACTGTTGCCTGCCATAGGGCATTTTTGGCTAGGAACATGTTGACTAACAAAGTCCAAAACCTGTTTCTCGGCTGCCTCAACAGTTATTTGAGAGTTCTTGCTAGCCTCCGTCAATCCACTCTGAAATAAATAAATAAAATATCACTTTGATCCATAAATCATCGAAATATACAGTGTTCTGTTCGTACATGTGTGCGCAAAAATTAAATGTAGGTGATGCCCACAATTTGCATGCTATAAATCCTAGGGGAGGAAAACAAGCCTGCAAAATTCTTGTAGTTAATACTTTACAATATTAACAATTCCACTGTCAATAACATATAACAATGGTTAAATCAATTGTTAGCGATCGGAGACCTGTCGTTCGAAAGTGGAGGGGTTATAAAAGTTATGATTATGAATAACAATTTTCTAAACACTGTTGTGAACTGAGTCTGTAGGAATTAAAGAAATAAAAATTCGGATATAATTTTAGCCGAGCCAACATAGATCCATTATAAAACCATTTGGCAAAGCTGCTGTTGGAAAATGCTATTGTTACTATCATTAAATTGCATTAAATACCTATATCTATTTCAAGAGTATGTAGAAATGTAAAATAATAATACCTCACCATGCTGAGCTATACACCAAGAATTCATGTTGTTTAATATAGTACTGGGTTGATGAATAACTAAGCTAGGCCCTGTAGCCACGACGTTCAGATTCTCATCAGTCACCAAGCATGCAATTTCAAGGATATGGTCTTTGTCAACATCCAGTCCGGTCATTTCTAAGTCGATCCATACCATTCGTTTGCCGGCTTTTTTATTAGAAAGCATGTCTACTTTTAAACAATCTGTAAAACAAAACAAGGAATTGGTCATTTTCAAATAGAACCATCAAAGCTAATGTAATCAATCAAAACAATAAACTTGATCACTAACCAGTAGACGTAAATCGAAATAATGATTTAGCAATATTATAAAATCGGCAGTTAATATTCATTTAAAGATTATATTAAACAATTTTCTTTAAGTCATTAATTCACATTTCACTGGAGTTACTGACAGATTAGTGTTGTGTAGTACGCGTACTAAGTACTAATAGGTAACGATACTCGGCACTGTACGAAAAGAAACGTTACCGAACGCAAGCTCTGACAGTCGGACTATTAGTACACCGGCTCCCGCTAGTCGCTACACTCAACTCAAAATGCTTATGTTGCTTGTCCGAATTACTCCAAATGTCCGAGCGAAGGAACAAACGTACTGTATGTACGAGAGAGCGAGATAGTTGTTGCAATCGCTATCGAATACACACACATTATGCGAGATAGCAAATAAATCGTATACGCCGACCGTGCGTTTTATTGATAGAAAATCTTGCTCAACTGTATTTAGCGCTAAGATTACTGAAATTGTTCAAAAACCACACCACCACTCGCTCACACTACACACTAGCTTTCGCGCGATCGCGCTTTGTTAAAGTGCCCTGACGTGATTGAGTATTTGAGTCTGTGCGTAATAACGTCTAATATTTATTGACGTAATAACGTCTTTACCCAGTTCAAACATACACTTAAATAATTTTAAAATGGTTTTGAAAAAAAGTGGCTTGCCAAAGCAAAAAACAGTTTTAAAGCTATTTAGTTGGCTGATAAGATAACAGTGCCAAAATAGATTAAAACAGCAGTGAGTCTATAAGGGTTGCGCACTGACCTCTACCTATATTATACATTACAGTGTACTTACAGAGGTCAGCGGTATAGATAGGTAACGACTTTATTTCCGTGTACTGTTAGGTACTATTAGTACTAATAAGGTGTACTAGTACTTTACTCGGACTGTACTAGTACAGTACTAAACCGAAAAGTGTCCGAATAAGCACAAGACTATGACAGATGCTAGCCAGGGTTGCCAACACAATACCACAAATAGGTGCTAAATGACATCTGAAAAAGTGCTAGATAAACATGGATTTTCAAAAATAGTGCTAGTTTTTTTGGACTTTAAATAAAATAATGATATAATTTATAATTAATAAAATGACATAATGTAAAATGAAAAAAAAACGACGGGTTGCACTCCGGGAGTGCCGGCAGAAGTGAAAACTTGAATATTAATGTTGTGCATTTTTGATATTTTGGAATGGTTTGGGAATAATTTTGCACGAATTACTTCAGATATCAGTATAAAAGTACTTACTTTCATTTATGTGGTAGAATACAATATTTATTTAATGCGCTATCGTACACAAACATGACAATTTATATTACATTAAAAAGCACACGAACATTCGCGCAAGCGCCCTGCGCCGCCTAAACGAAACAGAAGGCATACATTTTCGCCGCGCTGTAGAAAGAGAGGGGGATACTTCCAATCCTACGCCGCGCCGGCTGTCATCCGTCTTACGAATTTTCGATCAGGCCACGTGTCCTGACGGTCACGTGTCCTGACGCGAATTTAAAAAATTTTACCCATTACAAAAAAAAGTGTACAACGCCGCTAAAGAAGTTTTCACTTCAAAAATTATAATCAAAATGTAGCAGTATAATTATTTTAAATCTATATCCAGTCATCTTCAAAATATATATATATATATATATATATATATATATATATATATATATATATATATATATATATATATGCAATATATGCAAAAGTGATGTTCCTGTGTTTTGAATGTGCAAGTAGTTATACCAAATAAAGATTTTTTCTATTTCTATTTCTATTTCTTCACTGTCATCTTTATCCGCTGCCGTGTTTTCTTCTCCTTGTACTGCCGCCGTTGAAGTGGATGGTTGTTCACGATGACTTTCAGCCGACTTTTTTAATTGAAATGTGTACATTTCTTTTTTGCCTATTTTATTAATAATATCTCGGGGAAATCACTTGCCCATAGAAGTCTCACTCAAGTGTCTCCTGGCGTAAGATGCAAAATAGTTTTTGGACACCCAAGTGTCTCCTGACGTTTGAGTGGATGAGTACCTATTATTTAGTGCTAGATTTAGTGCTAGGTGCTGTATGCTGATGTTTCGTGCTGGACTCATGAAAATAGTGCTAAATCTAGCACCGAAAGTGCTAAGTTGGCAACACGATGAGAGGTGCCGAGGTGCGTGAGTGTGTGACGTTATGGCAACGACGAGGCGTACAAATTATGGTGGCACTTCACATGGCTATTTGTATTCGCGTATTTGCCATATTTGGCAAATAACTGCCATGTGTGGATGATATGTGTGACAAATATTTGTCTCATTTGCCTATTCGACAAACACGGCAAATACCAAATACACGTTTCCGTGCGCTTGTCGGTTTTTGGACACACATCAAAGGGGTCAAATAGGCAAATAAGCAAAGAAACCGTCCACACAATGGCCATGTTCAGAAGCGCGCGCGCCGTCGAACTGTAGGGACACGTTCGTTGCAAATTGAGGAACAAGTGTTGAGAATGAATTGGGACAACGCAACAGTGTTAAAATTCTTGGAATTGTATTAAATTAATTCCTGTATGGGACCCTCTAAATGACTACCATAAAAATAACATGCATTCAAATAGTAAAATCCTGCAGCAAGTTGAAATACGTCCATGTTGGTGGTATTTGTATTCGCGTATTTGCCATATTTGGCAAATAATTGCCATGTGTGGACGGTCGTATTTGTTGGTATTTGCCATATTTCAAATATGTCAAATATTTGACAAATACAAAGAACACCAAATAACAAATACGAATAGCCATGTGAAGTGCCACCATTACAGTTGAACGCGTTAGAGAAAATTGGTGAATCTTTGTCGTATGTACCACCAAAAAGTTGGGATCCCCCTTCTTACAACATGAGATCCTTTAAACGAGTTAAGAAGAAGCCGCTAGCGCGTTAGCAGGGTAGGAGGTAGAATGACCAGTGTTGTGGCACAATCCTGCCCCACGACTCTGCTTATGCTTAATATCAAGTAGATCAGAGTCAAATGCCAACCCTTATTTTAAAAAATCTACGATTTTGCTATCCACTTTATTATTATGAATACAAAAGTCCGTGTGTTCGTCTATTAACTCTCATCTCTTCATGCATTTACCACTGAACCGATATAAATTGTAAGAGACAGTACTTTTATTCGTGATGAAACACGTGGTTGCCGAGTATTTGTGACTTACTCTCCATTTTTTCTCACAAATTAGCTGGTAATGGTATTGTAATATAATTTGACATAAAAGTACTTACTTATCAGATTCTATTAATACTGCACTAAGACAAATAATCAAGTCATTAAGACAAATAATCAAGTCATCAATAATATAGTAATTACTGAAAACATCCAATACTTTCAAATTTTTTGGATGGTTCCGGAATACTTCCAAAATTTTCCTAAAAACTTCCAAAGTTTCGGAAAGTTTTGAGAAATTTTCATCGCTAGTACTCTTGTGCCTTCGTTTTTGCCCATAATGTTTTATGATTTTACCCTGCAACAAGATGACCACAAGACGTTCAATAGAGGCACAGAAGAAAGATAAAGGTAGAGGTGTGTGTATCACTTCGCTGCGTGCGTGCGTGCCTAAACAAAGTTTCCAGTAGGTTGCAGTCTTAGAGCATTGGTTTAATGCTCTAAGGTTGCAGTAGATACATTGCCTTTTAGTTTTAAAGTAGGTTCGGCTTGCGAAGCACAGACCAATGAGAGATTGTTGCGAAGAATTGGAGATGACTGGAGATGACCATCGTCTTTGTTTTGTTGGCCTTAATGGAGAGTCCCATAGCTTCACTTGCAGCGGATACATTTGTTAGTAGGTCTTGTAGGCCTGCTTCTGAGGTACTATTATTATTAGTAGGTACTAAAACTTTACGAGGGACTGTTAGCTTTTTTTATTCGTCGTATATCATATAGTATATTTTATAATATTGTATATACAGGGTTACTGGGAACTCGACAACTTCCTTGCAGGAGGTGATAGGCGGCCTAAAATGTGACAAATAACCTCCCATATGTATGGCCAAAAACAAAAAGTTTTCGAATTAATTTAATCAGATGAAACAAACATTTTCATCAAGAATTACAAAAACCGAAATGAGGAAGAGGATCCGGACTTGCATTCGAAATTAAGGGTGACACAATGAGTAAGATGTTTAAAAAAATTTAAACGATTTGACGTCATTTATTGCGAAAACTAATTTTTACTTAACCTCTTTGTGTGCATTCTGTTATGTTTTTCTTTAATCACTTCTTAGTTAAAGTTAATTATGTTGGCCGAAGTTTTGTTAATAACTTGTACGACTAGTCACATAGTATTTTTTTGAGCTAGACAACACTTTATGAAAAGAAATGTAAAAATAATATTATTATTTTTTAAAATTTTTGTTGTAATTTCAAAATGTTTAGTATTTTGACATGTTTTAGTGCTACCTCAGCTGTGTTAGGATGTCAGCTAAAATTAAAATTAAAATTAATCCATGCATCAATTATGTTTTGATCAATGTTTCAAATTTAAAATTTTAAGTTAAGTGCTAAAATTTGTAAATTTTTTAAAAAACACAAAAAGGTAAATTATTTCGAAAACTATTAGTTTTCGGCCATACACATGAGGAGTTACATTTGTCACATTTTAGGCCGCCTATCAGTCTATCACCTCCTGTAAGGAAGTTGTCGAGTTTCCAGTAACCCTGTATAGTATATCATATCGGGAAGCCGCTGGCAGGCATGCACAGGCATAGTTTGAAGTAGATCGCAATTTCGATTTGTTTAAAAATAACTACCTCTTTGATATCAGTAAAACTACAAGCTCCGTAATAATGGTGAAACGCAACAGTAATAATTGTTGTGTGGAAGGCTGTCGAAATAAACAGAAATATTCGAAGTTATTTATTCTGTGCTTATAGGTAGGTATGTATTTAGTGGTCAGTTTATTCTTAGGTACTTGTCTTATTTGCTAAACAATCTTTACCCAACTATTTACTTATTGAAATAATAATTTGGTAGGTACCCACTTACATACCTACTTACGAAACTGTTTACTAAATTACTAAATAGGATAAGTAGGTACCTAAGGATAAACAACTAAGTAGGTACCTACCTATCTAGTATCTTTACTTTAGGATAGGTACCTTCCTGCTAGTTCCTACGTTAACTACCAAAACCAAAAGTTGACTTTTATTATCTTTATGCCTCCCGCATATTTACGTACCTAGGTACCTACCTAGTTAGATAATTAAATATTATAGTACTTATAGCTAGTTTGTTATGTAGGTACCTACTTACTTACAAGTTCTGTTTACAAGATCAAGTTTAGCTTTGATAAGTACTTATAGGCAGGTTGGTTAGTGTACCTATTTCTGTTTTTGGTAGTTGTTTTCTGTTTTTGGTAGTTGTACAGTCGACGGCACATGATATATATTTATACAAAATAGTATAAATATATATCATGTGCCGTCGCCTTGACAACAACAGTTGAACTACCTACGAAAATATCTTTTCTAACGGCAACGCAACGGTAAGGCGGCATAAAGACAGCCTCAAAGTCAACATATAGGTAGTCTGATGCGGCGTTGACTGTACTTACATAGGTACCTAAAGTCTAATCATTAATTCACTGGAGTAATGTGACGTTTACGGTGTTCCCAGTTTCTGATGAACAGAAAATAGTGTTGTGACAAGAAGATTGACATCAATTACTCACTCATTCATTATCATTACAGTAAATAAAATGAGTAATGTGATTTGATTCAGGATCAAATCACATTACTCATTTTATTTACTTTATTATGAAATCTCTTAGACCAGTTTTGTTTAATCGATATAAAAATATTAGCATTGGTACATTTAAAGGCCAATAAATGATAACTTTGAAATGGCGAATTACATACTCGAATTATATAAAATTAAACAAAAATGCAATGGATATATTTTTATTCGTCATCGTCAGACATAGAGATGAGTCGTTCATGAATGAATCCTTCAATTGGACTAGTCCACTTAGCAAGTATATCATTTAGTTCACACTTTACTGAAGGAGAGTAAAGCGAACAGATAGATTACGAACAGCGCGTGCGGAAACGAGACAGTTGCACCGGTCGGAGTCGGAGTCTGCCCACACTCAATTTGACGTCTTAGGGTATGAAACATTATTATTTTAATGACTTATTTTTACTTGATTATTAGTTGACGGCGTAATTTGTTTACGTTTTGAAATTTGATTTTGTTGTCTATTATTCTAGTCTACGTCAAAATAGGTATGAGCGCGATCCATGCTGCATGCGATAATAACATTGTTTAGTTTTAATAATTGTACTGTTTGACGATGCTTGCTGATAGTAATTGTAAATAGTTGATGTTTTAGTTGTCGTAAAAGTAACCCATGTGAAAATTCACTCGGAGACAGAGAAAGTGCTATGTGAGAAAGTGATAAAAAATGGTTTTAGAACGGGTCAGATTGATTTTACATTTTGGAACAGGATCGAGTGATTGTTGACGTAAAACGGTACTATATTGTTGAGGTTATCTCCATTTCAACATTATTAATTTATAGTATTCTGTTTTGTCTTAATTGTTATGCAGTAAATGGTACTCCTACACAGTGGTTAAATCTGTATTTTTCTTTCAAAAAGATGGATGATGTAAAAATAATGCAATAATTAAAATACTTCCAAAATTTTCGAATAATAACAGCTCCCAAAGCAAAACAAACACTGACAACTAAACTGTCAGGTGAAATTTCTCGGTACAAAAAGACATTCATATACCTACTTATATTATAATTAATTAAGTACCTTTTTTATAATATACGTTCCTACTGACTTTTTGTGAGTGATCTGAATGACAATGAACGAAACGCATCACTAGTACAATAAATGTGGCAACATAATTTTACAATGTGACATTAGCATCTGTCAGTTTACTTCAGTGAATTAATGATTAGACTATAGCCTAGGTTTATTTGAAACGTAATTTGTTCAAATTTAAGTACAGTAGACATTATAAACACAATAACTTGTAATAAATTAAGTAGGTATTCAGATTAATTATTATTTAAAAGAAGACAACCCTGAAGTCGTTAGAAAAGATAAGAGCTACTCGATAGAAAGAGAGGCAACTTCTAGGTGAATATAACTGTAGGTTAGGGAGCAGTGTGCGACCTGAATTGCACTTTATTGTGTCCTAGCAAGAGTCGCTATTTATTTAAATGACTTTGCGGAGTGCACCTTCTGGTACTATTATTTATTCTGTGCCGCTGGACTGGATGCGAGCAGCACAAAACCGGTCGTTGTGGAGATATTTGGGGGGACCTTTGTCTAACAGTGGACGTCTTTTGGCTGAGATGATGATGATGAATATGATATCATATAGTATTTTTTATTTATTTATTTCTCGTAGCAGACGGTAAACTAACGTGGGGCGCGTTTTCGCCATTGTCTCTTGGTAGGTCCTCCATAGTCTCAATTAAACAACACACTACTTAATTTTACACACACAGTTTAATTATTCTAATAATAGTTTACATTAGTCACTTAAATAACAGCTATTAACTCACTAACTAATTTTAATGTCTCTTCCTATAATTAATCACTATTGTACACTGATAGTCTATTCTAAGTGAACTTAGCAGTTTCGATGCGCGCCGCGTGTGTGGACCGCGAGAGGGTCTCAGATTCAATGCCCGGGCGGCCGCGATTGACTCTACTCACGAGTGATGTGCGATGCTAGCACAACCACACGGTGTTCACAGTATTAACAGTTTGACCAATCAGGAACCTTATTTCCATAAACAATGACTGAAGCTTAATATCTACGTATCGCCTATCGCTAAGAATTCGCTTGCGACGACACGGCCAGACTGACAGGTCACACGTCCTCGTGTGTCCCTGAAACAAATGTCATACTTGGAGTAAACGGTAGCGCTCGGCTTAACCTGACTACAAGGGTAAGGGTAAACAGATAACAAAGCAGAGTAAAAACAAGAAAATGAATGCTTCAATCTTCCAACCATCATTCAGTAAATGCCTCATAGTAAAGTCAAATTTGATTCAATCAAGTGTAGCTTTAACAAATCACAAAGTCGCTCACACATAAACATAGCTCAGGTGTCACACAGACAAATCAGTGAGTGGTCACACAGACCCAGTAGGTGGTCACACAGACCCAGTATGTGGTCACACAGACCCAGGTCAAGTCACACAGACAAGACAGTAAGCGGTCACACAGACCCACATGTACAATACACAGCCTCAGGTCACCCCACATCTCCAGCCGCGCATCGCGCCCTGTTCAATTCAAGTCATGAATTGCAGTTACGACTACAACTGTAGCATGTGTGCGACAGAGACAAGGTCGCCGTGCTATGTGTGTAACGTTATCAAACTTAAGCAGAAGTGCCTTCATCAGGTCTTTCTTCATCAGATTCTAATTCAGGTGGTAAATTACTCTGAGGCATTTTTCGAAGACGATCGTGTGCGTACTTGTAAGTTCTGTTGCTTGACAATGATTTCAGAGTATAACGATCGCCATCGAGTACTTCGATTACTTTAAAGGGTCCTTTATATTTAGGATCTAACTTAGTTTGGTTTCTCTCTTCATTTTGAAGGAGGACAAGATCTCCAACATCAAACTTTACTAATTTAGCCTTATTTTTATCAAAACGTGACCTTTCATAACTGGCATTTCGTTCGATATTGTGGGCTGCTTGTTCTCTCGTATGAATTAAGTCTACTTCAATTTCAGTATCATTGAAAGTCAAAAGATTAAGTGGCCTTGCTACACGTCCGATCATAAGCTCTAAAGGGCTCGTTTTTGTTACTCGGTTAACAGTGCAGTTTATCGCTAACTGAACCTCTTCAAGAGCATCTTGCCACGATCTGTCCGATGTCTCGACCGCAGTGAGCATCCCCTTAAGCGTGCTCATTACGCGCTCAACCTGGCCGTTTGCGCGACTCGAACCAGTAGCAATAAGATGCAGGTGAATATTATGCAATTCGCAGTATTCTTTGAAATCTTTGCTCGCAAAACAACGACCTTGGTCTGCTATTACTCGTGACGGCGCACCAAAGAGAGCAACACTCGACTTAAGTGCTCTTATAGCACTAGGCGTATCTATGCGGAGTGTGTGATACAAAAGTACGAACTTTGTGAACGCGTCTATAAGTACTATGACGTATTCTTTCTGATCGTTCTTACCGCTTAACTTCCCGGATATATCGACGTGTACAGTATGCCATGGAACAGTAATTTTTGGTATTGGATGAAGCTCTGCTTGCACTCGACCGGAGTGTGATTTAGAAACTTTGCATGTAATGCAGTTATCTACAAACTTGCGTACATACTTAGCCATACCATCAAACCAGTAGTGTTCGTACATCTTTTCTAAAGTTTTGTCTGCCCCTAGATGCATTACTGATTCATGCACGTGATTAATAACCGCCCAACGAAAAGCGCGCGGTACTATCGGTAAACAACGCGTGCGGTTATTTCTCTGAACACAACGATGCAAAACACCTTTTCGGGTTGAGACCCGACTCATACGTTTTGGCAATGTCTGCAGGGAGTTCATTTTCTTTTAGCTTTACGACGATAGTTTGAATTTCATTATCACGCAACTGCTCAGCTAAAAGCCAATTCTCAGAAAGTGTACTAAGATCAATCCGTCTTTGTTCTACCTTATCGGTGACTACAGTCAACGCGGCGTCGGTTTTAAGTGATTCGGGTATAGGGTTACGAGATAAGAAATCTACGTGAGCCATACGCTTGCCCTCTCTATAAACAATCTCAATTTCGTATGCCTGTAAGAATGCCCAGTAACGATGTACACGTGGAGAAAGATTTGTTTTATTATGAGACGCTTTGAGTGAGTTACAATCCGTAACAACAACAAAATGACGGCCTTGCAGGAAATAATGGAAATGTTCTACAGCTCTTACCACAGCTAGAGTTTCCAACTCGTATGAGTGGTATCTAGACTCAACGTCCGTGGTCCTACGGCTATAATATTCGACAACGCGCAATTGATCATTAACTTTTTGGAACAGAATGCCGCCATAACCAACGGCACTGGCGTCAGTGTGCAATTCGACTGGAAGGTCAGGGTTAAAAATTGTAAGTATTGGCTCATTTGTCAAGATTGAAATTATTTGCTGTCTAACTTTTTCATGTTCAGGCTTCCAATCGAATTGGGCACTAGTGTTCAAATGAAATAAAGGAAGCATAATACGTGAAAAATCCTTTATAAATTTCCGGAAATAGGACGCAAGTCCAATGAACTGCCTAAGCTGAGTGTTATTATCTGGTGGAGGAAGCTTTGTAAGTGCCTCGACTTTACGGGGGTTTGGTTGTATTTGCCCTGAAGAAATTTTGTAGCCCAAAAATTCAACTTGCGACATGAGAAAGGAGCATTTTGAAGGGTTAAGTGAAAAACCAGCATTGCTTAAAGAAGTCAATACTTCATGTAGTCTAGTGAGGCCTTCTTCCACATTACATGATGGTATTAAGATGTCATCCATGTACAAGATCACGTAAGAATTGGTCAGAGAACCTAGTGCATTAGACACAGCTCGCTGGAAAACACTAGGCGCATTACGTAATCCGAAGGGCATAGCTAGGTACTCATATTGTCCATCAGGTGTAACGAAAGCAGTGCGCTCAATGCTTTCCGGGTCCAATATGGGTATCTGGTTAAAACCACTTGCGCAATCCAAACAAGTGAAATAGTAAGCGCCATTTAATCTAGCAATTTGGTCGTCAATACGCGGCAATGGAAAGCGATCTGGCACCGTATTAGAATTCAGTTCGCGGTAATCTATGACCATGCGCGCAGTACCGTCCCGTTTTTGTACTAGTAGAATCGGGCTCGCGTACGGGGAATTACTCGGCCGGATTATGTTCGCACTTAATAACTCATCTACTTTACTACGCACTACCTCTCTCTCGTGTGGGCTAAGGCGATAAGGGCGCCGATAAACAGTACGAGTTGGATCTTTTAAACGAATTTTTAAATCACCAGTTGTCACACGGGTTTGCGGTAGGCCGTTAATAAAAGTAAACGAAAATTCACCCAATACGCGCATGAGACTATCTCTAAACGCAGCCGGTACATCAGTTTTTTATCATAATAAAATCGATTTCAGTAAGGGCACTTAAGCAAGCGATCGGCCTTGAAATAGTTAAACGCTCTTTAGACAGGCTTACAGTCACGTCATGTTGTAAAATATCTGAACCGATCATTATATCATGCGGCATGTTTTCGTCTGGCAAGATAAGGAACAAAATTTTTAAACAATGCCCGTCTATAAGTACGTCACATAAAATTTGTTTAGTGGCATAAACATGCGTGTTTCCTAAACCTATCAAACGAACGTTAGTAATCGAACGCCTTCCCAAAAATTTGTTTGCTATACTCTGTTTAACGAGAGAACATTCAGCGCCACTATCAAAATAAAAGGGGTACGGCTCACCGGATACTTTCAACTCTCCACGTACGCCTTGGACTTGACAAGAGTTTACACGCCGTTCTAACGCCTTGCTGGCCCCGGTGCTGACCGGCGCTGCGTTGCCGCCGCCGCTGCGTGCTGCTCCGCTGCTCTTCGGACATCTTGTTGCGAAGTGGCCTTTTTCCCCGCAGCGGTAACAAGTTACATGAGAGTGGTCTTTCATCGATGATGATGATGTTGATGATGATGCCAACGGTTTAAATGATGTAGTCGACATCTTACTCTTTCGTGCACGACATTCCATCCACTTGTGTCCGATTTTGTGACAATAGTTACATTCGACTTTGTTTACATTAGTTTGAGTACGTTTCACATCCGGAGTGAAGCTTTCAAGATTTCGGTCTTGTTTACGTTTTAAGGAATGCGCTTGTATTTCTTGCACTAATTTCGATCTCGTTTTGATTTCAGTCGTGAATGCCAAACGATTGATGCGATTATCAATTTGTGCGACATGAGCCAGTACATAAGAAACAGCAATTTCCTCCGTGGTCATATTCTTCCATTTAGATAAAAGTGACGTCATCAGGCGACTCGCATATGCAGCCAAACTTTCGCCTTCCTTCGGTCTGCTGTTGTGAGTGTTTATTATAGTAGCTGCGCAGGTCTCAACACTATCGTATCGTGCTAAGAAGAGGTCTTTGAACTGACTCCAGGTCATACCAGGATGTGAAACTTGAGAAAGCCACAACGAAGCACTGCCTTTTAGGGACTTACTGAGTGCGATGATCAGAGCTCCACCTTCCAACGGGTTTTCTGTTAAGCAAATGTCCACCGTGGAAGACCAGGAACGAGGGTCAACATCTGGCAGGTCTGGATTAAATTCCGGCAACTTTATTGCAGCTGATCTCGTTGATCCGTGCATAGCCTCAACCATGCGCAACATTGTTTGTGACTGCTGTTCCAATAACTGCTTCCAATAAGCATCAGATTGTGGTGCCTGAGCAGATCCCACTTCTGATCTCGTAGCAGACGGTAAACTAACGTGGGGCGCGTTTTCGCCATTGTCTCTTGGTAGGTCCTCCATAGTCTCAATTAAACAACACACTACTTAATTTTACACACACAGTTTAATTATTCTAATAATAGTTTACATTAGTCACTTAAATAACAGCTATTAACTCACTAACTAATTTTAATGTCTCTTCCTATAATTAATCACTATTGTACACTGATAGTCTATTCTAAGTGAACTTAGCAGTTTCGATGCGCGCCGCGTGTGTGGACCGCGAGAGGGTCTCAGATTCAATGCCCGGGCGGCCGCGATTGACTCTACTCACGAGTGATGTGCGATGCTAGCACAACCACACGGTGTTCACAGTATTAACAGTTTGACCAATCAGGAACCTTATTTCCATAAACAATGACTGAAGCTTAATATCTACGTATCGCCTATCGCTAAGAATTCGCTTGCGACGACATATTTATTTATTTATATAAAAAGAGATAGCTGTATGAATTTGACCTTTTAGCCTTTTATAATATAAATGAAATAAAAAAACAAAAGACTTACCAATCCTAAAATATCGTGATTAAAAGGTGTTTCTCTGATTGGCTGATTTCTATGTAGTCTTGATGTAGTCCTTTGATTGAGCGAACCAAATTATTCCGTGTGACGTTTGTTGTCTATGAATATGATGTTCTCTCGATTGTCATGGTGTGTAAAGGTTGATTTTGTTTTTGTAACATTTTATATATTTCTTCTCAAAGTAAAACCCTAAAGCACAATGAACAGATTAATTTATTACCATTGTCGGTGTTTAAATAAATCAAGTAAGTGGATAACTATAATTGCGTAGTATTTTTACGGTAACCTTTAAAGATTTAGGCTGATGAATTTTCATGATTTCGTATTTAGATAATTTATCTATTAGTTTTTAATCCAAACAAGAGTAGTCTACTTAAGTACTAATTATTAGACATCGTGCCTAACCAGTTTATAAATTTTTTTTGAATGAGTCACATGGTTGATGCAATTTTGATAATCTATGATATTTACAAATATTGGGTGCCCAAAACATATAAAGTTAGAGAATTTAATGATTAGCTGCATAATGTTTTATTTTTATTATAGCCTTACTGCGGGAAACCAGACAATATCAAAATTTTCAAAACATTACACTCTCAAGAGCATTGTCCTATTACACTTCTCAGCCCCTAGGCCTCCAACATGATATTTATCAGAAACCTATCAACTCAAGGATCTGTTACTACCCAGCTTATATCAGAACAATATCAACTACAAATTGTTATTATGACAAAGAACCACTCAAGCCATCTTCAAAAGTCGAAGCTACAGTTGAGAGTATTAAGAAAGGAATAGAAGAGAAAGAGAAACTCCCTAAAAAGGAGGAAAAGAAGAAGAAAAGTATTAAAGAGCGTATAATGGATGAACTTCGACATTATTACCATGGCTTTAGGTTGTTATTCATAGAAATAAGAATTTCAACGATGTTGTTGTTCAGAATATTGAAAGGTGATACCTTGACCCGACGTGAACATAGACTGTTGGTCACTACAATTGGTGACCTATTCCGAATGGTGCCATTTATAGTGTTTGTTGTGGTACCATTCTTGGAGTTTGCATTGCCTCTTTTCATTAAACTGTTTCCCAACATGCTTCCTTCCACTTTTGAGAGTAGGGATCAGAAGGAGGCTAAGTTGAAGCAACATCTGAAAGTGAAGTTGGAAATGGCAAAGTTTTTTCAGGAAACATTAGACCAAATGGCACCGCAATCCAGTAACCGACATTCAAAGTTGGCTAAAGACTTCTCTGTTTTCTTTAACAAGGTAAGGACTTCTGGTGATGTAGCAACTAGTGAAGAGATTATGAAATTTTCTAAGTTGTTTGAAGATGAAATTACTTTAGATTCATTGCAAAGACCACACCTAGTTGCATTATGTAAAGTCTTGAATGCAACGACTATTGGTACTAGTGCAATGTTACGGTTCAACTTAAAGATGAAGTTAAGATCTTTGGCAGCAGACGATAAAATGATTGCCAAGGAAGGAGTGGACAGTTTGAACTTTAGTGAGCTGCAACAAGCTTGCAAGGCACGAGGTATGAGAGCATATGGAATCTCAGAAGAGAGATTGAGGAAGGAGCTTAGAAATTGGTTGGATTTGTCATTAAATGAGAAAGTGCCACCATCATTGTTGTTACTCTCTCGAGCTTTGATGGTACCTGAGCATGTTCCCACAACTTACAAACTTAAGGCTACAATATCTGCTTTGCCAGAACAAGTAGCTACACAGACCAAAGCTGCTATTGGTGAAAAGGAAGGCAAATTGGACTTTAAGGTATTTATATTTCACCTAGTGTATCCTTTAATTTAGGGATTGACCTGATTTGCCATGTGTCTAAGCCCTGCTGTGGGTTTATACTATAGGTAATTGATGAAATAAGTCATGATAAAATAAATTTGCATTAACATATTTGTTATTCCTCATCATCATTTAGTGTCATCTTGTTGATGTTTGGAGACCAGTACACAAAACATAGCATGTAACATATTTTAACTGATGATAGCTAAGTCTAGCTCACTGTTATTGTTTAATGTAAATATTTATTATAGACTAAAGCTGAAGCAATCAAATTGGAAGAGAAAAGGATCAAAGAAGAAAAGAAAGAATTACAAGAAGCAGAGAGAGAGAAGGAAATTTTGGAAGCCAAGAAACGCGAAAAGGAAGAACTTAAGGACAGAGCTCCAATCATCGACATTGATTCTACATTAGCCATGGTTGATCCCGCTCCTGTTATAAATGTTGACACTAAGAAATCTGAGGAGGGTCTGTCTGGCAAAGACATTGAAGTCATTGAAGATGCTTTAGAGAAATTAGGTGAGTTGTTTGGCAACAATCCATATACAGTAGAGTCCGTTTATAGTGACATCGAAAGGAATTGACAAACACGTCATAATAAGCGGACGTCATATAAAGCGTTATGTGAAATGAAAAACTTTTTTTATGTAAATATGTATGTATTTAAGTATGTATTTTAATACAGAAACATAGTACATATGTAATTACATATGTATGTATACATACATATTAAATCAAAATCAAAATTGCACGTAATCAGCACATTATTATAATAACACATACATATGTATTTTTTACTGTAAGTAATCTGTAATTTTTGTCTGCTTTTGTTTTTTCATTTTATTGTAAAAACAGTCTCTAATACTATTGTGTATAGAAGTCATAGCTATGGTCAAATTATCATTTTCAATATTGCTGTGAACGAGCCACGTGCCGAACGTCGTCGGGAACCAACGAACAATACCGAAAGTGTAAAGAATCATGTCGGTCATTATAACCGGACATAATTTATTAAAAATGGGTCATAATAAGCGACATGTCACTGTAAGGGAAGTCATTATATCCGACTTTTTTATAAAGAATTTTGTATGAAAACCAAACTTCGTAGTGCAATTACGTCATAATAACCGGCTGGTCAATATAGGCGGAGTCATAATAAACGGATTCTACTGTAGTTGTTGTCCATGAACCAAATGAAATAAAAGTTCAAGTTGATTGACTGAAGCCAAACTTGTATGTCTTCTGCTGATTTACTAATTATCTAATTTTGAAATCTTTCCAACCATTTCATTTATGTAGTATTGTTTAAAATTATAGACCGGTATTAATAAACAAAGTGTAAGCTTATGTAAACTTCATTTCATATTCGAGTAAAGCAGACAAAACACGGAGTAACTACTCCAAGCTTTTCCTAATTATTAGTGTCTGTTAGGCTAGTCAATTTTATATATAAATAACTTTATACCTATAATGTTTATCTTTTGCTGTACTATATTAATGTGATAAAAATGTTCTAGATGACACATTTAGGAATTGGTGTAATAATCATTTGTATTTATTTGTTTAAAAGATAGATATTATATTATTAAGATAGATGTTTTGTTTTACCACTAGGTTAGTAGGTAGTTGGTTGACCTATGTCATAGATACCATAAACCATTTGGAGCAAGAAAATGGTAAGGAGGTAAAATGTTGTGGACAGGAGTACAGGATTATGTCTACAGAAAAGGGACTTCTATACAACCTTATTTTTAGTTTATATGAAAATCGAAACACGGGTCAAATATTTTCATTTAAAGAATCAGTACAAAAAAATTAAAATAATATCTTGAAAACTCACAAAGTTACAAGCTTTTTGTGCTGTCCCGTTGTGTGTTTTTAGTAGGGTCTACTATAGTTGAGATTTTGTAAATATTATTTGGTCAAAATGTAACATGGTATAAAAAATATTGAAATTGATTCTATTACTGATTCTGAACAAACTTTCTTAAAGGCCGGCAACGCATCTGTGATTCCTCTGGTTTTGCGGGTGTCCATGGGCGGCAATGATTGCTTTCCATCAGGTGACCCGCCTGCTCGTTTGCCTCCTTCTAATATAAAAATAAAAAAAAAACAGTTTTCAGGTTTCGTATAAACTAAAACTAACATTGTATACTACTGTTTGAAGTACAGATGCATGTTGTTGTACCAGTAAACAGTAGTCTCTGATAATCAGTATATCTTGCAGATGATATATCCATATAAATTAGACTTTTACGTACAATGGCCAAATCGAATGGCTAAGTGCGGACACAGCCCAGTAAAACTAAACTAAACTAAAATTAGACTTTACAGAATAGACTTTATTCAAAATCCAGTCTGGTTCTGTCAAAAGTAAAAACGACATTTATCATACATTTATCAGAAAACAAACTTTCGTATTAACATTTCAGCTGAACAGAAGAGATCCCTGCTACTCGAGAAGGAGAGCATCCAAGAGTTGAAGGCCGAGCTCTCGGAATACAGTGAAGACGTAAAGGAGATGCAGGAGATAGTCAAGACGAATCAGGCAGACATCAAACTCACTAAGGGAGCAAGAAGGTATGTTTACATCTGTTGAGTCTCTTTAACGCAAACACTATTGTGCTTTTGCCAATCCCTACGACCTGGTCTACCCTCTCAGGATGTTCGATCACTACTTAAGGAACCTTTAGTTTTTCGCCGCCCTTTAGAAGTCCGGTTACCCTATAAAACAAGAGGTGAACAGCACTCTAAAAAAATCGTCTGGCCAAAGGCATCATAGTATGTTCACATGCAAAGTGTGTGCTTTACCTACATATATATTTTTTAATACATGCATGCTCTATAGCAGAAGCTCACACTGAATCCCTACTTTAAGTGCACCCAACGCAACAGTACTATTATTGATTAATAAATATTCTTGTTTTTATACCTATTTTTCCCCATTCTATCTGCAATCAGTCTCTAAACTATAAGCAGAAGTGTTCAATGGTCAATGGCACTTGATGTTCACTTGTTTTTATATAACACTATTTCTGTACAGATTATACCGCGCTGTGATCAACATGATTAGCAAACTTGACTCCACTCTAGTAGAGTTGGAAAACAAAGAGAAAGAACTCAAGACCACCTTAGAGCAGACGAAAACTGAACCTCAAAAGGCGAAGGAACATCTGATCCAGATAGATGAATTGATGCATTCCATAAAGAGCCTGCAGAAAGTACCTGACGAGGCCAAACTGAAGCTGATACAGGACGTTTTGGGAAGGTTGGATGATGACTTTGATGGCCAGTTGAAAATTGATGATGTTTTGAAGGTAAGTGATGGTGAAAAAAAAAATATTGTACAAGACAGTGTCAATTCTGCAGTTCGATAATAATAAATTAATTTAATATGCATCTTACAATTGTGAAGGGTCAACTCACACTGAAGTGGCGGTCGGCAGCGCAGCGGCCGACGGTTTCACTATCAAACCATTTTAAGCTTTATCTCTATTAGATAAGGCATAGTATCGCTTGAAAGAGTCGGGTTTGACGCTCGGCCCCTTGCAGCGCCGCGAGATGATAAACGGCTTATCAAAGCGATAGCTTTCAAGCAATACTATGCGTTATTTAATAAAGATAACGCTTAAAATTGTTTGACAGTGAAACTGCCGGCCGCTGCGCTGCCAACCGCTGCGCTGCCACCTCGGTTTGAATTGACCCAACCCCATTAAGCGCAACTTATATTATACTAGCCGTCACCCGCCCGCTTCGTTGTGCGAATATAATGGATCAATGATCATGCTAATCAAAATAATTATTAGGTTTACCAACATCATATATACTTAGCGTCCTATCATTTGCAGAATCTCATGTTCTTACTACATACAAATTTTCATCAAGAGCCGTCACTCGCCCGCTTAAACTTGTGAATAAAATTTCCTTTATTTTATAGCCTGTAATTTGCACAATCTCATGTTCTTACTGAGGAGCTCGATGGCGCAGAGGAGCTCGATAGCGCAGCGGTTAACGCGCCCGATCTGCGGGTGCTAAGGCAAAGCAACTTTCGCAAAGGCCGGTCATCGGATGGGTGACCAAAAATGTATCATCTCGAGCTCCTCCGTGCTTCGGAAGACACGTAAAGCCGTTGGTCCCGGCTGCATTAGCAGTCGTTATCATCCACCAATCCGTACTGGGCCCGCGTGGTGGTTAATGGCCCGTTCTCCCTGTCCATCCATAGGGAAGGCTCGAGTCCCAGCAGTGGGGACATAAAATGAGCTGATGATGATGATGATGATGTTCATACTACATACAAATTTTCATCAAGAGCCGTCACCCGCCCGCTTAAACTTGTGAATAAAATTTCCTTTTTTTTTAATAGCCTATCATTTGCAAAATCGCATGTTCTTACTACATACAAATTTTAAGCGTAAACTTTTTTTTTACTTTTTTTTTTATAGCCTATCATTTGCACTATCGCATATTCTTACTACATACAAATTTTCATCAAGATCGGTGAAGCCGTTTTTGAGTTAAATGTGGACATACAGACAGACAAAAATTTTAAAAATCGTAGAAGGTTTTGAAACTCTCCTGAAATGTATTGTAAATGTTCGTAACAAAATTTGATTGAAACTCCTTCCAGATGTTGGAGATAATAGGCAACGAGAACGTGAACTTATCAGAGAAGCAGATGGCGGAGCTGATAGAGCTGCTGGACAAGGAAGAGATTTTGGAGGTTGAGAGCAAGATCCAGAAAGCTCTCGACAAAGCCGCCGTGGCCGCTAAGGAGCAGGATAAGTCCACGGAATCTGAGGGAAGGGTAGGATTATAATATATTATTATTTTTTTAAATAATTAATTAATTATGTTTGGCTCGGAGCTCTTCAATTTCCAGGTTGAACCTCGCTCTCCAGGTCCCATCATCTCCTTTGGTTGGTCTCTAAATCTTTCGAAATATCTTTCGTTCACTAAGAGTTTGTTTTACTCCTTCAACGTTAGTGTCCAAGTTTCACACCCATACACGGATTGGTCTAATAACTGTTTTGTAGATCCGAATCTTTGTAGCTCTGCTTAGTAACTTAGACACCAGCACTTTGTGGAGGGCTGCGGTACACCTTAGCGCGTTTACGATACGAATGCTGATCTCACCCTCCCTTTGGTTCGTGTCGTGTATGGTTGGTAAAGGCCTGCGCAGACGAGGGATTTTTGTCCGCTGATTTTTTTATCCGCTAAAATAGATCGCTTACTTACTTACTTATCGAGTAACGCAAACGAGGGATTAAAAGTACCGCGTACAAAAAGTCCCCCGAATAACCACGGACATGCAGAGAGCGGACCGGACAAAAGTACGGGGGAGCCCCCGAAACAAATAGAACTCGTGTGACTAGGCTAAGCAATGGCGGACTTTAGTCCGCGTTGTGCGTATAAGGGATGGACCCAGTATTTTTTTTTAAATGTCTTCTCTTTTTCTTAAACTTCATGTAAATTGCAACACAACGTGACCTCTGAATATTTGCTTCCATAGCGTGCACTTCTCTACATTTCCGGGCAACAAATGATCGCACACCGTGTGTGTTGATTTCGCGGTAAATCCGCGGCGGACTTTTTATTAGCGGAGCGTATTTTTTTCTCCGCCGCGGAGAAAAGTCCGTCGTCTGCGCAGGCCTTAAGAGTGTGAAGGAGAATCATAATTGATATCTTATGAAATCGTCGAATCGAATCGAAGTGGTCGCTAACTCGGTCGGTCCGAAATTTATCTGGTAAAGCGCTTGGCCCAATACCCGGTAAGCCCTGGGTTCAAGTGTGTTTCGGATTTTTTGATGCATAGCCCGGGTGTGTGATCACCAACCCGCATTTGGCACGCGTGGTGACTAAGCCATTACCCATCAATTGTAGTGATGACTTGATTTCAATGATGGAGGCCTTTGCCCAGCAGTGGGACAGATATAGACTAACATTTGTTATTATGGCCGGCGCGGCGACAGACTAGAACAAGATGATGGAAGTCACAAATGAGCCTTACCTCCAACCTGTGTAGATTAGTATATTTCTTATTCCTTCATTTTAATCATAATCTATCTATCTAATCTATCTGTTATTCCTTAAAATTGTAATTATATTTCTCCTATGAAGAACCTTGACTAAACTCATCATTGATTATAACATAGTCATGTGGCATAATGAACATAGGCCATTCATCACTGCCGACTGTACACACGGCGGCAGATCAACCTACCCAAACCTGTCAAATTTCTCCAATGAATATTGATCCTTATAACCAAACAATAAAGTTCAAAATTGATTGTAGAAATTTGACATATTTGTGTAGGTTGATGTGCCGCCGTGTGTATGTTCGCATTATCGCAACATGCCTAGTACAATAGGAAAAGGTATATAATTGTAAAATTTTCCTCTCGCTACATATGCGCGTTTCAAGACTATTTATAGATTCTTTTCACCATTCGCGGAATACGTTAACCTTACCGACAACTAACTGGTAAAGTGCCAATGTTTTGACAGATGGTATTATGATTATAGGTATAATATGTTATTGCTTATTTATAGATTTCTATTTTATTACATGATGTTTATTTTTAATTGCCTAGTCACTATAACATTATTATTATTGTTCGTTGGTTAACATGAAAACAATACCGTATCTGTTTTTAAACACGCTAGCGACGACAAGGACTTACTACGTTTCTAAAGGCCATTGCGAAGCCCATTGGCAGCGGAAACCATTTTATAATCTACACTGGCCTGCAAAATTAAGTATCACACTTTTAAAATTGCAATAACTTTTTAAGTACACAAGATATACTTTCGAAACAAAAAGGAACAATGTTACTAATGTATAATTTACTTTAGTTTCAAAGAAAGCTGATAAAAATTGCTGCAAAACGTTTTTTATTTAAAAATCTCTAACTTCTATAGTTTAGAAAAAAAAAAAAATATTAAAAGTGTAGTACTTAGTTTTGCAGGCCAGTGTATATTAAACGTCTATCAAAAAAAAAATTGTTCTACTGATTTTATGCGATTTAAAATTCAGATTGCATAAAAGTAGTAGATCAAATGTTTATTTTTAAATATATCTATTAAGTTTCATTAAAACAATAGTCTTATTGCTTTGAAATTGGTCCTAATTAATGTTGTGTTTCAACATTCCAGAGCTTATTCGACCTGATCCGTGAAGCGCAGAAGAGACGAGAGATGAAGAAAGCCGTGGAAAACATCGAGGAGGAAGCCCCGTTGTCTAAAGGCGATACGATCGTCAAATCCGAGGAAAGCCGTAAACGGCCCGAGAGCCAGTGAGCTAAGCGGGCGGTCAGCTGTGATGCGCTCGTGCATGTTTGAGTCGGTAAATCGAATGCGAGGTGTTGGCAATGGCTTACGTTGCGGTTGAAAGCGGTATGAAGGTAGTTTAAGCGTCTATTACGTCCCTGTATAAATACTAGGAACGATAATATTTGGAGATGAATTGTTTTGTTTTGATAGTTGCAGTTTGACAGTGTATAATACAGTATATTTTTGTTTGTTGAATTTTCAGAGAATGTATTTTGTATATTACCTGTGTATTGGCTATAAACAAAACTGTGTAAGTGATATAGCCGATGTTAAAATATAGATAATACACCCAGTTGCGAATTAGACATTAATGTATTTTGTTTTGTAATAATAATTTTTTATACAGTTTTTAACCGATAACATTTACCATGCCCACCATGCCTCCTCGAAGTTAGCTCCATGGATAGTACATATTTATGTAGAAAAATATAATTTCTGTTATGTAATGTGTAACCCTAATGACAATAAGCATTTTTTGAACATGTAATCAATAACTTAAAAATGTAAATATTGTTTTACATAGCATTATAATATATAATGTATCTTTCCATACCGTAAAAGTTTTCTTTCTTGTATGTTGTAATATTTATTTTTATTTATTTCACTGCTAACTCCTTTGATACTTTCAGAGATTTATTGTATTGTTTATGCATTTCTGTGATCAATATTCATTTTAAGTTTTATTTTATTGTTTTAGCAGCGGATAAATGTTGGTGCACAAATTATTAAAGATGTCAGCGTTCCGTTGTTTGTTTGTCACTAGCCCATTTATCCTTAGGTTGAAATTGGGGTTTACAATTTAAGTACATGTTAATATGTAACTGCTATTGAATTTATGTATATAACGCGCTAATACGATACACAGATTTATTCCACCGGTTGAGGAGATTAACCTAATTAGAGTTTAACCTTAAAATGTATAGAAATGGGTTATTAGGTCACTGTCCAATGAGCATCGGTAAGTCAAGGTTTTTTTTATGAGAGTAGGGTCTACCACGTAAGTGTTTAGCTGAAATCCTATATACTACAAGTTTTCCCTGATATTTTGGGGTAAAACTAAGACGAACACGACAACACTTTTCTTCGTTATCCGCCGAAGATAGTTTCTTAAGTAAGAATTGTAAATTTAAAATTCAGAAACGTTGGAATTACCTTTCGCTGTAGATATACAGACAAATTTATTATACTATGTACTTTAATTATAATTTTTTTAGTATATTATCTATTTATAAAGGGGCAAAATACAATTAATTGTATTTACTTCGTTTGTAATAGAAGACATTTTGGTATGGTAGTTTTAGAGACATCCATGTCAATAATTAATTATACTGTTATACTATATTAAACTCGCTGCAAGTAATATAATTTGGATGCTGTTAAGTAATAGAAAATCGGTAAAGGTTATTTTATTTATAATTATAAACTTTGTATTGTACTAATTGATCGTGGACCGAATAATTGTAATTTGTAAGTAACAGGGAAGTTAATGTAATTAACGATGCACTTATTGGATAGTGATTTTGATAAGTCTTGCTTGTCTTGGGATGACAGCATTCCGATGCAAAAACTGGGTATTGAACTAGTGCTATGGCAATTACGTCGCCTCGACTAAACGAAAATCATAAGAACTTGAACTTGTGTTCAATGTTGAAATAATACACCTCTTTTGCAATGGGACGGACTGCGAAACTTTAAAAAAAATAAAGAAATGATATCATAGATGAATGCTGTTTCCTTTAATTTTTCTTCATCATCAGCCTATACTGCCACTGCTGGAAATGGCCTCTCCAAGTGCACGCCACAGAGCACGATCCGCGGCTACTCTCATCTAGCTCTTGGCAGCCACAAATTTTTCTTACTAGTAAATTTGGTAATGTGTGCTCCGAAGAACTCTCCACCATCTCCCTTCCCTTCCCTCCATTCCATCTTCCCTTGCAGAACAAAGCGTGCTAGTCTTCGCTGTCACAGATGTACAATTCTGGCGCGAGCATCGCCTCTGTGGTCTAGTGGTTAAGACCACCGGTTTAGATCCAGAGGTCCCGGGTTCGATTATTAGTGGAGGGTTCATGTTCGTGTACTCTGCTTGGTTGGTGGTAGGGCCTGTTTGCCCGTCTGGCTAGCTACCACCATCTTATCGAAATATGTCGCCATAACATAAATGTTTGTAGCATTGTTGTGTTCCGGCAGCTAAAGTTAATAATATAACTCAATATTCTGTACATATTTTAAGCGTCTACCTGTTGCCGTTATCAATATCGAACAAAAACGAGTAAAAAAAATCACGTTTGTTGTATGGGAGCCCCTTAAATATTTATTTTATTCTGTTTTTTAGTATTTGTTATAGCGGCAACAGAAATACATCATCTGTGAAAATTTCAACTGTTACTATCACGGTTCATGAGATACAGCCTGGTGACAGACCGACAGACGGCGGATTTTTTTTTCCATCGGAATCAGCTTAGAATAAGTTAATAAAATGGCCGCCATCTTGGTCTTTTTGAGGAACCAACTTAATTTGGTCGCCTTATACGCGTATTTTTAGTATGAAAAAGTTATAAACTTCAATTATTTCTCCTAAAATACTGTACCTAGGAAACTGAAAAGTGTGGAAAAACCATGTTTAGGTATCAACACCGTGACCCCACCGGGATAACCATATTTGCGTTATATCTCATGATGTAGGTACTGTAGCTAGAGTTCTCGGTTTTGTCTAACAAATTTTCTCACAGAGTCAACAAAATCTTCCCTAGATTTCATGAATGTAGCCTTTTTTCTTACACCTCAACTAGAACTTACTTTTCGGAGGAATTTTGACGAAAAGTAGGTATTTGATTACTCGGTAACTACAGAAGGTAGAATCCTGGAATTTTCACTGATGGATTCATAATTGTATCAACAAAATCTTAGCACAAAAACTATATCAGTAGCGTGTCTCGTTCCTGCTCGTTTTAGGTCAAATAATTTTGACGAGCGTGACCCCAGCGGGATACCCTTTAACATGGGATATCTCGATAACTATCGCTCAACAAATTTTGATATTTGCTAACTTTAAACATAATATCAACTAAATCGTGTCAGTGTGCGCAAAAGGTTGCCAGTGAAAACGTAATTCCCGATAAAGTAGGGAAAAATATTTATGCACAATCACAGAAAGTATGTACCAACTCAACTCAGCAAATTATTCATCATAATTCATGACATAACATAACTTTTAAATTAGGTATTTGTATATGTAGGCATAACGCATCAAAGTAGCTGGTGTGTTTAGAATTGATGGATGCTTGAAAGCGAGAGCGAGTACAATAAAATTATGCGTTAAGGCGACGCATCGCTAAACAATTATTCTAGTACGGAGAGTTTGCGCCCCTTACTATAAGTAAAACGTTTTTTTCTATAACTTTCGTTTTGATGTTACATCATTTTCCATGTTCTTTAATTTCATAATATTTTATAAATATTTTTCCACCACCAGCCTTATTAGGTGCACTTGATGTAGAAGACCGCATTCATGATCAGCTGGTACCTGGGATTGGAAGTAGGTCACCCTACAGCCAACAAAATTGCATTACATTACAATAGTAAATTTGTCATAAAATAGTCAAAAAGCACTTTTTCGCTTAAATGCACAAAAAATCAAAATTATTTCTACATGATTTCAACTGTCTTAAATTTTTGACAAGTTTTTGAACGAAGAATTGTCTCATCTATTTAATCTATAAATGCCAATACGTCAAAATCGTATGTATTGTGATTATTCAAAAAGATTTTTTTTAGAAGACTACAAAACTGTATGTTTCTTCGCAAAATTAATATGTGCAATAAAATCTCTGATTTTTTGACAATAACGTAGCCACCTCGTTTTATACACATTCGCGCATAAATACTCTAAATCCAAGTCCACATACTTAAACCTTACATAAATACTTACGTAACTAGGTACATTAAATTCAAACAAAATTATTATTTTACTCATTTCGTTTCACAGTTAATATTAATAGTACTATTAATAGTAATGTTAATATTAATAGTACCTACTATTAATAGTACTATTAATATTAACTGTGAAACATTATAAAATATAACAGTATTATATTTTTATATTCTTTTATATTCTGCCACCAATAATAGGATTGGGAATTCTACATTTCGATACTAGCAACACGGCCGCCTTGCTTACGTAATGAAATCGATTATTGTAAAAATTATAATTATCATTAAAATTTATCTATAAGTAGAGATGGAACGTGACTTTCCTTTTCGAAAAGATCTTTTCTTTGTAGTTTCGACAAAATTTCATTGAGCAAACGGTCATTTTGCAAACAAAATCACCAAAAAGCGAGACTTTATCACTGCTTGACAGCACAAATGACACTGACCGCCTGAGGAGCGCGTCAAGCCAATACTGGCCCGTTAATTTTTGTACGTTTTCTGACGGCCAGGCTCTATCTAGACAGGTATATAATCAAAGATTGGTATATCAACTTTATGGGCCTGATCATCGCCTGACGGAATAAACGTCAGAATAGACTAAGAAATAAATATATTAAAAACTCTGTAAATAGGAAATAGTAAAATAAAATAATAAGAAATAGGTACATCCTTCTTGTCATCATTTTAGTATTTTAAATTTAGCGGGCTTCATTGGCGGGATTGTTCGTGCTTCCGTTTCCGAAAGTATCAACGTGCATTGGTCACAGTGAAATTGATTGCACCAATAAGCAAGGTTTCTACAATACTGACAAATCACGTAAAGCGAATATCCTAATCACGGGCTTTTGGTCGGCCATCTTTGTCATTTACAAAATTGAAAACCATGTCATTGGTCAATAAATGAGACGTCATTACCATAGTTTGACGGAGTTGCGCAAAATTAGTAATTTTTTTGACTCGTTCACTGATTGTGGCTGCCATGTTTTTTTCATGTGGGGTGTGTGTGTATTGAAATAACATGATCATCTAACCCCGTATAGAACGACACAGGTAAGGCTTTTGTTGTCCCTGTATAGTGTTCTGTTTAAGTGGCCACACGGAAGTATGTCGGGCGACCTCTCAGTGAAAGTGCATCATGTAATACTGTCGCCTTCTTGTGAAATTGCATCGTATCCTCTACATTACGATATTAGTGACTCAGTGCAAATCTGATAAAAGATGTACGTGACATGAAATATCTTTGTTAATTAATATCGTCAAGGTTCTAGTACGGCGGCTCCGACCGACGTACGTTCTCTTTCCACTCTTTATTTTCTCAGCCGTGGCCTAAGTGACGTTTTGGCGCCATCGACCCATTTAGCGCAGCGGGGCGGGCATGGCTTTTCACAAAATTCTTTGTACTATTTGATAGCATTGACCTTTGTATGAAAACAACCCATTCGCTACTATTTATCATAGTGTGTAATTTATTTTCAGAAGAGGTGCACAAAGTGCGTCATTTGTTGAAACCTAGCTAGTGACAATGCGATTGCTCATTTAGATTGAACTCGACAAACGTTGCCTTTATAAAATACGAACCACTAGCAAAGTACAGGCCAAAGAATTAATGATGTATTAGTAAAACTGACGAAAGAAAAGATCGATTTATAACTCACGGCCCAAGGCAATTGAATAATGGACCCTCGATTTTTGAGTATAATGATGGATATTGATAAAGAAAGAAGGTATCTGAGGCAGAATGCGTAAGCATAAAAGAGAGAGCCAGGCAGATGCCTGCTTGCCTGTCACCTCCAAAGAACTCTACCAGACTCCAAACTCTACCATCTGATAGCTACATCATTCGTACAGGTAAGGTAATTTCAAGTCTTAGCCAAAATGTTCAATAAAGTTATAAAAATGTACCCGCAGCTTGCATTTTGCACTCTTATCCTATTCTTGTCCTATAATACAAGGACAACATTAAATTTATAAATGTCTAATCTCAAAATAAGTAGGTACCTAAAATGGCATTATTAAATAATTGTACTACACATTTTTGTTTGTTTACAAAACAAAATGATAAAAACCAATCAAGTCATACCTACCCATTATACACCATTCAGGAACTAAGTGAACTGTTCAAAGTGTAATTTCATTAAAATATGTACACGAGGTCCATAATGATATGTAACAGTAATTACTTCGCATTATCTAATGAAACTTGAACTTTGTTAAATTAACAAATGTTTTTTTTCACTACCTCAAGAGGATATGCAGTGCTCAATTATGTTGGGAAGAGACCATAACAGTGGAAACGTAAAAATGAAGAATATTAACAATTATAAGAACCCTTACAAGAAGGTTGGTCTACAATAAATGTATTCTCATAGGCAACATATTTAAGCCAGGCACTTTATAATTGCTGGCTTGATAGACAAAAATGAAAGTTTGAACTTCACAGTCACACGAATTTGCATTGTGTAAGAAGTGATTAGTGAATTGTTGACTTAATTACACTATCTTGACTTGAGAGAATATAAATAATTTATAAAGTTTTGTTTTCTTAGTGCAATAGGGTAGCTATGTATTTATTATTTATCTGTGTGTCAGTCATGTATGTTGCTTATGAAGATAGTTCTTTGATTTAGACTATTTCCTTTGGTTTGGCCAGTTTAGTTCGGAGTATTGTATTTTTTGTTCCATTGTTTGAGGGCAACTAAAATATGCACTGTGTACTCTTATTTGCGATTTGATTTGTACTGACTGCATTGAACCACTTATTTATGTAGATTTGGTTTGAACTTTATTACACTTGCTTGTTTGACATTCAGTAATAGTTGTCCACTATTATTATTATAATAATTAATTCTATATTCAATTTATTTATTCTCATTCATCACCCACAAATCCTTAATCAGATGCACAAATATCCTTAGTGTGATTTTCCGATATGCACTCTTGTTGAATGAATCTGAAATCTTGAATATATATATTATAATGTTGATTATGTAGGATATTATTTCGTCATTGCTTGGCTTGCATCAAATGTTTTATTTATTATCCTAGAAGTGGTACATTCCATGTCTATGGAAATAACAGCAGACTTCAGTAATACATCAAATAGCAGCATTGATAAAAATATTTTTTATTAATAAATATTTGTATTTATGTGAAAAAAAATATGTACTTCCTTTGTAGCCTAGTGGTTAGACGACACCCATTTTAGACCTAGGTCTAAAATGGGTCCTATGGATTTGACCAATAATTAGGCTTGTTCTAAGTCCGCCAGACTAGTTGCTACTATACTCAAATATTCCATCAGTTAATAGTTAAGATAGCTTACTCCTCAGTGGTTGAGGATTCTGATTGAAATGAGCTTCCATTTTTAGCCTTATTTCCACTAACCATCTGTTGCAATGAATTGTGCAAGAAAAGTGCATCTTTTCTCTCTTAAAAAGGAGACTTGTGAAACAGAAAGTAAAAAAAAATTGTTTCTGTAGAATAATCGCAAATTGGCAGAACTCTTTTATTGTTAATATTATTTAGTGGTTGGAAGAAAGAAAAATGTAGTGCTTGTATTAATCATGTTCTTATTTAATAAATGACTCTTTATTTTGTTTCGTTTCAGGAACCAAACCTGGAAATAATTAACCAGCTGTGCACAAAGCTTCAAGGCATCAAAGATCAAAAAGACACATCACAAGTAGGCATGCCCACGTGTTCCATAGAGCAAGCTGAGGCAGTTCGTAGATACTACGCTGCATTTCCCTCGCTGAAGAAAGGACAAGAGTCGCCATTGCAGTATTACATGCCACCTCCCGCTTGGTGTCGCAAGCCCGTATCTGATATCAAGGCCAAAATGCAATGCGAATTGTCAGTTTCAAAGGATCAGTACGGTAAAAAAAAGTTTTCTTCCGGTAAGGAGCGTCGTAACTCATACCACGGCCAAAAGAAGAACAACAAGAAACGTTGCAACAGCTACAGTAGGTCTTTTGAAAGCAAAGAGTGTCTGCCCGAGTGGGTGACGCACGAAGGAGTTTGGGACATGGAGATGCAAGATCCTGTTAAAGAGTTCATCAGAGCTATAGCGCTGGACGAAGGTTACGGTACCTGCGAGAACACGGTGACGGACGAGCTGAAGGAGATCGCTGAAGTCAAGATCAGGATGGCGAACATGCCCGACTGGGACGACAGCCTCGACCTGGACGCCGGCTGGGTGATCAACGACGACTTCAACCGGCCGAAGATAATAACGCCCATGGAGGAGGAGCTGTACGCCAAGTTCGAGGCAAAGTTCGATCGCAGTATCGAGGCGTTGTGGTCGAAGGACCAGAACACTCCAGACGACGAGTATCAAGATTTGCCGATTGATTTTCAGGATTTGTTGTCGTCGCCGTCGGATTACATGTTCGCCGATCCGTCTGCTGAGAAGTGCAGTCTGATATCTCTGACGGAAAGCATTTGGTCTAACGAAGCGGTGGATCAGGTGGAACGGGCTGATTCTCCTTCGAGGATCGCTGATGGTCTGCACGATCGTTTTAAGCCGCTAAAGTTGGCCGACGCCGAGCCGCCGGGGGCTTTCTCGCTGTATGATGCTGACGATATCTACGATGCGCTTTCCGCTGTCGCAGACACCATGCGCTCCTTTACCGCCCTCAATCATAGCAAAGACCGCAGTGGTTTTGTTGAGGTAATGTTATTTTGATAATTGTTTTTTTCTAACCACTTCATAATTGTGTCTGTAGATACTACTCAATTGGGCCGGATTTATTTACCACCTGACAAATGAATTAGATGCTCATGAAATGTGGTCCTACTGTTACCTAGTGGTGAGGAATAGAGAGGTCTATCCAAGTGATGTTTTGACCCACTTGGCTTTAGCCGCCACTCACATAGCTTAACGCCGAGTTGATAACGTAAACATGCATACAATACAACACAAGCATATAAGTTGGTTTATAATGGTGCGGCCTCGCTTGGTTCAGCATATTGGTGTACTATTGGCATAGCAATATTTGATTAAATATCTGTGGTATTACATATCTCGAAAACATGCTCCTCGCTTTCGTCGTCCTTGATTTGTAGTTAAATTTCTGTATGACTAAAGAGCGTTTACGCCGCACACTAGCACCGCCAATGAAAAAAACCCATATCTAGTAATTAAAGATAGAAAATCAAATTATGCTCAACAAACTATCTGAATGAAGTAATTTAGCATTTTTACGTCACCTAATGAACACCTGACATGTTATGGTTTAGTTAAATATGGCTTTATAGTTAAAAGTGGCCGTAACGTCTTATTTAACTAAACCATAACATGTGAGGTGTTCATTAGTTGACGTAAAAATGCTAAATTACTTCATTCAGATAGTTTGTTGAGCATAATTTGATTTTCTATCTCTAATTACTAGATATGTTTTTTTTTTTCATTAGTGGCGCTAGTGTGCCTCGTAAACGTTCTTAAGGTCAGTCACAAGACAGTATCTCCGTGTAACCAAAGATTCGTTTAAAGTATTTTTGTTATTAGTTTTTAATTATTTTATTGTTATTTTAGGTACCCCCCCGGTCGCGGCCTCGCGTCCAAAGAGCCCCCTTCCCCGTCGAACCAAAGCCCGTCGAAGAACTCCCGCAAACGTCCCGCGAGGACTTACTCACGTCCTCTCGCACGCACTTCAAGCCGATTCGCCGCGAAGGTATGCGCTTATACAAGTCTTGTATGTAAAAAAAATATTTGCTAACACAAATCTGTCAAAATTCCTCAACAGATTTTGCACTATGTTTATGGCATATGTTTGAACACTTATGAAGAAATTTGACAGATTTGGATAGGTTTATGGGCAGGCGACTGTCCATCCATTACCTATTTTTAAGAATTAATTTCTACTTTAATTACAGGGTGTATGAGTTTCAAGCCTATATGTCTGTCTATGGCACGATTAACCAGTGATCTTATATTCAATTTACTTTGTTAGAACGCTAATTTCTCTCAATAGGTTAGGATGTCCGCTGCTTTAGGTGGAAGCACGACGACGCCCTTAAAAGCGTTTACGCCGCACACTAGCGCCGCTAATGAAAAAAAACTATCTGAATGAAGTATATGTCTGTCTATGGCACGATTAACCAGTGATCTTATATTCAATTTACTTTGTTAGAACGCTAATTTCTCTCAATAGGTTAGGATGTCCGCTGCTTTAGGTGGAAGCACGACGACGCCCTTAAAAGCGTTTACGCCGCACACTAGCGCCGCTAATGAAAAAAAACTATCTGAATGAAGTAATTTAGCATTTTTACGTCACCTAATGAACACCTGACATGTTCTGGTTTAGTTAAATATGGCGTTATAGTTAAAAGTGGCCGTAACGTCTTATTTAACTAAACCATAACATGGGAGGTGTTCATTAGGTGACGTAAAAATGCTAAATTACTTCATTCAAATAGTTTGTTGAGCATAATTTGATTTTCTATCTCTAATTACTAGATATGTTTTTTTTTTCATTAGTGGCGCTAGTGTGCGGCGTAAACGCTCTTAATGTAATATTTTTTGTAAATGTAAGGTATTTATTGATAAGTATGTTACAATTGCCCAAAGGAGGGAGAAGGAATCGGGACAAGTGGAGGCTTGTGTCACGGGACAGGACAGCCTGACAACACAACATTGATGCCATAAAATAATTGTAAAATGTATATTGTCGTTGAAAAAGGCTATTTTTATTATGGTCCAATAAAAATATATTTTTAAATTTTAGCCGATACTGAGGTAACGAGATACGCAGACGGCGACACGTTCGACATTAGCGGCGAGCTGGACACGGTCGAGTTCCACCGCAGCGAGTCTGGCGGCGTGTACTCGAAGAGCTCGCTCGAGCGGTACCTCGAGTACCGCAGCTCGAAGAGCATCGACTACGGCCGCCTGAACCTGACCGAGTCGCAGCGCTGCCCGGACCTGGACGACCCGGGCTTCCGGCTGCGGTTCCTGCTGCGGCAGCGGGACGTGGCGGTGCAGACGGACTGCCATTGGGGCGCGTGCGGGGAGTGCGGGGGGGCGGCGAAGAAGATGCGGGGCGAGGCGTGGGGGGACGCGTGCGGCGCGTGCGAGGCCCCGCCGGCGACTGCGGTGTCGGACGACGGCGAGTGGGAGGAGCTGCTGTCCGATATAAGTGCGGCGCATGCGCAGTACCTGGGCGGCGGGGAGCTGCCGCCCGACCGCAAGCGGCGGCACAGCGCGGCGCTGCGGTGCGCGCCCGCCTGCACGCACCCGCACGCGCGCTTCCTCCACTGCTGCGCCATCGATAGGCCGTTGACCCGCTGAACGGACGCCTCACTGTGTGACGTCACTCGCTGAACGATTTGCGCCCGCGCTGCTAGTTTTAGTAGAGCTTGTGCGTTCTTCCTGCAGTAACTTCTTGTAGAGTAGTCGTGCGTGCTGCTGTTACTTTTTGCAGAGTAATGGTGACATGTAGAACATCGAGTAACATTCTAGAGACTTGTTGTTTTGGAAGTCGCTTACAACGTGACTCTGCAAAAAATAACTGCGGTAAAGTAAGTTTGCTGAACGGACGCCTCACTGTGTGACGTCACTCGCTGAACGATTTGAGGCCGCGCTGCTAGTTTTAAAATTCAAAAAATTCAAAATCATTTATTTAGTTTAGGCTTCAAATAGCTCTTATGAACGTCATTTTATGCCATCGGTTCGTAAGTCTATCTACTCTGGGCGGGAGATCTTGTAGTTGAGTTGAGTTGTTTAGTAGAGCTTGTGCGTTCTTCCTGCAGTAACTTCTTGTAGAGTAGTCGTGCGTGCTGCTGTTACTTTTTGCAGAGTAATGGTGACATGTAGAACATCGAGTAACATTCTAAAGACTTGTTGTTTTGGAAGTCGCCTACAACGTGACTGCAAAAAATAACTGCGGTAAAGTAAGTTTATCAAACACTTTCGTCGTCAATAGTCTTATACTGAGTGCTGCGTGTGAGTTAACTTCACTTAAATTTATATTTGATCGCAACAGCGCCACCTAGTGACGGAGTTGCGAAACCAACTTGACTTGAATTTGCAGTTACATACTTTGACGCCCAAGGTAACCACAGTGCCATAGAACAATTGAATTTCTATTGTGTCTGGTTTAAGATCAACTGAGTGGCTAACGTTAACTCAATTCAATAGTGAACAATACTTGCACTCACTATTCGGGTTTTGTTATCGGTCGATGATTCATTGCGTTATTATTCTTAATACAAAACCTCTTGTCTTTTTACAATCAAAGTTCAAGAAGTTAATGACACTCGCTATTACATTCAGTGTTATAGCTAGTTGCGATCAACTATGAAGACATGAGATATCCGTCGAAACATGATATTGTGACTCCAGCATTAAAGCCGTAGACTATGACTACCATATTTGCCTTAAAAAGTGTCGCTCTCCTGTCAGCGTTTATAGACCAAAATCGCACTAAGCGATTATAGCGACGGTTTGGCCGTATCACAAGGAATACGACAACAGAGTTGAATTTGACGGTACTTTACCGTTTAAGTGCTTTCGTAGCGACCGCTTCGACAGTTTCAGTTCGCGCTACGGTCTTATGCCGATTGTGAACGCAGTGATACGTTCAGCGAGTGTCGTCGCCGCTCGGGCTATCTACGTTGGGTGCCAACCTCAGCGTATTCTCGTAAACGTAAGAAGTGCTATATTTCAATAACCAGCCGTGCGACGTTAACCCGGAGTTACTCGGGGCCCGACTATAAGATGTGATGGTGAAGTTCGGTACACGTAAGCTTTCGTTACTCTTTTACTTTTTGTTTATTTGTTAAAAATGCTGTTTGTAATCGGAAAATATTTGTTACTCTCTCTCAGGTGTAGGACTTGACTTGACAGTACTGAGATACTTATTACTGATGTTTAATTAATAAATTAAAATTGTTCGCTACCCTACGCTGTTCTGTGCGCGTTATCATAATCGCAACATTGCGAAATGTTGTGCGACGGACGAGTTGACGTAATTCAGATTTATCTCGTGTTTTAGTTTTAGATATAGGTACTTTCTATAATCAGTAATAGAGTATTAAATTTCTCAGTACTAAAGTCGCGCGTTGAATATCGATTAGATAAATATTGCAAATAACTACATTGTCGAATCTGATCTGATTCTGTGGTAGCAATAGAGGTTAACTTGTGAACGAGCCATTTGACATAGTTTGTACATAATCCGGTCAATAAATTTGCGTTTGCATGGCATCTATCCTCACACTAAACCTCGTCGAGCGAACGGCCTTAAGCTCATGAAACTACAGCAATTATATGCAGACTGTGTCAAGGTGACTCTGTATTTTCCTTTCCTGATCGTTCTGCATAATACTGTATATATTCGCCCTATTTCATCGATTGTATTATTGTTATTAAAACTTATTAAAAAAAGGATTCTCGCAAATTGTAAAATGCCGTTAGAGGCGGGTCTTGTCTCTTTAACATTTTCAAGTGGCATTATTACAGAAAAGTTAGCAATAATTATAGGATTAATTAGCAAAGCCTTACGTTGCGCTCTTCAAGCATGCACGATGCACTAAAGACGGCTAGAAAGTGCTAACATATCTTAGTAGATATTGCGGGAGAAGTATACATTAAACATTAATTTTAGTTCAATTCTTTTCTCTATAGAGATTTCATATTAAATGTAGAAATGTTTGATGGAATGCTCTCGCTTACGACATTATCAACAATATTTGGTAAAGATTGAATAATGTTCGAAAATATTCGACGAGTGCGATAAGCAATGAAGTGTTTTGACATGAAATAGATTTATTCGTATACCTTTGAAATTTGAAACATATTTTTGGTTAATGTATTGGTAACCTTTTTTTTATATTGAATTAAAGCAAACCAAAACGATAGCATTCCAAGGCAAGCATCGGACGATTCTAATATAATTCTTACAATAATATCGTCCCAAATTGTTTAAATAATTTGTTAATGTAAAGCGTAGGTAGAGCAGGTATTTTATTTTTGTTAGTATTTTTTCGTTTACGTTTTCTGGCGGATTAAATTCTTTCTAAATTTTATATGATGTGAAAAAAAAAACTTCTGTTTTCCGTTACAATGTTTTGAAGGCGAGATCTAGAGGTGGTAAGGCATAGACGTGTCCCTGCTATTCGTCAGCAGTGCGTACGCTTTACGTTATAATATAAAAGTACGAAAAACGTATGCTCTGTTGCAGCTTTGCTTTCGGTCAAAGCCCGCGTGGAGACGTCTCTAGTTACTGTGGCGTGTAAGTGTCGGATTGTAGTGGACAGTTTGTTTTAATGGTTTGTCCGATATGTCTTAAGTTTTACACGCGGCGATTTTATTGAATAGCCGTTTAATATAAAGTGTAGGCCGGCAGAGTGGGCTTGCGGTGTTTGGAGGTTCGGTACCCACTTCACTCTGCCGAATAGTGGTAGTTCGAGGTGTCAAGTTTTGTACGAAGTTGGACAGTGTTAGATGGGCGCTGCCCATAGTGCGTTGTTGGACAAGATGAACTATATAATGTGCTCTTCGATATATGCTTGCCGCCGTTGTATACGTTATTCGAATGCTGTTCGATGGGTCGTGTTGCTATTTTGTTTCGCGGAGAAATTGAAGACTAGTTAGTTTGGACAATATAAAAAATAACGTAAACTGCGACGGCAATAAATTGTAACATAATTTACAGCTCCACATATGGATCGTAACAGTTCATATAGGCATAACTGTTATTATAGTTTATGTAAAGCATAAGAAGTGTCTATGTTGTATTTTCGTATATTTTCATTTTATACGGGGGTTCCCTGTTAGTAGTTGTCGTTTTCGGCTCTACTCAGAGTTGCGTGTGACGTTACCTAAAAGTCTGCGGACAGCCTTCGTCTCGTAACATGGTGACTCTGTGTCAAACCCCCAAACATGTACCTTATTTATTTTTCATTTAAAGCCTTACCTCGTTACATTTTCATATTTTTTTAATATTCGTGCAAACTTTGCTACTAATGTGTCGTGTTTTATATATTTATTTTTATGTAGTGTGATTATTCTGTTTGTAATAACTGAAAACAAGAAAAAACATCAAAAAAAATGTGATTGCAAACTTGCATCGGGAAGGCTATTGTATATATATTTAGTATATTGAGAAATTAATGTATAGACATCTTCAGTTCTTAAAAGATTATTATTGTCATAGTGATCCGTTTTAGATTTATTAAAAAACAATATTTTAGTTTAACACTTGAAACATAGAACAGATATAATTACTGTTTTCTATGCCCATTTCAAATAAATATACATTTTTTTCTGTTTTTAAAACTGCATTGTTAGTATGGTTGGGTATTTTTAAACACTATTTCTATGTTCATTTTTTGCGTGTCATGTTAATCTATATAATTTTTCTGTCATATCATAAGTTCATATTATATTGTACTTATTCTATTAACGATATTTCTAAAATATACCTCTGTAAAAAAAGTTAAAATCCAAAAAAAAAGTTAATATTCAAGATTGCATATTATATTATGTTTGATTAGTAATTAAATCTAATGTAATGTGCCTATGCACTTGATTTTCTATTGATTATCCTAAACATCTGGATAAAAATGTTGAATCGACAATTTATTGTTGAAGATAAATAATGTTAAAGTTTGCAATGGTGTTTATGAAGGGACTATACTTGTGATTATGTTAAATCACGCCATTGTAAACTTATAAATCAATGCGATAACAATGAAACAATTACAACATACTTTAATTTGTTTAGATGAATTAAAATAAGTTTTAATGGATTGGTTGTTATGGCATTATCATATCACTTTTAAAATTACTTGCATTTGTTCGTGCCTGAAAGCGAGATTATTAAGTAGTAATAAATCGATGCGAGCAGTTTTAAATGATAGGTCCCTATAATTATATTAAAACTAATATTTCACTTTGTAAGCCACAGGAAAGTGGCGAGGGCTTTTGTCTGTAAAAATCTTTCAATATTTACACAATGTTTCAAGCAGAATTATTAGTTTGTATCTGTAATGCTAGGATGAGAGCAGCCCGTTTATCTGTACCCACAATCTTTTGGACACGTAGCTATACAGCACACGTTAAAATTATTGTTATTTCAAAATACTGAAAATTCGCATGTAGTGTATTTGTAAAATTGAATATACTGATGCTCTCTCCTCGAAGGACAAGTCAGCTTGTAACCGATTGCTGCGAACGTCCTTGGTTACATGCATGTTTGTTTACATTTCATATCAAATTATATCATTTTTCTTTTTGTTTGAAATTCTTAAATTCTTTAGAGATTAAAAAGTATTTTAGAGACCGGGGTAGGAGCAGTTCACAGAGGGATTACACATAATGTTTGCTAAATTATCGAAATAATTATACTAATTTACTGGTAAACTGCACAGCAAAATCTTTTCACACCATGTTTATATTTTTATTTTTGTACCTATTTGGTACTTCACCAATTTTGTTTTTATTTAGAATCGTCACAAACATTGTAATTAAAATAATAGTAATACATAATTATATGTTAGTGATTAATTATCTACCTACTGTCAGTCAGATAGATTGTAATATTTCCATTTAAATTCCTGGCTGTTTGATTAGATTAGAAGTGGGTATCCCTGAAAATAGTTACCATTTTCATATGTTAGGTTGTGCTCACTACTCTGGTTATTGCCACCTGTGGGAAGAAATAAAAATAAACAATCCACAATATTGCCTTTTATTTTCACATTACGAACGAATTTCACGCGGGCGGAAGCTTGATACCTGTATCCTTATCCTTTTATTTATTTTTTTAAAGATGCATTTCGTAGAAAAGTTCTGAAGTTTTAAGATGGCGAACAAACAAGTGGGCGAAGTTGCTAGGTACTCAACTCAAAAAGCCGAACTTGACGGCGGCGGTGGCGAGTGTTTTCTCTCTTTCTCGCGTGTCCGAAAGAGCGAGAGGACGCTATACAAAAACCACGGTTTACACTTTCATCCATTGAAATGCACGCTGTGCTCCGTCGCGAGCGAGACACGCCGGTTCGGAAATAACAGTGAACCGTCTAGTCTTATCGTCAAACAAAAATAATAACTCAAACGGACCCATAGTGATAGAAACTGACTCGTGATATTTAGTGCCTTGGACAGCGACTGTGCGTGCCAGAGTTTTGAACACAATACATCTATTTTTTCAGCCTTTTTTTCTGGGGTAAGTATATTTTATTTAAGGGTATTTTAAACAGACCTAATATTTGTATTTTTGAACCTTTGAAAGTCTTTAAATAAACTTTAATTTACATAATAATTAATTATATTTATATATTTGTAGCGGTACCTTCTTCAAATTAGGTAGGTACCTATTTCATTTTCAATGTGTAAAAACAGCATTGTGATTTTCTAGATAACAATTTGAATCGAATGATTAGATAAGGCTTAATTAGTAGGTACCAACCTACCTAGGTGCTTACGAACAATAAAGAGGTTACTAAAACAATACGAGCACCGGATTATTTTTACTTATTCTGTGTCTTTAGTCACCGACCTTTTCGAAGGAAGCAACGTAGAATAGGATTGGTTTTTACAAGCTTTTTTTCAGTCTTCTCTTCATCGATTCAGAAACACTGACAGGCAGGACCATACCTTCTAGAATATCTAAGAGTTGATTTGTTTAGAAGTACGTATACATTATGAGTAGCTTTTCTTATATTAGGTAGGTACTATTTTTTCAGAGAATAAAGTCACGTTTCCGTGCTGATTCGTTACAGTAGATTCCTAGGCATCCAGATCCAATTACCTAGGTAGGTCTTGATTCACCGTCGTAAAACTATACCTATTGTGCCCAAGACTCGTTTTTACTTGTCAATCTAGGTCTAGCCTTAACACGTGTAACTGGCTATGTTTGAGGATCCGGTGAAGTGCGTTTGCGTCTTTACCATAAATACCATAAATCGTCACTTATCATCAGTTGAGAGAAAAGCCAATCGCTTCTGCGTTGTTAAATAAATAAAAAATCATCAGCGACCAATAGGAAAGGTTTCCGAAAAGTTTTGTTGGATCTAATGATTTCGAAGTTTTCCAACATTAGGTCAACAGCGGTATCCCTTTATATTTTTATCAAACAACCACATTGTCTACGTGATTGGTGGCAAGATCTATGGTCACAGGAAGACTGAAGTAGGTACTATGGGTCGTCTCATAATTAAATAATAACTCCAATACGGTCAAAAATAAAAATTTCGATGTAAAGCTTTCGAGTATAGGTAGGTACTTTAGAAAACTTAACGGAAATATAACTTTGTATACCTATTCATTGCTATGTATACGATGTAAATGATGAAGACAGTATCAAGTAGGTAGATAGTGTTCTTTGAGATGAAGCCACAATAAAACTATATTTCTTTATTACTTTAGGCACCTATCTGACATCGAAAGAGCTCAACCGGAAATAGAACCTGTCTGCATGGTAATAAAAAGCTTATAAGCGCATTCACTGTTACTTTACTATTTCTATTTATTTTTTTATAAAAACATAAAACCTATACTTATTCAACTAGCTAATATTTGAATTATAGAATTATATTAATAGATACTGTTAAAACATTATAACAGTCCTATTAACCTAAGCGCTTCAAATAAAGATTTTAAAATTCTATGGGCGATTTTTGAATCTCAGCGGTGATCTCGAAATTAACAGTGACATGAAAAACACTATGAAATGTGTATATATGTAATAATAGCGTAAGTCGATTTTTGTCCCAGTGATTATGGGACGATAGCTGCACATAAAAAATTGGTTATGGTCTCATTTTGAAGAGCTCCAGCCGTAAATGTGCAGAAAAATAAAGAAAACTATCATAGGTTTCGAAATTCCTAAAAAAAATCTGTTGAATAAACGCGAAGTTTTTGCGGGCGACCCACTAGTAATTATTTAAGGTGCACTCTTAATTGATATGCCGTGAGTGTCTCACTGGTTCAAAAATCGCCCCCATGATCATCATCTTTGAGTTCTGCCAACCGTAGCTTATTTCTGATCCCCTTGTAACTTATCTAATCAACAGCCTGTAACTGTCCCACTGCTGGGCAAAGGCCTCCATCATTGAAATCAAGCCATCACTACAATTGATGGTAATGACTTTAATCACCACGCTTGCCGCATTTGGTTGGTGATCACAAACCCGGGCTATGCATCGAAAAATCCGAAATACATTTTTTCGGCCTGGAAATTGAACCCGGGTACCGACCTTCGGGTATCGTGGCAGAGCGCACCGAGGCGTTATTACAATGTATTGTTTTAAAAACTATAGTGCACAGAATGCTTAATAATCTCTGGCGAGCGTTGTCTACATAGGTACTGCATGCTGCGACAGCGATTTCAATCGGCGTGGAAATCAATCCTAGTTACAATATCCATTGTGTACCTACTCAACGCAGTAAACATCGACGTCTAGCTATCTCCCGGACTGTTGTAAGATAACATCTGAGATATTAATTATATATACACAGTATAAAAGAAAGTCCCCGAAACTGTTTGTTAGGACAGACTTACTTTTAAATCACACGTAGACGTAGCTAAAATGTCTAAGAGAGTGAGGAAAGTAATCTATGTAATTAAAAACCTACGTAATGCAGTGGAAAGCATAATATTAAAAATGGTATACATACATAACTCTATGCCAATATCTCGTAAAATAACGGAAATTACTTACTTACTTACTGTTAATCTTAGGAACCACTGGACGGATTTTGATGCGGTTTTTTTAATAGATAGAGCGTCTTTCGAGGGTGGTTTAATAAAATTAAGGACAAACTATCATACAAAAGCAGCTTGAGCGGGAACTCTACAACCAGCTATCTAGATAGCATGATGAGATGCGTGTAAAATCTATTCATCACCAGGTCATCTTGATGTCCTCACTGCTGGGGCACGAGCCTTCCCTATGGATGGATAGGGAGAACGGGTCATAAACCACCACGCGGGCCCAGTGGGGTTTGGTGGTTGTTAACGACTGCTGATACAGCCGGGACCAACGGCTTTACGTGTTTTCCCAAGCACGGAGGATCTCGAGATGATACATTTTTGGTCACCCATCCGATGACCGGCTTTTGCGAAAGTTGCTTAGCCTGCAATCGCATACCGGGCGCTTTAACTACTGCGCTATCGAGCTCTCTCCGAATAAAATCTATTGCTGAAGATTTTTCTTTCTCAAACTTTTGTCGTTGTTTGTTTGTTCATCACATTCACTGCTGATGACATCAATAATGCATCTACGATAATAATACACCGTGTTATTGTATATTGCTATACCGCTACCTGTTGTTACAGGCATAATGCTTTTTTTTTCTAAAGGTATTTATTTAATAGTGTACACAAGCAAGAGCATAGTAATGTCAACAATTGTAACCCTTAACACAACGAGATAAGAGTCACAAATGGTCAACAAAAGTACACAGAATTCAGCTCATGACCTGAACGCAGCAGCCGCAGCCTAATAAACTGCTATTCTTCATATTAACAAGCTAACTGTTAAAGCTATATTTAAAATGACTGGTGCAGTTCCAAGCAAGCAATTTGATTAGGATGCTGCGAATCGTCGTTGATGATATTCAAAAGAGAATAAATTAAACCTATTTGTACTTAAGACTGCAGAAGACGGTTAGTCACAATGTAGTCACTGTAAATATACAACATCACATAAAGAGTCGTTATTTACCATCGCCATGGAACCCTCCATCATCACAATCTCCCATACGTCGACCACGGGAACACTGGTGACCCCGCACAAGCAGCAAGCAACCTTCCCATACGTTGACAAATGAAACCACAGAACATTAATGTTCTGTGACTGGAACAGTAAGCTTCACACAACACGCTCGAGCGACACCAGACCACTTAGTACCCCCGTCCCGACTAACGTTGTTTAAGGATAAGGTCACATTTTATCAACTGCAAATATTTTGAGGATAACTTCATAAACATAAACTATTTTTATGAAAACCCTTAAATTGTTATTCGCTAGATTTCAAGGAAAACGCCAAAGACATTTCGATTAAAAAGTAAAATAAAGCACTTTCGGTAGTTTCAATTTAAAGGAGCCGAAACAGAGAGGCCGCAATGCCTTCACCGCTTACACGTGCCCGTGGTTTCATTCAAAGGAGCCTACAGAGAGGACGCTCTTAAAAATATTACAATTTTTGTGTCAGGAAAAATATGAAAAAAAAATAGCTTGAATTTTTTTTTAAATACTAGGGCCTCATTTCTCTGATATAATTAGACGTTTTGTCAAAATATTTGCAGTTGATAAAATGTGACCTATATAGTACTGAGTACGATGACGTCTTGTTCTATTTACTAGAAGGCGGAGACTCGGTACAATCTACAAGGTCTCAACGTCTCCACAGTTCCACAGAGGCCAAAAGGCTTTGATGTTTTGACGTTTAAAAAAAACCGTTTTAAACTATTTACTTTAAAAATTTTATTAGATGTGTTTTAAAAATCATTGTCATTTAAAACACATTTTTTAGTCGAACTACTGAGTATATGTCATTATCATACAACAGCCATCAACTAAAACCATTCTCTAAAGAGAACCAAATTATGTAAGTAGGTATACATATACTTAAGATCTTCGTATATACATTCTTTCATCAAATCGTGTTTTAAGTATTACTCGGAGATCTATGTAAAATTATAAGACCATTTAACATTAATGACATCTAGGCGGGGATTATCGGATTACGACACTTTAAAAGCTTCTGTTATTTATTGTTTTCTAAAGTTTACGCGAACACTACACATTGAAATGAAACAATTTTTACGGATCTACTCGCGTTTATTTTACACATTACTTATTTAATGTTTATCCTGACGTTTCGAACCCTTTGCAGGGTCCGTGGTCACAGGGAGACTGAGGTGTTGGTCATCTCATAATTAGTTGGTAGCTTGTATACCCTCATTTAATTTAATCAGGTGCGTTCCGTTTTACGCAGAAAGAGCTTACAGTACCTTTTGGTCTGGCAGTGTGGTATCGGGGCTGGGATTTAATATTTTGTATGATGGGATCCCAGGCTGGTGGTAGATTCCAACCATCTTCTCTATTAAAATTAGGATGTTTTTTAATTTCAATAGCCTCGCGTATCATCCTAGGGATGAATCGTTGTTCTTTAACGAGTATTTGTGGTTTATCAAATCTGATGTAATGGTTGGGCCCCTCTAGGGAATGTTCGCATACTGCAGACTTATTTTCGCGCCTATGCTTGACGTCGGCTATATGTTCTTTAACACGGGTTCCTATACTTCTCTTTGTTTGCCCGATGTAAGAGAGCCCACAGTCGCAGTCCAGTTTGTACACGCCTGCATCTTGAAGGGTATGTTGCACTTGACAGGTCGTAAAAATTGGTTGATCTTCTTCGGCGGCTTGAAGTAAGTGTTGATTGAAGCTCGCTTTAAGATATGTCCAATCTTGTCAGTGACACCTTTCATATATGGAAGTACAGCAGGTTGGCGCTCGACTGTGGTTGGTTTATTGCGTTTTCTGTGACAAAGCCGTGGTACTTTCAGTTTATTATCCTGTAGTCTGTGACACCCAACACCTGGCTGCTGAGCTTCAGCATGTCAAGCACGTACTACAGGATAATAAACTGAAAGTACCACGGCTTTGTCACAGAAAATACCTTAAAAGGTATACACCTTATAAACCTTATAAGGTGTATACTATTATCAAAAATAGCATGAATCATCATTATCATCATCATCTCAGTCAAAAGACACACAGCTGGACGAAGGCCTCCCCCAAGGATCTCCATGAGGGGTATTTGCCGTTATGAATTAGAAAAATTAAATCGGAAAATAGAACAGAAGTGACATTGTTGCAGGTAGGGTAGGGTTGCCAGATGATATCTGAATGGAGGACACATCCTGCTTTTCCACAATCTGTAGTCTGTACTGCCGTATTTCCATATCTACCGAATGTTATTTTTTTAATTGGTAAATAAGCAAATGACACGTTCTACCTGATATTAAGACAAAGACGAGTCGAGAAGCAAAGACAGCTGTAGATGCTTCTTCACACTCGTGAACTTTCTACGTGACCCCATTTTGTGTGCTAGGAGTTTTCCACCCTATGGTAGTGCGACGAAAAAATAAGTCACCAACCTTTTTGACTTACCTTAAACCACAGAATAATAACTAATAGCTTTAGTTAATGTTCTGAGCCTAAAACAGTCGCCCCACTACAATCATGGTTCACTTGTTTTCTCTGACACGGAGAAATTATTTCTATAGTTTTTATTTAAAAGATGTCCTCCTTATTTGGGAAATAGGTGAATCTGTTCTTTTTCCAGTTTCATCATCTGACAATTACTCTAGTTGCAATGCAAGCCATCACTAGGATTTCTCTCTCTCTCTTTATTTTGGCACAAACAGTCAGTATTTTATACTATATCTAGATGAGTAGTCAAATGCCCTCATTCTCATTCCACCTGATATTGAACAGAAGCAGTCTAAAATTGTTTATATAATTTTTAACGCAAATTTTTGTTGCGAACAAATTACAAAAACACAATTATGCTGTTAAAATTTCCAGTGGAAGAGAACCTGACCCGGTATGTCAGAAGGGTGCAGGTTCAAATCCTGCTCGTGGATTTTTTTTCAGAAGCAGTCTAGTTGTGTATGTTGTTGCGAATTCAAAGTCAAGCATCACCCGCCTACTGTGCTTTGTCATAATCGGAACTAATTTATTGCACACTGAGTTTAACCTGTAGATTGAATTTGTTACCGAAACTTTAATGGTACAGATAATGTCACAATTGCGCTCGATTTCTGGCGTTACACGCTGTTTTTAATGTGCTTTAGCTACGGTCAGTAAAGTGATGCAACGCCAGTGTATCAGCATTCTGGTGGATTATCATTTTTCAGATATCAACTACCTACTAAAAAGAAGATTATTCTTAAAAGAACAATTTTGCCAGAAACTAATGAAATTTCTAGACAATATATTCCAAGTATTCTTTGGTACAATTATCGGGTACCACCGGGTATCTAACCCGGTGGTACAATTTAAGATACTTGCCAGTTTCGTTAATTTGATCGAAGGACAACCTTCAGTAGATTTATTATATAAATTTTAACAACTACGCTACGATATTAGTTGTTTGATAAATTGTAGCCAACAAACCAGGCTATCATATGAGCCAGTTTGGATATTTATAACTTAAAATTATTCTCCCCCACATTAAAATAATTTCGCTATTGATAAAAAAAGCTGCTCATATCACAACTGTGCAAAAGCCAAACGACCAAAGTCTTTTTTAGGGTTCCGTAGCCAAATGGCAAAAAACGGAACCCTTATGGATTCGTCATGTCTGTCTGTCTGTCCGTCCGTATGTCACAGCCACTTTTTTCCGAAACTATAAGAACTATACTGAAAACTGAAACTTGGTAAGTAGATAAATTCTGTGAACCGCATTAAGATTTTCACACAAAAATAGAAAAAAAAAAACAATAAATGGGGGTTCCCTATACTTAGAACTGAAACTCAACATTTTTTTTTCATCAAACCCATACGCTTGGGGTATCTATGGACAGGTCTTCAAAAATGATATTATGGTTCCTAATATCATTTTTTTCTAAACTAAATAGTTTGCGCGATAGACACTTCCAAAGTGGTAAAATGTGCCCCCCCCCCCCCCTGTAACTTCTAAAATAAGAGAATGGCAAAACTAAAAAAATATATGTTGTACATTACCATGCAAACTTCCACCGAAAATTGGTTTGAACGAGATCTAGTAAGTAGTTTTTTTTATTACGTCATAAATCGTAAACCGCAAGTTGAAATTTTCACAGATGAATGATGTATTTCTGTTGCCGAAAACAGAATAAAATAAATATTTAAGTGGGGCTCCCATACAACCGACATGATCTTTTTGACGTTTTTATAGATAATGGTGCGGAACCCTTCGTGCGCGAGTCCGACTCGCACTTGGCCGGTTTTTTAAGATCAAACTAGCTACATTAACTTTTTATTACGCTGACTAGTTGGTCAAAGTAATCCACACACACTCAAAGGCGAACTTGTAACAGCAATACAATTTTAAGCGGCCATGAATTTTAAAGCTCCAGATATAAAATACGTCGGGTTTTCGCAGTGTTCCACTGTAGCTGGGGTGTAGTGTTTCAATCGACATATCAAGTGGCCATCATGCTGAGTGGCTCTACGAAACCACAACATAAGGAGGCTCTAGAAAGCAAGCTTATATATATATTTTTTTTTAAATTTGTTGAATTATAAATTTTATTAATTTTATTAGAAATAATATAATGCAAACGCGCTCGGGCAACGCGCATAAACAAAATGGCACCTACATACTTTAGTTAAATGTAAATAAACTATATTAAAAAGTGTTTTAAATTTTCTTAAAAAATGCGAAGAAACATTTTCTCGAACCTATTATTATGTGCGTTACCCGTGCCCGTGAGAGGTTGTCCATAATCTGTGTAAAATATAGAGAATAATATAGGAATCTCGCGACAGCGGCGCTCGTAGTGCGTTTTAGGGTTCCGTAGTCAACAAGGAACCCTTATAGTTTCGCCATGTCCGTCTGTCTGTCTGACTGTCCTCAGCCTAGCTCATAGACTCTTAGTACTAGAAGTAGAAAGCTGTAATTTGGCATGGATATACATATTAATCACGCCGACAAAGTAGTGAAATAAAATTTTGAAAAATATTTTTTTTAGGTTATCTCCCCTACACGTGAAGTGGGGATGTAATTTTTTATTGTCTACTCTATAGTGTGGGATGTCGTTGGATAGCAATTCCAAAAATATTGCGGGTTTGTGGAAACAGTTTTTTGATTGATGCACCCGTTTGTGAAATATTAAGATTTAAAGTTCAAAATTGTTAGAGTCGAATGTGTGTGTGTGCCAGCCAAATGGTTGTTTTTGGATACGTGAAAAAATTCACGGTAGTTGTATTATGATGAAGTTAAAAGGAAAACTATCACAGCTAAGTAGGTAGGTTTTACAAGTTTACGAGTAACAGTCGACCAACTTATGAAATGTTTGGCACAGTACAAATTCCTGATTGGGAACTACTTAAATAACTTTGTCAGGTGTGTGAAACCGGTAGTATCTACATTTAATAGATGTTCATAAAAGCCCTCTTCTCAGAGTCCGCATTATTGAGATGGGCTACGGAACCCTACACTGCGCGTGGCCCGACACGCACTTGGCCGGTTTTTTTTTGGAGATAGTTTGCTGATTGTCTCAAACGGCATTTTCAGCTTCACCGGGCTTTTTTGAGGGCGGCGAGAAACTTGAAGGGTTCCTCAGAGTATAAAACGAATCACCTTCGGAAGTTTTCTAGAGGGAAAACGGCATCACGCACTAGTGCGTGTCCCCGTGCCCTACTAGATTCTCCGAGGGGTTCGGGTCGCATCGGTCTGTGTCGGTTTATGACCGTGAGATGCTGTCTATGTGTGCGTTGCTCGAACGCGTTTGTATGATGCTTATCTTCTGCAGTCTCCTTATGTTGTGACGAAAGTATGTCGAAGTTGAAGTGTACGATTCGAACTTGTATGTGCGAACTTTGATGTTAGCCGCGATATGTTCTGTGAACTGAATGACGGTGACGATGGTTCTTTAACGTTTGCTAATTCGCTATTTCTTGGTACCTACCGTTACTATTTCTGATGAGATTAATTTAGTTTGCATGCATGTAAGTCTCAGTCTAATGGATAGGAAGGTGCTGTAATTAAAGTTGTCTTTTTGCTCAACCCCAGTAGCTTTCTTAAAAAGACTGGAGTGGAATGGAACTATTTAAATTGGGTTCTTTCCTAAATAATGGTTTCTTGGTATTTTTAAGGTCTTGTAAGCATTATAGAAAGACACACGATCATACTGTAGTGTTAATTTTGTCAACTACCCAAACTTATGGTTAGCCAATAACTTCGATCATCGAAGGCCAGTAACAAAGTTTTTAGCGTTGGTCAAAACGGTGTTTTTTATAGGAAAGGCATAGCGAACTATGACGTCACTATTAACAAAGGTATTTCATCAAACCTTTGTAAGTCACAAAAATACGTTTTTAAGTCAAACCAAAAAATGGTTTAAGTTCTGAAGAGTTGTTACTTGACGTCATACCATGTACTTTTAATTTTATGGAATTCATTGCATCCTGCTGCGCTGCCCTAGCGTTGGATCTACACAACATGAGATGTCTCTGTTACTTTTAAATACGTTTCGTCTCTATAAGTACACAGTCCATCCCGGCCACCACGGCACTCGGCCAAGCTACAGCAATGCGCACGAGTTGCTTCATCGCATTATTTCCAGATAATCACTACGGACAGATGAGTCACGAACGATCGCCAGATAGGTACGCTCAAATTGACTCCTTTTGTCAAACACGCCGCTTTCGGGACCCCACTTCTGTTTGGACTTTATTTGTCTCAAAGCAACGAATTGACAACCTTAACATCGATAAGTTAAGGTGGTTAATAAAGTTTAACTTCGGATAGACGGTATGGTTTCGGATCTACATGTAGTGGTTCCTTTGTTGTCGGCTTGCCGCAACGTCTCGTGCCGTTTGTCGTGCTTTTCGTTGCGAAATTCTAATAAAAGTGTTTAGTTTTTTTTTCTGTTCGACCAGCTAGAGTCGGCCGTGACTTTACACCGATTGAGTTTAGCCGATCGCTTGGGTTAGAGAGGATCAGTCATGATTTATTTGCATTTGCGATATGTCTTTGTTTGCCTTTACTCGATGTTTCATTGTTTTTGCGACGCTTTTTGCGTGCTTCGTTTGTTTAAGATTAGTCCTTTTTTTCTGAAGGCTGTTAATTTGGAACAAAATACACACTCCTGCGCATCAGACTACCACAAACTGTCAAATTTGAGGAGCTTGATGGCGCAGTGGTTAACGCGCCCGGTCGGCGAGTGCTGAGTTTAAGCAACTTTCGCGAAGGCCGGTCATCGGATGGGTGGCCAAAAATGTATCATCTCGAGCTCCTCCGTGCTTCGGAATGTACGTAAAGCTGTTGCTTCCGGCTGCACTAGCAGTCGTTAACAACCACCAACCCGCACTGGGCCCGCGTGGTGGTTTAAGGCCCGTTCTCCCTATCCATCCATAGGGAAGGCTCGTGCTCCAACAGTGGGGTCATAAAAATGAGCTGATGATGATGATGAGTTTGAACTTTATTTCTATGGCATATGGTTGTACATGTATTGAAGAAATTTATCAGTTTTGGATAATCTGATGTGCTGTCGTCTGTACCTACCTGTTTCATATTCTAAGACAATGGTGCTATGTGCATCGGCAGCGTTGCGTGCGGTCAAGCTTTGTCTCGAGCTTACAGTGGCACGCAACTACGAACGAGCTTTGTCAAGAACTCTAGTGTATTCTCCAATTAGAAGCAGATTTTTGTTTTATAAAATTGAATTAAATTTGAATTAAGTTTTATAACTTTATTCACCCGGCTATTACGGGCTGAAAGAGCGGTGACTTTCTGATACAGGACAGTATAAGACAGAACATGAGAATTCTCGCAGTGTCTCTTCTCAAACCTATTGTTTATATAAAGCCACCCAAAACCATCTGCATGTTACCGACCAGCAACGTTACAGCCTCTTTGGATTTCTCTTTGGTCTACCTTCCAAATTCTAAGTTTGAGTGACATCTTTTATATCAAAAATATATGTGAACAGTTGACAATAAACAGCTATTACGGGAAAAAGTGGTCTCATTGCTCGTGCCCTATCCTCAACATCTGTAGTCTAGCTCATGTTGCCAACACGTAACAAGAAAAAAAATAGGATAGTCACTACAAAGTATTTCGTAATTAAATCGCTAGATTTTTTGATCATTTACTTATACCTACTTGAACTGAAGACTATTTTTTTTAAGTTATATTTGACGAGTTACAATAAACCTACTTGAACTGAAGACTATTTTTTTAAAGTTATATTTGACAAGTTACAATAAACCTATTTGAACTGAGGACTATTTTTTTTAAGTTATATTTGACGAGTTACAATAAACCTACTTGAACTGAAGACTATTTTTTTAAAGTTATATTTGACGAGTTACAATAAACTTACTTGAACTGAAGACTATTTTTTTAAAGTTATATTTGACAAGTTACAATAAACCTACTTGAACTGAAGACTATTTTTTTAAAGTTATATTTGACGAGTTATAATAAACCTACTTGAACTGATGACTATTTTTTTTATGTTATATTTGACGAGTTACAATAAACCTACTTGAACTGAAGACTATTTTAAGTTATATTTGACGGATAACATTCGTAACTTTAGCAGGTATTTTTTCTCCTAATTTGGTATATTCGCTATTTTCAATTTTAATTTTATATTTTATTTTTATTTGTAATTACATTTTACTGCCTAATTTGTTTAGGATGTTTATTATGTTGATTGTTTCAATAGCTGCGAGTATATAGGTAAGTATAAAAGAAGAGAAACATGTCTTGTGGTCTTTGATAACTCTATCGATTGTAACTGATGCGTTATAGAAAGTCAAAACATGTAACAATTTAACATATGAAATGTAAGTAAGTAGTAAATTTCAAATCAAAGGCGAGTTCTCACGGGGCAGCGTGTACACTGCGACGTTAATTGTTACGGGCTAATGAACCCTATTACATTACAGTTAGGATACAAAGTCGAGCGGCGGCGCACGTCGACAAGTGTGGTCGGACGTACGTCCGTGTCGATCCCATGGCGATAGCGACATATTTATCACCTACCACGAGGCTACGATCAGGGCTAGCGATCTTGTGGTTGGAGATTCATCTTCGTATATTGATAATTTAAAAAAGTTGCGTTGGAACTTGGATCAAATGAAAACTCAGAAAGAGTGTCGAATCAAAATTCAATGCAAGATTTTTATACTTATTTCTGCTTTTAACCGTTTAGCATATCGTGGGTTGCCAATAGTGGCATTAACCGATCTTTTTTTTACGAGCGGAATCTGCATCCAGATCGTCTCACCGGGCTATTGCAGGCCCGGGAGGTGTTTGGGGTTGGTCACCTGATTGGCTGTGACCGACCCACTGAACCGCCCGACATCCGTCTACCGCTTTTGCGGAGCCTCGAGCACTCGATGGAGTCATTCGCAGTCCGCGCGGTGGCATTATCCGACTTGCTCATCCACTTTGGTAAGTATTAGTAGGGTACCTGCTGACTGACCCATTAAATCAAAACGATTTAAATCTCGGTCGTAGATTGTTTTCAAAAATTTTATTAAATTTTCGTTTTGTAATTTACAAAAAAAGCCTTAGACGACGACAAAGAAAAATATTTACGACACAAAGTTGTTGGGTTGACATAATGCTAAAGTATTCAGCGGCTTTTACTGCTTACATAATAGAAGAGGAGCGAAGTGCTACACCTTGTGGGAGCTTTCTCGGCAGAGGCAGCCCTGACAGACCACCAGCCAAGTAAAGATATCGACATTCGCTGTAACTAAGCTACCTCGTTACTAGATCCACGAATATATCCAATTACAGATGACTTAATATGATGGCGATCGATTATAGAAATTTTCTGTTCTTTACATAGGTACAAGATGCTTGTTTGAGTAAACTTTACGATATTAACAAGACTACTTAAGAAAAATAAATGAAAATTGACAAAGTTTTTCACATTCACAGATACAACGTTTTAAATCATGTAGTTATTATAAAAGTACAGGTAAGCTAAGCTTATCTCTAAAAATAAGAAATTAAAGCATATATCTACAAAACATTAAGTAATTGAATGGGAAATTCATTTTGTCTATAAAGTCTTCTACATGGGGTATAGATACTGAAACTTTCTCGTTCTGGCTACTTACAATAAAATAATGAAACAACCATTATGGAATTCGAAAATGGAACTCTTTGGGAACATGTTACTTTTTATTTTGCGAGACTGTCATTTGGTTTTCTTCACTTGCTCGAAAAGGCTTACTTCCTTCTTCAAAATCTGGGTGGAAAAGCGCTTTTTCTCCGCTTGGGTGGAAAAGGTTTTTGAATTTACAACGTGACTATATAAATAATAACTTCTTTTTTTGGAAAATACTATAGCGATACTGTAGTGTAATGCAGTACATTATGTAGTATTCACTTTTTATAACATGTAAATAAGATAGAGGATAGAGAAAGGTTTGTGTAAATACGAAAATACTTACGGTTTTTATTGTTGCTAAGCATGTTTTTATAAGAATCTCTTGTAGTCACATTATTTTTAGGTCCAGTTGTTTCGTTCTATCTTTCTAACAAATTATATATGGTTGTCCTTATTTTCTTACAATACTTCTTTAGATATTATAAAATAACTTCCATTCAATGAAAATTTATAAACAAAGCCTTGACAACCATGTCAAATGTTTTGATGGCAAAGACAATATTTTCTTTTAAAAAATGCAATGTAAACTTTTTATGTTATTCTTAATTTGTATAAATTTAAATTAAATTGTGTTCTACGGGAAGGGTATATAAGCGTCCTGTCCTGCGCTCAAAGGCCATTCTAATTACGAGTTCCGAACAAGGAGTATCTAATTACGGAACCTCTGGCTGACTATGGAACCTCTGGCTGACTGCGGAACCTCTGTCTGACTGCGGAACCTCTACCTGGCCTGACCTCTACCGGTCTGACCTCTGCCGGCCTGACCTCTGCCGGCCTGACCTCTGCTGGCCTGACCTCTGCCAGTCTGACCTCTGCCGGTCTGACCTCTGCCGGTCTGACCTCTGCTGGCCTGACCTCTGCCGGCCTGACCTCTAACGGTCTGACCCCAAGATCCTGTGCGGTGCTGCTGAGCCAGTCTGACCCCGAGATCCTGTGCAGTGCTGCTGAGCCAGTCCTTCGCTCGCTACGTATCACTGAGGTAGCGCCATCTGGCGCTGATAGATTATTGTATATATTTTGTTTTGTATAGTTATTTTGTAAATATTTTTTAATTATTAAATATCATTTAATTTTCTTCTTTTATTAAAATTGTTGCTTCATAACAATTACACTACAGTATCGCTTGAAGATCAAAGGACAATGACTGCAGATTGGTACGTCAACAGTTGCATGCCCAGAGTCTTAGAAAAAGTTTGCGAAAAGCGTCCTCGAAGCAATGTTGTCCTTCACCACGATGACGCAGCCTCACATACCGCTAAGGTAACAGAAGCCTATTTTAAGGTTTCAAATGTGGAACTAATGACGCATCCGCCTTACAGCTCTGACCTCGCCTCGTGCGACTTCTTTTTGTTTCCAATAATTAAAGACAAACTTAGAGGCACACGTTTTACGAGCCCTGAATAGGCGTGAAGCCATTGAAGAGGTCCCTAAGGAAGTCTGGTCCAACTGCTTTGTACAGATGGTTTCAGCAAATGCAAAAATGCATTCATTGCGAGGGAATATAAGTACTTTGAAAACCAATAAATGTATCGTAATTCTTATATCTAGTCTTATTTTTCAGAATCCAGAAACTTTCAGTATGCCATAATAGAAGAATAATTTTAATGAGAAAATCCTGAATCTCAGACGCTTTTATTGTAAAAGTGATTTCCCTTTATACGATCGTAACCCCAACGCGTTGTCCCCCCGCCTGATCCTCTAAATGACAGCAAACATTTACAGAATACACTAAACATGCACACTAATTAAGGCCTAAGACACCGTACTCGTAGAACAAGGGTATGACGAGCCGGTTCACACGCGCTCTACACCAGGTACAGACATATACCTGGGCGCTTCTCTCCTCCTCCACGGCCCGGTCTACCCGAGCCGAGGTCCGTGCCTTTAGAGGCGCCCTCGGGTGGTTCCGCTCCCCGATCCGATCCGAACCCTTCGGAGACTCTGGGAGGGCACGGGGACGCGCACTTTTAAGTGTGCGATGCCGTACCCTCTAGAAATCCTCCGAAGGTGATTCGTTTCAACACGGCTTGAGGTACCCTTTACGTACCTCGCCGCCCTAAAAAACCCCGGTGAAGCTGAAAATGCCGTCTGAGGCTATCAGCAGTCTCTCCAAAACAAATAAAAAAAAACGCGTTGTCCTAAAATATTATGAAACAAATTTACGTTTACTACTTTAAAATAATTTCAACCGCGTACACTTTTTGTTCGACCAGCAATTTTATAAGAGGTTTTATGACTAGTGGACTGGACTTCGACTAGTGGAAGCTGTTACGTATCTTTAATTCGATCTTAAAGTTAGCTCAGAGCACTGTCAGGTTTCAATGGGCTTTTTATCAGGGAGCATAGTCTTGGCTGCATTGTAAGTAGATTATGCAGCGGGTGCATAACTTTGTATATAACCTATATATATAAATATAAATAGTGGCCGCTCGCGGTTTCACCCGCGTGGTTCCCGTTCCCGTAAGAATATCGGGATAAAAAGTATCCTATGTGTTAATCCAGGTTATAAACTATCTGTATACCGAATTTCATCCAAATCCATTCAGTGGTTTTTACATGAAAGAGTAACAAACATCCATCCATACTTACAAATTTTCGCGTTTATAATATTAGTAGGATGTAAAAGCTGGTTACACCAAACGTATAAAGCCGTAAACGTTTAGCAAAAGATAAAAAACAAAAACTACGAATTTTTACGATGATGTAAAAAGTGTCGCGGGTAAAAGTTAGGGTGGTTTTTTTTACCGATGATTTTGAAATAAAAAATGTAAGATAATATATTAATAATCTAAGATTACCGGCTTAGACCCAGAGGTCCTGGGTTCGAATCCCAGCGGGAAGTACATGTTTGTGTACTCGGTTTGGTTGGTGGTAGGGCTTGTTAGTACGCCTGGCTAACTTCCACCGTCTTATCTAAATACATATGTCGCCATAACATCAATGTTTGTATGAAATGAATGTGAAGTGCGCTTCCATCATTGGCCTTATCATCACTTTACATCAGATGAGATCAAGGCACTGTGCTTACCCGGAAAATATATTTAACAAAAAAGTAGTTTAAATTATTTAGAATTGTTTATTTTGGTAGATAGAATTTTTAGTGTCTAATAGCTCAATATGCGAGAGCCTTGGCTAAGTGAAGCGAAATAGGAGGCCTATATTCAGCTGTCGGTACAGTCGACAGCAATGGTAACTCATGATTGGTCAAGTTTAAAAATATGAAATCAATATGAAAATCAAAACTTTTAAACGCATATCGAAAAACCTTCGAGTGTCTACTAGTACCTGCAGACTTTGACTGTAGTTATATAGAAAATACCGACTTACACTATCGAAACTTAATTTTGAAATCTAGTCGGAACTGATAATGACGATGTAAGTTTGTAAAACCTAATTAGGTATTTCTATTTTTTTAAACTTTTTATTCTACGTTCCATAGTATTCCAAAGTTTATTTGAATTCACTCCAAAGTGAGCGTTTCTACTACAGCTGTCTATAAAAGCTGATATAACACATTATATTATTACCTAAAAAGTAAAATTACAAACCTGTATATGCAGAGTTTGGTCAAACCGATAGCACAAAAAAATCGGTTCAAACTTGAAAAAGGATTCCTCTATCTTAAATTAGAAATGATTATTTACCTTATATTAATACCTATTATTACCTATTATGATTTTAATTTTATGCAAATATTGTTGCGAACAAATCATCAATTTGAAAAAAGACAAAGTGTCGAACCTGCACCCTAAGACACACCTGACCCGGCATGTCATAGGGTGCGGGTTCGAATCCCGCTCGTGGTATTTTTCCAAATTAAATTAGAAACATGAATTTCGTTCTGAATTTAAAAGAACATGAAGGTCGATCGATACCTTTATTAAAACGACATAAAATGTACAAAAAAAGTTTTCGCAAAAAGTCTAGAATCGATTAAGTGTTTGAATACAGGTTGACGTCAACAAAATATAACATTGTTCGTTGAACAGGTTGTTGTAACGGTTGCAAACAGGGTTGCCCCTCATTTACAGCTAAAAAATAGACGTCCTGACTGAGTAGTAGGTAAAAAAATTATTGGATGATTCAAAAGCAAGTAGAAGAAATTCTTAAGTATAATTGAATAAAAAAATTTGACTTTGACATTACAATATTAATTACAATAAATATATTTATTCCACATTAAACATACAATTTGACAAAAGTATAGCTAACATATTATCGAGAAGGAAACATAAGTATATACGTACATGTCAAAAATAAAAACTACTTTTTTTATTTTTTATATTGACTGTCTGCAAACTAGAGGTTCAATTCAATTTCAATTAAAATTTTAAATTAACAAACTATTATTTCAAAAGTAATATCTCGTAAAGTAGGTATGTGACAAAAAATCATCAATTGTAAACTTAAATATTTGTAAAATTTATAAAATACAGTGAAAAATTTAAACGCCTACCCGACCCAGCCAGGAATCGAACCTGGGTCTTCCGCAATCCGGGCGGCTGCACTGACCGCTATGCTACCGAGAAGGTTTACGTAAGCGCTGAATTTTGTCACTGCTTTTTGAGTGCTAATAGTGACACAGCGCTTGTAAACTTATTAAATAATTTAAAAAACTAAGTTGATAAAACTCTTGTTACAAAAGCGCTTTACGTCTTTTTACAATAAATATAGAGTTTAATAATAATTTCTTAGATTACAGAAAATCTTAATTATATATTATTTAGATGTCCGATCAAAGATGGTTAATGTTTTGTTATTTATTTGCTTTTGATCTTTTGTGATTGCTTTTGTTGTCAACAAGAAGGTGGCAACCCTATTTTAAATATCCTCAAATTAATAGAAAAATTGAATTATACCTATCACATTGTTGATGCGTCAAGGTTTTTCCTATTTGTTATTGAGATGGGTAATAAAAAAGATCGTATATTTTTTAAAGCCTATTATAATGATTGGGATATAGCTTTACTTAATAGGTTTAAAGCATATAGGTACAAATTCTTCAATTGAAATAAAAAAACTTTTACGGATCTACTCGCGTTTATTTTATACATTAGTTTTCATTAATGTTTATCCTGACGTTTCGAACCACAGGGAGACTGAGGTGTTGGTCGTCTCTTAACTAGTTTTAATTTAATCACAAATTGCGTTCCGTTTTACGCAAAAAGAGCTTACAGTATATTTTGGTCTGGCATAAAATAAACGCGAGTTGATCCGTAAAAAAGACGATTCATTTCACGTTTCAATGTGTAGTTTTCGCGTAAACTTTAGAAAATTCTTTAATGTATTTTTAATTAAAGTTAAAATCTGGCAAACGAGGTGAATTGCAATTTCGACATACTTATTCTCGTTTCCGTTGTATTCGAATTGTAAATAAAACTTGCAATAGCACACTTGCACTGCAGTGGCGCCAGTGTTCGCTAAGAACCAGTAATCGACATTTTTGATGTGTAACATCTTTCCTCTCGCTTTCTTGCAATTTGTGGGAGTGATTTCATGAAATGGGACGGAAGTGTGTGATGTGTAACATCATTTCTCTGGGACGGAAGTGTGTAACAGGAAGTCGCGGGGAAGCGCGCGGGCGCGCGCCATTTGATTTGACTAATGAGCGCGCGGTGGTAGTTGAATGTCGGATGGTACCAACCAATCGGGGTAAGCGCGCGCCATTTAATTTGACGAATGTGCGCGCGATATTGCATTACTCTTAGTGTCAATTAAATAAAATACAATTTTCATTAAAAATAATTATACTTTGTTATGAAAAATCATTTCAAATAATACCTGACCCATTTTTTTTAGAATATAATGTTAAAATTGCTTATTACTAAGGTGAGATCATATGCGACTACTGTAAGGCTCGCTCGTTTTTTTTTCTTTTAAACATTAAAAGAACTGTTTTTAGTCTTTAGCGATAATTGATTACAGACCACCTTCTAATTGTCATCCAGTAATTTTTTAATGAAATTATATAGTACTAGCTGTGCCCCGCGGTTTCGCCCGCGTTCTATTAGTCATAGCGTGATGTAATATAGCCTATAGCCTTCCTCAATAAATGGACTATTCAACACAAAAATAATTTTTCAATTCGAACCAGTAGTTCCTGAGATTAGCGCGTTCAACCAAACAAACAAACAAACTCTTCAGCTGTATAATGTTAGTATAGATTTTTTAACAATGAAAACTGTGTCGAACATTGGGTGTAATGTCGAAAATTGGTGGCACTCAACGTTTGTGCTCGAATGGCGAACTTATAGGCACTTTGCGCTTCAAAGACACTTTAGGACACTTTACGTTTTGGTACGGTGGATTTATGATAACAAAGCAGTGAAACTACAGTGGGAAGTCGGCGATATTCAATTCTCATGCAAATCATTTGAATGAGAATCGAACGAGTTCGGCTCATTAATAATGCATGGCTTAGGGTTGCCAGATATTAAACTATTTGGTAGTCGGTAATTTTAGAAATGAGGAGCTCGACGGAGTGAGCGTCGCGCTTGGTTTGCGATCTTGCAACTTAAGCAACATTTGCTAGGCCTGGTCACCGGATGGGTGAGCTAGAGTAGTTGACAGACGTTAAAAATCACTAAACTGCCCGATTTCCTAGTGGCTTTTTGTCCATGTGGATACTCCTATGCCCAGCAGTGTGATGTAAATCGAAGGACATCGATTTTTTATTTTTTCTCTTTAACCTTTTTGTAAATTTTCTTTAGACCTTTTTCAAATATATCCGGGTGTAAGGGATTTATTTGAATGTGAATGTTATTATAGCGTTATGACTTTCTTTTGTTCGTCCTGATAACCAGTAGGTACTTTTGAGTTACGCCAATTGAGTTTAAGAGCGTCGATAAAGGCTGCAGAAGACGAAGATTATAGAAACTTACAGATACTTGCACACACACAGATCAGAAAAACGGTTAGACATAATCTTAAAGCTAGTATGGGCAAAGGCGGTCTTATCGCTACAAGATCTAATAGGATTTAGACATCTTTACGTAACACTTGTGACAGCCAACCCTAGTAGCAGATACCATTTTATTGGTGAGGTGAACAAACGGCCTCGCGGCCGACCGTTGATTTCTAATCAACACATACGCCACACAATACCAAATTCGCAATCCACCCATACAACCGTGTTTCTCTCATTTCCATTACCGAAATAGCGTTAGACCACATCATTGGCCGACATTTAATTTTTATCTTTATCCTAAATGATTAGTGCTTAAAGTGCAGTGGCTTGCGTGTTGTGCTTTGTTATGTACAGATTGGTTAGTGACCTCTACTCAAGACTGTGCGTTTGTGAAAGATTTGACACACTGCCGGGTTTTGATTGGGTGTGATTTATTTGGTGAGGTAGTTTTGTACAGATTTGTGGTAGAAACATTCAGTCGGAGTTTTTGCAGGCAATGTATTATAGTCGTCTTAATGCTTTGGTCTCTAGATCGGTTATTAAAAAGTGGCCCAATCTCGATTTCACGGACATAAATATTATCTATTTCACCTTTCACCTGCAGAATATGCCCACGTAAATAAGTAGATGTCTCAAAAGTCTTTGACATGTTCCACCAGGAAAATTGTATTTAGACGCGATTTAAAACCTGTGGCACTTTTGATTCCAGTACTATGAGTGCAGAGATAGTTTGTATTTAAAAGATCACGTCGATCGCTCTATTTTTGCTGTATTTTATTCTTTTTATTGGTTTTTTATTTTATTTCATAGTTATAATTATATTATTTTAAATATTATATATGATGCAATGATAGGCAATGATAGGCACTTATAATTCCATGTTTATTATTATTATTGTATATGTTCATATTTATGTAGTATTATTATGTATGTTTATGTAGTTTTTAATAATATTGTAGTACATGTATTGTATATGTATTGTATCTAATATTGTTATTTTTATTTGAGATATTTTTGTTTGCAGTTTTGTCGCTTCCTTTTAAACATGATGCTCCCATTCCACCTTAGGTTGGCTGGAAGAGATCTCTTTTAGAGATAACTCCACCTTTACTCACCATTGTTTGTAAACTGTTCTCTGTATGTGTGTTTTTTTGTGCAATAAAGACTATATATATAATATATGGGCATATGCCCAACACACAGAATTATATCATACAATTAAAAATTACATTACACAAAATTCAATTGTTAATAGCTATAGTTAACAAGCATGTTGAGTTATATAAATACATAATTATAAATAATATTATTTGCTTTTAAAAAACTCCGCGTCTGTCCAATGAGCTGCGACAACTCTTTTACAGCTATTTTAAATTTAAACTTTCGTGCTTATAAATAAGAATATTATAACAGAGCCTTATGGCGTATTAGGGTGTCATATTACTGGTCACAAATATTCGGTAGCCATTCGAAGCACAGCAGGGTGCTTATTGCTAATAAATAATTTATTTTCACCTAATTGGATCTGATTAATAACATCTGCTTCTTCTCTTTCTAGTTTCAAAATTAATTTTATTCTTGAATATTGGTCTATCTAATGAAGTAGACTTTCGCCAGACGTTAAGGATTGGCTTTTGGAAGACATCGTAATTCCTATTTATAATTTGTTATTTTGCGTTCACAATGTTGTATTCAAAGCGAAACTGAAGTTAGCAGTTGTAAAAAGGTTATATTAAAACTAAAAGAGCTCTTGTAAAAAGTTTATAACGAAACTGAAAATAGCTCAGAACAATAACTAAGTATAGCTTTAGTTATTATTCTGAGGAACATAGCCTTTGTAAAAAGACGTAGGTAAGTCCGTACGTAAGTACCTCGGTCAGCTACGCGTACGTAGCTGACCGAGGTAAGTACCTAAACGCAAAACGCTATAATCTCTAGCGTAGCTAGAGATTATAGCGTTTTGTTACGAGTACATCTTGTTTTGGTATTGTAACGGAATGAAATTTAATTAGAATCCGCTGATTAATGGGAAAAGGTTATTTTGTATAAGCTCAAACACAGGAACATATTATAGTAAAACTGATCTAAAAAATGTCAAACGTCAATGAATAAGAAGAAAAATAATATAATCACCAACTAGTTCGTAACAGTATAACCCGTAAACATCTGGATGTAATATTTTTTATAGACATTTAACAATCGGTCTAGTTAAAGTATTCGTTTTAGTAAATCTGTTAATTAAGTAAATTATTTTACTATAAAGAAACAAATTAAACCACAGATATTGCACAGTTAAACTGCTTAATAAAATTCAGTCCATGGTTAAAGGTATCCTGGCTGGCTTGGCCAACTTTACGACCGCGTTGCTCCAGCCGTGCTCACAGACTGACTTATCTGTCATTGTTCCAGATATGTATAACTAAGGCATGGGCCACACGGACGAGGGGCGCAGTCCCCGGCGCCGGTCGCCGGACCTGCCCCCGCTGCCCCCGCCCATACAGCCCTGCAGCGGGTTCCTCGGCAATGTGAGTACGATGTGTTTTTTTTTGCGCCGGACATGAAGTGGGTGGGAGAGAAATACTGCATTGTATAGATCACTTAGGCGGCTGAGATAAATTATGTCAGACCCCTACTGACTAAACACCCCCGGGGATGTCTATAGCCTACAATAAATATAAAGGGCTACATAGGATCGGTAAACGGAGGAGGCGACGTTAGCGACACTCAACCAAAGCATACGCCGTGTAACAACGCAGCGCTTTTTTAATGTTTTGTGATTGATGATGGCCTCAAACGCCCTTTCCAACGTCACATAAGATTTTTGGGGGTGGCGAAAAACTATAGGGGTTCCTCAAGTCCTGTGTTCGAAACACCACACAAACATGTCCCCGTTCCTACTAGATTCACCGAGGTTCGGATCGTATCGGGAGCGAATCAACCCGAGGGCGCTCGGGTTGTGCGGGTCGTCGTCGGGGTGGGAAAACATAGCGCCCTGTTTGTAGTCTCTTTATAATACTAAGGCAAATAAAAAAAAGACTGGTCAAATGACATGGACCTCATTTTCCGACAATAAATTGACTTGCCAGTGAGTTATTTGGCAAAATTTGTGATCGCCGTTAGAGCTAATATTAGTTTAATGACTACGTCTGTTTACGCCTCAAAATTAATGCTGAAGATGCTTTCCTACTACTGTCCAACATAGTACAAATGCAAAAAGCAAATAGCATCCTGAGGACTATAGCTGAGAGGTTCTCTTCTCATTTATGGGAGAGTATTATAAAGAAAGTTTTAAGTTAATTAGTTTGCTAACAATCTTTATGTATTGTACTACTAACTGATATGGATTAAGTTATCTGAAATAAATGGTTTTAATAATAATAAAAACAACAAATATACTACATACAAATACTAATACTATAATACAAATACTATAATACAAATTACAAGAACTAAGTACTTATTGTAAATAGTTAGTTCCCAAAATCACGGTACAGTTCTGTCTATGTATGTAGATCATAACTACATGAAAATATTTAAGTTTTTGTTAAAGCAGTTCAACCCTAAATTTAGTAGGATAGGATTGCGTTAGGATGCTACATTTCATATTAGGGTTGCCAACTCTACTCATAACTGCAGCACAGTCAAAATATAAAATAAAAAATATACCTACATGTTCATATAAAGCCCTGAGAACTGTACCCGTCATTCCGCGATTTTCCTCCTTTGTACGTACAGTTGCATTCTTGACACGTACGCAGTTTATAACCATGCAGTCACACAGCGATACCATCTTCAGTCGGGTCTCAAGATTTGTCGTGTCGGCTTAGTAGACTTATCATCATCAGCTCATTTTGTGTCCCCTCTGCTAGGGCACGAGCCTACCCTACGGATGGATAGAGAGAACGGGCCATAAACCACCACGCGGGTCCATTGCGGATTGGTGGTTGTTAACAACGGCTAATGCAGCCGGGACCGACGGCTGTACGTGCCTTCCGAAGCACGGATAGCAGACTCATCAATAGGTTATTTCGGCTGAACGCCTTGGAGAATCTAGTTGGGATCTGTCCACACACGCTTGGGTAATGCCATCCCTTCTAGAAACACTCTGAGGATTAAGGAACCTTTAACTTCTTGCCGACCGTGACCCTAACAGCCGGTTAACTACGATGCAAAGGTCATATGCGACCAACATCAATATCTTTCAAAATATAAAAAAATACGATGTAAAATACATTTTTACTAAACTGATTGTCGTCTAAAGTAGGAAGGTAGTAGTTGGAAAACTATTTGATGATTTCCGGATGCTTTGGTCAGTTAGATTCGCCATTTTAAGTAGAACGAAAATTTACAAAGTGAAGATCGAAAACTAATTTAAAATGATATCATGCTAATCTAACTATCTGATCTAGTTATACGGCTACTGCATATCAGTTAATTGACCTATAGATTTACTTAGAAACGTCAATTAACAGGAATAATTAGGTATGTACTAAGTGCCATCATTTTTTATTACATAAAAAGTAGGATGCCATTTTTAGTAAATATTAAGTAAATTAATTAATGGTGCGATAGTTAACTATATTTCTCACTTATAATTAGAGTGATTTCTACTACCCAATAGAGTTTCTACATTTTACAAGTAAATGTGAGTCAAACAAACGTATGTACCAAAATTTAAGAAATACAATTAAATATAAAATTTTACTACAAAAAATTTAACAGTCGCAGGAAGCTCGAGTAAAATTTTTCTAGTAATTTTTTTTCTTGTAACTATAGGTACATATTATTATATAGCATTGTGAATGCGAAAAATCAAAATAATGAAAATATCATTAATTATGATAGGTTAATTTAAAAAAAATTACATTAAACGTTATATAAACTTTACCTTACAATATATTTCTGTTTGAGACCTAAGTATGTCCAGCCGTGGACTGCGTTAGGTTGATGATTTCTTGAAGTTTAATATCAGTTATAACCATTTTATTTATAACTTAACAACGTAAACCACCAAAAACCTTCAAAAAATCCCAGATGTGTTTTTCACAATATTTTTTTTAATATCATCCACCCACCCACAGCAATCAAAAATACATAAAGCATATTACTTCAAATGCATTCTAAATGCAATTTGAACGCTCTTAATTTCCTTAACTCGACATTAATCTTGCAGCGATAATGCAGCGCACCGTCAGCATTGTGTAGGCGCGTTCCATTTCACACGGGCTTACCGGCCATTAACATAAAATTAAGCAACGCCGACGATCCGTCTTGCTTTGCCGACTTTCCTCCGACTTATCGGCTCGGCCGGCTGCTCCGAAGCTTAACGGTATCGCGACGAAAGTGACGCGTAAATCAAATATCGGAGACGGCCTTGCCTCTCAGCAAACGGGTCAATCCCATGTGATGGATGGACGGAGACAAGAGATGAAACGACGAGCGACGCAGCCACAGACACCATATAAATCTAGTCGTCGTAAACCGCAGTTGAGTAGTGGTACCAATGCTCGACATGAACCAGTGATCGACCATATTTTTTACTGTTGCAACAATTGAATACATTCCGCCTGCTTTCTACCTGCCATCTAGTAAATTTTCAATATGACTCTGTATTATTTTTTGGCAACTAAAACTGGCGCCGAACATTGGGTTACTGCTTACTGTGTCAAACGCTGGTGCCACGATACATAACATAGAGTACCGATTTCAAGATTTATTTACCACTAGCGGCCGCTCGCGGCCCACTCGCGTGGTTCCCGTTCCCGTGGGAATATCGGGATAAAAAGTATCCTATGTGTTAATCCAGGTTATAAACTATCTGTATGCCGCATTTCATCCAAATCCATTTAGTAGTTTTTACGTGAAAGATTAACAAACATTTATCCATACTTACAAACTTTCGCGTTTATAATATTAGTAGGATTTGATTACGTTAACGAAAAGGACGATTTTGTATGGCAACATTGTAACTCACCCCGTTTGGTGACAAAGAATTAATGTTGTTGACTTCTCACTGTTGTTTCACTGCTTTGTTATCGTAAATCCTCCATAGGTAGAGTGTCCTCTGAGTGCCTATAGTTTGAGTTTAATTCGCTACTCGATCACGTTGACGATAATGAGAATTTGTATGGCAAAATTTTAACTCTTCTCGTATTCTCGTATCTTCCTGGCGACATACGAGAAGGCGACAAAATTTGCGGGGTGATACGGGGTGTAACATCATAAGCCCCTTTCCTGTCAACCTCACCTGCACGAGGTACACCCTGCTGATTAACGGACGAGGCTCTGACGACCGACTAAAGGCGGTATCACCACACGAATTTAGCCGAGCTTTAAATCATAGACTAGCGACGGGCAGCAGCGCTGCTAGTTCAAGAAAGCCCAGCCCTGCGCTCGCCAATCCGTTTTTGCCCAGCGTGGCGAGTATGAGCAATACTCTTAATGGACCGCACTACATTACAACGGTCCCCAGTTCCCGGCAGCCCTGGTATTCCCGGCCATGGTGACGGCCGTGGTCACGGTGGGGCGGGGGGTGCTAAGAATCTCCGGGCGCCATTAGGTCACCAACACCGACGACTATACCTGGCGACGTACAACGCTCGGACGAGAGAAAACTAAGTTGGGGTGGACGGGGCATAAACTTAAACAGCGAGTACATTTCACACCTAAGATTCGCGGACGACATAGTTATTATGGCAGAATCGCTGCAGGATTTGTCTGAAATGTTGCAGAGCCTAGATGTATCTTCCAGACGAGTTAGACTACAGATGAACTTGGACAAGACTAAGGTCATGTTTAACTCATTTTTGGATCCTATACCAGTTGTCCTCGGAAATGTCCACATCGAAGTTGTTCAAGAATACTTATTAGGTATATGTATTCTTGACCTAGAACAGGTCATTCAACTAGGTAGAAAAAACTTTGACAAGGAAGCTGATAGAAGAATACGGCTGGGTTGGGCAGCATTTGGGAAGTTGCGTCAGATCTTCGAGGCACCTATACCGCAGTGCTTAAAAACGCGAGTTTTTGAGCAGTGCGTTTTGCCAGTCCTCACATATGGCGCTGAATCGTGGACATTGACAAAAAGCCTCGTTCTTAGATTCCAAGTCACACAGCGAGCTATGGAAGCTCCTATGCTCGGAATCTCTCTAAGGGATAGGATCCGAAATGAAGAGATTATTATGAAGAGAAATTAGCAAGCTGAAGTGGCAATGGGCGGGGCATATTTGTCGTAGAGCCGATGGCCGTTGGGGCAGACGTGTTCTAGAATGGAGACCACGCTCAAAGCGTCGTGTGGGCCGGCCACCTGCTCGCTGGATCGACGACGACCTGAAGAAGGCGGCGGGAAGTGGTTGGATGCGAAAGGCGGAGGACCGAGTGTGGTGGCGGTCTATTGGGAAGGCTTATGTTCGGCAGTGGACCTCTGCAGGCTGAGGATGATGATAATGATGATCGGCTTCAATGCCATACTAATTTTGTTTTCGTAAACGTAATCGAATCATTACGGATAGTAGACAAAACACCAGGCACTCAGAAAGTCTTACCTGTCTTCGTTTTCGCGACAGTTAATTGATATACCACAAAAAGCACAGATTACCTAGTGTGTGTCGTATCGAGTCGTGAATTTTCGAAAATTTGTAGGGTAAAATAGGCAACTTTACCTCTTCTGTCGCTAGGATAGGAGACGCTTCCATAATGCACCAAAAATTCTTGTATTAACGTGATCGAGTGGAAACTAAATAAAAATCACGCTAGCCACACTGCGCACTTAACCATTTTCCACAGCGTCGCGTAGGAATTACAAGCCCACAGTGTATAATCTGATTCTATAACGATTTGCTAAAATCCGAACGCGCTGTTAGCCATCACAAAATGGCTGCAATTTATGCTGGGCCGGTGCGCCGGCGGCGGCGGCCCAACAAATTATTCTCAAGCGCAATCTTCTTAGCTTCATAAATTGCGGCGATGCTTCCATCGCGGGCTTAAGCTCTTATTAGAAGAGATGCTCGCGACAGTGACTTGGGGGCACACAAACATAAACAATACAGAAGTTGGTGTAGTTGCTCTGTGTTATAGGTTAAATACTATAAGTATAGAAATGATTTCTATTCAAAAGGTTTTAGTTAAAAAAGTCAGAGTTTCTTTTTCTCTTTTTTTACAAACACCAACAAAGGTTTGTGTGACGTTACTAGTCTAAACCACTGCATAAAGTCTACACGAGTTTTTAAGTTAGGGAAAACGGTTCCCGGCAAAACATTTCAGTTATACTCGTAAAATACCTACAATATTAACAATTATTTTCAAAAAATGACATCTATTAGAAGATAATTTGAAAATAGAACATTCTATTAAAACTAAACAATTGACGATAGCATAAGGCAAAGGGTTCAATTTAGTAAGTATAAATAATGTGTGCGGCATCAAGGATCTCCGTATTATTCCACAGGCAAGAATTTGTTAATGATTTTCCCACTAATTTCGTGGCCATGTAGTGAGAGCTAAGCGGCAGTGTGTTGGCCACTTGGCCCACGTTTACCTCCACTAATTGGTGAGTCAGTCCCGTTACTCGCTGGGCATATTTTGCGAACCCGAGCGTGACTAAAAGCAGGTCTCCAAGGCGGACTATTTATATTTAAACTCATTTACTTAATTTAAATTAAATTGGTTTAATATATGTGGAGTGGAACATCTAACACAGGGTACTTACATAATGGACTATCAGTATCGTGTGGTTTCCGTGATTCCCTGATAACTAAAGTCCTATTTAATCTCACTTTAAATGTGTTCTAGTTTGTTTCATATAGATGTCAACACGGAGATACGGATTTTCTTAGCAACTCCCTGATCATCGCGAAAGCTATTGTAGGTACCTAAAATATCTGATGCTCAAAAACCACAAAAATCTTAGTATTTTATCACAATAATAACAATTACTCTAATGTAGTGAACATAACAGAGAAAAAAAGATTTGAAAGACCAAACATTAAATACATAATTAGCCTCTAACTAACGGAAGCAAATTTTTCATAATTTATCATAATGCGCATTTGTCGACCGCATATTCATAACATTTAAATCTTTTTATATTAACGGCGCGGCGTCGAACGAAGCGCTGGCAATTTCCCGAGTTATTTATCACTCAGGGCGCGAACAGGGGGGTATTGACAGACCATGAATCGTCGCTCCTTACAAAGTTAACACAATGGACCATATGGGCAGAGCGTTGTTGCTCGTACACTGTCAATTTTAGAACATCGAAAACACCCTTTATGCCTTTGTTCGTGTTAAACGCTGGAATGAAAGCGCGTTATTCTACGGTCGTGTTGAGACAATGAGGGGCAGTGCACGGTTGACCTCACCGCGAAGCGAAGCATAAGCTTTATTTGCGTTTTATTTTGTAGACACGCTAGGCTCCGTCAATAATAGGGAGGAGTCTTTTATCATAACTATTTTACGTTATAGAATTTTTTGTCTGTTATTAGAAGATTATAGGATACTTAAAGATGGTATGAAACAGTTCTAAATATCTGTTTGATAAACTAATTTAGTGAAACCATAAGTAGTGTTGTAATCATCTGTTTGGGAATCTGTTTTTAGTGTTTTGATTCCTACTAATCAAACCTACCTTTCTACCTAATCAAATCCTACTAATATTATAAACGCAAAAGTTTGTAAGTATGGATGGATGTTTGTTACTCTTACACGTAAAAACTACTAAATGGATTTGAATGAAATTTGGCATACAGATAGTTTATAACCTGGATTAACACATAGGATAGTTTTTATTGCGGTATTCCCACGGGAATGGGAACCACGCGGGTGAAACCGCGAGCGGCCGCTAGTAATGCAATATTTCAATGACTCTACTATACAACTACACGTATTATAGAAGTAGCATAGTTGGGTTAAGCTTCTAAACTTAATCTAATACTAAATACTTTTGCTATGACGAATAGGACTCAGCATATGTTGCAGCTTCAAGAAAGTGCAACGCTTTTTTTTAAATCCTCAAACAAATGGAGAGAATAATACATATTTTATTATTATTATTCTAATGCATAATACAGTGTAACAATAGTAAGTAAAGCCTCGTAACTTGTGTGAGCACATGGATCACGCGTTTTGATAAATCTTTGAATAGAAAGAAAGAGTTATATTTCGTCTCTTCTGATGACTCAATAAGAAAAGCTGTAATATTTCTTTGTGAAACAAGACACTTTTCTCGGTTTGCTATCCGCTTTAATTGTAAAAAAGGTTTCGCAAATCACTGCATCTGAGACCATGTTTGCCATCTTGGTGAAATTGTGTGGCAGTGATTTGTAAGTTTGTAACAGAACTACTTATCTGTTTGTACGTATTTCTCAAAAATTACAGTTACAGTTGTGTTTTTCTCATGTAAGTAAATTTATTTGTAATTTTTAATTAGAATAAGGGCTGATTTTTCAATAGTTTATTCATTGAATAATTTTGACATAATGACAGATTCTCTTTAGAAAATATATTACAATGACAAACTTATTCGTTGGATAAAATCTAAAAAAAAGTCGGGCCTAAATGTCTTAAACCATAAAAATCTATCAGATCCGTATAAGGTTTTCTTATTTTAAACTTCGACATCAGTTAAAAATACAGTCGTATACAGTCAAAGTAGGTTCTACGGCTTGATGAAACTTTTGGAGCGGTAAGGGCCAATAAAGTAAAACTATATTTAAATTTAGAATAGTTCTTAGTAATTTATTGTTATTTTTGTACATAATTCTACCTTCTTTTGTTTTTGGTTGTTTTTGGAGAGAGACTGCTGGTTGCCGAGGGGCATTTCCAGCTTCACCGGGCTTGTTTTAGGTGCGGCGAGGTACGTAAAGGGTACCTCAAGCCGTGTTGAAACGAATCACCTTTGGAGGATTTCTAGAGGGGTACGGCATCGCACACTTAAAAGTGCGCGTCCCCGTGCCCTTCCAGAGTCTCCGAAGGGTTCGGATCGGATCGGGGTTCTACTTTCTCCATCAGCAAACTCCTTCGTACTCACGCGTTTGTAGCAACACTACGATCTAGCGCGCAGGATGTCGAAGCAAAAAGGTGCGCCTAGTCGCGGCCTTTTTGCAAAATAATCTGCGGATGTATTAATATTCTCCCTTGGCTTGACTGAGGCGATGCTTTATCTGCAATACTATTTTTGCCTGTCAGCCTGTTTGATGAGAAATTACGCGGCGGTTAATTAACACCTTATAAATAATCTCTAAAATAGTTTAGTTTAGCTTAGTTACGTTCAACAGCTACTTTAAAACCGTAGTTCAATTTGTACTTTTTTTTTGGTTGACAGGTAAGCATTTGGGTTTCATCTAACTTCTTGAAACTTGCCGTTCCAAAACTTAGACTTAATAAGGTCGGTAATTCATTTGTTGGGAAATGTATAAAAATGTATGATAAAGTGCCTTTCACTCTAACGGAATTGCCACAACACAAGTTTAAGACAGAAATAAAACAAGGTCTAATGAAAAAAGGTTACTATAAAATTGATGATTATCTATACTAATATATAAAGCTGAAGAGTTTGTTTGTTTGTTTGTTTGTTTGTTTGAACGCGCTAATCTCAGGAACTACTGGTTCGAATTGAATAATTCTTTTTGTGTTGGATAGTCCATTTATCGAGGAAGGCTTTAGGCTATATAACATCACGCTGCGACCAATAGGAGCGAAGCATCAGTGAAAAATGTTGCAAAAACGGGAAAAGAGCCTAAAAAATTAAAAATGCTGCCGAAAGTCACTATTCCACGCGGACGAAGTCGCGAGCACAGCTAGTCTTAATGATAAGAATGTGTGGTAATCTTAGTCTGCTCGCCTGCGCATGTTATTTCACATTGTAATAAGTAGTTACACTTTTGTATACAACTCTTAGTTTAAAAGAGTAGCTGCTAAGTTTCTTGCTGGAGTCTTCTTAGCAGAATCAACGTTCCGAACTAGCAGTAGAATCGCATTACATATGTATTGTTTATTAAATTATACATTTTAAGTATTATTGTGTGTACATACTTTTGTTTTTTTATGTAACTACCTAAGTACCTACTTGACGTTCATAAGTGCAATTTATATGCCTAAATTGAATAAAGATTTTTCATTTCATTGCATTTTATCTCATCCGATTCCGATGTTATATGACAGTAAGGTTACAATACTAGGGTGATTCTACCAGTTCTCGGCCAATTAAGCGAAATTTCGACTTCTGATTCGTATAACTTTTTCAAACATTCACTAGAAATTAAAAAAATGATACCGTATGAACGGGAATTTAATATAGTTTTCTATTGTCTAGAAATTAAATAACCAAATACTTCCATTTATTTTTTATTTATAAAAATAAAGAAAAGTAGTAAATATGCCAGTTTTCGGCCATCTATATCAGTTATCGGCCGCACTAGTGCTAGTTGTCGGCCACTTTGTTTTCCTTCAAATATATAAATAAAAATATATAAATAAAGAATATTATTGTTCTCATGTATTTCAAAGTTTTTATTTAGGAACTTGACAGTTAAATTATAAACCACACTAGAAATGGTAGGCCGACAACTGAAAACTTCGCAACCGTTTGTCGGCCGCTTTTCGTTTTATGGCCGAGAGCTCACATAAGTGCTGTCGTTTTTCGGCCACTCAAAATGAGTGTCGGAAAAACAAAAAAGTTACAAGTTTTAGATAAGTTTGTGTTAAAAATCAAACGAAAAGGAAACTTAATGCTTGAATAACAGATAAAACTATTGAATAGGAATTATTTTTAAAACATGTTCAAGAGATTAATAAATATTTGTTATTTGTACGTTCCTATTGATATACTTAGGCCGAGAAAAGGATACGTGAATGCCTCTTTTCGGCCGCCAAAAGTTATCAAATTGAAATACCTTTTTCTCAGTTTTTTTGTATGAGTCCTTGTGGCCGGAAACTGAAACTGGATCTGGAGTTTTGTTATAATTTCTTCATTAGAACTGAGATACTAGAAAAAAATACAATTGTTGAAGATATAAATTAATGAAAACCTTTAAGGAACTGCCGATTGTCGGCCACCTGGCCGAGAATTTAATCTTGTTAAATATGTATTGAGTTAGCCGGCCACGTAAAATTTATAAGTAAACCTTATTTATTCTTAAAAAAAAATGTATTGTAATAAAACTTTAACAATCTAATAACACAAAAAATTCAAACAGACTCAGAAATTCATGTAATCAACCGTTTAACTTACCTTAGAACAGAATGCCGCGTTTTAACTATTTTTTTCGTTGTTTTCGACATACGTTTACACTCCTTGAACGTCAAGGGCACACTGACGTTACAAACAAAATTTTATTACCCTGAAATTTGGCAAGGTCAAGCGTAACTACTGTCTTAATAGTATAACATAGACTTTTCAAATTGGTCGCGTGTATTTTTCTTATTCCTTTACAAAATATCCTTGATGGCCGAGAACTGGCAGTAGCTGGCGAACTGGTAGAACTACCTTAACAATAAGACAAATAATAACAATAAGGCGCACTGCATCCAGAATCCTCAACAACAATGGATTTGCCTACCTTATCTCTAAATTGTCAGAACACAACTTATGCTCATGAAGCTACAGCTTCATGCTTATAATGCAGTAGCATAACATACGTATTGAAATAAATCGCTATAAATGAATCAAGTAAATTGAAAATAAATTCTGACAGGCTACTGATTTCTGTATGAGTTTTCTGAAAAGCTTATTAACGCCCGTTCCCTATATTCTATCTGTCTGTTGTTTTGCTTACTGGAGTTAGAAATTTGACATAATTTGTATGGAGCTTATGACAAATTTGTATCTATAGTAGGCAAAACAACAGATAGATAGGTTATTTATTGGTTAACGGGCGTTAATCAACTAAGTAGTACGTCAGTTATATGTCAGGTATACATTGATGTTAAGTGACATTTAGAATATGATGGATAAGACCACAGAGGCGGTAAATGATATGATATGCCTCACATGACAGCTCTTGGAGTAAATGTCAAGACAGTGTTAGCTACACTACACGTAAGTAGATACTACTTAGTTGATTTAATAAGCTTTTCAGAAAACTCATACAGAAATCAGTAGCCTGTCAGAATTTATTTTCAATTTACTTGATTCATTTATAGTGATTTATTTCAATACGTATTGTGTGCATGAAATTTAGAAAACCATATGGTGTACAACAGAACTGTTTTCTTATATGTGTGAGAGCAATTAAGTGCACAGTTATCTATCCTCAGCTGAGTTGGCATTAATTAGAGAATGCGCTAGTACGTAGGTAGGGTTGTATGCAAAAGTCCAATTAGTAGCAATCTTTGCTCACGCATCTATCACTGTCGTACTGTAGATCACGTCAGGGCTGCCACTCGATTAATGGTTAACTTATTGTTGGTCTGTGGTTTATTCTTTTATGGATTTACGGAGCAAGAGCAATGCATTAAATTTATAGTATAATTTCCCTTTAACATGTGATTGTGCATTCAAGTAATGGTAGATGGTGGTGGCCTCGAACCTAGAGAAAGCTGTATACCGCTCTTTAAATCCTTAAAACTTTTGACACTTCCTTGTATTTATATTTTGAAGATGGCTTTATTTGTTAAAGATAAATTAGGAGAAACTCTCTACAGGAATTTGTCAGACACACTTAGAAACCCCACACGAGCTCAATATAAGAATAAATTAGTTGTAAGTATCTTCAGGCAAAACAGCTTTCTTTCAGAAGAGCATTTAGTGCCTCTGGTTTATAATAAAATACCAGACAGTATCAAGCAGCTTAACAAACTGCATTTCAAGAAAAAAGTCACCGAATTATTAGTCGATAAGTAAATGTTATTACTCCAAGCAGGATTTCTATAATGATAACTTATGACAAAATCAAATATTACATAAAATTGTTTTTAATCTATTTCATTATTATTATGAACTAATTTTAATTTTTTATGTTAAGATTTTTTTATAATTATAACACAAATACAAAAAAGTAATAATTTATATTATTACTTTTTTGGTTTTATTATTATTTTAATTTGATACTTTGATTTATATTACTTAGGTACATTTAATTATGTTTTAGTTTGACATTCAACTTTATGAAATTTTCTATTTTAATTTATTTTAAATTAATTTTCTTTCAATTAAGTATATCAAATGAGAGTAAAATGTGAAAGGACGTGAACCATTTGTTCATCTTTTTATTGTACTCACATAACGCAAATAAAGAATCTGAATCTGAAAAATCTGAATCTGAAAATCTAATTCAACATCGATTTTTTTATAATAAAATATATCGATTATCTGCGATGTTAACTTATTGATAATGACGCGTGCAGAGTAGGTCCAATAGGAGATGAGAGATCTAAATAAAAATAGACAGAGAGAGATGAAAATGTAAAATGTTATACTAACTTATTTAAACTTACACTAAAGACTCTACTAAAGTTTTGAACTCAAAAGACTAGATCATTACATACACTTTACATCTAATGACGACCTCCTTGGTCGAGTGGCTTGCACACCGGTTTTCATGGTGTCGCCATCTCTGAGGTCCCGGGTTCGATCCCCGGTCGGATCACATTAGAAATACCTGTTTTTCTAAATTGTTTCGGGTCTATATGCTTCCTATGTATAATAAGTATGTATTTAAGTATATCAAGTATGTTTATCCGTTGTCTAGTTAACCATTTCTCGAGTTTCTGAAGGAAGCTTTTCTTGGGGCTAGGCAATTGGTGTGAGTGTGGGAAACATTAATAATAACATTAATCTAAAGGTTGAGTACTATAATTAAAGTAGTAACGTCACCTCATGACCTGTGCATGATAAACAATAAAGTCAAACTTCAAGATTCAACACTTACATTACATTGGGTGTTATGCTAACAATTAATTTTCTATTGCGCCCGGTTTTGAAGCAGCCAACGTGTTAGTCTTCAATACTGACAAGTGCGACAATCTGAAAACGCAATTTAAATGTTAACGAGCAAAGCACAGCCATATAAAGTATGCGACGCGTCAAACAAACTTGCGCGTTGTCAATTCTTGCACAAAATAATGAGACTGTAGAAGGTAAGCACATACCGCGCTCGAACGCTTACACGGAGCTCAGTGGCGGTAGCCAAAGTAACATTAAAAGAGCAGTGTCATCAGCAAACGTTACACCTTACCGCCATGGAGTTGCATCCGGCACAGGTTATTTATATAGACTAAAAATAGAGTGGGGCCGATTGTACTGCCCTGGGGCACACCATACGTGACCTTGGTCTCGTCACGAAAACGATAGCGAAGTTCGAAAAGACAATTTTAACTTATTGTTTGGTGAAGAATAGTCACTAGTATAATTCGTAGCGGGCTCGCTTTCTGCAATTTTCCTTCATCTATTTATTATAAAGCCAAAATTCCGATGCTAGTTTTCAATTAAATACGCTGACGGCAATTTTGAAGCTCATGGATTAAACTACTGTACTAAGCAAACGAAATGAAAAATAAATAATAATATCTCTTAAATAGTGGTTAAGTTCGTAGCGGCCTCGGAATTTTGAAATATGAATGGAATTTCTACAAAAAAAATCCCATTCAAAGCCATAAAACGTTCAGAATTAGCTGTAAATATCTCCTTATTCCATTAATATGATTAAGTTAAATGTACACCAGAATTAACGTTAGTTTATAAGATTTCAAATTATATACTTTTTTTGAACGATAAAAAATTATTAAACATTTAAATTTAAATTTTTTAATTTCAATCCTATACATTTTATTCTTTTCGAACTTCGCTATCGTTTTCTTAATGTTACTTTGGCGAAGCCACCAGGGTGCCTAGTGTGAGTTCCATTCGCCATTCGATCACGTTAACGAAAACGAGAATTTGTATGGCAAAATTTTATCTCTACTCGTATGCCGCCAGGAGGCGCTGCTTTCATCATCATCATCATCATCAGCTCATAAAGTCCCCACTGCTGGGGCACGAGCCTTCCCTATGGCTGGATTGGGAGAACGGGTCATAAACCACCACGCGCGCGGGCCCAGTGCGGATTGGTGGTTGTTAACGACTACTAATGCGGCCGGGACCAACGGCTTTACGTGCCTACCGAAGCATGGAGGAGCTCGAGATGATAAATTTTTGGTCACCCATTCGATGACCGGCCTTTGCGAAAGTTACTTAACCTCAGCAATCGCAGACCGGGCGTGTTTTAACCACTGCGCCATCGAGCTTTTAGGCGCTGCTTTAATGCCTTACTAATATTCGTTTTCGTTAACGTGATCGAGTGAATACGATACGGATAGTAAACAAAAGTGCCTAGTGCGAGTTTCATTCGCCATAGAATTTGTATGGCAAAATTGTATCTCTACTCGTATGCCGCATTGAAGCAGCGCCTCCTGGCGACACATACGAAAAGAATTGAAATTTTGCTAGGTATATGATGATGATGATGATGATACAAATTCTCATTTTCGTTAACGTGTTCGAATGGCGAATGAAACTCGCACTTGGCACCCAGAGCGCAGCTGTTGCGCGGTTCCGTGTTCGTGTGAGGTTTTTTTTTATTATTTTTATATACAGGGTCTAACAAAATCAGTAAGCGAACGTTTAAGGGCGGTATCCATACATAATTCTGAATACAATGACAAAAAATGGGCTCCAGTTTTATAGTGATTTTTCAAAGTTATGTTTTCTAACAAACTAAGGCCCGATTTTTCAATCTTCAGATAAGTCTTATCCAAAGAATAAGATTGTCATTATGACATATTTTCTCTTATATTTATTATCTCTTATATTGATTATCTCGGTAACGAGCCTGTAGTTTTGGACCAAATTTGGTAAGCATGCTCAGTGTGATGTATAGATGCTCCTCTTAAACGTTCGCTTATTGATATTGTTAGACCCTATATTAGAAGGAGGCAAACGAACAGGCGGGTCACCTGCCCCCCGACCGCCTAACCGATCGCTTTGACTACGCGTATAGTTTATGACGTCATCTTGCCACCTCGCACCGCCTATGAAAGCAATATCGAAAGCTAAAGGCTATAGCTTTCGATATTGCTTTCATAGGCGGCACGAAACGACAAGATGGCGTCATAAACCACTGGCCCCTGATGGGAAGCAATCACCACCGCCCATGGACACCCGCAAAACCAAAGGAATCGCAGATGCGTTGCCTGAAAAGGTTGTATTATGTGTGAGCAAACACAACGCGTTTGTATGAAGTTTACTTTCTGCAGTCTCTTTATTTTAGTGAGTCTGGCGTCGTCCCGCGCTGGCCCAACAGCCGAGGAGTTATTGTGCTCTGTTGCCCCTTTTTCCCATTCCAATCGGACCTGGGGCCCGTCACCGTTGTAACATTTCAACATTTAATTGGTACCAAGCTATTTTCAGCCTATAGAAAAGTTTTTATGTGTCAAAGAATGAATGGTCTCAATGAGATGTGTTTTTGTTGTACCCATTGCACTTGAAGATTTGTGTGAGTTTGATTTGTTGGGCGATCGAAGAAGAAGCGAATTCTTATCGTAAGTAGGTACCTACATAAGGAAAATGAAATAATTATACCTATTTGTTTTTTAATGTTTGCGTGAAGTTTAGTTAGACATAAGAAAATAGTTTCATATTTCAAAATAATCCAAGGATCTGTACCACTGTTCCATTATAATTATTTTTAGTGTTTTCGTGAATAAGACCGCTTATTGTATCACTAAATGATTGGGCAACTATTAAATAATCTTCATTCATTGTTTGTGCTACCAAAATTATATTTATTGCTTCATGTTGTGCACATAATGGTATTAGGTATAGTTAAATTTGAAACATTAGCCCTGCAAGGTCATCGCAAATATCACCCGCTACCCGCTACGAAATTCAAATGTCATTGAATATTATTTTTAGACGAAATCCCCAGACGAAGACCCAGTTGGTCTCTTCAGTACTCTTACTACAAACTAATTGCGACCAACACGATCCAGCATTTCGGATCGTAATTAGGTATCCCGGTAAGGCCTCCAATGTCCGCCGTTTTAGTATTCCTCTCATGTTTATAAAGCCGCAAATCACTATGTCCAACTGCCTCCACAGACATTCAATATACAGCCATTATATCTCAACATCCGCAATGCGCTAACTATAAGTAAGTAGTTTATCAAATGCCTGCAGTGGCATCCGAAGATGGCTTGCTATAATAAAGTAATTTCACACTTTTCAACATTTACGCGGATCGCACTTTATAGAAGTTATATTTTTACGATATGAGTAAAGACTTTGTCACAATAGAGCTTTCGAATTTAGTATTTAGTTGTGTGTGTCAGCGAAATTTAGATTTACAGGTTGTGTTGCGGCCCTCGAAGAAGATTACCTATTCTACCCACAGACATTTTAGATGTTTCGCTTGTGACTCCATCCTTTGATTCTGAAACTTAAAAACACTGCTAATTTAAAATAATTAACCAAGGTAGGTACCTACCTACTACCATAGTTTACTAGATTAGTATCTAGAAATGTATTTTGTAACATAATAAGATCAACGCCGAAATAGATAAGATAAACATAAACGGTAAACACTTTTGACTAAGTTACATAGTGCTCTCTTTTACTCTAATTTGAAATGACGTTTACATGACAGGAACAAAACACGGAATAACTATTCGGACCTTATACTTTGTTTATTTCTATAAGGCACATAAAATAAATCTTAGATTTAACAACTTCAACTCACCGAAACTTACGTCATTTTCTTTTAGGTGCCTTTAAAGTAATTAGCCCGTTTGCAAAACCCCGACTGTGCTATGTACCTATAATTCCTACATCATTATTTCCTTTAAAATGTACATGTGCAATATATAAGTAAACTAGATTATTGATCACGGCAACAATCCGAATCCGAAACAGCTCTTTGGTTTTTCAAGAGTCTGTCTCCACACTACTGGTCAAAACAATAAGTCCTTCCTGCTTTAGTATTCTTTTATCTATAGTTGCAAATGCAAACTTTTATGATGCATGTGAAGCGCATCTGTGTGTCGGAGCCTTAACATCCGCAAGTATGCGGACAGGTTCTCGCGTTCTCGCCTGGCCCACTTTGCGTACAGTCGTTCTGCATTTCGTTCGTAACTGTTCGTAGTTTCAACTTGCTGAAACTGTACTTTACTCCTTTAAGTTTATTTCGTCTGCATATCCGATGTTTAATCTAAATACGAAATTAAGCTGGTCGTGCGTGTGAGCTGTGAGGTCGCCATTTTGCTTGTGAAGCAATTAAAGTTAACTGCACATTTCAAGGTATCAAATGGTAATTTTACAAATTATTGTTATTTATATTCGGAGATACAGGTACAGTATGGTCAGATTAACTTTAGAATTCAAAATAATCAAAATAATTGGTAATTATTTACTTGAAAAATGAGACGTCAAGACAAAAAGTCATTGATTGTGCATTACATAAAGAAGAAGACTAAATTTAATATAAATTAATGAATAAATTATGTGGCGTGATTCAGCTCAAAACCCCATACTAGCTCCGTAAAGCTTGATGTACGTTCGACACAAACTTTCCACTTCCCATCGCGATCGAGACAAGCGGTGAAATTATAATACAGAACAGACCAATTGTTACCAATGTTGCACAACACATTTCCAACCGCAATTGTGTAACTAAGTAATATCTAACAAAATGTTAAGTTCAACCAATTGAATACGACAAAGGTCCCAAGAAATATCGTTCACAGCAAGACATTTCAGTCTATCAAATGATTCGTTACATGTACAATACTTTCGCTGTTATTCGCGACTTGAAGAATCGTGTGGTGATATTCGGCGCTCTCTCATTTTGGACCTTACGTTGCCCGGGCCGGTGGTCAGAGTTTTGAATATTGTATCTCGAGATGTAGCCATCAATCGAGTAGTGAAAGCGACTTGTGTTACAAAAAAGATTACCGTCCGCCATTGTGCCTAAATGAAAGTGGTCGGCTATCGGCCGGCACACGTGGTATACATCTGTATGATTGATCTGTTCTGTCTAATGGACCGGGGCGAATCCGCTTTCCTTAAAAGCTCTTGGGGCGGCCAAGAGAGTTCACACTTGGGTAACTATACGTTACGGTTTCCCGGTATTGCTCTTGTGCGTGAGCTTTATGTTTTTCCAGGTAGGTATACTTATCTTTAAGACTGTGATGTTTGTTTTTTTGGTTTGAAGCAAACATCAATTGTGTAACATATTGTCTTCTAAAGTTTAACGCGAGCACTACATAAATGAAACAACTTTTACATACCTACTTTTTACTTTTTAATTTATTCTGACGTTTCAAGCACTTCAGGGGTCGGTGGTCAATAAGACTGTAAGTTGATTAACTCTTAAGTCTTATAACTATTTTGTAACTGGCGTAGTTAGTTACCGTCTTTTATTTTAATTGGATGCGTTGCGTTCCGTTTTATGCAAAAGGAGCTTACAGTATTTTTTGGTATTGAACCAAATGTAGGGATTTGGTGACCGTGTAGCGGTAAATGTAGCAAGAGCTGGATGAGAGTAGCCGCTGATCGTGCTCAGTAACGTGCACTTGGAGAGGCATATGTCCAATAGTGCAGCAGTGGATTACATAGGATGAAATAATGGATACCTAATAGATGATGATCGTTCGCCGGTTGCATTTTGTTAATCTGTAAGTACAATGTGATAAAATGATAAACAATGGCACCTTGCCAGCGTGAAAGCCTCGCCGGAGGCAGTGGGCCGCCGATGAAGGTCAAAGCGAAAGTTAATAATTGGTGGGCACCGGTCAAGTGCAAGGAGGTATGGGGACATCGACTTTTAAATCGATTATCGACATCCGAAAGATTCTTGTTCGCAATGGATTACATTATTGTAGTTAAATGTTCTTGTTTAGGTTTAGATAAGCAAGTTTGTAGGTATGCTGATTAAAACATGATGTGGACACAACTTTGGATAGAGATTTAGAGTGTATTGTAAAATTGACGACCTCCTTGGTCGAGTAGCTTGCACACCGGTTTTAATGGTGTCGCCATCTCTGAGATCCCGGGTTCGATCCCCGGTCGGATCAATTTAGGAATACCTACCTGTTTTTCTAAATTGTTTCGGGTCTGGGTGTTTCCTATGTATAATAAGTATGTATTAAAGTATATTAAGTATGTATTAAAGTATATTAAGTATGTTTATCCGTTGTCTAGTTAACCATTTCTCGAGTTTCTTAAGGAAGCTTTTCTTGGGGCTAGATAGTTGGTGTGAGTGTGGGAAACATTTATTTGTTTGTAAAGTATAACATTTTGTAAGGTTTTAATACCTATCTCTTTTGTGTACGAAAAAAAAAGTTCTATCTGTCTAGTTCAGGGATGGGCAAACTACGGCCCGTGGGCCATCTCCGGCCCGTGAATGACCGAAGTCCGGCCCGCGACCATCAAACAAAAATTCAAGTGCGTGTGTGTTTCAGAAAATGGTATGCATTTTCTGTACTATCAATATTTTTATTTCACAAAAAAAAAAATATTTATTGAAAAATATAGCAATAAATAGATTTTGTTATTAAATATTGTCAAGCGAATGAAAAAGTTTGCCCATCCCTGGTCTAGTTTATATCTTCATGGCGTATTAGCTTGTGCATACCGGTACGATCTTTTAGGTAAATTAAGTAAGTATATTTTAATGTTGGTTGATGAATTATTTTATTTATTACTAGCTGTTGCCCGTGACTTCGTCCGCGTGAGCTAAAGGCTGTAGTCTGTACAGTTTAATTTTTATGTAGGTATCTATTTAAGCTTATTAGGGTATAATAAAATTATATGCATCGGAAATTTAGAAAATTGACATGGTATTTACCGACATACGTACATCTACTCACTCTTAATATCCTTTCAGCTGGGAATGCTGAGATAGACAAAGACAATCGATCTCCATTTAGTGTGGTTCTGGCATACTTCCTGTGCCTCCTTTACGTTCATCATTATTTTCATACATTATCTCTTATTCTTTCGACTATCATCTCTGCCATGTACATACATATATTCAGTTTGAAGCACAGAATCGTCCCGTTCATACAGATTCTCACTCAGTTTCCCGTTTCAATTATCCCTCCACATACATTCAGTATACAACACCGTTTCTCGGTGGGTTGCGCGTATTTGCTCCGTCATACATACCTGAAATGGGTTTACTGACGCTCAATTATATGTAATAAAATTGGTATTTTACAGCTCAGGTACTCGTCCGGAGTCGTCCTAGGCACTGGTGTATCTTAGCTAAGATGTGTCTACTGTTATACTGTCCAACCACGGACTTCAAAATATTTTTTGCCTTGTCCACCGAAGCTGGATATCGAGTAGCAGGTAGCGGTCCAGGATTATTGGTTGTCGGCCAGAAGGCACAAAAAACTATTTACCAACTATGTTCTTATTCGTAGATACAAAATATCAATAAATTGAGAACTGTAATAAATTATATTATTGTCTATTAGGTAATACAGTATAGCATTTTATGTTACATACTTGCGATAAATTTGAACTTCTTCGTGGCATCTTGTTAGGTAGGTAGCTTTTTAGAGGTAGATCACAGGACACAGAAAGAAGTTACCTCTAATAAAAAAAAATCTGAAGTCCGTGCCTCTAATACAGTTGTACCCTGCAAACTTAAACATTTTTGCAACTCTGATACCAGAGGTAGCCATCGTCTTATGCGATAGAAGAATGGAAAAACTATTTTTCTGTAATCTAGAAGTATGTACAAAATTCATTCTATATAGGTTTTATGATATTAAAATTGTTATGATACTTACTTACATATATTGTATCATTGAACACAGATTTATCCTATAAACATGTTAAGAAACCAAAGTAAGAAACCGCTTACATGTAAAATAAGTACTGAAATAAGTGTTTAACTTACCTGCATCAAATGTTTCATAAAACTTTTACACAATGAATAAATCTTATTTGAAAATTAATAAGAACTGAATAAGTACTGAAATATTTAACGTACATGCATAAAATGTTTTAAAAAACTTTTGCACAATAAATAATTAATATAATTTGAAAATTAATAACAAAATAAAAATAGGTACATAATGTATTTCAAAATTTAAGCGCCAATTTTTTTTTTAATTTTCCTGTTCTCGCCTTTTTTCACCAAATAGATTTAAAAAAATAACATTAAGTATTTTGGGCAACGACCCAAAGGTTTATACAGCCAAGCTATGTATTTCAAGATATCTTCTAGGTGCAATATTTAAAAAAATAGAGACATGATTTCGAGCTTGTTTTTATTTTCCGTCGCTTTACTACTGCGGTGCTAATGTTCGCTTAGGTGCCTCACAGATTTATAAAGGGTAGGTAACCTTAGAGAGTAACAAAACTTTTCTAAAATAATAACTCAACGAACGTATCTAACAGTTGGTCGCGTAAATACGTATATCAAAATTTGTTTCACATTTTTCGATTTGTATGTTATTCTCCGAAATTTTCTAAGCATTTTGGTGATAACCGCATCAAAATCGGTATTCTCATGGCAACAACTATTAATGACAGGCTCAAAAGGGCAAAGAACCCAGAGCCGTAAAACACGATAGCAATAAAGAGCCAGAGCATCTAATGCCAGAGCCGTAAAACTCATTAAAAAAAATCCCCTATGTTACATAATAAACAACAGTTGCCAAGCAACCAAGGATTAAATCCCGGTTTAGACCAAATCAAAATTTAACAATTTTCGAGTATTTATGTAGTCTATGTTATTCTCCGGAATTTTCTTAGCATTTCGATAAAACCGGATCAAAATCCGTTCAGTAGTTCTCGAGTTTATCGTGTTCAAACAAACAAACAAACAAACAAACAATTTCTTTTTAAACTATTCTATCGTGTTCCGTAAGTGATTTTAAAGTATTTTTTTTAATATCTTGCAATTACAGATTTTTTTATCCCTACGTTCTTATTATAATACAGGGTGTCTCATTTAAATCGGTCAGTATGGGAAAGTCTGAAACTATAAGACATACGAAGATCTGTTCTTAGGAACCATGTCATCGATTTTAATACGAAGAAAAACTGCATTCATACATTTAAAAAAAACCTGTACTCAGCTCGGGAATCGAACCCGGTTGTTTTGAAAAAAATAAACTTACACTATTTCTATTTAGATATCGATTGTGTAGGTCTTAAGAGCGTTTACGCCGCTCACTAGCGCCGCCAATGAATATAAAAACATATCTAGTAATTAGAGATAGAAAATCAAATTATGCTCAACAAACTATCTGAATGAAGTAATTTAGCATTTTTACGTCACCTAATGAACACCTGACATGTTATGGTTTAGTTAAATATGGCGTTATAGTTAAAAGTGGCCGTAACGTCTTATTTAACTAAACCATAACATGTGAGGTGTTCATTAGGTGCCGTAAAAATGCTAAATTACTTCATTCAAATAGTTTGTTGAGCATAATTTGATTTTCTATCTCCAATTACTAGATATGTTTTTTTTTTCATTAGTGGCGCTAGTGTGCGGCGTAAACGCTCTTAAGCAGTAAATTGCTCTTTGAAACATGATGTCTAAAATGAATAAAATGCATTGTTTTCACATACTTTTATTTATTTTAGAAGGTGTTCGAAGTGACCACCGTTTTCCCCAATACAATATTCAACACGTTTAGGTAACGATCTTACATTTACAAAACCAGCAAAGAGGTACTAACAACCATAGAGACGATTTTACATGCCTGAACTTGTTGAATGTAACGGTGGTCACTTCGAACACCTACTAAAATAAATTAAAGTACGTGAAAACAATGCATTTTATTCATTTTAGACATCATGTTTCAAAGAGCCATTTACTGCTTAAGACCTACACAATCGATATCTAAATAGAAATAGTGTAAGTTTATTTTTTTCAAAACAACCGGGTTCGATTCCAGAGCTGAGTACAGGTTTTTTTTAAATGTATGAATGCAGTTTTTCTTCTTATTAACATCGATGGCATGGTTTCTAAGGACAGATCTTCGTATGTCTTATAGTTTCAGACTTTCCCATACTGACCGATTTAAATGAGACACCCTGTATTTTTCGAGTATTTATGTAGCCTATATTATTCTCCGGATTTTTCTTAGCATTTTGGTAAAAACCGGATCAAAATCCGTTCAGTAGTTCTCGAGTTTATCGACTTCAAACAAACAAACAAACAAACAAACAAACAAACAATTTTTTTTAAAACTATTCTATCGTGTTTCGTAAGTGATTTTAAGGCAACCTGTGTAATTTTTTTTTTATATCTTGCAATTACAGATTTTTTTATCCCTACGTTCTTATTATATGTATAGATTATAAAATTATTGTGTTTACTTGTTGTTTTCTAAAGTTTACGCGAACACTACACATTGAAATGAAACAACTTTTACGGATCTACTTGCGTTTATTAGACCAGACCAGAAGATGCTGTAAGATCGTTCTGCGTAAAACGGAACGCACCTGATTAAATTTAAATGAGGGTATACAAGCTACCAAGTAATTATAAGACGACCAACACCTCAATCTCCCTGTGACCACGGGCCCTGCAAAGGGTTCGAAACGTCAGGATAAACAATAAATAAGTAATGTGTAAAATAAACGCGAGGAGATCCGTAAAAGTTGTTTAATTTTATTGTGTTAATTTAAAATATTAATTCAGTATACAAGCACGATCCGTGGTCACATGAAGAATCTCCGTAAACTCACGCGAAATCTTTAGAAAACTATAGAAACAGTTTTATTACAAATCATTTACTCGTCAGAACTCGTAACTTTAATATAACTTGCCAAGATAAAAGACCAACTTTTGTTGTATGATAGTTAATTGGAAATATCTGTTAATCAATTTAAACCTCAGTCTCCCTGTGACCACGGACCCTGCAAAGGGTTCGAAACGTCAGGATAAACATTAAATAAGTAATGTGTAAAATAAACGGAAGTAGATCCGTAAAAGTTGTTTCGTTTTAATAAATTCAAATTAAGAAACATAATTATCCGTAGTATTTAATTAAATTCATCAATACAATAGCTTGGAATATAAATTTATAGCTTTTTTCCTAAGATAAGCTCTTGGCCGTCATCACACCGCACCGGTGGTGGCAGTGGATTTGGGCAAAGTTGGAAGAGCACTTCGCCTGAAGTTCTCAATTATTTAAGAAGTGGTTAACTTAGGTATCTTTTTTTTTTAAGATTAATATTATTTATTTTAATTGAAGGAACACAACAATGTTGCTGATATGGCTGGTGCTATAAGCTGGGTAGCCTGGCTAGGCGGACTTAAAACAACTACCAACAAAATCGAGCACCTATACAATATAAGGTCATTGAACCCGGTCTGAGATCAGTGTTTTTTTTTTCATAAATCTTACACCTCCAACGGAATCGGAGCCTATTTTATGCTATTTTTCTCTTTCGTGCTAGTTCTCGTTTTTATGCTTCTCGTACTTTCATTCTGCATACTTATCTTTCATACATCATCTTTTGTACTTTTACGGGTGGGATGTCCGTCTATAGTCTATACTATATCTAGCTATATATTCTTGTCTTTGTTTATTTAAATTTCTTGTTGGGAGCAAAGAAAGGTAGGGTCAAGTGGGGGACAGTGTAACAGAAAAGTCGTTTTTATTTTTAGAAAAAAAAAACCGTTTATCATTATCCTCTTCTTATTATTTTTTATAAAATCAGCAGTCATTAACGACTGCTATCTTACCATCTGACTATGTGCCATCGAGCTCCACTCCATGCAAATTGTTAACAAAATTGTAAAACATTATCACATTCACGAGGTTTACAGCTTTACAGCAACACATTTGTTTTACTTTCATATTCGACTTGAAATAATATTAAAATTATGCTTAGAAATTTCTTTTTTTTTTTGGTTTTGTGATCAGTGTTCTGTCAAACAAAGTTTTACCCTGACTTCCTACTCATATTGACAGAATATCAAAATTCAAAATTCAAAATCATTTATTCAGTTAAGGCTACAAATAGCTGTTATGAACGTCATTATGCCATCGGTTCGTAAGTCTACTCTGGGCTGATCTTGTACTGAGAAGAACTGGCAAGAAACTCAGCAAGTGTCCAGCTCTTTTCTCCCTTACAGCTCTCTCTCTCTCTCATTAGGTTAACGTATCTATTGGTACATTAGTTTCATTATCCAAACATCTAAGTACGCAGCCTACACAATTAGCTATAGAGCTACGCTGTAAGCACACTGGTGGGTGGTGTGTGTAAATTGGATTGTCAAATGATTTTTGTATTGAAACAACGTAAGCATTTCCATTCACTTCATTAACATAATTAACTTCATCTTCCGTATTCTCCGAGACATCTTAATAGGATGGTTGAACAAAGTAAGTGTCGGACTTGAGGGTGTGAAATATCTCAGCCGATGCTACAAAATGACCTCCGAGGGTCTGGGGTAGGGTTGCCAACTTTTTTCAGACCAAATATGGGTTCAGTACCCATAAAAATATAGAAGATAGGGAATTAAGAAACTAAAAAAACTAAATCTATTACTAAACTAAAATATGGCGTCAAAAAATTCCTCCGCGTCACTGTCGACTGGTAATGTACCCAAGAGACTGGCGGCATTGACTCGTTGTATGGCAATGCTTAGCCTCTGGGAATTAAGTAATTAAAAAAATATTTATTTAATTCTTAACTGAATATTTTTTGCTGCTTTGAGCTCTTAGGTTTTTATTTTTGAGGAACGCTTCGTAACTATTATCACAATCTAATTTGCGCTAATCTTTCCACTTTGTGTTCATCACTGAAAGCTATAGTAAAAATATAGTAGCCTACTATAATATATTTTTAAAATAATAGTCGTTAGACACCTAAAATAGTAGGATACTATAATATATAATATTATATAATAGGGTTGGCAACCCTAGTCTGGGGTGTGAATTACGTCAACTAGTAACACAATGAGTTCCTCTCTTGACCTCTGAAGCTTTTTTAAAATTATTTGTGAGCACTATACAAAAGATGTCTTACAATCTTTTTAACAGTGCCATAGTTTGTCGACAGCGTTCTCGCAGAGATACATCACGGTACCAATAACTTAAATTAATATACTTATCATAGTGAAGTGTAAATTACATCAACCAATTGCCATAATGTCGTACGGGGGGTTATTTTTTAAAAATATATATGTTTATTAATATTTCTGACTGTACGTACAGTCTTAGACTCCTGGCGTGGCAAGGCTATCTTACCGTACTGTACAATACATTATAGATTTCATAAAAATATCTAAGTGTAAAAGCAAAGTGGGGCACCCTTAGCCACATTGCGCAGCCTCACCGATATCTGGGAGACGCCCAAACTATATCCCGGGGGGAGGGAACTCGGTGCTTGCCATCCCGAGCCATCATCCGAAGGGATAGTAGTAGGTTTTTAGTGGGTATACCAGTTTTAGTGGCTGGACGAAGGAAGAGGAGGAGAGTCCCACATAACCCGGGGTCGTCCCTAGATTTTAATAAAAAAAGAATAGATGTAAAAGCTGATAATTCAAAATAGGTTTGGGTATTGCAAAATTTGTGGGCTGCTTATCTTAAATCTAAGTAGGTAGGTAGGTATCCACATCGTACTAATATGATACTTCAATCAACCATACAAATGCACATAACACCCACATAACATGTAATGTTAATATTCAATTATTTATACATTCCTTAAACATTATCGGTTAATTAATCCTTAAATAGATGAATTTAATAAAACGTATGCTATAAATGGGTTTATTAAGTAAATACGGTTTTCTGGCTTCGTCTAAGCAATTTAATTCCACATAATACCATATCAAAGATGCAAACTTTACTCCTTAATATGTTGCAATGGTTATATCACAAGCATAGCACATATCCGTTCTTTGTTTATCTACAGACTCATCCGATGGAATAGGATCGAGACTTGTTCTGGTACTCAAACAATCCCTATTTTACCCATGGAATCCTTCTTATGGATACCGGCAACCAGAGGAGCAGCACAGTTATGTGGTGGCTCTCCCGTCCCTCTATTTCAATACAAGAGGTAGATGAGCGTGAGGGAGGGGCATACCCACTAAACTCTGGGGAAATCGCAACCAATTAAGCGAAATTTACGTGAGATCCATAGACTCAAACCAGGACGCTATCTGCTGGTTGGCCTGAAGTTTGGCCTCCACCACTGCCGGGATGCTAGGGCACTACTACGCTCAAACAATGCTTGACGTATTCCTTCGTAGAGTCCAGCCCAGGTCACAGGTCACAGGTGGATAGTCATGATGAACTAACCTCTGTAAACGCTCGTTCACATCTAAAACACAGTAAATTATTCATATCAGAGCACACCACTCATCGTCAGTTCATTATAAGCTTGTATTGTTTACAGCTCAAGATCTTAATGATCAATGTTCCATACCTATCCAAAAACTAGAATTTCCATGACATTAGCCTCTAATCACAGCCTGTGTGCTCCACCATATATTTGTGCGATCGTATCTGCAGTACGGTTCCCATCGTTCCATTGTTTCAATGGGAAATTCATTTTTTTCAATCTGGGCACTCTCCTTTACATATAAGCACTAGTTGTAGCGTTTTCAATTTGCTTCTGTTTCTCATATTAGTATGCTCTTCCTGCTATTGTAATTTATTCGTTATTGTATGCTGTAGCAGTTGATCATGTGTGAAAGTTACGGTTTTTAACTAATAGTCAGAGATTTAAAAAGCATTAATATTGAACGAAACTTAGTTTCGTATTCAGTAGATCACACTTTATTTTAGACTATAAACGATTTAAAAAGCTTTCACGGCAGTGGTAGAGCTTCTTTTAACCGCTACTAGCTCACAGTCTGTCGCCATAATGACAATTTTAGCAACATTGATGCTTCGATACGATGGTTTCTAATTATATGTTGTAAAATTTCACAACAACACTCAACGATATAAAATACTTAATTTCGTCAATTATACCTGCATATGGTAAAATCTAAGGTCATCTAAAAATAAATATTAGACATTATTTAAAGAAAAGGCCGTCATTTAAATATTTCGCCAACAATTGTTGTTAGAACCCAATTTCGCAAAACGTGATTATTTCGCGCCGGTTTGGTATATTGGTAAAAAATGGAGTTAAAAATCTCGAATGGCTCGAAGCAAAGTATGTGCTTCTCTACTTTTCCTTATTGTTTATAAATAAAAAGAGCTAAAAGGCTCACTCAATTCAACGGAGCGAATGCCAGTGTTTACGCAAAGCCCAAAGTAAATCTCGAGTACGCATCCTCAGAGCGTGACCAGATAAACGCACGCTACCTTTAGTTTAGCTCTTTCAATGAATACGAGGAAGACGCCACAGTGTTACGTTTAATATGACGAGGATAAAGAAAGGCGGCACAAGGATTTAGGATGGATTCATTTGTTTGAATACCATTAACGCAATCTATGGGCAGGCAAAGGCATTCCGCCTGGTAGGTAAGTGGTATTGCTGTTAGGTAGATACGTAAATATTCTGTAATCAATCTTTAAACTAGCATTTTATAAAAACAGGGCACGAGCCTTCCCTATAGAAGGATAGGGAGAACGGGCTTTAGAGTTCAGTGCGGTTTGGTGGTTGTTAACGACTGCTTTTGCAGCCGGGGTCTGGAACGAGAGCCATTGATAAATCATTTTCTCCTAACATGATAAGCGAATAGTCAAGCAATTACGCCGTATATCGTAGTCTTCTGAAATGTCTTAATAATAATAATAAATCATTTATTTCAGGCAACACACAATGTACAAGGTGGTAAAAACACAAAGGGGCCCATATAATAAATACCTTACAGACTAACATACATACAATATAAAACAATTTTTGTTAGTAGATATAACTTATAACTATGTTAGTATATTAAGCACTAGCTTGCGCTGCTCCGGTGGTGTGGACGGGTAATCGTCCGCGGAAACGCCGGTACACCACGCCCTTCGGCCAGAAGTCTTCCCTCATAAAGGTGTCGACCAGCTTGGTTGTCGGGACTCGCGCCACAAATGCCTTAAAACTGACATTGTGTCTTAAACAGGAATGCGCTTAAATTACATCAGGAATTTATTGGTGAACCCGTGGGAATCATAAATGAAAACAGTGCATACAAAAACGTTTTTACAACATACAAAAACTATTTTTACACTAGTCTTAAAAATATTCCAAGCTCTGTTACGCATCCAAATAAAATGTTAAAGACATACATTTTGTTTATCTCTTTTAAAATCCTATATGTTTATGTAGTCAAGGGCTGACTCAAATGTATGCCTAGGATAACTATGTAACATTTTGCATTAAGCTCAGTTCTAACCATTTCATCTGTAGTCGTCGTCGTTGTCGCATGTTGCCCCAAAATTCGTAATCCGCATCGCAGTGGCGTCACCCCTACGGCCATTGAGTTGCATTTCCTCCTCAGTCACGTCCAGTAACGGTACTCGGGGAAAATAATATCAATAAAGAGGGGAACGAGCGACGCGTGCCGTCGAGGATGCCCGTGTGAAACACCGCTCGGCTTTTACTGACTCTTATATTTTATGTGTTATATGGGCAAAGAGGAGCTCACAAGAAGGTAGTAAAGGTCCTGGAGCAGAAAGAGGTTTTATTTAGCTAGACTATATTTTTTTAGTCTACCTAGAATCAAACCTCTTTGTTACCGCATATGAATCGGATCTCTTCATTTAAAAGATACCTTTGTTACCTACGTTTGTTATATTGTGTTTGGTCGATGTTTGTTAACTGCTGTAAGATTTTTTTTAGCATATCTGCTGACCATATAACTGTTATTTCAAAAAGCTCTACAGTTCTCAAACTAAATATATCTATTATTTTTATACTTAGCACGGCAAATGACTCCATACCACCTGATGTTAAGTGGAAATGGAGTCTAGACGCGAAAACAACTGGTGCAGTGGGAAAACAACGCAGCATCAGTCAACCTCACTTAGCCGGACCATAAGGTGCTTCTTCACGCCTCGTTTGAAGGACCCCATATCATAGAAAGGAGGGTAAACGTGTGCTGGTAGACTATTCCATCTTTTGGAGGTGCGACAAAGAAACGAGTCACCAAATTTCTTTGTGCGTGATGGATGAATGATGGATATTTGAGACAGTGAAGCGGTGACTCCGGAGAGCAGCACGTGTACTCCTATGGAGGAAGGGAGAAGGTATTTCGGATCAGTTGCATGTGCCATGGTCATGGAATTACTGGTTATCCCGTTAATAATTATTCTAATGAAAGTGACTATGATAGTTTAAAAATTGTTATATGATATCATTATTTTTTGTAATCCTAATAAATAAACTTTATGTTATATTGCAATTGCGATCAAATTGGCATTGTCCAAAAATTTGTAAACAATTATAACATCTGAAAACCCTTTAAACACTTTTTGTCGACCTTCTTGGTCGAGTGGTTTGTACACCGGTTTTCATGGTGTCGCCATCTCTGAGGTCCCGGGTTCGATCCCAAGTCGGGTCAATTCAGAAATTATTATATTTCTAAATTGTCTCGGGTCTGGGTGTTTTCTATGTATAATAAGTATGTATTTAAGTATTTTAAGTATGTTTATCTGTTGTCTAGTAACTATTTAACGAGTTTCATAACGAAGCTTCTCTTGGACAAGATAATTGGTGTGAGTGTAGGAAAGTTTATTTAAGTATTTAAAACAATATGTACCCAGGTAATTAATGGAATCAGGCGTTATTTTGCGGAAATCCATGGTACAAAAAAAATATTTAAATAATGTGTAATGTTAATTCCGCTAACTCACTCGTTTATCCAGCTTGGATGCAGTACGCATGCACCGCCCTCCCTATTACTGTCAATAAATTAATGAAACAAGCGAATACAACCACAAGATTCGAAGTTAATTTACCACAAAGCATTCTAGAAAATCATAAACTTCACAAAGATGCAGCAGCGCTGACATACTAACCGACTAGATAAGTTCGAGATTGGAGAGATCGAAACAATCTAATCTAATCTAACGGAAACCGCGTGGTGTATTAGAGAAGGGGTGAAAGGTTCACATAGCGTATGTAGTTGGAGAAGGTAGTGCTAAGACACAAACCTAGGTGTCGTAGTTTAGTACTATAAAAAAAGGAAAATTTTGAAAAAAATGTTGATGTTTTTGAGAATTATAGTGAAGTAACAACAGTATTAGACGGTCTTACCAAATTTTACACACATTTCCATTATATTTCCCCATACAATAATAATAAGCATTCAAGGGAATTCTTCATTGACTATCCCTAACTAGTTTAACATGCAATTGTCATTAGTTCCATACCATGTGTTACTGGTGGTCAAAGGCTAAATAATTATGGATATTCGTTCAATCACCACGATTGCCAAATGCGGGTTGGTGATCATAAAGCCAGGCTAAGCATCGTAAAACCCGATACACACTTTGTACAAATTAACTATAAGTTACCTATAAATCATCGTTAACCCTTATTTTTACATCATTAAGTTTTTTTGGATTATGCTTTTATCTTTAAGTAGAGCTTTCTAAAATAAAGCATGTCTTCGTAAAATGATTAATGATTCTGAAGTTATCTAGAAACGTCAAAAGACCATAATTTAACTTAGTAAAACAAAAGGGTGTATAAAAACGAACCACTTCCCATAGATAACAACGGACGTTTTGCAGAGATGGGATAAAGAGATAGTGAAATCTCAATATTGGAAGATACTAGCGATCTTACGGACATGGACCTAGAAATGATTTATCATTTGAGATGGAATCACGAAGCTCTTATTCCGATTCGAAGCATTTCCAACATGAAATAGATAGTAAGATAATTTTAAATGCAACGCCAGAGAATTTAATATTGCAGAAACAACTTAGAACGGAAACAAGGTTGCCATTTGGAGGACTTATCACTTAAAAGTGATATCTTCCCGACTATCAGAGGGATGGAAAGAACTTAAACACTATAAATAACTGTTGAATGTTAAAAGCAAACTTTGGATTGAAACTACAGTTTAAAAGTTGGCTCTAAGTTTACGATAGCTGATGGGAACCAGTCAAACAATTAGAGCGTGGACAATTTTGACCCCTTAAAAGAATTATTGATTGATTAACTACACTCAAATTAACAGAGATAATGATAATATTTATGATTTAAAAAAATCAAGTCTCGTTTCGGCTTCATGTTTTTCTAAAAGATTATGGCAGAGTTGATTATTATGAGCAATGTCGTAAAAACAAAACATCTTGAAATATTATATTTCTACTAATTATTCGTAGGGTAATGGCGTGGCACAGTGGCAGGAACTAGTCTCCGACCCTTTTTTTCTTAAATAATTAGAATCAGCGACTGATTTGTGACTTTAGCGACAATTTAATTTAGACCACCTGTTTCTTGCCATCCAGACAAACTTTAATAAATGTTTCAATATTTTTTGGCAATAAAAAATGTGTCGAACTTTACAGTTTTACTTAATCTGTAGTAATATTATCTATGCTAACTGCTGAGTCCTATAAGGTATAGGTATAGTCACCAGTACCACAGAAGAAATAATAGTACTTCGTACTACCTATTTAGGTGAAAGGTTAAAGTTTTTGAGATTAACAAGATTCCCTGGCGGACTGTTGTTTGCCAAATATAGGCCTTGATAAATCTTAAACACTTGCCTTATAAAGCAGAGATCGTTAAAGAGCCTTAAAGGCAGAGCGTATTTCCTTTGAACAGGACTTTAGTTGTTGGCTGTTTACATAAGCGTAATAAAATCTCTGTATAAAAAGTTATAGTGCGAAATAAACTTTCTTAAACCATCGCAACTTTTTAATAAAACTTACTTTATTCGCAAATTATAGTACCATAAAGCTCTAATGTTTGCTTTGACTGTTATTAAAATAATTATTAAGCGAAAATACCATATTCTGTATAACGTTTAAAGTCATCTGTATATTTAAAGTTACTTTTTTTTGGAATATCATTTATACTTATTGGAAACTTTGAAACTAATAAAAGGCCTTTTTAGTTGGTTTAATAAATTGTACAAAGTATTCTATACTTAGTGAAAATATGTTCTAAGTAGATAGTATCAAGTAGCTTCTACTCAATGTCAGTGTACCTAATGAAAAATTCATAGTTCATAATGCTTTCTTTCAGATAACTTCACTTTAATTTTGAAAGTGTCACTTTAACGTCATCGACGTGGTCACTAAAGTATACATTTAAGTGTTTGTCATGTGGATTTTAACGTCGAGTCACTTATTTAACGTTTTTCGGATACCATTGGCCATTACTATTCTAAAATTCATTAGTAAGCATGTTTTAGAATAATACTTAAATGAACTTCAATTTTAAAGTGTCTCTTACAAGTGACAGTAGAAAGTAAGAATAAGAATACATTTATTTGCTGCGTAAAACTTGAGACTAAATACATAAAACTTATAAAATAACATTTGTCTAGACATAATAATATAATGCATTACAAGAAATCATTAAAGAAGCTTATATATATTGTAAAGTTTTAAAATTAAGGTTAGTAAGTAGTGCAAAATAACCGAAGTGACACATAAACTAAGTAAACTAGTTTACCCGTATCTTATTTATTGACGACCTCCTTGGTCGAGTGGTTTGTACACCGGTTTTCATGGTGTCGCCATCTGAGGTCCCGGGTTCGATCCCCGATCGGGTCAATTTAGAAATTATTGTTTTTCTAAATTGTCTCGGGTCTGGGTGTTTTCTATGTATAATAATTATGTATTTATGTATTTTAACAATGTTTATCCGTTGTCTAGTAACCATTTAATGAGTTTCATAACGAAGCTTCTCTTGGGCTATTTATTATTATTATTATCATCTCAGGCATCTAATCGGATTAATTAAGTAAGTAAGTAAGGAGTAAGGTTTTCTGTTCGATGCATAAACGCTATTGAACAAAATATACTTAAAAGAACATACGCCTGTACATTACACTACCACAAACTGTCCAATTCCCTCAATAAACATTAAACTTTAGTGTATATCTTATGGTTGAATATTTATTGAAGAAAATTTACAGTTTTGTATAGATTGATGTGCAGAGTGCAGACGTCTGTACCGTTACACTTTTATTTTTGGTTACGTTAACTATACAGGATAATTTTTTTAACAGTGCGCTAATTTTCTGGAGCGACTCAGAATCGGTAAGTTAACAACTTTCTCATAGTAGGTAATATGGGTTGAAATATTAAAATTAAAACTATTTTGTTTTGTTTATATAATTTTTAACGCAAATTTTGTTGCGAACAAATTACAAAAACACAAATGTTGAAGAAAAAAAAACTTTTGTCTTTCAAAGTAAAAAGTAAATAGTGTTGAATAATTTCGGCGGGCTGGTTAGAACCACGGTAGCTCAATTGGCAGAGCACCTGCCCGGTATGTCAGAAGGGTGCAGATTCAAATCCTGCTCGTGGAATTTTTTTCAAGATTTGTGTTTTTGTAATATTAAAATTAGCCTGATTTGTATGAAGAATCACAAATTTTGACATATTTCAACCCAACTATGAGAAAGTTGTTCACTTACCGATCCGTAGTCGCTCCAAAAAATTTGCGCACTAGTAAAAAAAATATCCTGTATGTAATTAAGGTTTATTTTCAAGCGAATTCCCCTCGGTTGCTTTCAAGTGTTAATCAGAGCCAACTAATGCGGTTGCCTATAACATTGATAACAATATTAATGATGTTAAGAGAGAGCAATTCTTTAGCAGTCGCATCTCCTGGAAAACACCAGATTGGAGAGCACGAAGCTATCAACCACCATTTGTTTATAACTCATTATCTTTCAAATGCATGAGCCTTTGTACAAATAGCTTTTGCACGGTTCGCACAGATATATCTAAGTTTACTAATTGTATGAAATAACTCTTTGATAAAGTGGTTAAGCGAACAATTACTCATATAATTTTTTATTTATTTATTTTTACCCCTTTACAATTTTAGCGTTCTTATCTGTTTCTCTGTGTTGATGAAAGGTCTTAAACGAATTTACCTATTTCAATGGGGTTGCCCAAAAGGTCCCGATGGGTCGAAGTTGTATTGCGAGAGGGAAACCTCGGCAGGCCCCACTAAGATAAAATAAGATAAGATACCTATTTCAATGCAGTTTTTGTGACTCTAAGCTTTTAACTGTGTTCCAGTGGTTATAACACCGATTCTAAGCCCGCCCGATCCTCTAAATGCCACTACACATTTGCAGAAAACACTAAACATGCACACTAGTTTAGGCCTAAGACACTGTATTCGTAGAACAAGGGTACAACGAGTCGGTTCACACGCACTTTATACCAGGTACAGACATGTACGCATGATATGGGCGCTTCGCCCCACCCCTACGACCCGGTCAACTCGAGCCGAGGTCCGAGCCTTTAGAGGCGCCCTCGGGTTGTTCCGCTCCCCGTTCCGATACGAACCCCATGGAGAACCCCTGCATGTCTCCGTGCCCTACTAGAGGCACGGGGACACGCACTATTGCGTAATGCCGTTCCCTCTACAAAGGCTTGTTCTAAGACTGGCTATTTAGCTACTATCAAATAAACGATACGATAATATTAAGATTTTTGGGTAAAGTGCGCGCTTTCACCTAAGTCACGGTAAGTCCGAGACTTATCGTGACTTACTATCAAGTGAGATGAAAACCTTTCGCTTCCCCGTTGTGGAATCTCAAATATAAAACTTAAACTCAATGTTGTATAGACTTTAATATTAATCCTCCATAGCTATAGCTGTAACAACATTCAACTTTCGCCGAAACCAGCACGGAGGGTATCAGGTTTCCAGCAACCCTGATCCTTGAATCACGAGTTGTCACCGTCCCGTTACTATATCGACACATATCAAAGTGTGTCGCACTTTTTATTGTCCATAAAAGTCGGAGCTCCTTGTTCTCCATAGCAGCGGGCCACTTGACTCGCCCAGCATCGTGAGCGCGAGTCACGAATTTTTCGCGTTACAACTCTATACGTGCACTATGCATCACAGTGACGTGTCACTTTAGAATCAAAATTTACACCCGTTGTTTCTAAAATGAATTTATAAATTTAAATACAAAAGTGTCGCTATAAGCACCTATAAAGCTTTGCAGTTGCTTTATTTTTTTGTTTATTTTTGTTGTTAAAGTAATGGAACGGAATAAAAACACTATTTAATCCATTTCGCTTACGTTAGCAAGTTGACGGGTTCGAAAACATCCTTGGCTCACCTTTTGAAAACCTTTTATGGATCGATTGCCACCTGAGATCGCCACTTAGGTTTGTTTGATCACCTGTAAAGTTTCTTAGATCCTGTTACGCTGTGAATGCTACCCGCAGCCAATATACTTTTCTCCATGTCCAAGGTCTTCCCCAAATCTCTTCATACGTCTCGTACTTTGTTTGTCGCCCAACAATCTCTAATATAGAAGTTGAGATCGTCAACGCTTTCTCGTCCCACACTTTAAAAAACCTAGCAAAAATTAAAATGCAAATATTGAATAAACACATTGTTATGAAAGCCAATAATATAACAAATAAAAAGTTTGACAAACGAGATCATTGTTAGGTATATTCGGTTGACATAAATCGTTCAGTAGCATGTCGCGTGGGCACCACATTCCTAACCGATATGGATAAACATGTTTTCTAAAAATATGACTGATGTCTTATATGTATCTTATATTCATATTAATGCCAACTTGAGGAAGATGTATTTTATATACCTGGCTCGACGAATGAATCCACTCTACCTGATGTTGAGTGGAAACGGAGTCCAGACGCAAGGACAAATGGTGCAGCGTGAAAACAACGCAGCATCAGTCACCCTCATCCTGCCGGCCCACAAGGTGCCTCTTCACACCTCGTTTGAAGGACCCCATGTCATAGGAAGGAGGGAAAACGATGTGTTTGCAACTTAGCGTTTTATATTTTTATATTTCACAACGTATGTATATGTATGCGCTTACTTTTATCCCACCCTATAGCAAGTTGCGATAAGGCCATAGATGGAAAACGCACTTCACCCGGAATCCTCAACTCGGGGAACAGGCTATCCCATCCCATCTCTTATCGTCAAAACACCACAGTGCTGCTCACATCGATGTTATGACGAAAGTCTTTAAAATAGAGATAACTTTATAGCTATCGGCCAAATATATCCTAATATATGTAACCCCGCTGTCTCCCAGAATCGAACCCGGCAGCTCTGATTCTAAGACCGGTGCCGTTGATAATAACCTCTAGACCACAAAAGCGGTTAAATCAATGTCATAAAAATCCGGCTTTATTTAGAGCGACACTAAAATAAATATGTCGTTGTTAATATTTAATCCCTTTTATGAGTGGTTTACGTTCAGCACGGCATTATAATAATGCTAATTGGCCACCAATAAAATCCATTAGCACTTGTGAGGGTACACTGCTGTGGGAATCACTAGAAAGTTGCCATGGACAGTGCCGAGGCAGATTAAACCAGAACCGAATTTGCGAAACCCTGCAATCGCGAACACGTGTGGAGGAGTCACGTCACGTCATAAAAATATTAATAAAGGTGTTTGGTTTCTTGAAAATAAAAGAAAATAGGCTTTTTTACATATTGATTGAGCACTTGCCGTGTCTAAAAAATTAGGCTCGTATTGTGTGTAGGCTACCTGTGTAAGTTACTGGACTCTCTAGTCCAGTAACGCGTCCATATAGGGAAGCTGGTAATGATGGCATATAAGTTGATAGTTGTTTTTTTTCTTCTTCTTCGACTGAAGAAAAAAAAATTCTTCTTTTTAGAAAACAAACAGTCGTTTACTCTTGAATTTTTTTAGAGAGAATTTGCTGATAGCTTCCGACGGCATTTTCAGCTTCACCAAGCTTTTTTGGGGGCGGCGAGGAACTTTTAGGGTTCCTTAAGCCGTGTGAAACAAATCACCTTCGGAGATTTTCTAGAGGGAACGGTATCACGCACTAGTGCGTGTCCCCGTGTCCTACTAGATTCTCCGTGGGGTTCGGATCGGATCGGGGAGCGGAACAACCCGAGGGCTTGGACCTCGGCTCGGGTTGACCGAGCCGAGGTCCTAAGACCTAAGGCTAGGTCTTGGGCCTAAACTAGTGTGCATGTTTAGTGTATTCTGTAAATGTGTAGTGGCATTTAGAGGATCGTGCGGGGGCATTATAGGATCGGGCGGGGCGTTTAGAGGATCGGGCGGGGGGTAAGCGGATCGGGCGGGGGAGTTACTCTTGACAGAGTAGTCATGGGCACGCGTGTCTCCCCATAGCGTCTTACCACCACTCGCCATCCATCTCTTGCCAAAGCTTGTCTTGTTGTGGTTTAAATCTACTGATTGCTACAAGTATCTTGATGTTTTTGATATCTTTACCAACAGCACGAATCTTGTAAAGCTGTCTCTTTCTACTGTAAGTATCTATACAATAATGAATTATTTTAGATAATAGGCCCGTAATTTTTTCTGCGGTGCGTTGATTTAAGACTATAGTCCGCGCCATATTGCGCTCGCTGATCCACAGATAAGGTGCGCACGCGCAGCGGCAACGCCTCTCGACGCTTTGTCGATGAAATTAGAAATGGCTGTTTCCATTAAATGCGCTATTACAGTTTCACAATGGGCAATGAGATAATGATTAGTTTGTAAGAAGTATTAATGTTTTCAGTGGCGCTGGCATTGTTGTTAAGAAAGTTCGTAATAATTTATGAATAACAAGCAAGTCACATAAAAATAGATAGGAAACAATTACTACAACAGCTACAAAGCTACATTTATATTTGAGACTTGTATAAAGTACCTACGGTGTATTACAAATTAAGAAGGATCTGTATTAGGTTATGTAGCTCGTGCTACTAAGAGAAAAGATATAAAACATACTTACATATAAGCACAATGCACATTCTTAGTCTCCAGCCCTTAGTTGAAAGATGCTATCTGCTCCGCTATAAATAGCAAGCAAAATCCACAGTCGATAGGACAAAGCGCCACACTAGAGCCGGCGCCATTATAATCTATCCATCAAGATTGCTATCACAAATTCAGATGGGCACTGCGGTTCCCGTACAATTTATATGGTTATCCAGCGACATTGCCTATAAACTAGCGGCCGCCTTTATGCTTTGTTCCCACGTTTGATAACGATATGAGATCTTGATTGTGGAGGGACGCTGCGCCGGCGTCGTTGTTGGTGTCGATTGCTTTTTGTTTTACGGACTAGGGTTTTGCTAATAAATCTCTATTAATTGCTTTATAATCTGTACAATAGGATTTCTTTTGAAACATACAAACTCTACTATCCTACCTACGTAGTGTTTGTTTACTATAGTTATACGACCGACTGTAGTAAGTACTCGTTCAGCTGCATATTAAGAATCGATTCTAAGCTAATTTTGATTAAGTCGTCTACTTGTGTAAGTAAGTACTTATATTTCGTTATTAGATATTTATACAAAGTAGAATTAAAACAGTTTTTCAAATGGTCTTCACTACGACTTCTTATATCTAATGCCTTTACTATTGCGTAAAACTAAAAAAATGCGTTTTTATATTGTTATTGATTTACATAAAGTTATCTGTAAGAGCTGGATGAGAGTAGCCGCGGATCGTGCTCAGTGGCGTGCACTTGGAGAGGCCTATGTCCAGCAGTGGACGTGTGTAGGCTGATGATGATGATGATGATGATGATGATGATGATGATCTGTAAGGTGGTTAAAAACCTTTTTAGGTTTTTAATTAAATGTATGTGTCTTAGTTCCATATAACTATATTTATTGGCATCTCGACGTTTTGAATGGAAAGTAGTCCAGATGTAGATCCTTCTACATTAAGGCGACGCATTGGAAATTTACGTGGCGGGGATCTTGATTTTTCCCAACAATTACACATATGAAAGTGATATTTGATGACATGATTTTTCATTTAATTGACTTCATTTTGCTAGTTGCAGAAACACGATTTGTCAACTTTTATAACAGAGGAAAAAATATCAAAGTAACCTCTTTTAAAACATAGATTTGCATTTTACAGGCTAATCAGACCGATTTAAGCATCTAAATTTTCTTAGTAGATTAGTCTTAACACACACTTCAATACTGTAGTTCATTTTTTTTTAAATAATTTGTAAATTTAATTTGAAGGAAAAAAACAGTTTTTCTTATGGCACGGGGCGCAAACGCTCCGTAGGAGATTTATTGTTTAGCGGTGCGTCGCCTTAAGCAGTCCTCTACGCTGATGTTTGTGTCTCTACTCTAAGGTGGCAGTGAGTATCGTAGAGTACATGAGAATTAAAACTAAATATACACTGAATAACAGTTGGCTAGAGTCACACCAATATGTGTTAATTCATTTGTCTCATGACAGAGGAGTTTTGGTCGAAAGGTGTTATATTCCGGTGGTTCTGGAACCGGTTTTCTGACGATAAGGCCCACACGTCGCCATCATCCCTGTAACTCAACAATTTATGTTAAGCTTTATACTATTTATTTTATGTATGTTATGTACTTAACGTTGCCAGATTCTTTCAAAATGCGGTTTAGTGATCCAATGCTTAGAAAAGTCTGGAACACGCGTTTTCCGGTCATAATTGAAACGAGGACCTGCAGTGCAGATTACGAGCCTTGTGTACATTCAGCCATCAAAACGCTGCATCAGGCGTTAAGGCGTTGCCTGATCAAAATCAAGTAAATATAAAAAAAGTAATAGCGCATTAAGATGACGACCACCCGATAAAAAAACCATCTGATTCGTAAAATTGCGCATTTTATACTTACGCTTTTACTACATTGTTTATGAAACCAAAAGCTTCGCGAATAGCTTTCCCACAGTAAACACAATAGTGTCTTTTCATATACGAGTAGTACAAGTGTAAGGTAACCTTTGTTTATTGCTCAGCTCTGCACTCGTTAGCTCAGCAAAAAGTCGGCCCACTCTGCTCCCGGGCGAAGCTCGAACAATGGTGCGGCCAATCGACGCGTAACATGCTGTAACAACCCGCAACTGTATAACATAATAGCTTCTGTACCGATAACGGAACGTGGAATGGTTTCAACTACTGGGATCTTATGCAAAACGGAACGCACAATAGTGTAATAAGCTCGCGTTTTAGGAGTTATGACACTTTGATAGCGGCGAGAGGATTGTTGCTCCACTTTTGTTTTGTACAATTGTTTTTCATTGTGCCTGACTCTGCAAATGAATTAGGTATTGTTAGGATTTGCAAGCCCTTTCCTTATTATCATGAACAATTCAAAGCCTACATGCAAAGGTACCCAACAATACTGGAACTGATTCGGATCAAATTGTGAGTTCTCCGATTGTGTAACATTATCTTGCCATTTGGTTTGCTCTTGCATCACGCAAATATTTCAGACTATTAAAACGGTACGCATCGCCAGCGCATACCGATACAAATCTTTTGTTGCTCTCATGTGGTATTGACATTGAATATTTGCGAGTTTTGAAAATGATGATCCTGTAAGGGAATTACAGTTTTCATATAAGAAATATGTAATTTAATCCAGAAATAAACACAGCGTACGTATGAAATTCTGATAGGTAGTTAAGGTAGTTAACTACGAGTATACATACATACGTTAACAATTATAAAATGAATTTATTTTAAAGTAAAAAGTAGGTTTTTGTTCCTTGATGTTCCGATAAGTGAAACAAGACATGATTTATAAGTCAAGTGCAAAACGTTCACTGTACGGAATCCACACCACATAACCGCACTGACATGTAAGTACCTAGGTACCTATTACGTGGTCGTCAGTTTATATGACAAACAAATTGACGGCATTCCTGATCAATCATCCATAATTCTTGCACATGTGTGCACCAAACCAAAAACCAAATTACAAAATTCTTCAAAACAAATGGTCAATGCAACAAATACGATTCTATACTCGAAGCCCAATTAACTTTTTGCCGCTACGTATTCGACATTCTTGTAGGTTTATAGGGTAATGGAGAAACTTGATGCAGAATCGGCGGGGTCAGGATGAGCGGTGACCTCCGAACCCGAATGCTTCATTGAGCACAGCAGCTGAGCTTGTCGTATCCATTGAGCCGAGCGCGTTGCCGAGCTGCCGCCCGCTCCGCTCAGTGCCGGCACTAAACACGGAACGCGTCACACGCGCCTACAGCTGCGTTCGCTTTTTAAATATATTAACTTTTACGCGCGCTATTGGCGGGAAGTTTGACAGCTTATACTTTTTAAATATTGACATTTGGCATACCATAAAAAATACTATCTATCGATTGGTTCGGTTGAAAATTTGCAAAGTGAAATGTGTGTTTTGTATTAGATTGTGATCGACCCGGCTTGCAAAACAAAACATTGTGAATTGCCGAGAGAGATGACGTCTGTGTACCACGAGGTGAGCGCTCGACATTTTCCGTTGGTTGGCCTTTAAGGTTTTTGTTGAGTAGCTAATTCACTTTGTAAAGTGGACCCTAAACGTTGTAACCTTTTTACATTCTTTCATTACTATTCTGTTTATGAAAAAAAAACAACAAAAAGTATGAAATTTAAAAAGTTTTATGTCGTAAGACTAAACCGGTTACCTTAAACTTTTACGAAGACAATATTTCACATATGTAGGGAGACCTACAAAAAAGTTGATAATGGGTCAACAACTTGTCTGCGACTCCACTTTCGATCGTCGCACCTACATCTCGGCGCATCATAACATTGAGAAAGGTGGCCGTGTCCGAGCTATAAAATCGGACACCAATTCAATAAAATCGTTAACTTTATTGAAATGTTAGACAAGGCCTATAAACCCACTAAACGACATTTACAACTTGATGCAATGAAAGTGATCGCTATTTATTGCTGCGCGATTGTCGCAGGTTCTATGTGCAGCGTCTGATTGAGCATACCTCAACGTCTAGACAATGATTGTCAGTAGGTATCTATTTAACTTTGACATTGTGCCCGCGTCTAAGGAATGTTGATATATAGCAATGCTCATAACGATATTCAGAGAGCGTCGTGTCTCGAATGCAAGTGTAAATATTTATCCTATACGGAAAGAGACAAACTGGTTCAACGTGATGATTTACACCACTACATAGTGCCTACTGCATTCTAGAAATTGTTGAGATGAATGAGTTTGGTTTTTATATTGATGACTTTTTTTGCTGTTGTAATCAGAGTGGAGATTTACCTTCGGAATAATAGACAGGATCTTTAGAGCGGATCATTTTGAGGGGTCGTTGTACAAAGCACACAGGGTAAATACGGTACTGGCACATCACATCAACATCTGTGTTTTTTATTTAATTTATTTTGGCAACAATCATTTATTTTATGTATTTTATATTAAAAATATTGTTATCGATGTTATTACAGAATTTGTTCTAAAATTTCTCATTGTCCAATGTGCAAACCATATCCACTTATAAATGTTTATATAATTTTTAACGCAAATTTTGTTGCGAACAAATTACAAAAACACAAATGTTGAAAAAATTTCCACGAGCAGGATTTGAACCCGCACCCTTCTGACGGTGACGGACTTTTAATGACGGTAGTTGTTGACATTGAATGGGCGCCTTTGGCTTTCAAAGTAAAAAGTAAATATTGTTGAAAAATTTCGGCGGGCTGGTTAGAACCACGATAGCTCAATTGGGAGAGCACCTGACCCAGTATGTCAGAAGTGTGCGGGTTCAAACTTCAAATCCTGCTCGTGGAAATTTTTTCAACATTTGTGTTTTCATATTCTACTTATCCATTATATAAGTAGAAAAATAAATGTTTGTGTCATTTTTAGGAAGTCTGTCAGATAAGATTATCATCGTTAACAGTTTATAACAATGAGAGATCAGGCCGTAATACCCCACGAAGGTCCAATGCGCGTTGGTAGGTGTTTACGACTCCCGTTTACGACAACAAAAGATGAGATAAACGGTTTAACACGACTTTCATAGTAGGTATTAAGAAGCTTTAAGTATTTTTTATTTGGCCACCGATCCGGGTACTGAACTTTGCGAATGTTGCTTAACATGCACAATGGCAACCCGAAACTAGCTAATGCGCCAACGAGCTTGAAAAGACAAAAACCTATTTTTTTCTTTTCTTGCTCTTAACTTTGTTATAATGAAAGAAGGTTCAATGAAACGCTTAGTATAAAGGTACTAGGTATTAGTTATTCTGTGGTATAAATTTAAACTTCACATCTGTTACTTTTTCGGTCTCGGTGGTTTTTAACACTTCCACGCGTTATTTCCTCTGTTTAGAGATGTTGTTATCAAGGAGGCACTGTTTACTAATAGATGGCAAGCAAACGCCTGGTGCTAAAGTTAGGTCGGTCAATGTTTACCACCGTCTGGTGTAAGATTTCGATTAAAAACTTCTTTTGCAATAACTTATTAATGTTCTGGAAATGAGTATTTGCTCACGAGAAACAAATGTAAACAGCCTATTACTGTCCCACTGCTGGGCAAAGGCCTCCATCATTGAAATCAAGGAACAAATGCCAACTACCTAAATTGTTTTAGGTAGTTGTCACTTGTTTAAATTACTTTAAACTATTTTGTGGAATTACAAGAATCAGTAGGTCTTTAATCGTTGCCATTTGTTTCTTTAATTTGAACACAGAATAAATAACAAAACACAAGCAATAAAACTTGAGCAATAATAGGCAGGTAACGTTTTTAATTGTCGACATGTTTTATTACTCACATAGAATTGGTTCTTAGTAACCTTAATTGCCACATCTGTAATGAAACCTTTGTTCCAGTTTTAAGAATAGATAATATAAACGTTTTTCGAGTCAGTAGTGACTATTGTTAACTTTTTAAAATGATCTTGATGTTGGGAGAACTTAATAAATTTCAAAAATGGTTTAATCCATAACCTTAGGTTTCATACAAATTCTACCATATAGATAGAAAGACAAAGTCTTTATTTGGACATTCTTAGACCATTAGAGGTTTCTCGATTTAAAAAAAAGTGGACTTGGCTAGAATTAAAAATTACCTCCTGGTAGGTATACCTGCTCGCTTCGAAGGATGTCAATACCCGATAGAAGGAAACAACGATTGCAAACAAATATTGATCGATCAAATATGACACGTCTGATAAACGTAGTTATCAGTCGACTGTGTGCGCTAAATATTTACGATTAACAGTCAGTTTTATGTTCTTAGATATCGGGTAAATTCCCGTATTTCGAATAGTTACTGATAAGTTTCCTGAGAAATAGGGAGGTACCTACTTACACTAGGACAGTGAAGTACCTAGATGAAATAGTTTGTTTGTATAACGTTTATTTAAAAAATATATTTTAGCTAGAGTTCGTAGAAGGGTCGAAACGTCAATAATTAAATAGAAAATAAACGCGATTTAAAAATATTTCGTTTCAACTTCACTAAAACTATTAACCCACACTTCTTGCAGAAGGTAAAATAATCACTTTTAATCCTTATTGAAATTAAACACATTTTTATGAATCTTTACTCTTTTTGTTTAAATAAATACCTACCTATTAATTTTGTACTGTCATGTTCCTTTTAACGAGGCGGTAAATTGTGTAATGTATTACACGTAACATTTACATCAGCCAATATACTTTCTTTTTTTATTCTGAATTCTTATGTGTACGAAACACTCTTGTTTTTTTTATTATAGACAAACTTTCTCCCTTCCTAAGATTTTATATTACAACTTGTACCCCTCATTACCCATGTTTGGAAGCTCATAGGCCACTTTCACTATCGTCATTTTGTATGTTGAACATTATTTTCGTATTAAAGGTCATTTCTGATGATCGGATAAACCATAGGAAAGTTAATTTCGGGTGTTGTTATCCAAAACACATTGTTGGAGAGTACTTTGAATGTCGAAGAGTAGGTTTATAAGTAGGTACTGTTATTTTAATTTCAATATTGCACTTAAATATTAATGTTTCAGAATACTCGTATATAAGTAGAGTGTATAAATCAAGATATAAACGACAAGAGACAGAGACGAGTGACTTTTTTTTTACTATGTAAGTAATAATAGACAAAAGTTCTTTGATCAGCATTAGTCAGAAACCAAAAACAAAAATAGAGCTTTTTTCATTATGTGTAAAAAATATATAAAATATCCTTTTAGTTGTTTATCCATAAACCTATATCGTAATTGTAAATTTTACCTTCGTAATGAAGCTGACTTAAAATTCCGTTTCGCTCCTGACTGGTTTTTTGTCAATAATACTTTAAAAGAAGCGTTGTGACTCAATTTAATGTAGTCTTCAGTTATGTTTAAGTAATAATTAACCTACTTACACAGTCCCATACATTACACCTTAACAGTTAGTACCTAATTACTCGGCAATTTCACATTTTTTAAGGCGCCACCTTCAACTGTTTTGACTGTCTTTGATACGTTTGTTACTATAAGTTAGATGTTCAATAGCATTATTTATAACATTAATACCATTATTAAATTAAATAAAAGAATAACATAACCTATAAAATAAAAATTAGCTAGAAAAAAACTTTATACGACGTTGTTGATTATTCATTTAAAGAATACCTTAATTAAAGCCAAGCAAGCAAAATAATCAACTGTTCCTGAAATCCTACTAATATTACTACTAATAATAACGCGAAAGTTTGTAAGTATGGATGTTTGTTACTGTTTCACGTTAAAACTACTGAATGGATTTAGATGAAATTCGGCATACAGATAGTTTATAACCGGAAATAACACATAGGATACTTTTTATTCAGATATTCTAATGGGAACGGGAACCACGCGGGTGAATCCGGGAACCATGCGGGTAAAACCGCAAGCGGCCGCTAGTGAGATGATAAATGATGATAATATGATGAAATGAAATGATGTGCTTCTTAAAATAATTTAATTAAAACGTACACTTAGAAATAGTTTATGCAGAAAATAGTTCTATACTTAACACTTGACCCTGCGAATCCTTTATCATTCCATTCCATATCCATTGAAATTGCAGGCTTCAAGTGGCATCCAATCTGCCATAACCGCTATCTCGACCCGGTGACCTCGCATCCCATCGATGAGGGTTCCTTACCTCGGTGGGTTCCCAGGGCGATGACATCATTGCACTGAGTCACGGTTGCCATTCACCAAAATTCACTACGGCCATAGACATGGGAATATTTGGAACTGGATATTATTTAGATCATTTGAGTTGAGAAAATGCTTGAATCTCATTATGGCTATGTTTTTAAAGTAATTTAAGGATTTTAGTTGCAAAGTGATCTGTTTTTATTAAGTTAATATATTTAAACAGAATAGTTTAAGAATACAATATTTATTCCGGATTTCTTAAAGCACTTCTGAATAGGAATAACTGCGAGTTCTTCAAATCGTATGAGAAGAAAAAATCTAATATCAGAATTATCGATGTATTAATAAAACTTATTTTAGATAAAATTTTGACGGTAGAGTTAGAGTTTACAAATAACCTTAATTTACTCCCAAATTATCTATCTCTTCAAGTCATACTCATTATTGAATACAAAGTAAAACCTTTTTTTAAATGTAGCGCGAAAGATTATTAAATATATTATTTATTCCGAATAGCTTGTTAAAAACACTTTTGCAGTGATAATGTGAACATAAATTATAGTAATTATTATAGGTACATCGTACAGAAATTAAGATATAAAATTATAGAGTCAATACTCCACCAATTAATGGTTATAAGCCAGGTATCGAATCGGCATAGAAACCTCTATCCGAAAGCCTCAATCAGCACCAATCCGGTTTTATTGGTTCACAATTCCAGGTCAGTTGGGTTTAATCATGAAACCAGCGTGTTTAGTTATTTCGATCTCAAATGCAATTCGTATGAGTCATAAGGTCCATTAGAGGGTCGTTGTCTCCTACGGGAAAGGAGCGTTGATTAAAACATAGGGGCGGGCGTACGCACCCATGGCTCGAAATAAGTAGAGTCAGAAGGTAAGCCTAATATATACCGGGCAACGCACATATATATATAGACCCTCTCACGGGCACAGGGTCTCGTATCAGCTCGCAACAGTCCAAGTCTGCTGCTCTCCGGAGTCATCGCTGTACTGTCTCGAACATTCCATCGCGCACAAAGAAATTTGGTGGATCGTTTCTTTGTCGCACTTCTAAAAGATGGAATAGTCTACCAGCACACGTTTTCCCTCTTTCCTATGACATGGGGTCCTTCAAACGAGACACATTGTGGGCCGGCAGGGTGAGGGTGACTGGTGCTGCGTTGTTTTCACGCTGCACCAGTTGTCCTTGCGTCTGGATTCCGTTTCCACTTAACATCAGGTGAAGTGGAGTCATTTGCCGAGCTATGAATAAAATAAAAAAAGCGCAGCTGTTGCTTTTTTTTTACCCCGAAGATTCCCATTCGCACCCACCCACTAAAACTAGCAACCCGGAGGTGGGAGGAGGTGAATACTGCATTGTACGACTACCTCAAGCGGTTGAGCTATCCAATGTCAGACTCCTACTGACTAAACACCCCCGACAGATTGAGACATTGCTGCACATTTAGCGCGTCCTCATGTCGGCTGACTTTACTAAGCGACGAAGTGCCCTGTGCCGCAAGTAAGCAACCCAGGTCACGTGATAACTGATTGGGACTATCCGATAAAGCGTGTTTGGGCCTACGGAAATTGGGGATGGAAGGAGGTTCGGGACTATAGTAGGACCTTTCGAATGAGGGGATTTGAGTGATTCTCCGAAGCTTTGAAGAATCACTCCTCGACCGTACGGAGATGCTGTTCCAACGTTAGGAAGTTCCAAGTCTCTATGCAAGTCAGCATTCCGTACGTACCAAGCGGCACTAGTGGCCCTGCGAGTGAATTTATTTTGTACTAGCAGCCGCTCGCGGTTTCACCCGCGTGGTTCCCGTTCCCGTGGAAATATCTAGATAAAAAGTATCCTATGTATTATTCCAGGTTATAAACTATCTGTATGCCGAATTTCACCCAAATCCATCCATCCGTTGCAGCGTGAAGAAGCAACAAATACGAACATACATACACACAAACTTTCGCATTTATAGTATTAGTAGGATTATTTGTAACTTGTAAAGCGCTGAGGGCGCTATGTGACTAAAAATGGGCGACGAGAATGTCATGGTTCCGTGTCCATGAGAGGTTGTTTATGCGTGCGTCGCTCGAGCGCGTGAAGCAAACCTTCTGCAGTTTTCTTATTTTGTACTTATGCAATGAGTGGGTGGTTGTTGGGATAATTGTTTAATTACAAACGGGGCAGTTTCATTGGTCATGTCATTTATATCTTAAGGAGACAAATGTTGCAGAGCTGACTTGTACCGCAAGTGATACCTTATTTCAGTCAACGTATCTCACAACTTTACGCGTATTTTCAGTACTTTTAATTGATGGTTATCAGTTGCAATTCGTTACTATTCACCACCTAGGCGTTAGACCATCTGCACCGGTATCAGTCCCATATGTCACGAGTCCAATTCTCAGTGGATATATTATTGTACTCGGTTCGGTTTGATGCCTGGACTTGTTTTAAGTCCACCTGGCTAGCTATTAGCATTTACCTTATCCAAATCTGTCGCCATGCCAATGCCAGTAATTGAACATTTCTGGTGAAGAGCGCTTCCATCTTCGGCTTTATTTTAACACACAAAAAGATATGTAGTCTCATCTTGCATCCATGTGCCTAAATGTTTTAAATGCCCATTCCATCCTTATGATACTTCAATGAAGCATTGACAGCAACATTAAGAGTCGTTGAAATCAGTATATAGATTTGCAGTTAGTGCTTCAAATATTAAGTCATGACCCCCCACCTACGTTTCAGCTCAACCTATAATCTCCACGAAGTGTCATTGACCACTCGAAACACATATGCTAATGATGTTAACTCAAACCAAAGCCCGTTCCCAATGTTCCCATACAATGTGTGTCCCCGTCAAAAGGACCATTATTTGCAATTCACCAATATTGTCTTACATTTTTTTTGTGTTCATTGTCCGCTCTTTCGTCACGCCATTCGACTCTCCGAGGTCAAGAGGCCTCTAAAGAAGCATCTATCCCGCCATTGTAATTTTTGTACCAACGCATTAATCATTACAAAAGTTTAAATAGCTTTTTTTTGCCGAAATTCATACCGACTTCCTTTATATTCTCACATATAATTAAACAAACCTTGTGGCACCTGTACGGACTGCGAAGCCTGTAAGAAACGAGTAGTAATTGCTATTAAATTGTGTAATACAAGAAATAAAAAACGAAACGCAAAAAGTCTCATACGAAATGGTTGCTGCGGTTAAGAACTCGAGCAGATCGGTTTATGAGTCATTGAAGGCTATATTAAAATAGCCTTGGGTTGTAGCAAGCAACAAATCTGAGTTAGTAGCGATCATTATCCGTTCCCAATTCAGAGGCGCATTTTGTCCTATTAAGGGTCTGCAAAACACAAAAGTGGGGACATTAAAGAGCTTAAAATTGTCCCTGACTTTTAATTATTCTCATTGTTGTGCAACTAAGCATGCCTTGTTAGGCACGAGCAGTCTTGTTTGCGAAGATCGACCGTGGGAGTGATTCTTCTCTTGACGGTTGACTGATGCTACCAATATTACAAATACATTAATGAATCCTTCACCGTGAAGCAATCAAGTTGTGTTGGTAGACAACCCGCCTAGTCTATTGACGTGGGAAAATTATACAACAATCATGACAACTGATAAACGCGTAAAATTGACGAAAGAAAGGTGCTAAACTGCTAATATTGCAAATATGAACGATTAAGATAAGAGAATCGAATAAAACTATTTGATTAGAAAACAATTCGATTTTATTTGGTATCGTCTTGAATATCAATTAACGTTTGACTACTTCGCCCACAGGCCACGGTTGAATTGATCACCGTATTTGATAGGCGAGAAATTTTATAGGCACCCGAAATCGATTGACCTCACCTCTGCTTATTAAGTCTGGATATTATGCTCATCGCTCTTCCGGAAACTACGCCTACAAATCACTGGTTTGGTGAATCTGATAGTTGTTGTGCGGCTCTTGTTAGAAATTCCGGGTGATTAGCATAAATAGGCCCGGTCGTAGCCGGCTGAGACCACAATTGAGACAACGGTTTGGGCTCCATCGGCGCATGTCCGCTGACACTCGGCTCTGTTACACTTATTATTGGTGTCTACTTACGGAGTAACAGAATTAGTGTTGGTAAAATTGGAAGGAGTAGTTTTTACGCAATTGACTGACGTTTGAGTGGAACGTAAAGTTTACATATTATCACCGCTGTATTATAATAATAACGCTTTGATGTATGTGCGATTCAGATGGTATTGATTAGGCAATATTTTAACGTTTTCCTTAGAGAAAAGTAACTTATCGTCACAGGAAAATTTGTTTACTACCCAATGTAATATGAGACACCTTTATGAACAAATGAATGACTAAACTTCTGTAGAGCCCTGGGTTTATGTATAGTCGACCATGAAATTGCTTTAACACTTTTGACAAAAACTTCCATTACAATAAAATTTCGCTAAGGCTCATTGTCAATGATGACATCGTATCTGTCTTGGTCTTTTACTTGGTTTTACTTGGTCTTTTAAACAAAAATAGAACTTGTTGATTTATTATATGTAAACAAAATTCACTTCTAAGTGGCCAAGCAATTTCATTGTCGAGTATACCTACTACCTACACACTTATACTTCACCCCAAATGTAACATTAGTTATGCAAATGCTTAACAGACTTGACGACGTTGGAATGCCTGCGAATTGAATTATCCGCCCATAGCCATTTGACATGATGTGCATAATCAATTCGTGGTTGCACTTGACCTTCGCGTTACATCACTGACCAATTCTTCGGCATTCATTTCTTAAGCAGCGTTATATCGAATCTTAACTGAACCGAAACAGAAGCGTGCAAATTAGGGTTTACCTTGAAATCCATTATTCTATCTTTGGAGATTCGAATCTTAGTTAAATTAGAACGATGGAACAATGAGAGCCATTGATATATAGTCTCGTGGTCTTTCTAACTGACCTTTGTGTGCTGTACAAAGGTGTGTGGAAATAGATCAAGGCCAGCCGGTGATAGCGGATTCGGATCCAGTAGTCACGAACTGCCTCAATCGAGCTCTGAATCACGGTAAATAGATTTAGTTTGGCAGTAAGTCGGCTGAGAAAGGGTAGATTCGACACACTGAAACGTGCCCGATGGCAGTAAAGATAGGCGAAATTGCTTGTAGCTTTTTTGCATGGGCGAAGTGTATCGTGAAAGAAGATATAATGGTGTAGAAGACTTTATTTACGCTGGCCATTTCGATATCTATCGAGATAAAATATTCTAAAAAACAATCCTTAATAGTTATGTCTGTGAGTTCTTAAATTCTTATTGGCAGAAAGAGAATCAACCGTGTTGACAACCAAAATAATCAAATATACTACTAGACTGTGTAAATGTTAACCAACAAAAACAACAGTACACTCGTCGAGCTAACAAACACTGCCACTCGTACATCTGTGAGTTCTTCTATTTTGCAAATCACAGATAATGTTATTTCTTAGTATCACTTAAAACTTCCAGCAAAACAATCTAGATAAAATACATTGTTTCATAGAATTGAGTTACTGCCCATTCACCGTGAATATCTATGTTTGCAGTTAGTCGTGATAGCACTGTTGATAAGAAACAGGAATATTGTCAATAATACATGTTTATTCCAACACGGATCTTGCATGAAATGCTGTAACAGTCTGCTAGTGTACCTAAAATACGGAAGCGGTAATAGCTTGCCAGTCACGCAATACTAATGTTTTATATAATAAAGACGATTAATCCGAGCTTATTATGGTTTTTATTAGTAAGCTGTTTTATTAAATTTTATATGAGGTTTCATGAGGTATTTGTATGCTACGTAACTGCACATTTCTACTTATCACAGTTATGGCGTTGGTGTCATATACTTATATCTTTTGGTTGGAAGATGTCATGTGCTTGTATCTTTGCTTAGACTCTAGGATCAATTTTGAAAGTACACTGTGCAATATTTTTTTATTAATTGAGTTATTTATTAATGTCAAAGATTAGCTACGGAGCTTAATATTCATTTCCTGTAGAGTTAAAATAGTAGGTACCATGTGAATTATTCTAATGAAAATAAATAGCAAATCTCGTTTACGTTTTATTTAATGTTCATCTCGATTATTGCTTTCTTCCAATCTAGAAGGCGATTAGTGACGGTGTTTTTTGTAACAAGATTACGAGAAAATTGCGGCTCCAATTAATTTTGTGTGTTTTTTTCTATCTTGCTCTCTGTTTGTTGTGAAGTAACAGAAACGGCTGGTGTCTAGTTGAGTCCATTCATACCGCCACGGTCACGACTACGCGCCGATCGGCCAGGCCGTTCACCCTCAATGATAGAGTTTTTTGTCAATATCTGTATTGGAAATGCGAATGTTTGAGCCAGCAGCAATGTTGTACAGTTTAGATTTGTTACATTTTCTGATTTTGTTTATACTTAGAATGTTATTATTGAACTTTGGAGTAATGAAGTGCTGTCTTGGGTGAATCTTCGACTATGACGACCTCCTTGGTTGAGTGGTTTGTACACCGGTTTTCATGGTGTCGCCATCTCTGAGGTCCCGGGTTCGGTCCCCGGTCGGGTCAATTTAGAAATTATTGTTTTTCTAAATTGTCTCGGGTCTGGGTGTTTGCTACGTATAATAAGTATGTATTTAAGTATTTTAAGTATGTTTATCCGTTGTCTAATAACCATTTAACGAGTTTTATAACGAAGCTTCTCTTGGGCCAGGTAATTGTTGTGAGTGCAGGAAAGTTTTTTTTATGCACTTAGAGGGCAACAATTAGAAATTAATGGCTTCTACGATGTCACTTATTTTACGTTTTAATTTGGATAGCTTTCACAATAGGCCGTTTTAGACAACATCAAATACTGTGCGATAAAGAGTAGGTATAATCTTAACACACATCATTTAAACAAATAACTTAAACGGGGATTAACGCAAACTAATTAGTAAAAAGTAACACACATTATCATCACCAGCTAATTTTATGTCCCGAGTCCCACAGCTGGGGCACGAGCTTTCCCTATGGATGGATAAGGAGAACGGGCTATAAGCCACCACTCGGTCCCAGTGGATTGGTGGTTGTTAACGATTGCTAATGCAGCCGGGACTAACGCTAATTCATAAATGAAAATTTACCAAAATATAATCTTGTTTCCCGAGATTTTTTTTTTTCTTTAGTTCCAATATGTTGTCTGCCGCAAAATAACAGAAGTATCACAGCGGTATTTATGAGATACGCGAAGCTTTTATATGTAGAAGAGTTACTGTTTACCATCGCATGTCGTGTATCAGCAACGCAATGTTTTATTAATCGGCTCCATTGTGCGGTTGTGACCACGTAAATCCTTATAAGATCTCCTTGTGTATTCATGAAAAATTGTGGTACTGTTTGTTCACCTTTTTAAATTGCACCAAGCTTTTTTATTCTGACATCTTCCTGACATCTACAGACATAATGTTGAAAGTCGACGCATAAGAAACTCTGGTTGGCCAATTAATTTTTTAAACACAAATACTCCTTGTATTTGTGTTTAAAAAAGCTCTCCAGGGTCCTTCATGTATTGAAATGATATGGAAAATGAAATGAAAAATATTTATTCGGAGCATCTATGACAACTTGACATAATGGACATTTTAAAATAATTATGCCACCGAAATGGTCACCCAGCTTATGCCATGACATTGACGTGCCAAGGCGCTGATATTCTGTGGAACCAGTAGTCGATGATTTTGTAGACTTTTTACTGGTACTTCGTGAAATAACTTCTGTTTTCTTAACAATCCTTTTTGCTGAGTCTATAAACTACTTTTAGCATACAAATGGCCTTATGGTAATCGATCACAGCAACATATAAACACAATCATTACAACACCATGATTCCGGAATCTGAGGCCTATACGGTATTATGGCTCTACGTCTAGTAATTTTACTCGATCTCACACCTTTGCACCTTTCAAACCAGAAATGCAGCAATGTAAGACAATGTGTCGGCAGGAACTGGTATGAGTGTGGAAGCCAAGCAAGTTGGTTCTATGCGGGAATCTTACGATCGATCAACTATTATGTTTCTAAATTTAATTAATATTTATACTAACTTTTTCCAACATTAAGTGAAATCGGATCACCTATTTCCTTTTACTATTCTCACGTATCTGATCACTATAACATTTCAACTTGGTAAGCGTACAAATTCGAAGAAACACAAAGCAAACATCTCTACTAGATGGCAGGTTTCTGTTTACAATGTTTAGTTTACAGCAGTCATCGGGCACACCACAATTACTCATTCCAAGAATGAGCTTGGCTTACAAGATGGAGTGGTATCTGGTGGTGCATCGGGGACCACCGGCGCGGCGTGGGTATTTGCATATCGGGAACCTGTTGCAGCCAGCCCTGTATCTATGTTAATTGACCGTTAGGAGTCCTTTTTTACACGGTCGCGTTCGTTTGTAGCTGTCCCAGCTTTCGCTGTAGCTTTAACTGTTGCAGAATCGTTTTCTGGTAAATTGATACTTTTTGCGCATGACGGTTTTTCTGCATATTATTCTGTTGTGGTGCTTGTGTTTGGTGATATTTCGCTCTAACAAAGTCTTGTTTGGTCTTTCAGATGCAACCGAGTCTCTAGTCAAATCGTCTGTAATAGGCGCAAAGAAAATAAGTCAAGATATTGTTTATCTAGGTATCTATTAATTTTTAGATTGATTTTCTTACCCAAGACTTGTACATAAATTTAACTATTTTGACAGTATTTGAAATTGTGAACAATACACCAGTAATAATGCTATAAGGCCAAATTGCCGAATCATGTTCATTTTCTTAAATCATAAGGTAATCATAATCCTTAGAAAATATTAACGCTAAGTTGTCAAAACGTTTAGTTCCGCTATTCCTGTTCCTACAGTTCTTTTCAAATGTTCCAGATTTAATACCGCATTATGCGATTGTAAGATATAATATATATGTATATAACGTGTCAGGCCGGCTGTCATCGAGATGAATGCGCACTAATGTGTGGAACGCAGTATTATTCATGCTTGTCTGATATACCGTTGATGGTAGTGCATAGATTGCGCCTGCGCCACCCAGATTAAGTACTTACCCGCTGACATGTCTTTTTGTACCTATTGGATATGTTTTAGATTAATTATCAACTATCATGCGTAAAGAAGGTTTTATCTTTCTTTTTGTGCAGTAATCCGACGTTATACTATCAATTCTAATTTATTTTTATGAAAGACTTTGCCTACGTTTCGCGATGATGGCTCAGTATTTTCAGATTGTAATAAATTTAATTTGTTTAAACACAACTTAAATTTAACTAGCATTATTTTTGGTATACATAGTTTTACCAACTTTTTTGTCTTTAATTATTTATACGTCCTTTGTACAATTCACGTGAAGTTTCCATGGTGAATATCTTGGTCAACATTTGAAATTACTATCAGTAACCCCTAATAACAATTACTAAAAATAGACCGAAAAAAAAAATTAAGTTGCGTGGTTTTGTTTTTATTTGCCTTTCCAAGCTAGTGTAAGTAAACAAATGTGTCTGTCCGTGCGTCCGACACTATCGCTTTCTCTGGCGTAGGCGTTGTGATTAAAATTCTGTGTTGGTATTGTGCATACATTGTTACTCTCCGGTTGCAATCATAATCAAGCTTTACAGTACGTGTTGATGATTCAATACAATCTGATATCGATGTGCCTGCCTGCCTTAAGTTGAGCTTTCCTTCTTTAATCTAACAGTAAAAATTGTTGCTTTACAATATTTGTTACAGACCAATAACAGTTCTAATCTCACCAATAGCTCTCAAAAACTCCAACGGTTAAGCAGTTTGTCGGCATAAGTTTATGTAACCACCATCATCTATCTTTCCATTCTTAATTTAGCTCAATATTGGTTGTATAGCCGCTGATTCTGGATCTTCAAAAAGAAGTGACTGACCTAATCTTATATTACCTAATATCTGTTAATGCTTCCTAGTTCCTAGTTCCTCTATAGTTCCTTATTATTCTTATTCACTTCATTGGAAGTAGTGTTAACTGGAAAACATTAGTGAAATCTACAAAGTTTTAAGCTAGCTATGGCACTTTCAAGGTACCCATGTAAACAAGAACGCTCATGTAGCCAGACAAAGGCAACAAAGTAGACGAGGCATCATTAAAAATTAAAATGTTAGCACGTCACAATAAAACTCACTTTTAACTGATCAAAAGTCGCGCGTATTCAGAGCACGTCACATCCACACGCGTCGTCGTCGTCGCCTCGTCAATGGCTATTGTTTCGTTTTGTGTGGTTATTGTCATGGCCACTGTTTTATTACGCTTTTGGGAACGTACATTTTTAATAGTTTCTGTAAAGTGCTCAATTCTAACAGCTTCCGGGTTGCGTTCATAATTGGAATAACTCCACCAAATGCTAATTTGAATAAAATTTTCGTTAGGCGTTACGGTTTTGTTTCTTTGATGTTGTTAATAAGTTATTTGTTCGCACATATTCAAATAATCTGATATTGAATTTTTTAAGCACAGAAAATAATTAGTGTATTAAGTATAAGGTAATAGTGGAGAATTACACCTGAATTAAAAAGAAACTGCACCATATTCGGAACTTACCCTTTCTTTCCACACGTTTCCGAGTTACAGGAACTTTATCCTTAAAACATAATAACAACAAAGCGTATTACCTATTATGATTAATTGATGCAGTCTGATAGATTGGACGTGTGAACTTACATAAAATCGCATGGCCGCGAATGGCTAGGAAGCGATAAACTTTTGATAAAATAGATTTTTGAAGAAAAAAAAGGAGTTTGACTATTCAAGCTCTGTGTAAGTAAGTAGGTGAGTACTAAGTAGTATTGTAAATGTTTCTCCACAATACAACACAACTTAAACTATAGGATGGTATTTTTAAATCGATGTATAGGATAGAAAAAATAAGTGGTATGCGTATGTAAATAACATGAGAGGCTAGTGCCTGAGCAAAGCGGGAGCGGGATTAAATCATTTCAGACTGAAACTCTAAACCTTGATTTCCCTATTGAAGCCCACATCACTGATTGCATTAGACATCGGTCTGTTGAAACAATTGCCGTACTAATTTGCCTATTGAAGCCGCTTCTTTGTTTCCCAAGTTGTTTTCTTCTAAACAAAGTGATGGCTCGCGCCCATTGTGAATCTCCTTTGTGTAGGATTGTTTTAATTAGACGCAACCATTTGGGTATCGTTTAGGGATGCACTTAAAATAATATTCTACTTTTATATACGTAGAATTTTATTAAGTAAGACTTCGTAAGAATCCCGTTTATAATTGCTATAATGCGAAATTAGACTTGTTGGAATAGTTGGACTTATATCGTCGAAATCATATGGGTTGCCGCCATTTATGTAAGATAAGGATACTAGTATTCTTTAAATTTTAATAGAAATAACTCTTACATTTAGCTTTTCATCGTTTAAATATTACTAATCCTATGAAATAACATTTATTAAATGGAGTGGCGTGCACTGCGATAGGCCTATGTCCAGCAGCGGACTAGTATAGGCTGATGATGATGATTTCAAAAATATATGTTAGTATTTTTTTAGGTTAAGGCGACGCATTGAAAATTTAAGTGGCGGGGATCTTGATTTTTCCCAACAATTACAAAATATGAAAGTGATATTTGATGACGTGATTCATTCAATTGACTTCATTTAATTGATTTCATATTGCTAGTTGCAGAAACACGATGTGTTAACTTTTATAACAGAGAAAAAAATATCAAATTAACCTCTTTTAAAACATAGATTTGCATTTTACGGACAAATCAGACCGAAATGAGCATCAATTTTTTTTTATTAGATTAGTCTTAAGTCTTAACACACACTTCATTATGCTAGTTCATTTTTTTAAACTTATTTGTATTTTTAATTGGAAAGAAAAAACAGTTTTTCTTATGGTACGGGGCGCAAACGCTCCGTATTAGAATAATTGTTTAGCGATGCGTCGCCTTAATATAAAACGTAGCATACGCTTAGCAATACATATCACTTCGCTTGTCACCTGGAGGCTTTGCTGCAATGCCATACAGAGTCTCGTATCGTGATCTAATAACAAATAAAACTCGTACAACGCACTTTGCACTCTGTTATAAAATACTAGTAACGATAATAAACAATTTGCGGTGCTCGCTGCCACTCTCCAAAACCCATTTCGCAAGTGCAGTTGTCTGAAGATGCGATTGTATCGGCCGCCCACTCCGCCGAACAATACGTTATACGCCATAGACTTTCGCGATAGGACGTTGCGTTGTGTTGTGCAAAAGTGATCCTCTCCTGATTAATCACGATTCTTGCAGATCACAATAATTTTCTATGTGTTTGCGGGTAGTGAGTTCGAGAAACGCTACCAAATGTGAATAGGTACTATTGTGATGACGAAAAGACCCACAATCGAAGGAATGCACGTCGGAGAATCAGTAGGTTTTCTTTCGCATCAAGGAAGTGTTATCATCATAGATCGGAGTAGGTAGAGCTATTTTATGTACTTGCCATGTGATAGAATAATATGGATATTCCCCGAATGAATGTGAAAGCATACACTTCCTATAAATATAAGGACGGGACGAAGGAATATAATATAGTTGAATAAAAAGATAGAAACTTGATTAATTAAATCACATATATTTTTTTATGTAACAATTTCTTATATTTATACAAAAATCAAATAATCGAATCCCGGAGTATTAGTCGGAATCTCGTGAAATATCCATATTAACATCAATGTTTGCGGTCAATGAACCTAAATAGCTCTACCTACTCCGATCACTGGTCATCATCCAGAATGGTTCAGAACTTACAGCTTTAGAACTTGCGAAGGCTATATGATATATGATTCGTATCTGAGAACTAGAAAATGCCTCAGGCATTAAGTCCGCCATGTAATATTTTGTTGCAAAAGTTTAAAATAAATAAATAAAATAAACTAGCCAAGTCAGACCTAAGGCTTCAATATATTATCCTAAGTTATAAGAAGAAATTATATTTTAAGTTATTGTAAAATATTTTATGCAGTTATAAATAAATTTCAGGACTGACCATTGAACTTGACACCCTGTAGATCTCACTTTTTTTGTCGTTGAAGTCAACAAACAAGGCATATTCATAAGATTGAACTTGGCTCTCATTTCACATTTATGTTTTTGAGGGGCTATATTAATCTCCTTCTAAGGCGTATTGTAATGCAAGTCAGATGGCAGTTATTTATTATAACGTTCGTAGGTTGATCTCGATTGATAACGATGATGCTTGAAACTAACTCATCTCTAGCCTGTAAAAATTAAAAAGTGTATTATAAATTGTATGAAACAGCTACCAGTTTCTATTTCGATGTAATTAAAAAATGTAATCAGCGTTTGCCACAAGTTCAATACGGCGATTCCGAGTTAATTAACGCATAATCATGCAAATAGCATTCACTGTAAACATTCCCCCATTTCTGTTCACAATTAATATTTATGTGTTCGCACTTAATCACAGAGTCTATACCGAAGTGCTTTAAGACACACATACTCGTCTATGAACGAATAGATAATTGTTGTTTCGTAATTCTAACACGGTATAATACTTCGTCATGTGACGAAATAATAATGGTAGTGCTATTATTAACGGTACCGTACTCTCGTGTAATAAATTAGTTTTAATGCGCGTCTATTTACTACTACTTAAAATAGTATAGTTAATAATTTTTAAATTTGTAGAGTAGGCAATTATTTTTTAAGGTAATTATTTATTAATGCACTATTATCACATTAATATTAAGCGGGTTAAAGCTTGTGATAGGTTTGGTCAGTAAAAGTTACGTTAGTAGCCAGTAGCTCGAGCTATGACGATTGAACCTTGACTCAACCCATCTCTCTGGAGGTCAATTCTATTAGAAAACTGCAACTGCACGTTTACGCCTGTCATTTGTCGCGTGTAGGAGTAGTGCCGTGGAAATAGACGTATTCTATTAAAATTCTCTGCACCACAACTACACTACAACTGCGCGACTACTACACTATAGCTGCACGAATCCTGCAATAAAACTAAAAGAACTAATGTTACAATACGCTAAATACGTAAAATGCTTATAATACGCTGTGCAAAAGTTGCTCACGATCTACTTCAATAAACCTGCACAAAAACTGCACCAATACTGCTGTCATTACTACACAAATGTCAAAATATTTTAATGGAATACGATTAGTTTGCAGTAAACTGCACTACAGTTTTGTTAGTGGAATACCTATTTGCGTTACTTCTCCGTCCCTGCAACACTACGGCAGCAGCGCTGCATAACAGAATACCGAAACGTCAAAATTTGCTCATTTTGACACACGCGACGCTGCAGTGTAGTTGCAGTTATTTATTAGAATCGGCCTACTGTTCGGCTACAGGCATATAATTTGTAGTTAATTGTATTATACAGACATAGAGTAAGGAATCCAAATGGGTCAGTATGGGGTAGTCAGTACCTAAATATTAAATATAGAAAATTTGTAATAAGAAACTATGCCATCCGAATTTGAAGTTAGTAAAAAAGCTGTCATATTCTATATATTTTAATTTTTATTTTGTCCATACGGCTGTTGATGAAGAAAATTAACAGTTTTTTTCACCTAAATACCAAGTTAGAACAAAACAATGCATTCGCAACAAAAATTTCGGTAATCGATACTGAACGGTCGGTCTATCGTGAGCTTAAATCGATTCACAATTCGGTCGTGTGCGCATGATCGCGTACTCTGACAATGATGCCAAGGCCCACTGTTTTTCTAATGTGCACTATTCATAACGAAACGTCTCCACAAGATAAGGAGACTGCAGAAGTTAAGCTTTATACAAACGCTTTTTTTTTTAAAGTGTTTGCTGATTGCCTCATACGGCATTTTCAGCTTCACCGGGCTTGTTTGGGGGCGGCGAAAAACTTAAAGGGTACCTCAAGCCGTGTGAAAAGAATCACACACGGCACAAGTGCGTTTCCCCGTGCCCTACTAGATTCTCCGAAGGGTTCGGATCTGATCGGGGAGCGGAACAACCCGAGGGCGTCTCTAAAGGCTCGGACCTCGGCTCGGGTTGACCGGGCCGTGGTGGTGTTATCTCGCATCAGCTGTGCCCGGACTGTTTTGAGGTGTTGTGAGATTCCTTGTCCGTGAGAGGTTGTCTATGTATGCATAGCTCGTGCGCGTTTGTATGAAGCGTACTTTCTAGATCTTCTTATTTTGTGACGTCTTGTTGCGTGCATTGCAGAAAACGTCCGCGTTAAGGCGAGGGTTTCCACAAAAACGGTGTTTTTTCGAAATGTATAAGGATTTTAAATCCAAAAAATATATATGTTATTTGTTGACCTTTTATCTAGTATTTTCGGCTGGTATTTTCACGATATCTTAAAATTTTCTGCATCGAATTTAATATCAAACTTACGTCTTATTAATAAACTAAATATCATTTTATTCAGGCTATACACCGTTTCAGACAAAGAAAAATATACCAAACCAATTGTCTTTGAATATGTAATTGTTGTCGGCCATTATAATTTTAATAATAAGTAAACGTTCAATAAAATACACATTATTGCCTAATTCGACGATCGCGCTATCATTCAGTCCCGAGCGGAACGCCTTGGAAATCTCACAGTCGGAAACGCTCGCCTTAATAGAAGCTTAATTGGACTATTTGTGGTCTGTCAAATGTATGTATGTAGGTATATGGGATTTGACGCAATGGTTTTTGGGATATACAATAGTCGCGATAATTTCGTCGATTGAATATCGTGATTGAGTATAATATTGATTAGTTTTGATTAAACGCCATTGTTGTCATCATCATCATTAACAACCTACAAACGTCCCACTGATGGGCACAGGCCTTCCGATGTTCACAATAGGACTTAGGCGATTGGACTTAATTAGTAATTTGATTCCAAAAGTAATAATTAATGCTTTATTGTTTTCTAAAGTTTACGCGAACACTACAGGTCCGTGGTCACAGGGAGACTGACTGTCTCCTTGTGACCACGGACCCTGCAAAGGGTTCGAAACGTCAGGATAAACAATAAATAAGTAATGTGTAAAATAAACGCGAGTAGATCCGCAAAAGTTGATTCATTTAAATTAAAGCTTTATTTAAACTACAGATTTTTTCGCAAGTCAGAGTCGGGTTTGGTCTATTTAAAAAAAACAGATTTATCATTTTAAGGATACAAAAAATATATAACATTTAACGGTTGAATAAAAACACACTTTGCATTATAAAACAGCATAATTCATTTTTTAAAAAAACAAAGAATTTGAATAGGGCTCCTCTGGCTTAGGTAAGAGTAGATAGTGTTGATTAATTTCGGTGAGTTGGATTGAGCCACGATAGCATAGCTGGTAATGCACCTGACCCATGTCATGGGGGTGCGGGTTCGAATCCCGCTCGTGGATTTTTTTCAAAACTTTCTCTTTTGCAAACAACAAAAAGACAAAGACAATAAGTGCATTTTCAAAAAAAGAAGAAAGCGTGTGAATAAAACCTGTGTAAAGCTTGTTACAGAGTTTGCAGAACAAGTCAAATAGGTACTCGTTACCATCACAATGGTGCGATAAGGTTTTATGGCTACAAAGGAACAATCGATCATCATCTGCTTTCAAAATCTCAACTCATTTCTGACACTGCAACAACGTATTTTCGACATCGCTTGCGTATCGATGAAATCTCGCCTCGATGATCTGGACTCGATATATCTCGGTAATCGGCAAGCAGCATCTCGAGCAGGCTTGCTGAGCTTTCTAGGCTGTGAACACTAAACAAATGTGATTATCAAGGAATCAATTTATCTTTATGAAGATAAGTTTTTGTAACATTTTAGATCTTTATTACTTTATTAAAGTAATTACAGTATACTAAGGAAGAGACCATCTGCCGTAATTTTAAGCAAACTTTTCTTCCTAAACTTTTTTAATAAATATTTCAATGTTAAACGTAGATAACGCAAACTCTAGTAAAGGTATCCTAGGAATACCATTTGGGATTCCCAATGTTTCGGCCTTGTTGCAACCTATAGTTATACCTACTTTTACAGTTCATGATTAGTTACCAGAGGGTATGAGTAGGATTGTAAACAAATCGCAATTGCAATAAAACGTAATTTTGAAAACAGTCTTAATTAAACAGCCTTTTATTTTTAAAAGCTTTTTTGTAGTCTAGTTCTAGTTTTGGTTTGGACTAAGAATATTTGAAAACTTTCCTAGCGCAGCTATTTTTTTGGTCAAATAAGTTGGTTTTTATACCAGCCAAAAATGTTGATAAGCGAAAGTACGACCCGTTCAGCTGTCTATCGATTGTTATTATCGATCATGTAAAACTCGCGCAAACACGGATCTCATTACGTGTGCAAATAGCGATCGATATCCGATAGAGATCGCGCCGGGATATTGTGCAATGAAAGTTTGCAATTATAAGTATACCCTAGGTACTGGAGTGATTGAGAGTAACATAATCGAAAATTACGCTTTAGTATTTATTTTATGTAGGTGTATAAATCACAGTAAAACATATACTTACAAAAAAAGAGCGATGAGTTACATAATTGATCGAAGGATTATTTATAATCACTCTGATTTATAGAAGAGAAGCAAATGTTTTGATATTTTTGGTAGATATTTTAATTTATTTTACTCTACAACAATTAGCCAAAATTGTATCTTTTGATAAACGACGAAAAGGTCAAAGATGGAAGCGCACACTTCACCTGGGATCCTTAACTTAGCTACTGAGGAACCAGCTATATCTTATTATCTTTTATATTAGTACTTTTGAAACAGGATTATCGCTATAGCGACTGCCTTATATAAAATAGTGGTTGCTAACCAGGCAGAGACCCTTATAAAATCACTTTATTTCTTGTTTACAAGTCTTTATATAATACGTCACGTTTATAAACTCGTTTTTTATCTATTCTCGCAGTAATGGTGACTTGAGTCAATTTAGTTAAAATATATAAAAGTTTGCCTTTGTAACAAATGTAAAACGGTGAAGCTCAAACATATTATTATGCACTTTCTCCAAAAATACCAGCTGCCTAAAAAGCGATAAACGAAAACAAATAAATATTAACAAAACTAGATGGTCGTGATAGATATTAATGGCTATCAAAGCCCGTAAATGGCGATCGTCATACGTTTGCTCTCGATCGCGGTCACAAAACGAGAAGTGATTTTTTATCAGCGTTCTCTCGATACACTTGACGATTTTTTGTTCGAATTTCGATGTGAAAGTTATTGGCCGTTGAACAGCTGTTAAGGGCAAATCAAACGGGTGATTAGTTGGTATGGTCGTTTATTATATTAGTATTTTATACAAAGCTTTTTACACAACAACAACAACAAACATATGATTAAACATATTACAATTTCTGTCTTTCTGAAATATCGACTAATAAAATAAGCTCTATTTATATATTAATAGGTGAAGCAAAAACTTTGTACTTAGGTAAGTACCCCTTTTTACGAAAATTGCGCGGACGGAGGAGTATGAAATTTCGCACACTTATAGTTTATATAGAACGGGAGTGTAGAATGCTAATATTTTTTAAACAATATGCTTATAAAATACATTAAATTAAATAAACATTGTTTCATAAATTTTTCAAAAATTCAATTCTGTCAATGCCAATCCAAACTCACATTCTATCTTTTTAATTTTTCATTGCTTAGGATACAATGCGTGCAGCCTTAATAAAATATTGTTTAGTTAACAGCTTTTTATAAAAATTACGGTCGAATTTCGACCACTGGGCGACCACTAGTATTCATTAATCCGTCTTCTGCTGTAAATACAGACACAATAGAATTTTAATTGTTAAGGGCACTGGCCCAGAGCTCGCCGCATATTACGATTTATTCAATTAGGTAAATGAAACATTTTATATTAGGGAGACTAAAAAAATCCCTTGAAACCAGTTTTTAACAAAGTAATTGTACTCACAACCGCACATTGGTATAACAATTACACTGGAATATCGACAGTTCATTGTTGGATGCCCCCTACTACGAAATACGTATTGGTACAACGTAGGTACTCTAAAAAACAATTTCCCAGCCCGTTAGCTACAAACAAATGCGTTTTGAGTTCAATTTTGAACTCGTTACTTGAGTTCCATCTTAATGAAACTCTGCTCATCCAAAATATACCTTAGTACTAACTTTTTCTATAGCCCCTTTTTAATAATATTTTTAATTTAGTTAGTGCCTATTTTTATTGTATACGAAATATTCAAAACAGTGCACTCGATTACCCTTTCATACAATACTACAATAACTAACAGGGGGGTTCCTCGCAAAATTTAAGCAACAAATAAAGATTCATTCAAAAAAATAACACAGTGGACGCGGTTCGCGATGCGATGTTATCGCCTCAAATGAGTGCGAGTTGCAGTAAAGCGGTTCGCAGATAGAGCAACTTTAATCTCCGTGTTGCGGCAACAGGCAACTCACAACTCGCTATTTCGATATAACGTAATGAAACTACGCAGACATAGCAACTCTAGTTGCATTTCGATTATCGACAAGTTTTTAGTTGCTGCAACTACCAACTGTTATAGCACATTTGTAGTAGTTGTGTTAAGTTGTTTCCCTAACTAGCAAACACTGGGTGGTAACTATAGATTTGAAAGGTTTATTTAGAATGGCGGCAACCTTAAACTCTTAGAACAACTGGCAACCTTTAACGAAACTTTTTTAAAGTTGATTGTTTTTTTAACAAAGTCGATAGTTCCTACAACTAAAGATGCTCTGTCTGCGAAGCGCTTTTGGGTGTGACAAATTAATGGTTGCAGATGCTAGGGGGGTGCCGGCACATCTGCTGGGCACGTGTGCCGACTGGTTGGCCCGACCCTAATGATTTTGGCCCTTCGACCTCTATTTATACAGTAATCCGCCATTCAAAATTAATATTACGAATGGAAAAAGTGTGACGACCTTATTTTTTTTACGGTATGTTGTCAGTGTTATAAAAAGATCATGGGTTTCATTCATCTTTTAATGTACAAAAAACACGTTACACGAGATATATACGAGTACAAAAGTAATAGGAGTACCGTGCTTTTTAAAATATTACCAGAAATTTGAGCCGACCGTTTTTCCGTTGTCTATGATGTTTGAAAAAGGGTATTCCTAATCTGGAATGAAACAACCTTAAAGCAACTTTTACTATAGCACCAATAGCTTCGTCGCTCACATAACTAACTGTCCTAACTAACTCATTTTTGGTATTGTTTTGGTAATATTAATATTAACTATTGTTGTTGTTGTAAAAACGCTTGTACCTAAAAAAATACTTAACATGAGTTAGGGCAGTTAGTCATGCGAACCATACTTTGGATTCGGTTTCATTTAAGAATCAATAGTGTGAGACAGTTCGTCGCTCGCATAACTAACTGTCCTAACTAACTCATTTTTGGCATTGTTTTGGTAATATTAATATTAACTATTGTTGTTGTTGTAAAAACGCTTGTACCTAAAAATATACTAAACATGAATTAGGGCAGTTAGTCATACGAGGACGAGTTGTAGTAGTATAACCATTTTCACGATCGTTTTGATCAAGATAATGGTGATAAGGTGTCCACTTACAAACCGTCAGGATGACCACCACCACAAAACAGTTATATCTTCTTTATCTATTCCGTGATTACCACCTACGTATGTACCACTATTGAAGGCTCCGACATCCAATAAAATAGCTCGGCATAGAGTTCGCAAGTTATACCCATTGTACCGAACAACGACATGTTTTGAGACATTAATTAATTGTCTCTAAAGCTTCGCCTTCACCACCCAAGCCATCCATCGTTGCGTTTACACCGTACGACCGTGTCCCGAGATCGTATCGACTGATTTACGACTGTGTCGGTCGTGTCGTATGCAACGCGGCGTCTTTAAATCGCTGCACTTATGATGGTATTATGTACATCACGTTTGCTATGTTCTTGTTAGAATGATATCGATGCATAATGGTTTAATAAAGTTTTATGCTTTGTACTAGCGTATTCAACATACATATAGAATGGTCTGAACAAAATGTTTAGAGCTGTGTATCGTGTACCTGAATTCGAAATCGGGGGACTTTAGGTTCTTCGCTCTTAAAGACATTGCCATAGGTATTTATCTGAGGTTGACTGATGCTGCGTTGTTTTCACGCTGCACCAGTTGTCTTCGCGTCTGGACTCCATTTCCACTTAACATCAGGTGGTATGGAGTCATTTGCCGTGCTAAGTATAAAAAAAAAAAAAAATCTTTGCAGAGGAAGAAGAGTGAATGTATAGGGTTGTTGCATATAAGATCCCGATGGGTCGAAGTGTTACTGGGAGAGGGAAATCTCACCAAGCCCCACGAAGATAAGATAAGATAAGATCATGTACCTGAGGGATAAAACAGCAATGAAGAGAAAATATAAGATTGGTCTACTTTATTGTACTGTCCGGCAAACAAGCATATTTCCGATCTGATATGGCCCACCTGGGTACAAGTTTCATTCGCCTTTTGATGACGTATGGCATTGAAACAGCGCCTCCTGGTGGAAAACGAGGATAGTTTAACATTTTCATACTAATTCTAAGAGCATGTGTGGTCCCTGATTAAAAGCGGCTACCGCAGCTCGTGGAAACTTGCAAAAGCTAGAGTATCACCAGGGGATAGCCGACCCTAAAGCTTTAGAGATCTTACATGCCTCTGACCTGTAATTTCACTGGATTTAGTGCCTTTCAAATCGGAACACAGCAACGCAAAACAATTCTGCTTGGCGGCAGAAATAGGTAATGGAGAAACCTAACCTAACCTAACCAATCAGATTCTGGGTAGAATTCTACCTCCAGGCAAACATACCTAGGGAGAGCTTTTATTGTTTAAGTTGCTCTGCGCTGCACCTAACGCTTACAACGTTATTTTGTTTAAAATAAAAAATTAATACCCGAAAACAATTCACAGAGCATTTCGCCAGGCCGAGAAAATTCCTCAAACGTATCTCGCGTGTTGAATTCAGAACATTCTGCAGGCACAACTCTCCGGTAAACGTAGGGTGACCGTCCCAAATGTGGCACGCAACTAATCATTACAACCGAAAATTATTCATAATTCCGCACACTCCCCGAAAAATTGGGTACGCAAACAGCCTGGGATATGGCCGGGGGCGATCGCAAAGCGGTCAAAAGCAGTCCCTCTCCGATTGTATGTGTTAATAAGAGACAAACGATTGTCGTTTAGGTCAATCGACACGTGGTTCTAAATAAGCGTGGGAGAACGCCCCGGGTTTGCAAAACTGTTATTCGCTATACATACGTTAGCCAGACATGTAAATAAGTTGTGTTTTTGCAACGTCTGGTTAAATGTAGGCGTGTTTTGGAGCAGCTTTAATAGTAACCATTATGTAACTGCTATGAATATGTATTCCTATTATGTTGGGTACCTGAATTCCGCGCCCTCCCAATCATAGTTTGAGGTCGAGTGAAAACATTGTTATTAATCATGTTTTGCTCAGCCTACTTGTGGTCTGTAGCATTCTCCTTCATTGTGTTGAACAGCAAAACAATGTTTCTTGACGTGGACTCGTCTGACAATAGATATTAAACATAACGATGTTTATTTTAAAATGGCTGGGACTGGGAACTGCCAATCTTGGGTATGTTAACTTTACCTAGACTTACCTAGACTTTACCTAGATATGACTACCTCGAAACAATAATGCTTTAGTTGTTCTGAAATTGTCATCTCAAATATCTGGAAAAAAGGTGTATTTTTTGAAGAAGAATAATTTTTTTACCATTTTTTTTTTTAATAAAAAGATTTGATCACACAAATACGATTTTTTTGTAAGAAGATCTCTCTGTGACCTGCAAAGAGTTCAAAACATCGACAAATGTTAAATAATGCGAATACATCCGTATAAGGCGTTCCTCCATAGACATAGTAATTAAAGTTCCCTCCTAATAAAGCTATAAATAGGTTTCAACGTCAAACAGTATATTTATACGCGCTCGCCGATGCAAGATCGGGTAGGGCAATGGCACTTAATAGCGGCACGGTTCCGTATAATTAATCATGCGGCCACGCCACCCAGGTGGGCCCGTGGTCCCTTGGTCCCCTGGTCGCTGGGCCTTGTAATAGTAAAACATAGTAACTTCGAAAGTAAACAAAAAATGGTTTTTAGGCACCGCACAAAAAAAATACAGTAGACATTACTAGAAGTACCTCATCATCATCATCTCAGCCAAAGACGTCCACTGCTGGACAAAGGCCTCCCCCAAGGATATGAGGGGTATTTGCCGTAATCGCCACGCTTGGCAGGCGGGTTGGCGATCGCAGTAGGTTGAGGGTAACATCAGAGAGATGCTGCTGCCCATCCTCTGGAATGGTCCCTTAGTCGGCTTTTACGACACCCACAGGAAGAGATGGGGTGGTGCAATTCTTTATCCCCGGCACCACACAGGGAAAGTAGAAGTACCTATATAATACAAATGGCGGCCTTATCGCTTATAAGCAATTTTTTCTTCCAGGCACAGATTAAGTAATATATATAATAAGTAATGGACCGTTTCTACAGTTTAGTAATATACGTTGCGCTTATTTACACATCAAATCACGTTTCCTAAAATACGCGGTAAAAGTTCAGTTGTTAAATCGTTTTTTACGAACAAACTATGTAAGTATCAAACTATACTAAAAAAAGGCGAACCGAAAATTTCCTTATTCCTTCTGTAGAGCTTGGTTATTGATTATAAAGAATAAAACAAGTGCAAACACAGTAACTAAAGTTACAGATGAAGATGTGGACCGCAGACAAAGATTAAATAATCGCGGTCTCCTTCAATGCGTACTAATGTGTACCTGTTAGATGCAGATTTATTATCTGTGTTCGTTTGGTAGGTTTGTTCATTTGAAATCAATGAGGTCTCTTAATATTGTACTTTGAATGCGTTTGCTTTGTAAGTCTAGGATATAGAAGTTTGTATGTTAAGGACTATTCTTCTGCATATTTTTATTTGCTTTCTGATTTATTCATTCTTAAGTCTAGTAGGTATATTTCTTTTATTACATTAAGGTAACGATAATTTTAACCTTTTTTATCTATCCCCTAGGGGTAAGCATTTGGCCTTAGTCTCACTTGTTGATAAAAAGGCAGAAGGAGAACAGAGGCGGTAAAAAAAGGATGTTTGATTTTTCTTTTTTTTTTTGAAAGGAGGCAAACGAGCAGGCGGGTCACCTGATGGAAAGCAATCACCGCCGCCCATGGACACCCGCAAAACCAAAGTAATCGCGGATGCATTGCCGACCTTGAGGAAGGAGTTGGATCTTGAGGAGGGAGTAGGAATTGGGAGGGGGGAGGGGTGAGAGATGGGCCTCCGGTACTTTCACTCACCGGACGAAACAACAGCAACGAGTGCCGTTGTTTCACGCCGAAATTCTGTGAGAGGGTGGTATTTCGCCGGGCGAGCCGGCCCATTTCGTGCTGCAACGCAGCGTGGCTCTACCACTCAAAAAACGAGATTTTTTTGAGGAGCTCTTTGGCTTAGTGTTTATCGCGCCCGGTCTGCGAGGACTAAGGTTAAGCCACTTTCGCAAAGGCCGGTCATCGGATGGGTGACCAAAAATGTATCATCTCGACCTCCTCTGTGCTTCGGAAGGCACGTATAACCGTTGGACCCGGCTGCATTAGCAGTCGTTAACGCCCACCAATCCGCACTAGGCCCGCGCGCTGTGGTATATGGGTCGTTCTCCCTATCCACCCGTAGGGAAGGCCGTGCCCCAGCAGTGGGGACATAAAATGAACCGATGATGATGATGATGATTTTTTTTATTTGCATTTGTTTTAACAAAATGGGAAAATAATTTGTTTCATACGGACGTAACAAACCAGTGTAACTTGTTAAGCCACCGTCGCTTACTCACCGCTTTGACATTCTAATTGCCGATAATTCAGTCCAATTTTCGTGTAGATAACTAGGAGCGCATGCGCACGTATAACCAGCTCTGATTGGTCTGTAATTGCTAATTCAATAGTAAACAATTTTGTAAAACCGCCAAATTATTTCCTCTATCAAGTTCTTTGATCTTAGCAATCTTGTGTTTTATGCCTACTAGATTATCGATTGCAAAATTGAAACTGTATTCGATAGTAATTCAATATTAATTGACAAATTTATTCTTACCAAAATAAACATCGTCATCATTGGTGATGTAAATTAAACAAAGTTAGACGGTAGAACTAGTAGAAGAAGTATACATTATACTGAGGATTAAATCAGTAAATACTTTAAGCCACGCGCATAATCCTTTAAAAATATCACCAACACAGAAATTCGTATTTTTTAAATCGCTTTTAATTATAATCTGGAGGAGCTCGATGGCGCAGTGGTTAACGCGCCCGGTCTGCGAGTGCTGAGATTAACCAACTTTCGCAAAGGCCGGTCACCGGATGGGTGACAAAAATTTATCATCATGAGCTCCTCCATGCTTCGAAAGGCACGTAAAGCCGTTGGTCCCGGCTACATTAGCAGTCGTTAACCCTTTACTGCATGATATATTAAATAAGTGAAATAAAAAAAATGTTTTTAGATGAATGGTTTAATTATGGCTTCAAAATTTACTATATTTTTTTTATTTTCAAAAAGTACCTCTTTTACTGTATTTTTTTTTCAGCAACCATATATGGGTTCGTATGCATCAAAGCTTGGATATATATGGTTTCGTATGCATACTAAGCAAATATGATAACTACTATCAAAACTTTATAAATCAGCTGAACAATTAAGTGAAAAATAATGTTCTACAAAATTATTGATGAAACTTAGATAAACAATTTCTCTTATCATTAGGTATAGCATAAATATACTTTACATTTGGAATACTTAGTATAGGTTTTCATTGAGCAAACTTGACATATTTGTCGTTTTTTCTGCCACTCTGGCATGTGTCCAATATTGTCAGTCCGCACAGAGGCCAGGAGTAGTTCCCGATGCTTTTCTGAAGCTTTTCTCATTATCATCTTCTTTGGTATCCCATGGCTTGAACAAATTGATGGACTTCCATGGCGGCTTGCGCAAGGTGAACTAGTCACTGAATAAAGCCATGCTCAGGGATTGGGTTGGTATGCCTATTATGTCCATAAAAACGCCCAGGGTCCATTCTACCACCAAGAAAGAAGACGATAGCTTAGCATAAAGAAAACGTAATGGAAATTGAAGCGAAACCATATCCCCGTGCTTAATTAATAATCCATATATTCATGTTTGAGTGCATACGAAACCACATATGTCTAAACGAAAAAAGCGGTGAATGCATACGAACCCAGATATGGTTTCGAAACAATTGGTGTTGAAATAGGTGAAAATTGATTAGAAACTGAAAATCTATTGCAGTGCATAAAAAATAGAGGTTATAACACACAACAAAACATTTTTTTCGCTCAAATAATTCACCTTTTCATTTTTATTCCTTTTTTCAAAGTTGAGAGTCGCACGCACGTGTAAACATTCACGGACAACGTCTAGAAAAGTGAGTTTATATCCAAATGACAAGTGACCATAAACTAAATAGTTGAGTTTTGTTATTGCTAATGATTTGAAAACAAACCCCATTAAGGTTTATACGTCAATTTATTTATTTTATATATATGGTTTCGTATGCGGTAAAGACAACCACCAATCCGCACCGGGCCCGCGTGGTGGTTTATGGCCCGTTCCCCCTATCCATCCATAGGGAACGCTCGTGCCCCAGCAGGTGGGGACATAAAATGAGCTGATGATGAATTATATTTGGATATACGGTCTTAAGAACTGATATATCAAGAGCAGAAAGTGCTAAACTACACTATACAAGTGTAGTGATAAATTGCTACGTTGTTCACATAAAGTTAATATTTATACCGAGTTAGAGTTGTGAGTGAACCGCCTACGCAGTAATAGAGTAACAGCACTATCATAAAGCAAACATCTTTGCTAAACACATCATCCGGTCCTTGGCGAAGGGACTACAAATGGTTGTGAGCCAGTAGGTTCCGCTTGGCAACGGTATATCAAGCTGGTGGTACAAGGCATAAGCGAAAGGTTGTTTCAGGATATTCAATTTTTTTTATTTTTTATAATTCGATAGGCATTGCATTGCATTTGACTACTACCTCACCTGATGGTAAGTGATATTTAATAGGAAACACAGACTGAGGTAAGGAGTTCCACAGCTTCGCGGTACGTAAGAAAAACGTGGACGCAAAACGCTTCGTACGCATGGATGGAATCTCTTCTGTGTAACTATGGCGTCGCGCAGTTTGTCTGGTTGTCCTGTGATGGAAAGGTGATGGAGGAATCAAATTGAACAATTCCATTGCACACTCTCCGAAGTGAATCCGATAAAAATAATAAAAAAACAAACTAAATAAATGTTCAATGTTTTATAGACTTTCATATTTTACATTCCATAATAAATAAAACGTTTAACGAAGTTGAATGCTTAGTATGTTAGCGTAGGTAGTCAAGGGCTGTCTGGTATCGTGGTTTTAGGACTGAGTTTGCGAAGTAGAGTCTTCATCCACTGTCAGTTTTTTTCGCTTCCAAGAAAAAGTATGGTCCGTGTACGGTCTCCACTCTCTAAAAAGGTTATTTATCTGGTATCGTAATTTTAGGACTGAGTTTGCGAAATAGAGTCTTCATCCACTGTCTGTTTTAATCGCTTCCAAGAAAAAATATGGTCTGTGTACGGTTCTCCACTCTCTGTAAGGTTATTTAAAAGTTGGTAAAATGTACTGATCAGTCAATATTCATATTTGGCAGCAGCTAACAGCGCACAAGCTATTTAACAAACACATTTCTCTTCATTTACCTTTAACTAAAGGAACAAAGTCAAAGAACCATATAATAAAATGCAAACACACAACATATCTATTTACTTACATGGTAGGTATATAATTTTTAAGACGTCTCACTTATTCATTGCCTACTTTCAACCAGATTTTTGAGAAACACGCGAATGCGAGTCATCGAGGTAGATGCTACTCATAGTTATTACACTAAAATAGTTTATTTTAGTGTAATACAATACATTTTTTTAAGTAATGTCAAGTTTTAATTAAAATAACTGTTTATTAAATTAGCTAGTGTATAAAAAAACTTTTTTAATTAATTCCGCTACCTCTCTTGCCTTAAATCGTAGTAAATATGAAATATCTCCTTGTCACCGGCTAGGCTGCGCGGGCGACGCGCAGACCTTGTGACTGCTAACCCACAAACCGGCCCGGCTCGACGATGCAGCTCGTAGCACCGGCCGTAGCTTCATCACTATTAATGAGCAAAATATACAGTGTGTTAGTAAAGTAAAGTAAGTAAAGTAAATAGCCTATGTCTGTCACACTGCTGGGCAAAGGCCTCCATCATTGAAATCAGTCATCACTAAAATTTATGGGTGATGGCTTAATCACCACGCTTGCCAAATGCGGGTTGGTGATCACAAACCTATGCATTGTAAAATATGAAACACACTTTGCCCGACTTGGGAATTGAACCCGGGACCTTTGGGTATCGGGCCGAGCGCATTGCCACTCGGCCACCGAGGCGCCACAGTGTGTTAGGTATACCTGTATAATCCCGAATATGGCATAGAACCCCAAAAAATTATGAAGACACCTGAAAGCACCTTAGATGGCCAAGATATTGAGATTGTTTCCATAACCGTCACCAGCTCATTTTATGTCCCACTGCTGGGGCACGAGCCTTCCCTATGGATGGTTAGGGAGATCGAGCCAAAAACCACCACGCGGGCCCAGTGCGAATGGGTGGTTGTTAACGACTGCTAATGCAGCCGGGCCGGCCGGTACCAACGGCTTTATCTGCCTTCTTAAGCACAGTCCTCTTTGCTAAGGATGATAAATTTTTGTTCACCCATCTGATGACCGGCCTTTTCGAAAGTTACTTAGCCCTAGCAATCGCAAGACCGGGCGCGTTAACCACTGCGCTATCGAGCTCCTCAGAGATATTATTAATAAACCTAAAAAACACCATATATAGCCGAGATATTGAGGTTGTTTGTTACTGTTAGCTGAAACGTTGTTCTTATTTATATTTGGTTGCGGCTATGTTTCGAAATTATACACCTACTAGCTGACCCGACAGACGTTGTCCTGTCTGAACCAAATATAGAGAAAAGGTATGAGTTTCCGTGGGCATATCGGGATAAAAACTATCCTATGTGTTAATCCAGGTTATAAACTATCTGTATGCCGAATTTCATCCAAATCCATCCATCCGTTGCAGCATAAAGAAGCAACAAATGTACGAACATACATACACACAAACTTTCGCATTTATAATATTATAGCAGGATTAACAAACACCTGTAGAAACTGAACTGCACTGTTAAAGCCTCAGCTCACTTACAGCGTAGAAGAAGAAGGAGGAAAGGTTGGGGGTTGCACAAAAGATTCCGATGGGTCGAATTGCTACTGAATAATTAATTCAGTCGATTCTCTCTAAGATAAGATAAGATAAAATAACGTGAGCTCATTTTGTGTACGGGATGTGCCGGACTGAACAACACTTCAGTATCTCTGCGACCACTATCATTCCTTGCGAGCATTAGTGCGTGATGCCGTTCCCTCTAAAAAACCTCTGATGGAGCTTCGTTTCACACGGCTTGAGGAACCCTTTAAGTTTCTCGCCGCCCCCAAAAAAGTCCGGTAATGCTGAAAATGCCTCCTGAGGCAATATGCAAACACTCTCAAAATTTCCTTGAAAAGTCTGAATAAAAAAAATATTATTGTTTATAAGTTTGATTGAAGTAATATATTGTTCAATCTTTAATAAACCAGTTTACACGAATCTACATCTAAACAATCTTGTTTTGTTTACACCAGTAAAGTAAATTTACATTATTTTACACTTGCATTATGTAAAATAGACGCGGGTAGAGCCTTAGAAAGTGTCTTATTTCAAAATTAAAGGATGTTTTAAAATATGTAATTTTATTAATCCGCATTAACTGAATATTCGTATATTTTTCAGTCATCTTGGTTTAGGCTTATTATAGGAACACAATGGTTAATTTATTTTTATTACATATAGCGAACTCTCTTCCTCAATTTGAAACTAATTCGAGATAAAATTACTATATTTTAGACAATGCCATGAATGTTAAGCGCCCTTTATTTTCAAAGATAGATAAAGATAATTACAACTTCAGAGCATTTATGTAATATTATTCAAGTGTAGTGCATATTGCTATCTCTTCAACGAATCGTAATTTATCTATTTTTTTTTGGTCCTACTGGGGACCTCTACTGCTATTAACTGCTACAACATTAATTTCAAAAGAAACATAACATAATATTAATATTTAAATTAAATAAATATCAATTTAATTTAGTGCGTTCTAGAATCCAATCGACTTAGGTAAATCGATTTCTATGTTAATCTAGCAAAAGAACATATCCCAGAGATTTGTATGTTAATTACTCTGTGACCTGTGGCATGGACTGCTAACGACATCTGTGGCTTAACGATAGAACTAGAACTTCATTTTATATCACTTACGATCGGCTTATGACGTTAAACATTAGCTGAGAACCTTTTATACTGGTAGCTTATATACAAGTAATGTTTGTTACGAGTTTTCTCACAATAACAATAACTCCTTTAACAACTTACGTGTTTAATTTATCGTAAGCCGACACTCAAACTTTATTATTCTAAATCCACTGAAAATAGTTAAGTTAGATTACTTGAGTATTTTCAGTGACTTTAGGCATTAGATAATGCCGGTTTTTTACCGAAAATCTAAGGCATGATAGGTCGGTTTCATTTCGACAAGCGTCACCTAACATAAGTAGCTAGGAGGCAGTCTTGGTCTATAGTCACAAAAACAATTTTTCGTAGCATTGTTGTGTTCCAACTAATAGACAGTTCCTCAGTAGTAAGGATCCTGGGTGAACTGCCCTTTCATCTTAGGTCCTATCGTCTTATTATCGGGTGCAATGAAATCCAAATCATATCAACACGCTTTATTAGTTACGCAGATAATTACGAACATATGAAATTTACGGAGCCATTAAAAGCACGCATCCAATTTCTTTTTCCTCCTGAATCTTATGAATCCTAAGAGCGTACTCTCGTGGCTAACTTAAGCGGTGCCTCTGGTAGTTTTTACTTGCCGCTGAACATTCCACCGTCGATTCTGTTCGACGTGACTGCTCATTAGTTATTTCCTTTTTTATTGGATCACTCCGCTTGATTGATCTGTCGCAGCCAGTTGACTGTCTGTTGTTTTAATTTGCGTTAATTCTTGGATGAGGTGCGCGGTTCGGGCGAGCCTTCAATAGGCCTTACTTTAAGTCCAGCACTGCAGTGTTGAGTGCGATCTTTGTAGACCATTTGATTACCTACGTTAACGTAAACAAGAATTTGAATGTCATTTTTAGGCGCTGCTTCGGATGGTAAATAAAACCCGCATTCAGTACATTATAGCACTTTCATGTCTGTCACGCTTAAGTTTAATAAAATCGTAGACGATATCCGACCAAATCTTTCCTTAATTGGAAGCAGCCTCTTATTTTGTTTATCGAGTCTCTAGGATTTCAAAAACTATCATATTGTATTATTTGTTTACCTTTTACTATTTTATTACAATGCAAAAGATAGATTTGATTGGACCTAGATCGGGCAGAGCCATGATATCATAGTTGGTAGTGCACGTGACCCGGTATGTCATGGAGTGCGATTCAGGTGGGATAGTATCAGTTCGCTTTTTATTTTATTGTTATTTGTTTAGTCTTAAATACAATTTTGTGTCAATGAGTATTGTGGTGTTGTTATGTTTTATACTATAACATGAATGTATCATAATTATGTTAAAACGGTGTAAGACCATCAAAGCCTTCAAACTCACAAAGACTTTTAGATCTCTAATTCAACTAATTCAACATACAAATGAGTTGCACGTTACACTTTCGAAACGCCCAGCTATTAGTAAAAGCAGATTTAACGTGTTGTGCTCTATCCGTCAGAGTAACGGTTGCGGGACGGAAACCCATTTCCATTAGTGAAACTGATTGGTACAGCATCCGGGGGATATCGCTTGTTAATTAACCGCAGCTTACAATATTTACCGACACAACTAGATACAAGATAGGTGAGCTGTTTGATAATCTGCAAGGAACGATCAAAAAAGCTCAATCTGACGCCTAGTCCGACTGCTAGGTGGTTTACCTCGCTCCAATTGAGAAACTTCGCTCTGAATGGCCTACTAATTCCGCTGTTTTCTTGGTTCATCATCATTATCAGTATTATCATGAGCCAATCGCAGTCCACTGCTGGACATAGACCTCTCTCAAGACCAATCTTCGGCTCTCCGCAACCAATTTCTAATATTGGTCAAATACCCAAAAAAGATAAGGTTGAAAATGAGGAGGTAAAAGTACCAATAAATCCTAATTCTAGTGCAAAGCTGAATCGGCCGCTACATAAATCATTAAAATAAATTAGACAATTTTCCACTTATCTTGTCTAGTCTAGAAAAAATAATATGATATCTCTTTGTTTAATTTCTTGTGGGAAACGCAATCCTCATTTTCACTATAAACTCATTAGATAAATCTTAGGCAACGTTAAAGATGGTTATCGGAGTCAACTGACATGTATTAAGTTGTCCAAAAACGGATTGTCAACTGGCTTTACCGCTTGCACGCACATGGCCGCTTTGGGCTGAGTGCATTAGTTCAGTTGGCGTCACGAAGGATGCATCGTGGCGCAAACCGACCTTTGTCGTGACATTTCGCTGCGTTCGTTGCGTACGAAATGTCAGATCCGTGCGGCAGGCGCACCACGAGTAGGTAGTAGCGGCAGCGGCATCCCCACCGCTTCGTTGTAGCCCAATTATTAATTTTACTTACAGAATTGTTATTGACAAATCCTCATTAATTAATATAAACAAATTTGTCTACTGTCTCATTGTGTATTCGGCTGCCGCATCTCCTTTAGCATTGTTAATGTTCACTTCTCTACACGAACACTGATCCCAAGTAAGGCTATTCTTATGTAGGGCTAGAGTAGGTATTGGAGCTTTGGGTTGGGGTGACACAACAGGCCAGCCTTCATTGATTTAGAAAATTTAAAAATCTATGAGAAAGAGTGATTTGACTGCGCACGACCGGTACGGTTGGCGCTCTGTAGGGGAGAATTACGTTCAGTTAAGGGGAGACTTATAAAAAATAAAAAATAATTGTACGTTTTTAAGATTAACCTAAAACAAATACAAAGTTCATTTATTAAAACGTTTTTGTAGCTGACTGTACATACTACGTCAGATTTTCACGAACGAGCGAGTTGACGACAAAAAAAATAGGTAAAATCGGAAGGTGCCAACTCGCGCGCACTCGCCACTTCCACACATGCCAGTTGACGAATAAGTCACACAAACATGCTTGTACCTAGTGCGAGTTTCATTCGCCATTCGATCACGTTAACGAAAACGAGAATTTGTATGGCAAAATTTTAACTCTTCTCGTATGTCGCCAGGAGGCGCTGCTGCAATCCCGTACTATATTTCGTTTTCGTAAAAGTAATCGAATGAAAAAAAACTCACTGTAGGCACCCAGGTTAATGTCATTGTTGCTTCACACAAGTTGACGAGCGCCTGTTAAATTATGAATTTGGTTAAACAAAGAGTTCAGCGACTTTTGCTGCTAACTGTACCAACTAAGTAGTTGTCTATGGTGCATTTCGAAATGCAATTTATTCTGACTTTTTCTTATTCTAAATAGCTGTTTTGTCACTTTACACCGTTATGAGATAACGCAGCTAGATCCTTTCCGCTAAGAAGTTGTTTTGCGCATTCATTGTTCGACTATAGTTCCGTGGGAACTTACTAAGTCAAAGGTCATGCTGCGTACTTTTGACTGGCCTTTTAGTATTTTCGTCTTTTGAGGTAGTTGATAAGAACAATCGAACAATAAAATGTTAATGCCGTTGTCAATTAGTCAAGGACTGGGTTACGATAACATCGCACTTAGTTCCTGCCTCCGTGTTATCACACTAATATTATAAATGCGAAAGTTTGTGTGTATGTCTGTCTGTATATTTGTTCCTTCTTCACGCTGCAACGGATGGATGGATTTGGATGAAATTCGGCATACATATAGTTTATAACTTGGATTAACACATAGGATAGTTTTTATCCCGACATTCCCACGGGAATCAAACCATAAATATACAAAAAACGACAATTTAATTTTCCAATACAAAATGATTTGTTTGTTTTGTTGTCATGGAAACCAAAGAGAATTTAATCAGTTGATGGAAACTGTCTAAGCGGTACGAAGTCCGCCGGGTCCACTAGTTGCTGACTAAAACTTAAATATTAGGTAAAAACAAAAGGTGCCATCTCGCACATTTGTGCGAGTTTAAAGTGTGCGAGTTGACGAATAACTCAACTTAACTTATTAAACAAAATTCTAAACTACCGTAATTTGTCGTAAATGGGCCTTCTTTGTGCTTAGTTTTTGTTCACCATGTAACTGCTTCTGTGGTCTAGTGGTAAGACTACCGGTCTCATACCCAAAGGTTCCGGGTTCGATTCCCAACGTGAGGTAGGGCTTGTGTTAAGTCTGGCTAGCTAGCTACCACCATATTATTATCTAATTATGGCGGCATAACATCAATGTTTGTAGCATTGTTGTTTTCCGGCTGCTAGTTATAAGATAACCAGTGCCAGTGCCTCAGCAGTTGAGGGTTCTGTGTGATTTGCGCTTCCACCTTTGGTCTTATCAATAAAACTCGTTATCGTTAACAAATGGTGAAAAAAAACTCGATCTCGTCACACTGATTACCACTCGTTATTTATTGATTATTTTTCCCTTCAATGCAATCTTTAGCTTTCTATCTTTATAGAAAAAAAAATATTTTACTAAAATATTTTTTTTTTTTAATATCATGATATGAAAAGTGAGTGAGTGAATGTGACAGAATGACGTACAGTTCTTCAGCCAGCATTTGACAACTTCAAACGGACAATACGTCATATGACATGGTACGTCATATCATAAAATCAATCAAATAGAATTACCTACCGCTTCTTTTGCAAATAAAAGTAATATCGGTGTTTCGGGTGTTTGAAGGTTTATCGTAGTGTTGTACTATATTCAAAAATATTGCGGTACGAAGTTCGCCGGGTCAGCTAGTATATATATTAAATCTTCTGTGCGTGTGTTTGTAATGGAACTCCTTCTAAACGGCTGGACCGATTTGGATGAAATTTTCTATGCGTGTTCAAGTGGATTCGGGAATGGTTTAGATTTACAATTGGACCCGGTAGGTGGCGCTGCAATAGTCCATCATGGGATACAGGTGTTTTCAAGCGGACGAAGTCGCGAGTGGGCCTCAAGTTCTATATAATATTTTGGCGACAAAATCTGGTGTCTACACTAGGTTTACTGTGTTGAACACTGTGCCACTACTATAGTTACATATTGTATGTGTAACTGAGCAATACACAATAATATCTCACGTATTGGATATGCCTATTAAGTACCGTTTCCTTTCGAAATTCCGAATCGGATACGCATTGACGTACGAGTAGTATATGATCGGGAAGGCATAATTAAGCTGTATGTAATGCCGACTATGTAAATACGTATCACGTTGTATGTACTCGGTATGGTCTGACGATGGTCGTGGTTTGATGGTGTGCGTTGTATATAGTTTAGTTAGTTATATTATTTGCTTTTATTTTATAGATCTTTTTTCGTATGCTAACTATTTTTCTTTTCCTTTAGTTGATGGCTTCGTGCCATTAGCACATTTAGCCAGTGACAAAGTAATTTTTCTTACAAATAATATATAAACTAACAATATTTCCTTCTTGTATAGATGATGATGAATTATAATAGAAATGAGAAGTGAGAAATGATATACCCTCCAACCCCTCGAGTATCTTAGTAAAGATGTGGGGCTTTACTAAGTCCTCGGGCGGACTTCTAATAGTTCTTCTAAAGGTTAATAATCCACCATTATTTCACATTAATATTCTACATAACACAAGAAAATAAAACAAAACCGCAGACATGACTCTTCACTTTCCCGCCAAGAAGCTGCTAACTATTTGTTTCATTTGCTTTTGTATTTTTTTAATTTCGTGATCCGTATTACTATTAATGAGTTTTCTTCGCGGAAACCCTCTGTCGATATTTTTTACAATCATAAATAAATAAACTTTTAAACCCGCAGATGAGGAAGTGACAATTCGAAATATTATTATATTCTCCCAGAAAGTTATTTTGAATAATATAGGGCTGTTCTAAAAATAGGAGGGCTATTCTCAATAAGAGGGGTTTTTTTTAAATTAGAGGGGTGTTCTAAACTAGGGCTGACAAGATTAACAAGACACAATGTCGTCACAAAGTTCGTTATAGACGAAGGTAAAAAAAACATTTCTGAAGCATTTACAATTTCCACCCCCACAGATCGAAACGTATCGATAAACATCAGTCATCCAGTAGCAATAAAGTTGAAATTCCTTTGTTCCAGGGCAAGTCGGTGATCCGGCCGATCGCGTTCAAGCCGCTAGGAGGCCGCCTGTCCGCGGGCGGCGAGCGGTACGGCTCCACCCCGGTGCTGGCAAGCCGCCCGCCCTCGCACATGACGCTCTACGGCAGTGAGTATACACCTCTACTCTTGATGAATGGTAGCTTGGTGGTGTAGTATGTAGTGTGCCGATTGCGTTTAAACCGCTAGCAGGCCGTCTATCCGCGGCCGGTGAGCGGTACGGCTCCACTCCGGTGCTGGCCAGCCGCCCGCCCTCGCACATGACGCTCTACGGCAGTGAGTATCACCTCTACTCTTGATGAATGGTAGCTTGGTGGTGTAGTATGTAGTGTGCCGATTGCGTTATACCGCTAGCAGGCCGTCTATCCGCGGCCGGCGAGTCCACCCCGGTGCTGGCCAGCCGCCCGCCCTCGCACATGAATAAGAATAAAGAATAAAAGACATTTATTGGAATCAAATAACAAAACACACAATTAAAAATACAACATGTAACAAAAATAATGAAAAATAATAACAATTGACATTGTGCCCTGTTATGTGATGCCAACACTGTGCACAGCTCCAGTATACGCAGCAAGCGGGGCCTGCTGCAATGGTATTCTGCTGTACACACTAGTGACATCATGGCACGAAACAGGGAAAAAACAAATAACATGACGCTTCTAGCTACCTAGCTGTCATCCCGTAATTTTTCAATGACAGCCTATGTCATTTTCTGGCGACGAAAAATGTGTCGACGGGCTTTTTATGTCCACTGCTGGGCACTATAGCCTTCCATCGATGGTCACACCACAGGAAGAACGGGTCATAAACTGCCATGCGGGCCCAATGCAGGTTGGTTTGAATAACTGAATTATGATTTGAATAACGTCGTTGGTTTACATTACAGAATTAGTAAGGTTCTTTAACTGTCTTTCTGTGACCACGGACCCTGCAAAGGGTTCGAAACGTCAGGATAAACATTAAATAAGTAATGTGTAAAATAAACGCGAGTAGATCCGTAAAAGTTGTTTCAATTCAATGTGTAGTGTTCGCGTAAACTTTAGAAAACAATAGGTTCTTTAATTTAAGCTGTAGTAGAAGACACCAATGAGATGGATGGACCAAGTATGAAGGCTGCGGTGGGCGCTCCCGTGCACGAATGTGCCCGATTAACGACCAGCAGCCAGAGGTGGCGGGATGTCGTGCGGCGGGTACTGTCTGCTGCCCAACCTACCGGAACGTGATAACCACGACCACTCTGGCAACAGTGAAACGACTAAGGAGAAAAAGAGAAGACACATCTTGTAATTGTTTGTTATTCCAAATAAATAAAAATAAAATAAAATTTTAATGAAGTCTAATCCGTGCTTCAGACGACTTCACGTGACTTCTGTAGCACGGATTAGTTGAGTTATAAAGAAACATACAAATTAGAAAATCATCTAGATACGTAAACACAATGTGTTTTCTAACCTTATGGTTCTTGAGAGTAGAGTTTTCCCTCTTTAGCGGATTTTTAAAATGTTTCTACGCTTCGTCCCAGGTTCGTCGGACGTGCGCGAGGCGCGATGGTGCGGCTCCCCGCAGCCCGCGTCGCTGTCCGCTCTGCCCCCCGCCACGCTCTCCGCTCCGCTACACCATCGACATCACTCCGCTATCGTGTGAGTAGAGGCTTAGCTGTATTATAGCGACCGTTTAAACGTCACGAAAAGCGCATCAAAATTATGTTACAACACAGTCGATCGAAACGCCCATTGTTTACTTGAAAAGGTATGCCTAGTATACCTATTCTAAGAAGTTTAGGTTGAACTTCGTAAAAAAATATAATAATAAAATTTTAATGTAAAAAGATCATATTTTATTCTCACTAGAAAAGTTACTTAATTAGCCTACAGAAACAAAGGTTGTATTGTGATATATTGCTCTCAATTATTGTCTGGTGATATTGTAACAAAATATTGAAAACTTTAAACGTTTTGACTGGTACAACCAATGACATTTAGGTACAATAAGGTTATTAACGGTGAACTTAACTGTCAAAAGAGTCCTGTAGCGTGTTCCTTCATCTACTTCATGTATATTGATACATAGAATATAAAAGTGTCGTTGACTCAAGTCGTGAGCCGTAATGTGTAATTACACTGATTAGACTTATTAGCGACGTATGCGCATCGCGGTTGCGTGTTGCCCCGCCTCCGCTTCTCAATGGGCGCGCGGGCCGCTAAAATGACGCTTTCGATTCATCATTAATTAGATTTGAACAATCGTTAGAAAAAGAAAGATTTTTGTGTAGACGACCAATTTCTAGAAAAAATCACACTTTACATTATTTTTATAAAAAGCTAGTCGGGGACTGGACAAGACTCGAGTACAAATAGATATTCCTAAAGTCCCACCGGGATTGTGTGAAAGGTTATAAGTTATAAGCCTCAAACTGCTCTGATATTATCATCATCATTTCAGCCCGGAGATACCCACTGCCGAGTATAGGCCTCCTTTCGTTTTGTAATTTCTGCCACTAATCTCTCTGTCTGTCCCAAGCCATACGCATCCACGACTTTCCCGCTCTCCGGAGGACCGACGCTGCTATGTCCAACTCTTGGCCGTCACTCGGTAATATTTTTACTCCACCTGCCTTCACCTCGTCTGGCTAAGTGTCCTGCCCTCCAGCTCTGATATAGTTATCTGCTTTATTCTGTAGACAACCAAAAGAAGTAGTCTTATTAAAAACTGCCGTATTAGGTACAAAGTTTTGTAAAATACATTATAACAATGAATGAACATACTTGTAAAGGGAATATGTAATACGTATGTTACTTAGCCTACATGATCGTAACCCAAACGCTATCCGCGAATAAAAATAAAATAAAGTGGCATAATATTTTACAATTATTATTCAGAACGTTTCACTTGTTTGTAGCTAATGAGAACGTGGTCTATTAACAACCCTCATTACGTATACTTGTTGACTTTATCTCGACATGCTCTTATAAGTTTCGTATAAGTTCTGAAATTTCAAGCTATTAGTAAATTGTACAGTGATGTAATAATGTGAATTAATGATTTCTATTACATACATGAAAAAAATATTTAGTCTACTTATACACGACGTTAACTAGGTAACAGACGTAACAGTTAACTACCAGTAGCTAACTAGGTACTGATCGTAGCTGATAACTGACTAACTACTAATAGTAACAACAAATACTGCACAATTTTGCATTTTTAAAGATTTACTGTGTCTAGTAAATATCAAGCGATAAATAATAGGAACGTATCACAATAGAAATCAGAGAACAGACAAGCAATAGGTGTGTAAACACAAACGTAGATTTGCATTGTCAGCTGCAGCATAGTAGCGGCGGCACGCGCCATCGCATTCGCCGCACGCGCCGCCAGTCGAGCGGCCGCGGCAGACGCGCGCGTGTGTATACCGCTTTACAACGCATCAGAGTTCGTGTTACAAACTCTTTTCATAATGTTAATCGTGCTCTAAATTTGAATATGTGCATAAACTATTCTCTATGAATAGGTGAGTGTGTTTTGATTTTTAATGAACAATAAAGTGTTATTTTTTCACTTCTTGCAGATTAAAAACGTTTAATCCAGTCAGTCAGTCAGTGTTCTAATTTGTTAAGTTTTGTAAATAGTAAATAGTATTATTGCTTACTCAATCGAGGATTTAATTACTTGCTTTTGCAGAAGTTGTACTGTCATATTATTTTTTTATCCTGTTAGTAGTAAACTAACAAAAATAGGCCATTTATGTAAAAACATGTTTTAAGGTTATCTTTATTTCATGCCCATGTTTTTTATAATCGACAACATACCACGTAATATAAACATAAGTTTTCATAAAAACTTAAGTTTAGTTTTTCACTATTCACCTTGTCAAGTCATAAAGATAACCAAACACATAATTTATCATAATCTTATCATACCAAACAATCGTTCAAGACAACTTGTTAGAAGTATTCGCATATCGGCAGAATAACTCAAACTAATGTCTTCTCACTAATGTTCTTCACAGCAATTAAACGCAGTCATTGTGGGAGTGTTTCCGCTGTTTCGAGTGTCGTGATATCGCATTTCCTACATTATCTTGTTTTCATTTTCAATTGTACCTAACTATAAACGATAATGGCCGTTGCTGAAATATGTACGAATTGATTTGATATACAAACAGGGTTCGGGTCAGTCAGAGTTGTTTGTTTACTTGACCTGTCGTCTGCTGTGAATACAGACACAATAGAATTTTAATTTATAAAGGCACTGATCAGTGCTCGCCTCAGATGTGAGGGTAAAAATAAATATGACTTTTCTATAATAGAGATACTTTTCTATAACTTATTTTTATAAATATCTTTTAAAGGCCGGCAACGCGTCTGCGATTCCTTTGGGTTTGCGGGTCTTTATGGGTGGCGGTGATTGCTTCCCATCAGGTGACCCGCCTGCTCGTTTGCCTCCTTCTAATATAAAACAAAAAAATATAAGAAGAAGTAAAATGTTTTTTGTTATCAGGGTAACCCAACGGTCGCAATATAATTAAAAAATTATATACAATGTAACACATATTATACATAAATGTTATCTTTCTGCGCTCCTTCTCCGTTTGAACTTTGAAATTACCTACGTCAATTCTCACACTCCTCTGTCTGTGCACACAATGTGCTTAAAAAAGCAAAAAGTTTTCGCTTTACGTAAAATGTTGTAAATGTTTTAGTTAGTTCGCCTATAGATATCAGTATTGAACTTTCTGTAACTTTAACGCGATCGAATAACAAATTAAACTTGCACTAGTCACCCTAAAAAGAGTTTTAATATCTTTTTTCTTTTTCTTTTTTTTTTCAATTTATTGTACAAAACGTAGCTTAGTACATTACAATAATCCTAACACGGAAGCCTTATATACTTGGACGGCCAATGTAACCACCGTGTTAAAGAACAATTGAATTTCTATTGTCTGGTTTAAGAACAACTAAGTCGGTGTAGAAGAGACACACTTAATACCCTCAATTTAAATTAGGTGCAAACAATAGTAGGTATTTTTTATTTTTTAAATAAAAATCTAGTATGCTAAGGTAAATTGGGGAGGTGACAATTTTTTAACAACTTCCCTGTCCCATGAGTCACATGTGATACATAACAATTGATTTATCTATTGTTTTAATTTTTGGACAGCGTAGTTGTTAAGTAACACTACTTAAATGTTGATTTAAACTTAGCAATGACTTTGTTCGCGTACAATATTTGTAGGTCATTCGGTAAATCATTTAGATAAACATTAATGCTACGATGCTAAAACAGCTACGGACGGACGGACGAACGAAGAAGTGTATCGTAATTCGTAGCAAAGGCACCGTAATATTTTCGTAACACTCGAAGTTACCAAAATGTTTTGTGTCTTTTGTATTCGAAGTTTTCTGAGAACTGTCATAAAGCTGGCTTATCGAGTTACCGTTTCAGTCTTGACGTTGATGTTCAGGACACTCTTGTATACTTTTATAACAACATGTGAATTAAACGCACGCCCTAAAAGTAGTTTGTTTAGAATCGATCACTGATTCTATTTTAGTAAATTTTTTTATATTTGTATAGGATGTAGATTAACAAATTTAAATCAGTTAGTCACTCCTTTGTTGAACATTAAACTTAAGTTAAGGCTAAAACCAATTGAAGCAAATAAAGATTATTTTAAATAAACGTAGACAAATAAATACGTGTTTATTTCGTTGTATCGACGAAGTAGATGCAATTTAAGTAATTTTTGTATAATTAGAAAAAAAATTACATGTTGTACCTATATACAGGGGTGTCCCAAATATGAAATGTAAAATATAACTAACATGTTATGATATAGTAACAATGCTAATTCGGAAAACGTCAACGCAAATGTCAAAGTTATATCTTAGGAGAGTACGACAACAAATCATATATCACGTCCCATAACGCATCACGAAATTTTATGGTGACACATGAGTATGTTCAGTCTATTACTTCACTGCAAAGTAGCCCAAGTATTCGCGTATCAATCATTCGTTTCGGCCAGCCTTCATGTGCGAACGCAACAATAGGATGTTGTGAAGAGATGAGTGCAGGAACCACGCGCCAATGCGCACACGCATCTCATTTGAAACCACTCTCTAACACTATTAAAACATGTATAAAAATATACAGTTTTCAACTTTATGTCGTTGAGTTAAAGATTAAAAAGCCTGTGGGGAGGTTATAAGATATCTTGCGCTTATATGTTACAAAGCGTGGCAAAGAATTGTGTTAATTATATAATATTGTTATTACTTGAAAGCTTTGCATTATAATTTATCATTTTTAGTGTCAAAAAGAAATTTGTTATTGCAAGTGTTTCGGTATCAGGCTAAATCCGAAACATCCTTGTTATTATTTTATACAATTTTGTGTTTATGTAGTACATTTTGAATTAATGCTTCGTTATTAACAATTAATCGATCTATTATGGAGGCATTTGCTCATCAGTGGAACTGCTATAGGCTATTTGCTTTTTTGTTTGCTTCATAACAATAAATTACATTATGTGCACGCGTTCGGTAGGCTTATTTTGTTCTTTGAAATCATCTAATATCTTGAAACGGACACAAATTCTGTTTAGCAGCTTTATGGTAGTACTCTTTTCACAAAAAGTTATTTATAGTATTTTTTATAGTTAAACTATTAACTTTGTAACACAGTTATTATAACCGAAAACATAATTACCATGTGGCCGTAAGATTATTTTTGTTGTATTTTAACTTTATTTTATTTCTATTACGTATATATTATGAACACTGAAATGCCAAGTGGTATTTCAACAATGCATTGGGAGAGGCCTATGTCCAGCAGTGGACTGATGTGGGCTGATTATGATGATGATGATGATGATTTCAACAATATGGCTCCCATATAGGTACTTAACTATAATCCACGAAATTATCGTTTTACTTTGATTCAAGTCGTATAAGAATAGAGAATATGTTATAGGAAGTTAATTAAAACTGGCCTCATATAAAAATTGTAATGTTGCAACCGTCACGCTAAGTTAGTCTATTTGCGAGTCTAAAACTTAATAAAATTAACATATTATGATAATAATATCAAAAGTTATTTTTTTAAATACTTGACCGTAACGGGAACCTACTTTCAAAGACACAGTTTTATTTAAACTTATTTTTATAAATATCTTTAATAAGTGGGTTAAGTCATTTAAATGTTATACAATTTGGTATTGAGTTTTTAACCGACTTCATTGTTTATTTTGCTTTGAAGTGAAACATTTTTTTACGAATCTATTCGCGTTCGGTTTAAATATCTTTAATCTTTAATCTTTAATCATTTACTGGGTAATTTGAGAATTAAAACGTCCCACTGCTGAGCAAAAGCATTTCCACATGAAGCATAATTATCTAGCACATGAGGATTACCTATCAAGCTATAACCCACCAAGGACGTTGATGGGTTCAAACGACTGCCATTTTATGACCACAAACGGGACCAAAGGCTCAGTCTTCCAAATCGCAGATGAGCTCACAAAATTTCAATTAGTCACCCATCAGGCAATACATCCGCCAATATTGTATTGTGTTTTTTTGATATTTTTTTGTATCTATGTTCTATGATGTTTCTCTCTGTCTTTCTCTTTCTCTCAATACTTTACTTAGCTTAATTTGCGCGATAGAACTTCTCAAATCTAACAATATCCTAGCCAGGCAATTGACTTTACGACTTTGATATAAAATCCCCCGAGTGCCCAAGGAGTAGAGCTATGTGATCCTGTTCTTTCGCGTCACATACGTGTTGATTATCCGTTAGAGCGACCAGCAATAAAATGTAAAATGAACGCCGATGGATGAACTAGACACAACTGGATAGTTACACGTCTGCAGGGCTGACTATCGATTGGTTCAATCGTATTGCCACAAACACTTGGAATGCAATATAAATATTATTATTTATATTAAATTGCAAATGTTGTTACAAGTTAATTAATCAACACTTTTGCACATTTCAGTTTATTATAAAAAAAACAGCAGTTATTTTGATTTACTATCTATTGGAGTGTGTGTGTTGAAAAATTTTGGTTATAATACTGGCAGTTTCACAACAAATTTTATACACATTCATTTCATTACATGACAAATCTCTGCGTAATATTAGTTAGTGAGTTAGTTTGAACGACAGACAGGGGACGATAGGTACGTTTTAAAATGATAAGTAGTTTTTTTAGAAACAAACATTGTTATACTATAAACTATCTTCGTATTTTTGTAATGCCCTTTTTGTATAGTAATTTGAAGAGTTCTCTTCTTGTATGGTAATAGGGTCAATTGGGTCATTGAGTATTTATTAATAACTTTTTAGGGTACATAAAATCATCATCATCATCATCATCATCATCATCTCAGCCAAAAAGACGTCCACTGCTGGACAAAGGCCTCCCTCAAGGATAAATCATTTCTCCCTCAAGGATAAATCATTTTGAGGGGAATTTGCCATAATCGCCACGCCAAGCGCGCTTGGCAGGCGGGTTGGCGATCGCAGTAAGGTGAGAATAATCACAGAGAGACGCTGCTGCCCATCCTCTGGAATGGTTCCATAGTCGCCTTCTATGACACCCACGGGAAGAGATGTGGTGGTGCAATTCTTATCCCCGGCACCACACGGGGAAACCATGCTTAGGTCAAATTAAAATTAGGCAAATATTTTAAGAACTGTTACGTGATTTCATTTACACGTATAATGTTCTGGGGTTAATTATTGCTGCTGTCAACACCCTATTTAAAAGTGTTTTTCATAATTTCGACGAAAGCTGTGTGGTGAGTTATTAGTGAACCTGCCCATAACTGGCATAGTGTTGCTGGACTGGCCACGCTTCGCCGCCGGAGCAAGACAGGCCGTAGAGCGAGACGCGTGCGTCGTAGGGTTACTGCTTTTTTTTTCTAGATTTTTTTCTTACATTGTTCTCCATATGATTTGCCATATTCAGACTGTGACGTGTGTAATTTAGCTGGTGTTTCCTAAGCAACTATAATCAGAGTAAAATGTATCTAACTACATTCAAGGTTTTTCTATCTTACGTCTGTCGCTCATTTTCTTTTGTTTCATCCAGTATTAGGTTTTGTTTCAGCGTCATCCCATTTTACCTAAGACATTTTAAGTACCAGTTTTTCAGTAAAAACTGATTCTGATTAATTAATATTGAACCTCTAAGTAAAAAACATCCTAAATTAACATTAAGATCATAAAATTAAATAATCGCAAATTATTGGATCAAAAAATGCAATGCCAAGTTGAGTTGTCTCTACAGTAATAGAGACAGCCAGAAGCCTTGAGTACAAGCCAGAAGATAGCCCTACACATCTATACATAACGTAAAGGTACTGTACCGTACTTATAAACTGCTGCACGCCTCAAACTGATCCAACTGGAAAGCATTTAAGTGAAATTACAAAACTGTTACAACGCACTACTAGCGCATAAATACACCGGAAAAAATTAAGTTAACAGAAAAATCAAGTTTTAAAACCGTTGTAAGTTATATTCACGTAGGGTTCGAAAAGGGCAAGCTTAATTGCTTTTTAAGATTGCAAATGTGAACTCGCCCATAATTAAGAATAGAAAAAGTCAATTACCTTTGTACGGACAACGTGGTAGGTATTATCTAAGTATGTAGTATATTCAACTTGTAACAGAAACGTGTGGTAAAAGTGAAAAGCTCTAAAGTGTATCCGAGCTAGATCTTGTATGCAAAGTGACTAAAGTCATAATTATTAACTTTTATTTGTTTTCAGTTTTCAATAACACTTTTTCATTATGACGTCACGTCAAAATAAACAAGTCACAGCTCATGTGTTTTAGTAACCTCTGCTGCTTGCTTATGCGCGCTAGACGTTCATGACTTCACTAATTTAAATATTTTATTTACAATTGCATGAAAAATTAAAGTTAATAATTATGTCTTAGTATGATATTATAACAACACATACAACATCCAGATTGGATAAACTTGGATCTTTCATTTTTACCACACTTTTCTGTTACACATTGTATATACAACCTTATTTTTAGTTTATACGAATATTTTCACTTAAAGAATCAGTACAAAAAAAATTAAGTTGAAGTTGTGTTATATATCTTGAAAACTCACGAAGCTTGTAAGCTTTTTGTGCTGTGCCGTTGTGTTTTTTAGTAGGGTACACTTTATTTGAGATTTTATGAATATTATTTGGTCAAAATGTGTAACATGGTATAAAAAATATTGAAATCGATCCTATTACTGATTCTGAACAAACAGTTTTCAGGTTTCGTATAAACTAAAAATAACATTGTATATGGTAGGTATTATGTATCATTTATCTAAGGCAACGCACCGCTAAACAATAAATCTCATGCGGAGCGTTTGCGCCCGCCCCGTACCATAAGAAAAACTGTTTTTTTTCCCTTCAAATTAAAACTACAAATTATTTAAAAAAAATGAACAACAATATTGAAGTGTGTGTTAAGACTAATCTACTAAGAAAATTTAGATGCTTAAGTCGGTCTGGTTAGCCTGTAAAATGCAAATCTATGTTTTAAAAGAGGTTACTTTGATATTTTTTTCTCTGTTATAAAAGTTGACAAATCGTGTTTTTGCAACTAGCAAAATGAAGACGTTACGGCCACTTTTAACTATAACGCCATATTTAACTAAACCATAACATGTCAGGTGTTCATTAGGTGACGTAAAAATGCTAAATTACTTCATTCAGATAGTTTGTAGAATATAATTTGATTTTCTATCTCTAATTAGAATAGAATAGAAAACATTTATTAGTGACACAACATACCTACATCATTACATCAAACATTAAAAAAAAATATATTATTACTAAATATGTTTTTTTTTTCATTGGCGGCGCTAGTGTGCGGCGTAAACGCTCTTAACATTAAAAAAATTAAAGGAAGGATTAAAGGATAAAAGTATCGATCACGGTTCCTATCGAACCCTGATGCCTGTACAGAGTCTATGCTAGTGCCACTGGCCCTACTTTAAAGCATACAACACCCCGTCTAAATCATCAACTTTGCTAATAAATATCCTCTGTTGATTCCAGGACGAAGTCCAACTCCGTGGTGAGCGGGGACGGCAAGGAGCCTGCGCCAGCGCCTTCGCCCGCCGACTCCGGCGTCTCCGAGCTGGAGCGCGACCACCATGACTACAGGTAAGGAGCAATCACAATAACAACACAGCATTTAGGCTAAGCGTATGCTGAGACGCTGGCGACGCAGCTCCGCGCAGCGCAGAGCAGAGCAGAGCAGAGCAGAGCAGAGCAGAGCAGAGCAGAGCAGAGCAGAGCAGAGCAGATTTTGTAATGCATTGTCGTGCCGAGAGCTGCGTACGCTGCGGCGCAGGCACGTGCGACGCAGACATGTGCATGACCTGCCCTGCGCCTCGTTGTAGTGCCGGCACAGATTTCTGCGCGACGCGTGCGTGTCGACACATGTTTTTTTACCATTTTATTATAATTTGTAATAATAACTCTCGATAGTACAAATTATCCATTATTAAAACGTTTTTTCAGATAATCACTTTAGTTTTTCTATGCTTGAAACTGTGAAGTAGCAACAACTCACATTCAGCAACCGCCTTTGTGGTCTAGTGAAGAAGTGATGCTTTTCTGAGAGATTGGAAACACCAAAAAAAAAATATATGAAAAGGTCCCAACATAATTTAAAAAATATTTAAAAACTTGAAATCTTGTTTTCTTCATCAAGCTTTTCTTATTATTTTTGGGTTCTAATGAAAGTTTTAAGTGTTTATTATATATTGCTGAACTTATTTATACATTCTAAAAGGTATTTTAAGGTTTCAATGCAATTTTCTTGAAAATGAAACCATTCGGTTGCTGGCTGTAATGTGTGTGTAATTGCATTACTAATTTAAAAAATAAGAATTGACATTTGACATTGACAGTTCACTTCACGAAGTTGTCAAGACATTAGAAAAGCGAAGTTGCCAAGGTAGACCAAGTTTAGGGTTGCTATTTTATGAATTTTTTTCTGACCTTTTTTATTATATACAATAATATGTTTGGGTATGTTTAAAAAATATATTAATACATGGAAAGGTTTCTTATTTTGTGCTCTTTTCATATAATATAATTTCATCACTAAGAATTAGGGGGCCCAGCTTCCATACAAAAATGGAACATCTCCTTTTCGTTTTCGTAAACGTATAATAGCATGAATAAGGATAGTAATAAACGTAATAGCATGATTAAGGATAATAAGTAAACTAACTCACACTAGCCACTCAGGAAGTGTGGAAAGCACCTTAGAAAACCGTTAAAGTAACTAGCAATATGGAGCAGTGTGTTATGGCGTAACACAGGCAACCACTAAGCTCGTATCTTGCCTTAGTCATCGTGATAATAATAATGTAACAATACCGACCGACATTGAAAATAGAAATTGTTAGTGAGCGAGTGTTATTTAAAAGTACAACAAAGCAAAAGTAAAAAAAATATACATATTTAGGCTTTGTTGTTTTCTTTCATTTTTGCAATCAAAACAATTTAAATTATTTGAAAAGTAAAAAACATAAAAATAGCAAAAAGCCAACATCACGCGGTGTTCCCAGGCGGTCACCCATCCAAGTACTAAACGCGCCCGATGTTGCTTAACTTCGGTGATCGGACGAGAACCGGTGTATTCAACATGGTATGGACGTTGGCAACAGCTATGACAAAAAACTGAATATATACATGACTCACACGTCACTGACTATTATTAAACTACAGACGACATCCATTCATTAAATTCGTCACAGCAAACGCCAACGTCCATACCATGTTGAATACACCGGTTCTCGTCCGATCACCGAAGTTAAGCAACATCGGGCGCGTTTAGTACTTGGATGGGTGACCGCCTGGGAACACCGCGTGATGTTGGCTTTTTGCTTTTTTTGTAATTTACATTTTATTTGCTTGTTTTGCTAGTGTCTTTCTGAAAACTATAATGTTAAAATTCGTATTTTTTATTTTTGTCATCGATCGACCACCATTATTATGTTTGTGTTTGAATTAGAGTTTTATTGGTCGATACCGTAAGTCGTAGAAAAAAAAGTGGCAAAACAGGTAAAATTTAATGCTGTATTGGCCAACCCGCAGGTTTCGTAAATTTTTGTACAAAGAAAAATATCCCATCCTGTTTAGTGTGAAGTTAGAAACTATAATTTTGCCTAATGTTGTAAGTAACTGTATTCTAGTAAATATACCTATTTAATTTAATTCAAATAAAATGAAACACGTTGATTTCAAAGAGCCAGTAGGTACTTGCATAGTGTTTCTTTTAATTCATTCTTTTATAGTAAAAAGTGGGGGTGGGAAGATGAAAGTTAAATTATGCTATATTTGTCTTTAGGTTTTGTAGCTTTTAAAAAATAATTATGATAGGTAGGTATCAGCTTTTGGATCAAATGGACAGGACTCCATGTAAAAAGAAAAACCTAAGTTTTAAGTTTGTTATTGTATGTATGTATGTTAGGTTGTAAGGTACTTACCTATTTATGTTTTTATAGATCATTGATGCCTGATTTAATTTTTTTTTTTAAATGTTGACATTTAAAATTTCCAGCACCACCGACCGCCTCCGAAGCCACGAGGTGCGCCTGCGCGCGCCCCGCGGCCTCATGCTGCAGAGCTACACGGCGCGCGCGCACGAGCGGGACGCGGAGCTGGCGCGCGTGCGCCGGGACCGCGCGCTTCTCAGGCAACGCCTGGAAGATACGGAGTGGAGCCTGTGCCAGCGCGCCGGCGAGATAGCGCTGCTCAAGACGCAGTTGAAGGATGCACAGGTATGCACTGCTCTACTGATTTAGCGACACAAAACGAGAGTTGACTTCACGAGATCATGACGAGATGATACTGCTTGAACCGGTGACTTATCCTCACGCTATAATATCATTACGAGTGCTGCTCTGACGGGTCCTGATCTGGCGTTATGACTTGACGTGTGGGTGGTCCTCTGTGCGTATTTTACTTACGAAGAGTCGACTGGCACTTTTCGAATAATCGAAACGGCTGGTAGTGGGTACCAGCACACATAGAATTGTGAAGTGAGGAAAGGAATCTGAGGTGACCTCTGGGGCGGATTTATGTTTTTTTTTTTTAAAAAGAATTACTACTCGCGTGGCAACTCGATATGATGTCATCAGATGTCTATTGATTCCCTATGAATGGATAGGGAGAACGGGCCATAAACCACCACGCGGGCCCTAATTCAACCGGGACCAACGGCCTTACGTGCCTTCCGAAGCACGGAGGAGCTCTAGTTGCTTAATTTTTGGTCACCCATCCCATGACCGGCCTTTGCGAAAGTTGCTTAACCTCAGCACTCACAGACCAGGCGCGTTAACCACTGCGCCATCGAGCTCCTCCTGATGTTAATAGTTTTACGTGTATTAAATTGTTAGAATTCATAAATAAACGAACTTTAACATCTTTGGGTAATATGTATTAATAATCTATCACCTATTACGATAAAAAGTTTATTTTAATATTATGATGAAGCTGGTTTTAATAAAACATACGACTAGCGACATCTACGTAGATAACCGACGCATTTTAAAATCATTTAGCACGTAGTTCACTCTATCGCGTTCAGATGTCACTACTTGTACCATACTTGTTAAGTAGGTCACGCAAGGTATACCGAGTAGATATACTTACTATACATAAACATGCGAACGACTGAAGGTCTTATTAATACACTACATTAACAGCAACACCGTAACTCTGTACAATTACTTTTTAATGCGTATTTAATTTCACCGGCGTTTATCAAACATTTTCTACAGTTTTTATATTTTTTTACCTAAAATTAAAAAAAAAAACAATCTATCTATAATATAAATTCTATTGTGAATACATCATCCAAATAATGATACCGACCATACCTATCCAGTCTTGATTGTAATCTCCTTTTATCTTTCCAGAACGAACAGACAGCCAAAGGCCACGAATATCTTACGCTGAAAGCAGACTGCCGCCAGCTGAGAGAAGCACTAGACAAAAAAGAGAAGGAAATAATGCGGCTGCGCGCCGAATCGGAAGAGAAGGAGAAGACAGCGAACCGTCTGCAAACCGAAGTCGACCGACTGACTAACAACTTAATGGAGAGCGTCTCCGACCTGACCAAAACCAAGGAGTCTGGCAAAAACGAGGTGGAACGACTCAAGACCGAACTGAAGGAACTTAGACAGGAGCTGTCTGACGTTTCACTCAGCGGCTACGAAGGCATAGAGTGCGGGAGGACGATGCGAGGTATCTACGAGGTCTGCAAAAGCAACGAATACCATTGGAACTCGAACGATAGCGCGTTAGAAGACGCCGAAGTACAAAGACTTAATGGGGAACTACCCGACTCGTGTGGAGATCCCTGCCCCGCCGGACAAATGGTGGAACGACTCAAATGCGAACTAGAAGCTAAAGACACACAATTCAACACGGAAAGAAGAAAATGGTCTGAGGAGAAGGACAAAGTATTACGATACCAGAAACAGTTACAGCTGAACTACGTGCAGATGTTCAAGAGGTCGCGCACCCTGGAGGCGGAGGTCGACGGCCTCCGGCTAGAGCTCGAGCTGTGCAACAAAAACATGAAGAACATCAACAAACACGGAAAGGCAATAGAGTTGTAACCCTACCAAATTAAATAGACGTAATATTTATAAAGGCTATTTTGATAATTAGAGAGTTTGTAAATATCCTAGGTTAAGCGCTCCGCAATTATGATTTTTCTTGCCGTAGGTGTACTATCAGTATCTTTTGAACTTACTAACTAAGTTTTCTTGTACGAGAATAATACTCAGCTGGCGATGCCGGTGCGGTGTAGCGACAGATAACGATTTAAATTATATACACTATTGGTGTTGTTACAAATTTAAATTATTGTACATTATTAAATATGTTACGATTCGTTGAGCGGTATTTGGCGCGTTCCACACTTTATTAAGTACTAAAATTAAGTTATTGTAGATAAAAATAAAAGTATTTTTGGATTATTTCTTGTTTGTTTGATCATCATCTTTATCATTGGAATTCTACATTACTTTGGAAAGTTTGTACTAAAAATATATCACATATCCCCACACATATCCCATCGCGCACAAAGAATTTGGTGACCCGTTTCTTTGTCGCACCTCCAAAACATGGAATAGTCTACCAGCACACGTTTTTCCTCCTTCCTATGATATGGGGTCCTTCAAACGAGGCGTGAAGAAGCACCTTGTGGGCCGGCAGAGTGAGGTTGACTGATACTGCGTTGTTTTCACGCTGCACCAGTTGTCTTCGCGTCTGGACTCCATTTCCACTTAACATCAGGTGGTATGGAGTAATTTGCCGTGCTAAGTATAAAAAAAAATCTAACTAAAGCATTAATTAGGTACCCGCATATGCTGAATTGCCTCATTATTGCATCATCAGTAGCATGGCCTTAGTTCGAAAGCCTTCGGACCTAATTTCTTCGGAATTTGCCATTGGACTTAATTTTATCTTTTCTTCTTTAAGTACTGTGTTCGCGTAAACTTAAGAAAACAATAAGAGTAATGAATTAAAGTGCTTCTAGTTTCTTATTGTCTCTCGGTAGTCATCGCATTTCCGAATGCAACCGAACATTAATTTCCATGTCCATTAGTAATTAGATTTATTTTGTATAATTCGTAGGTACTTTATTGTTTTCGATTTTCGTGTGAACTATATAGAATTGTAAAACTATCACGTAAATCAATTATTTTACGTATGACACCACATTAAAAGGAGTAGTAGTAGCAACTCTATATACCTGCCTGTAACTGATAAAAATCCGACGACAGCCGAAACACGAAGTTTTTCGGCTGACATTAAATAAATAGACGCACTTATAAATATATGGTAGGTAGGTATAAGGTATGATCAATAATACTCCAAATATGTGCATCACGTGTTTATTGCATTCACACATTTCAGGAGCAGAATCTAAGTACCTATAAACATTTACCGGCTAGTGGTCATAGCGACCGAAATAAATAAACCTACTTAGGAACACACGCCTGCTCACCCAGTCTACCACAAACTGAACTTTATACCCAAGGCATATGGTTGAATATTTATTGAAAATCTTTGACAGTTTGGGATAGGTTGACGTGCAAGCGTCTGTAGGTTACGTCATCTTACTGCCGTACTCAGAGACGTCAATTAAGTTTTAATGACAATATAGTCTCTTGCTGTCACTTTCTTATGTATAGTGCTGAATAGAGAAGGAAAGACATTTAATTGTCATTAAAACTTAATTGACATCACTGTAATTTAATCCATAAATGCGACGAATCTTTAGAAATTTGCTATACTTAGGTACTTCAAGTTTATTTGCACCACAGTTAACATAGGTTTGTAGCTTTCAGAATACATGCATAGCGGACACTACATAATATGACCTTTTTCATAGATGTCACGAATGACTAATATTAAATATTAGGCATTCGTGAATTACTAATATTAAATATTAGTCATAATAATGACGTCATTTCAAATTTTGAAATTACGTCATTTCAGTTCATTGAACGCACGAAAACCATTATAAAAGTGTCATCATCGGTTATTCAGAAAACACAGAGTAAATGGTTTTTTTTTATGTTGCAGCTTAGAACTTGGCCTTCAAGTTAGCTAACCCGAAGTTTCTGGATCTGAACGTGAAACCTTCGTTTTTGAAGTCTGTGTTGTTTCTGCTTGACTTCGCCGGTTCCACCTGAAAAAAATAAGCTATTACAATAAAATACGAATATCTTTATTCAATTATTCTATTCTGTACTTTATTAAATTCAATTGTCACACATAGAATTCAAAGGGTGTCTTTTTACACTTAAATGTCTGGGAAAGCCGTTCGGGCTATTTGGCTATCGACCGGCTTTAAGAGCGTTTACGCCGCACACTAGCGCCACTAATGAAAAAAAAACATATCTAGTAATTAGAGATAGAAAATCAAATTATGCTCAACAAACTATTTGAATGAAGTAATTTAGCATTTTTACGTCACCTAAGGAACACCTCACATGTTATGGTTTAGTTAAATAAGACGTTACGGCCACTTTTTTTTTAACTATAACGCCATATTTAACTAAACCATAACATGTCAGGTGTTCATTAAGTGACGTAAAAATGCTAAATTACTTCATTCAGATAGTTTGTTGAGCATAATTTGATTTTCTATCTCTAAACCTAATACTAGATATGTTTTTTTTTCATTGGCAGCGCTAGTGTGCGGCGTAAACGCTCTTAACTTGACATTTTATACGCAACCATCCATCATCTAACTCCTACATTCATAAGCAGAGTATAGATTCTAATAACTATTACGTGTTTTGTCCCTTAACTGTTTATATCACAGAAACAAAACACGAAATACCTAACTATTACCATCAGAACAAAAATTACCATTATCTAACTTATTATACTTTCTTTAACAAAGACTATTTATAAACGAGCTGTCTGACAGTGGCGATCGCGGAAAGCGGAGCGGCGACTATGTTAAGACAATGCATTCGAATTCGAACACATCGTCTCTTGGCATAGAAAGAGTATAATATAAAAAAATGCGATAATACAGATATGTGACTTAACACATCACATCAACATTGTTAAGGATCCTCTCCTTAACATTTCTATACCATAAAATAAAAAATAAAAATAAACTATCCTACATTCACACCAATTATCTAGCCCAAGAGAAGCTTCGTTATGAAACTCGTTAAATGGTTACTAGACAACGGATAAACGTACTTAAAATACTTAAATACATACTTATTATACATAGATTTGTAGGTTACTCGATTTCGCAATTTTCTAGTGTGTAGGGCCTTACCATAAAGACGTGTGACTCTATGGTAAGGCCCCTGCAACTTAAAGCATAACAATGACCTGAGTAACATCAATGGTGGACCGCTTCCGAATCTTGTACCACCAGTACTCGACGCCCAGGGTGAGGCAGGCCAGCCCGATGCCCATGAATATGACGATGAACACGCCGCCGATGTTCTGGATCGAGATGCCGTCCGACTGGAAACAGAACGACGTTGTAAATTCATGCTATACACTTTGGATTAGTTTTGACTCTTACTCTATTGTATTAAGAGTCACATTGTTTAAATGTTAATGCTCGTGACGTACGTGCCTAGTGCGAGTAAAATTTTAACAAAAACCAGAAATTGTATGTCGTAATTATAACTCTCTTCGTTAGTCACCAGCCCCCTGACTATGAGCTCTTAGGTATAGCATGCTTATAGCAGTATTATTGCAGTTGTGGAAAAGAGACGCATGTATATTCACCGCTACACGCGTCTCGTTTTCACAACTGCAATAATACTGCTATAAGAGCTCGTGGTTACCCCCCAGGAGGCGCTACTTCAACGCCATACGAATTCTAGTTTTATTAACGATATCGAGCACAGGGTCACAGAAGAAAAATAAGATAAATTATACAACTTTGTTTCTTCACATAGACAGATAAGTGTAACAGAGTGCCTAGTGCGAGAATTAAGCCAAGTTTTCTTTACTTCACAAGTCGGTTACCCAAGTTTGTCATGAAATGGCGCCACATACGAACAATGAATAAGATAAGTCTTACTTATCATAAAAGTCAATGAAATACTTAATCTCTTTTTACAATTAAAACTATTATCATGGTGTCCTAAACACATTGTCATGTCAACAGCAGCACGCGTACTTACTTAATTAATAAGCTAGGACTAATCACCCATAGTTTACGAAATACAACTAAAAGTCGTACTTTTAATATGACAATGGGATCATAAACGCTAATAAATACTGGCAAATACATATACATTTATGTACCTACTTAATTAAAATTTTCATATACCTGATCGTCTTGCTTTTCACATTTTTTGGCTTTCGGGTTGTTGGTCCACCAGTTCTCCTTTAATTTCTCCAGTTTACGTTTGTTTAGTAATTGAAGGATGCTGTAACAACAATATTAATTAATCAAAGTGTTCACGCTACTCACTTTAAATTATTTTCATGCAGCAGTGACGTCTGAACAAGCATGTGATATTGTGATCGGTCAATGCTCGACACTGGTGAATGTCGGTATTGTTCATTTTAAGCACCTACTTGAATCACTTGAATGTAAAATATTAATATTTGGCATCGGTATTAGTAAAACCAACCGGTATTTTTATATCATCATCATCATCATCATCTCATTTATGTCCCCACTGCTGGGGCACGAGCCTTCCCTATGCATGGATAGGGAGAACGGGCCATAAAGTGCTGATTGGTGGTTGACCAACGGCTTTACGTGCCTTCCGAAGCACGGAGTAGCTCGAGATAATACAGTTTTGGTCACCCACCCGATGACTGGCCTTTGCGAAAGTTGCTTAACCTAAGCAATCGCAGACCGGGCGCTATAACCACTGTGCCGTCGAGCTGCTCATTTTTATATAACCTGTGGCGGAAGAAAACGATAGCGAAGTTCGAAAAGAATAAAATGTATGGGATTGACATAAGCCGCGCTAAATCACGTGGTCAATCTTATGTCAATCCCATACATTTTATTCTTTTCGAACAGTTCGCTATCGTTTCTTAATGTTACTTTGGCTAAGCCTACTGTACAAAAACAGGTATTAGTACTGACTGATAGATTTTATGTAACCATTTAGAAAGACTAATAAGTGAGTTATATATTGATATAGGTTACCCTGCCCTTTCCTGATGACAGATGGCGTATAACAGTGTATCAGACTCTTATCAGATAAATTTTATACCTACGAGGATAGAAAAAGGCGACATACAAGTTGTTGTTACCAATAACATGACATTTGTCAGAAAAGCGTCGAACAAATATCAATGTAGGAAATTTATTCTTTGTGGATACGATTGTCGCGACGACGACGGCGACGGTCACCTTTGGCTGCGGCGATCTACATAAAACATTCATTCATAGTGTTGTGTAAGTACCTACTAGGCGAGGCTAATGCGGCAATAATGAACTGAAATGCCTGAGGCAATTTAAAGTTAGTGTTTTAAAAATGACGATAAAAGACAAAAGAACAGTATTTTACTTGCTTATTTTTCCGAGGAACTGTTTATTTGGAAGATTAATCAAATCAAAACTATTCCTAACAAAATAAAATATAAAAATAACCTATTAACAGGTAGTGTAGCATTATATATCAGTGAAATATTTTTTGTAATTGAACTATAGTTTGAGAGATTAGCCTCTTCAAACAAACAAACTTTAACTTTTCGTAGTTTATGAGTAGAGTAAAATTCGCTAATAAAAATATATAACCTTATTTTTTAGTTTACACGAAAATCGAAACACAGGGTCTAATATTTTCATTTAAAGAATCAGTACAAAAAAAATATTTTAATTTTTTTATTTTATTTGTTCATGACCATCATACTAGTCCTTCAGTCGAAAACTTAATTTATACGTTTCTCATAAACTCTTTATAGGATAATGATGAATGATAATAGAAATGAGAAGTGAGAAATGATATACCCCCCACCCAACCCCTCGAGTATCTCAGTAAAGATGTGGGGCTTTACTAAGTCCTCACGCGACTTCTTGAGAGAATTTGAAAAGTGCCGTTGCACTGTTTTGTTTCATTTGCCAACACTCATGCACACTCACGAACACTTAACGGTTAATAATCCACCATTATTTCACATTAATATTCGACTTACACAAATTTTAGAAAATAAAACAAAACCGCAGACATCACTCTTCACTTTCCCGCCAAGAAGTCAAAATATCTTGAAAACTCACGAAGTTACAAGCTTTTTGTGCTGTCCCGTTGTGTTTTTAGTAGGGTATAATACTTTATTTGAGATTTTGTAAATATTATTTGGTCAAAATGTAACATGGTATAAAAAATATTGAAATCGATTCTATTACTGATTCTGAACAAACTGTTTTCAGGTTTCGTATAAACTAAAAATAAGGTTGTATACGAGTCGAATTGAGAAACCTCCTCCTTTTTTGAAGTCGGTTAAAAACGTTAATTATGAGTAGAGTAAAATACGCTAATAAAAACATTAAAAAAAGTTTTGAAAGCTTTAAATTATTAGAAAGGAAAAATTAAAATCTAAACTGAACACAGAAACGTCTAAGAAAACATCTGTGGAAAACATTATGCTGTGTACGTTTTACACGTGTTTGTTATTATACAACAAAAGAATATTTAGAATTTAAAATGTATTTTTTTTAATTGTATCTTAATTTAATAATGTTGACATTGCATTCAATTTTAATACTATTATTTTATTTATTTGACATTGTATACATTTTATTATTCTGTGGTAGGTACTGTATTGTCAATTAATTAAGATATTTCTAGTTTAAGTGTAAGTTGCACAATATTTCTACGCCGACGATGGCAGTATATGCAGTTCTCTTTAATATTATGACACCCTAATGTACCTACACCATATTCTTGGAAATAAACGAATTATTATTATTATTATTACACAACCACCTACTTTACACAACAGGGTGCGAGTTTTATTAACTCTTCGATTACGCTAACGAAAACGAGAACAATTGAGATATTCGAATGGCAATAAAACACCCTGTTGCTATCTAATAGTAGGAACTAGATGTGAACACGTATCATCATTATCATCATGACCTGTAGCTAGGGTTGCCACCCGTACCTACTCTAAAATAAAGTATCGTCCTCTTTTTCATGTAGGCGTACTTTATAATCTACGACACCAATAAAGTAGGATACGCTAAAATACTCTATTTAAAAAACTGAATGTTACTGGCTCGTTACTAGTTATGAGTATTTATGAGACTAAATAAACTGGTATCCACAGCCACAAAATATTTGTTAAATGTCGCAAAGAGCAACAAAAAATACGTTTTTAAGGACAAATAAATAAATACTCTTTATTATGCTATGTACACACGGCGGCAGATCAACCTACCAAAACTTGTCAAATTCCTCCAATGAATATTGATCCTTATAACCAAACCATAAAGTTCAAAATTGATTGTAGAAATTTGACAGTTTTGGGTAGGTTGATCTGCCGCCGTGTGTACTTTATTTTTCTTCTAACAAAATGAAAAAATACTTAATTCGCCCAAAAAAAAAAAAAGCAACCCTTCTTGTAACACGCCTTGGCCACAGAATAAAAGACACCTTGGTGTTGCTGTAAGTGCAGCAGGTATTTAATTTTTAAATAAATAAATAAATCTCAGCCAAAAGACATCCACTACTTGACAAAGGATTTTGTGCTGCTCGCAATCCAGCGGCTTCCCGATACCAGTAGGCTTAGCCAAAGTAGCATTAAGAAAACGATAGCGAAGTTCGAAAAGAATAAAATGTATGGGATTGACATAAGCCGCGCTAAATCACGTGGCCAATCTTATGTCAATCTCATACATTTTATTATTTTCGAACTTCGCTATCGTTTTCTTAATGTTACTTTGGCTACCGCCACTGGGTGCCTAGTGTGTTTTGTTTACTATCCGTATTAATTCGATTACGTCTACGATAACGAAAATAAGTATGGCATTGAAGCAGCGCCTCCTGGCGGCATACAAGAGGAGTTAACATTTTGTCATACAACTTCTCGTTTTCGTTAACGTTATCGAATTGCGAATGAAGCTCGCACTTGGCACCCAGATCGTCGGTCCACCTTCTAAACACGTATAATATTCCAAGAATATATCTATTATAAAGTCTTTTGACCACACCACAGTTCTAATCAGAAACGTAAGCAGTAGTATCAGTATTTGATTAGCAATACTGAATTGCCTATTGTATGTGTGATTCGCCGCATTCGCTCCGCAGTGTTGGGTTTAGCCCACGTTTAGTCGTGCAATTCTTAACGTCTCAGTGGTCTCAAAGCGATTCAAATAAAAGTTGTTTAGAAACAATATTCTGTTAAGAAAACTTCAGATTAGCAAGTGTATCAAAAATGGGTGTGAATACTTATTTTCTGACGATGTTAAGACGAAGCTCTCCATATTTGAAATCTTGTCATTTGCCACAATTGATGGGTATTGACTTGCCAAAAGCGTATTGGTGATCACAAAGCCGGGCCATCGAAAAATCCGAAACACGCTGTGTCTGACCTGGGAATTGAACCCTAGGACCTTTAGATATAACCGAGTGCAACACTTACGCATTATTGAACTGGTCTTTAAGCGGAGAGCCTTGTTGCACAGCGATCGCGTACGGTTTCCTCGAGAACTCGTCTCCGACCATTTGGAGGTCGCAACTAGTCAGTACGTGGTAGCGCACGTCGGTCGCGTCTCCTAGCCACGCGAACCCTTCGCTGGAACTCTTCGAGTCCCGAACCCTTTGGAGAGCCTCTTCTATGGAGTTGGGGAGGCCGGCCTCCTTCATCGCTTGCCACATCTTGCTGTACTTGTCGCTGACCGGGTAGTCCCACACGGCTAGTTTCGCTCGCTCAACGTCGCTTAAGCTGTCATTCAGGCTCATTTCTTTCCATATCCTGAAAAGGTTGAGCCATTTCACATTTAGGTATCTTAAAACTCTAAACATGTTTCACATTTCATAATTTCTAAAATTTACGCTATCTATTACAAAACTATAAAGTTGATATTATTAGGAAAAAAACGATACCTATACCACCTACATTGAAGGAAAAAGAAAACAAATCATGAAATTAATTATGTGATAATAGCATTACTGCAAATCACTTCGATACGGATTTATTACCACGTTCCAAGCGGTAACACATAACGTCAAATTTGCCATGGATGCGGCCTGACCTTTAAGCTTCTCATACGCAACTTCACCATGCCATGGTGCGTCATGAGCACTATTTGCCCATTTCACCTTTTTGCTTTAAGGGTTAATAAGTTACTAAATTTTAACATATTCTTTTTAATTTCTATCAAAATATTAATCACTAGCGGCCGCTCGCGGTTTCACCCGCGTGGTTCCCGTTCCCGTGGGAATATCTGTTAAAAAGTATCCTATGTGTTATTCCCGGTTATAAACTATCTGTACGCCGAATTTCATCCAAATCCATTCAGTAGTTTTTACGTGAAAGACTAACAAACATCCATCCATACTTAAAAACTTTCGCGTTTATAATATTAGTAGGTTACCATGTAGTCTATATACCACAAGAATTGCCTTTAGTTAGGCTCAATCATTTTGGAGATGCAACGAAAAATGTAAAATCCTGATTTTATGAGAAATATTTTGCCACTCCGCACCATGTTAATAAGAAAAAATTGCGTAATAGTGATGGGAAATATTTCAAATAATAAAAACATCGACAAAAATAATCAACTCCAACATTTATTAAATAATGAATGTGGAATACATCAGCTCTTTTATTTAAGCAACTTGTTTTGTTCAATGCTTTGGTGACAGTCTTATGTCTTTGTAATTTTAATAACAACATTTTTTCTTAAATGAGATCTTCTATTGGCCAAAAAAAAAGTCCATTAAAATATAAAAAACCTTACAACAAATTACTTTGTTTAAATTATTTTGTTAAAGTTATAATTTGTTTAAGAATTGACATAAATCACTCGATCTATTATATTTAACATAAAAAATTACCACTTATGTAGGTACTAATTAATCACATACCTAAATAAACAATCCTAAAACAAACAACTCAGTTTAAAGTTTAACATTATGTTTATTTAACCTTAACCAGTATTTATATTTACGCACGATACTTCAACAACAAAAACATAACCCTCCTGATGATGCAGTCGGGTAAAAACAATACGTCGACACTGTTGCTGCACTAAGCGAAACTGCCACGCGATTCGTCTCACTCACAGTGCGGCGCGAGGTGCATGTTCGTGGCAAAATACTTCTCACAGATATCATTTCTGTGCGTCGTGTACAATATTTTGCCATGTCAGATTTTTACAAATTTTATTAAGATCTATTTAAAAATGTATCTACAGACATATATTTGTCTCACTTTCACTCATTGAATAACCTATTTTATCACCCCTCGCACCACACTGAGAACAGCTATTTTGAGGGCCGCACCCCAGTGAAGGAACGAATGGCCCTATACTAGTCATGCCGCACGGAACGTGTTAAATACAGTTAGATTTGAATCAAAGATCCCATCCTATGCGTAGTAGCTATAGCAAACTTTTCAAACTTTCTATGCTTTACCCCATATTTGGCATAGCCACCTAACAATGAATATTTAATCGTTGGATTTCTTGGAAAGAATACTCTCTGTATTGAGAGATAAGATAATTTTAAAAAACCCAATTATTAAAATAAACCAAAAAACCCGACAGCTTAAACAACTATATAAAAAACTATTATTTATGTACTCGTAAAAACCGGACTAAGGTAAAAAATAACTGCAAAGAGAAAAAATTAAAAAGAAAAAAAACAAGCTCTAACGATCCCAGAATTCCATTGGAGCAATGTTGAATGCAACGTGAAATATTTCCTTGTCCGATACTTTTACTTAAATAATAAAACCTATAATAAATGAGTATTTACAAATACATTGAATATTGATAGTTATCGCAGGCGGGGACAATCTGGAACAAACCAAAGAAAAGAGAGTGCGGATTTAAGTCGGTATAGTCCGGATTTTTTTATTGTGTATGTCACTCCCACAGTCAAAACAAATCTAACGACACCTCATATGTTAAAATTCACCATGCCGTTTGGGCTGTAGGGCGGCGTGCCAAAGAAATAGACATACATACATACATACATACATATATACATAAATAAATACACTCAAAAAACTAAACCCTTCTTCTGACGCAGTCGGGTAAAAAGAAGTCAAAATGTCGGAAAGAAATCCTAGAGCGGGAATCGAACCCGCGCTCCATGATATGCATGGTCAGGTGCACTAGCAACTACGCTATCGCAACTATATAACCATTAGCATTTATCATTTGATAAAATAATTTAGTAATACTTAATCAGTAAAAAATAGAATCCGATTGCCCAACATTGCAAATGTTGCTTAAGTAAATTTAAAAGCGGAAACCATTTCGCCATCGAGCTTTTGAACCCACTATCAAGAGACGGAAATAATAAACAAAGCTAGGTATGTGTCTAAAGGTATCTGCAGAATACCAGTGCCGTGCCAACACGCGTTGTCACGGCTCAACTTGAGCAGAGGCCTATTTGGTGTACCTACATTTGATGTTTATTATTTTAGTTTTATTTTTTAGTTTAATTTAATTGTTTTAATTTAATTTTTTGTTTTTTTTTCTGTTTGTACTGGTACCCAATAAACGTTTATTCTATTCTATTCTAAAATATAATCAAGCAAGTGCATGTATTTTGCAGTCATCATCATTCACACATTATTAAAAGTGAGTGTCACATTTCTGGCTACAGTATCAAGATCTGCAGTTTTGCACATGCCGACTGCATTCTTGGAAATAAAAGAAGGAATTTGTGGCGTCCTGTGTCGTAGGACAAAGATAAAAATAAATATAACTAGTATTTAATTGTTTTCCAATTCAAAAGTAGCCGCTAGAAACTCGGCAAGAGCTGTTTCTTTCTCCTTTAGTGTTAGTAAATTACAATACAAGTTTATTAAAAAATAACTATAAATCACATTCATAACAATAATTTGTTACCGTGAGCTAACATTGAGATGATACCTACACTGATTGAGAATATCATCATGATCATAATCATCAGCTCATTTTATGTCCCCACTGCTGGGGCACGAGCCTTCCCTAAGGATGGATAGGGAGAACGGGCCATAACCACCACGCGGGCCCAGTGCGGATTGGTGGTTGTTAACGACTGCTAATCCAGCCGGGACCAACGGCTTTACGTGCCTTCCGAAGCACGGAGGTGCTCGAGATAGCAAATTGTTGGTCACTCATCCGATGACCGGCCTTTGCGAAAGTTGCTTAACCTCAGCACTCAGAGACCGGGCGCGTTTACCACTACGCCATCGAGCTCCTCGTTGAACATTGATTTTATGGCGGCATATTAAGGTAAGATGGTAGTAGCTAAGTTAGCCAGGCGGACAAACAAGCTCTATTACCAACTAAACTAAAAAAAGTACACAAACATTATCCTCCACTGGGAATCGAACCTGGGTCCTCTGGGTCTAACCAAGTATCGATAAAAAAACATGGTATTAATCCCGTTAATAATTTAATATTAATCTAATGCGCGTGAAATTTATAAGCTTTTCATTTCAGTTAGGTATATTTTTATTAATAATTTTTATTCAACAAAATCAAATGTTTACACCGAATTCCGCTTTTACAAAACAAATACACGCACTGATAGTGTAGAAATTCTTATCGCACGTTATTCTTTAAATCTTACGAGTCATTGACCGATAACAATATGAGATCTTTTCTGACCTAGTCGTGTTTTAGGTAGGTATATACCTGTACGATGTTTGACGTAAGTACAGTCACGAGCACCAACATGTAAACAAAGTAACTCCTATAGTCTGTTCACTATAGCTTGGTACCCGTGACAGATGTCAAATCGTCATGCAGGTTGAGAATGATAATTGAAATTATCAATTGAATATTATTATCGTATTAAAGTATCTACTGTTCCTATCTAATGTGCCAATTGATTTTCTTTTCTAATATTTAGAAGTTCTATATAAAAGTCATATAGGTACTCAAGAAAAATAAATAAAGACTGACAAATTAATTAATAAAGCTATAATGAAAAATGGGAAGTTAAATTAATCGATTGGTAATTACAAAGTCACGTCTCCTGTCACAGGTATCAAGCTATATTGAAAAAACTATAATGCAGTGGATATAGATAGATAAGAGTCAAAACTAGTCAAAGTGTATGCATTCTTTATGTTAATACCCGTAACTGTACATACGAGTACGTACGTATGTATGTGGGTATCTATTATATTATATACGTTCTTGATGGCGTATTGATAGCGTTGTTCTTAAGAGTTACCTTAGCAGCTTTCGCGGCTTAGAACCGCTTGCTCCAAAAATACTATCCCATCAACTCCAAATTTATTTCTATCTAGTACTACTGCCAACTCCAAACACGTACATAGAGCTTAAAATCTCATATTTTCAATAATTTTGAATTTCATACATTATGGGCCCGTCAGCTCCAAAAATATAAAGATAGTTTGCAAAAAAGTATTACCGTCTCGTCGGCCTAGACTTAAGCGACCGAGTCATAATTTTGGTATTTAGATTATAAATTAAACAAACGAAATATTGAGAAATCGTATTGTTAAAATCAGCCTTTGGTTTATTTAACATTGAATCACAGTTAGACTGGACGTGCCACACTTCCACCCCGCGTAATGTTGCTAGCGGGAGCGGTTTCCCACTTTTTAGGGGTAACGTCGTAACACAGAAACAAACTATTTTACTTTTTTATTTTTAAGTGCTAGATGCTGCACTGAAGCTAATTTAAATATTTATAAAATACAGTAAAAATTTAACGTTAAATAATATGAATAATAATAATAATAAAAATGTATTCGGTTTTTAGTTAGATTCATAAACTAAATAAGTCCTCTTCTGAATACAGATGAAATGTGATCTCATCCTGTTACTTTATAAGCCCAGCAGCATTTTAACATGTAGAAACGACGCAAGATTGCATTTTTAAATTTAAGTTGACACTCGTACTGACGTATTTCACGCGCTTTATACAACAAAGGAGTGACGGGTCGCATCTATGATCTGAGGGACGCAACCACTCAATAAGAGTAGTTTTAGTTTCTTAGGTTTAAGCGTGCGGGCGCGGTTTCTGATTTGTTCTGTTTTCTGAGACATATAAATAACTTTTTAGTTTAACTATTTATAAATTACACCGTAGAGTCCGTCAAGTATTTTATTAATTACATTTTCATTGGTTTCGTTGCTAGCTGTACTGTACGTTCTCTGTAGTTACTGACCAATACAACGTCGTATTAGTACAAAATTATATAATCGTTTGGAGTTGATAGGACAAGAAATAAAAGATTTTGGAGTTAGTGGTGTCCCACCACCACCAGTATGTCTACTGTATGGAGTTTAAAAATTTCTAGAACAATACATTTGGAGCTAGCGGTACTAAGCCGCTTTCGCATCGGTTGATCAATAATTTATGACTATCTACATTATAATAACATACTTGTAGAACGTTACATTTGGCGTGTCAGAGCGGTGCATCGGTAAAAAACACTTTTGTTTTCAACAGTATTTGCTCAAGAGTCTTGTCCAAAAAACGATGGTTTTAAAACGGGGGCAACGCGGCCGGGTGCATACCGGAATAATAACTTTTTCAATGTGGGTGCATACCGGCCGGGGGCAAACCGGACTGGGACCATAACGGCCGGACCCTAATTTTAAAGTTCGAACATTATCTATTATTAGCAGTTACGAGCTTTCCCTATGATAGCATTGATTTGTTTTGAGCCTACACATTCTGCGATGATAATTTGAATAACCATTACGTACTGTTCATAATTAGAAGATTCGTTCTTACTCGTAAAACCTTACTTCAATGTGAGCCATCCTCTCAAAGTAAGTCATAGCCGCAGACCCGTTGAGTGGGGCATACTGTATCTTGTACTGCTTGGATAAGTCGTCCAGAGACTCTATGGGCGTATCCAGCCGGGACACAGTCAGGAAGGCGGCCAAATTAGCCGTGTACGATGCTATGATGATGAAACTGAAACAATTTTTTTTTTCCTTAGTTAATTGCTTCGTGCTGGCAGCACTTTTAACTAGTGTCAAAGTATTTAAAAACTTCTTGGCGGGAAAGTGAAAAGACATGTCTGCGGTTTTGTTTTATTTTCAAAAATTTGTGTTATGTCAAATATTAATGTGAAATAATGGTGGATTATTAACCGTTAAGTGTTCGTGAGTGTGCATGAGTGTTGGCAAATGAAACAAAACGGTGCAACGGCACTTTTCAAATTCTCTCAAGAAGTCGCGTGAGGACTTAGTAAAGCCCCACATCTTTAATGAGATACTCGAGGGGTTGGGTGGTTTCTCACTTCTCATTTCTATTATCATTCATCATCATCCTATATAGAGTTTAAACGTATAAATTAAGTTTTCGACTGAAGGACTAGTGGTAATGAACAAATAAAAAAAAAATTAAAAAAAAAGTGTCAAAGTATTTTTTCTTACAAATTAATGATATAAATAAACAATATTTTATTTGTTAATAAATGATAATGAATGATATGGAAATGAGTAGTGGTAAATGATATTCCCCAAAACCAGAATAGGTGTCAGTAAATATGTGGGACTTTACTGAGATGAGATCTTTAGGGACTTCTTGAAAGACTTCGAAAAGTGACGCGTTGAAAATATTACAATTCGGAGGAGTGTTGAGTTTTTTATCTTTTTTTAAAAATCAATGTTTATCAGAGAGCACATAATAAACTAATGTGCGGAGTACAAATCACGCCCGTGGAAAAAAACTTCAACGGGTCTCTAAATTGAGACTCCTTTACATTACCCAAACAGCCACCAAGTCGCTGCCAGCAGTCTTCCAGATAGGTTCTTGGGCGCCTCTCCGCCTCCTTGCGGTGTTAGTGACGTCATGCAAAACCATAGACACTCTTTTAAAGTGAACTCCCTCTTTTCCTCGTCGTCTTTGTATTTCTCTCTGTTATTCTGATAGCTGTAAGGACTCCATTTGTCGAAGACCCACATAAGAAAACTAAAAAACATTAGTTAAAATTAAACAATATGTAGCGATGAAACATTTTAGGTTGACTCGAAGTTGTATAAGCGGTGCGTCAACCCAGTTTAGTAATTAATTTGTTTTAATTAGCTACCTAAAAATTTTGATTACATAAATAAATATACACTTTTAAACTTTCGCGTTCCACGGCCGTTGTAACCAGGGTTGCCAACTATTTTTCAGGAAATTAAAGTAAATCTATCACTAACTAATATAAAAAAAAGATTTGAAAAGAAAATAAAAGTATTTTTCAAAGTTATTTATTTAAATGTTTAAAACATATTTCTTTGTACTCTTGGCACTATCTAAAATTTTTTTATTGTTCGGAGAATCATTCAGTAGTTCAGAAATTAAGTCAACAGGATTATTCCGTTCAAACGCACGCATTAGTCGGAAATAAAGTATTTTCCATACTTTGTTTTTATTAAAAAGAATAAAGTAAGGGGATGGAAAATAACGTAGGATACGTCATTTTAAAGTATGGTTGGCAACCCTAGATGTAACTCGGTCGAAACGTCGGGTATAAAGAAGGTTATGATTTATTACTAATTAGTTAGCGTTAATCCCCGTTTAAATTTTTTATACATAAATAAATATTAGAGTTTTATTTTGATAACAGTAACAATCGCACTATTACAATTAAAAAAATACCTATGAGCTCGTTACCGCAGTGTTTGCACTTGGTCTATGATTGTTGAAATTAGGTAACTTTCGCAAAGGCAAATAAAACTCGCACACCTGGGTGCCTAGTGTGAGTTTTGTCTACTATCCGTCTTCATTCGAGTACGTTTACGAAAACGAAAATTAGTATGGCATTGAAGCAGCGCCTCCTGGCGGCAAACGAGAAGAGTTAACATTTTGCCATACAAACTCTCGTTTATGAAACTCGCACTTGGCACCCTGTGCTCTGACTAGGCTAGGCTAGGCTAGGCTACTCTTCACAAGCAACTGTCGAGATAAAATCTGCCATCCTACCTGCCTTTTAGCACAAACGCTTTCCGCTAGTTAGTGAAACAACCGTTTTTTTAAAGAATTTACTTAAGCGGAAGCCCTTCAACCTTTTATCGGGTTCTTATCCATTCTTAAGAGCGTTTAAGCCGCACACTAGCGCCACTAATGAAAAAAAAATCATGTCTAGTAATTAGAGATAGAAAATCAAATTATGTTCAATAAACTATTTGAATGAAGTAATTTAGCATTTTTACGTCACCTAATGAACACCTCACATGTTATGGTTTAGTTAATAAGACGTTACGGCCATTTTTAACTATAACGCCATATTTAACTAAACCATAACATGTCAGGTGTTCATTAGGTGACGTAGAAATGCTAAATTACTTCATTCAGATAGTTTACTGAGCATAATTTGATTTTCTATCTCTAATTACTAGATATGTTTTTTTTTTCATTGGCGGCGCTCGCTAGTGTGCGGCGTAAACGCTCTTAAATGATTTAAGATAAAAATAATATTGTTATTTTTTATACATATTACAGTTATTTTTTTAATTAATCTTAGATCACTTAATTGTCCCTAAAAGGGCGGTCCGTAACCGTAACTTCAATTCAAATATAATTTTATGAATTATATAATAATATTATTTTTTTAGTAATTTGCAATTTAAATTTGTAACATGATTCTGTTATTGCTTTGTAGATTACCTACCAAATAAGTAAATAAAATAATACTTGTTGCCTTAGATGAATGATTGGTCTCGCTGCAGTCGAGCGCAGCGAGACCAATCATTCATCTAAGACTTGTTGCATTATTTCGGCAAAAGAATTTCAAAAATGTCTGCGATGACGATGAACTAGGTAGATATTTTTAAGATTACGAAATAACCTAAAAAAAATTTGATAAGTATATTCTATGACTGTGTGAATTTGACCAGTCCAATATTTCTAAGACACATGCTGAGTGGAAAGTTTTATAAAATGTTTATATAATTTTTAACGCAAATTTTGTTGCGAACAAATTACAAAAACACAAATGTTGAAAAAATTTCCACGAGCTGGATTTGAATCCGCACCCTTCTGACATACCGGGTCAGGTGCTCTCCCAATTGAGCTATCATGGTTCTAACCAGCCTGCCGAAATTATTCAACACTATTTACTTTTTAATTTGAAAGCCAAAGGCGCCCATTCAATGTACAATTTGGCTTTTAAAGTTGTGTTTTGGAAAGTTTTATATTTTGATTAGGGTGCCAAGTGTGAGTTTTGTTGACTATCCGTATTCATTCGATTACGTTTACTAAAACGAAAATTAGTACCTATGGCATTGAAGCAGCGCCTCCTGGCGAGATACGTGAAGAGTTAAAAATTTTGTCATACAAATTCACGTTTTCGTTGACGTGATCGAACTTGCACTAGGCACCAGCACCATAGACTATGTATAATAGGCACCTTGTATGTCACTAACATGTATGATTTTAGATATACCTACACAAAGCATATATTTCGTGTGAAAGTGTAGCTTTAGCATTAAGTACACAGGAGGCAGATAAACGGCTGATGAACCGACAACGTGTAGGCAAGCATGTAAGCTATTAAAAATAAACTTATAAGTAGCTTTTAATAAGGTTAAAATCTTATGAAATATTAAATAAAGCTGTAATTTTTCAAGTATTGTGCAGAGGCAATACCTAAGTACTTACATTTATTTTTTATCTTATTAAAAATGTGGTTTTACAATTAGATAAATTTAGAATTAGCTACATTATAGATTACCAATCAAGTGAATTGGTTTCAACATCTATAATTAAATTATTAATTACGTCATAATCTGGGCACGGCAATGTAAAGGATAAATTTAAATTTAACATTGTTTACTTAGTTTGGATAAAGATAGATTCTGACTAAAATTTCCATATGAAACACTTTATGCAAAATCTACGCGCGTTTGTTTTTTATTTAAAATATAAAAACATTAGACAACATCACATACATTGTTCTGATCCCAAGGTAGGTAAGTATCTAAAGCACTCGGTATTATGGAAATCAGAACCAACGACGGACGGTACCACAACCACCCAGACCCGACACAATATCGAAAAGTTCGTTTTTGACATTGACCCTACCGGGCATCGAACCCGAGACCTCGGAGTTAGCGCCGCCCAAAGTCCGGCGTGCAAGCCACTCGGCTACGGAGCGGAGTCACAGTATTAATCACAGAACACATGTGTTCTGTGGTATTAATGCTTACTAAACTGTGGCGGAGTCAATGAAGGTATGAGAGCTGATATTATTATTCTTCTTATTTTGGTCTACTTCTTCCTACTGCCATTCATGATCGCGTGTAGTAGGTATAGTTAGTTATCTACCTCGCTAACTACAAAAGTAACCAACTTACATTTTAAATGAACTGAAACAGTTCTTAATTCTCAATGAATTAAGAAAACTTTGGATTACTTAATTATGAAATAATGAAAGAGATCGAAACCACAGAGTAGATTATGTATTATATGTATATTTACTCATGTGTCGAAACTATTTGTTTAAGATTTTAAAAAAGAACTAAAACACTGCGTTCCACGTCAACGTTGTTAGCCACAAGTTTCATTCGCGGCATTGATAAAGTCTCCCCTTGACATATGCATTACTAATACAAAAACTAGCGCTAACCGGTAATCGCGACACAGTAGGTACCTGCTATGTTGTAGGGAACTCTTATGTGAAACATAGTTTGACCTCGTTTCACCAAATCAGATAACAAAAATGATGGTTGTGTGTATCTCTGTCCATCGATCGGTTCGACATCATTATGCGATGACCATCCCTATTGGTATCTACTATCTACCTATTAAAAACATTTAACCCTTAGATTATATCATCATCATCATCATCATCAGCTCATTATACGTCCCCTCACTGCTGAGCCACGAGCCTTCCCTATGGATGGATAGGTTAGATTATATAGGTACTCATAATCTATACATATATATATTATAACTAGCTGACCAGGCGGACTTCGTACTACTTTGACTGTTTCTATGACAACAAAACAAACAAATCGTGGAACATTTTGTATTGGAAAATTAAAATGTAAAAAAAAATGTTTGGGGTAGACCACCCTTATCACTTAGGGGTATAAAAAATAGATTACGGTGATTACGATCGATTGTCAGACCTACCGAATATACATATAAAATTTCATAAAAATCGATCGAGCCGTTTCGGAGGAGCATGGCAATGGCAACTCACATGTGACACAATAATTTTATATAAAGAAGATAAAGCTAAGAGGGTCGAAAGTCTGTACATGGAAGATATTCAAAAATAGTTGGCTGGGGATACTTAGAATTGATAACAGAACTCGTTCCAACAGTTTTTAGAATGTTTGTCTGTTTATCTGTTTATCTGTTTATCTATTTATCTGTTTATCTGTTAATCTGTTTATCTGTTTGTCTGTTTATTTGATTTGGATGAAACTTTGCATTTAGACAGACCATGACCCGGACTAGGATATAGGATGATTGATTGATGATGATTGGTGATTGCTTTCCATCAGGTGACCCGCCTGCTCGTTTGCCTCCTTCTAATATAAAAAAAATAAAAATAAAAAATAGGATATTTTTTATCCCGGTAACAGGGTTCCTGTAGTGTAGTCTTCGCGAACGAAGTCGCGGGCGACAACTAGTCTAAGATCAAAATCAAATTGTTAGGGTTGCCTACATACGAATTAAAATTATTTATTAAAGGTGTAGGGTAATGGCACCAGGTGGCACCAGTGTTGGACATGCATCAGTGATTGCTGATTGCACCTGCACTGCACCTGATTTGAGACTTTAGCAACAATTGGATAGGTGCAGGTAGGGTTGCCACTTTTTTTTTGCAAATAAAGTAATTGATTATTAGAAGGTAGAAAAAAAGTACATTGTGTCAAGATACCTACTTTGTACGATTATTTATTTCGCTTTAAAACATACGTTTTACGCAACTTTTAACAAATAATTACCACTGCTAAATATCTGCACAGCAACTTTTTTGTGTGTTATCTTTATGTATAAGTATAAATCTTCTGTGCATGTGTGTGTTATTGAACTCCTTCTAAACGGCTGGACCGATTTGGATGAAATTTTCTGTGTGTGTTCAAGTGGATTCGAAAATGGTTTAGATTTACAATTGGACCCGGTAGGTGGCGCTGCTATAGGGGTCCATCATTAGATACGGGTGTTCTTAAGCGGACGAATGATTTGTTTGTTTTGTTGTCATGGAAACTGTCCTGTAAAAGCGGTACGAAGTCCGCCGGTCAGTAATATTAAAGAAAAATCACAGAGAAATAAAATATGTGAAATAAAGTATTATCGCGTACTTTATTGTTCTCATAAAGTATAAAGTACAATACCCGAAATAACTTACAATACTTTATAATAAAGTACGGGTGGCAACCCTAAGGCCATCACCTTTTTTTTAGAGAGATTGCTGATTGCCTTTAACGGCATTTACAGCGTCACCAGGCTTTTTTGGGGGCGGCGAGGTACGTAAAGGGTACCTCAAGCCGTGTTGAAACGAATTACCTTCGGAGGATTTCTAGAGGAACAGCATCGCACACTTAAAAGTGCGCGTCCCCGTGCCCTACTAAAGTCTCCGAAGAGTTCGGATCGGATCAGAGGCCATCACCTGTTTTCTAGCTGTCATCCAGTAAAATTACAATGAAAATCTTTGTTATTTGTTGTCGACGAAAACTGTGTCGAGCGAACACTGTGCTCAAAGTGTCGAACACAGTGCCACCACGATACAAATCCTTTTACCCTATTAAGGTTTTAGGTTTCTGCTGTCACTATTGATGAATGATCTAAGGCTTTGAAGCAACTGTGCCTCTTGGCAAAAAAAGGAGAGTTTACTTAAAACTTTAAACTGTCAGGTAGGTATTTATTTTTTTCAATTTTATTGTAATAGGGTAAGTGTCTACGAGAACGCCTACCGACAAACCGTTTTACGGTCACTCAAAAAAGGTGTGTTGACAATTGACATCTATTGTAATTGAACGTTTTTAAAACATTTTTTTTTAAACAAAAGAACCTTGGAAATGCGAAAACGTAATGCAGCAATTTGCGTTAAGTTTAATTTTAAACAGAAACTTTGATGTTTGTGCGGAAGGCATGAGCAATTTTTCTCCTTTACCAGCTAACTGTGTCGGCGGTGGTGCGGGCGGGTCAACGCCCCTCGTCGTTAGCTAATAATTCATGCTTAACTGCTCTGCTTGTAACCATACAATGCAAAATATGTGAAGAAGGTAAGTAATGAAAAATATTTTTTTTTATAGATTTTAAGTAAAACTTTTTTAACTTTAGATAATGTTTTAATGATAAAGTTAGATGTACACACGCCAGCACATCGACTACCACAAACTTAAAAAAATTCCTCAATAGACATTGAACTTTATTCAGATGGCATATGGTTGAAAATGTATTGAATAAATTTGACTGTTTTGGATAGTTTGATGTACACGCGTCAGTAAACTTCTTGGTAAAATTAAATATAAACTAAAAATATTACCTTACCTATAATCTTGTAGTAGTAATGGAAAAGTTATATCTATACTAATATATAAAGCTGAAGAGTTTGTTTGTTTGTTTGTTTGTTTGTTTGAACGCGCTAATCTCAGGAACTACTGGTTCGAATTGAATAATTCTTTTTGTGTTGGATAGTCCATTTATCGAGGAAGGCTTTAGGCTATATAACATCACGCTGCGACCAATAGGAGCGAAGCATCAGTGAAAAATGTTGCAAAAACGGGAAAAGAGCCTAAAAAATTAAAAATGCTGCCGAAAGTCACTATTCCACGCGGACGAAGTCGCGAGCACAGCTAGTAAAGTTATAAGTAGCATCGGTCGGTGGTGTGCTTCTAAATATAGCTACCTGACTAAGTACCTACCTCTTTGGAGATGAAATCGTGAGTTTATAATATGCACCACTGTTTGGTCTATGGTAAGTGCATTATTCAAAAAAGTTCGCAACAGGTAAGTAGTAGAGTTATTAATTGAGACTGAAACATTCATTTCATCCAAAAAACGTACGTCTGCATGTTTTACTTGTGCCGTTAACCTTTATCGTCATACAATACATATTTGACATTCAGACGTAGCCTATGTGAACTCATCGTCATGAAAATAGATTTTTTAATTTAAACACTATTATATTATCATTTATTATCATCCTATCAAGCTATTTTCACTTTTATAAACATCATTATCATTAGCGTAGATGTCCCACCCCACTGCCTCACTAGTACCTGGGCTATATCCCAATACGCTCTGGCTCAAAAAGATTTGTACCAACCAACTTTGACATTTTAACTCTTAACAGAGCTGTGTCGATCATGTCATCATATTTACCTTTAATTCCTCGTACACTACATATAACCGAAAACCAATGAAAAATTCAGCGGGCCATGCTTGTTCATTAATTATTACTTATTAACGAAACTGCCATGACAACCACAAGATTAAAGAAGCATGAAAGAGCTAAATACCGTTTTATTTGGTAACCCATCCAGATCCTATCGATGCGAATGTTGCTAGCATTCACGAACGTATTCCGAACACCGCTACGCTACCGAGATCCGATAATCTCTCACACACGACTCGTTCGTCATCTGTTAAAAAAGGTTGTTACCTGCCTAGTAACTACTTACTATTAATATTTTCTAAGAAAAAATCCTACAATAGATAATTAGAACATTTACTCGGCTTCTGAATGAGAAGTGTAGATAATTTGTTGCTTCACACACAACTGATTTAATCATACTCGGCTTAGCGCCGTGTCGTGTCCGACATTAAAACTTATATTATCGTAATTAATAAACAAAGATCACAAGCTGACCTCACTCGCTTACCTTGTAAAGAAATATGCCGCAAGTATGGACAGCCATACGTCATTCTCCAAAACGGTGAGAAACTTGAAAAGTGACGTCGGCGTTCTAGGTAACTTCATCATTATAGTTATCCCCACCAGATCGTAATACGGAACAGTGAAGTCTACAACGTTCTCCCTCTCCGCCATCACTGATAATGAGGTCAGACCGATATCTGCTCTTTTCTCTATCAACTCCTTTATGATTCCATTCCAGTTACCGTTTTCGTCCATAGTACCAAAATTGCCGTCGGGAGACAGCAGAATCTCATAGTCAAATTTGACTATTTGACGGATCTCTTCGATTAAATCGATGCAGTATCCTTTGAACCCCTTAGGAGACTCATCGTCTCTGATGATAAAGGGTTCTTGCTAAAACATGAGAAGCATTTATTAGTTGCAATCTAATTTGAGAATTTTGCTCTAAATAATATTGGATACGAAAAGAAAACAAGCTCAGCCTGTGATTGATCTCTCGTTTTAAAAGTTCTCCAAAACAATTAGTGTTACTATTATGATACGACAATATTATATTTTGTAAGTCGTGCAGAATGTTAACATTGACTTCATTGTTTGTACAGTTGTATTGTAATGATGTAAACTGACAAAATTTTATCAAGTTGACAACAGCAATTTAAACAATGGCACCGAGTTCATTTACCCACCTCGACTGTCACTACTCTGTACACTAATTGCGCAGAATAATCGCTCATGTTATCGGGATCTGTCAAGGACAGGGGGTTCGAAAGGCCCGCCTTCCATGCACCCAGTGATCGACTTCCCACAGACGCTCCGTCTTTTACGGTAACTGCCGTCAGATCTGTATTGAACTCCATATAACTTCTACCGTTCATTGGATCCTCTTCTGGGATGTAGAACGGTGCGTATGCAGGAGTTTCTTTCACCTTAAAACATTGTTACCAACTTAATTATCAATTTACGATCAAATCGTCATTCGCATCTATTGTCTTGCTTATCACCACTAAACATGTCGACTTACCTCTTGGAAAGCCGTCTTTAGATCCAAGATTCTATCAGGCGTATTCTTACCGTCATAATCGTCGCATGTAATATATTTCATGTCGTTTGGCCACTTGCCAGAATCCAGTAGTGATCTGGAAGTTCATAAACGTGAGTTCTCATGGAATATACCAGGTTATAATTAGATGCACTAACACGTGGTGTGCTAAGGTTAACATTTGGTGCGCAAGCACTGAAATAGAAAAGGTCAATTACTTTACAGCTAAAAACGTTCGCAGTGACAAGTCGAAGTAAAATGCTGAGGTTATCTCGGGCTCTCCGTTCATGCTGTACGTCGTCTTAATTTTTCCAAGGCGGTCCCTACTCTTCGCATCAGGCGTGGGCCTCATGTAAACTATAGTAGCATCTTTGCACCCGCAAGTGATGTCGCCCTTGTCCAACGACAAGGCGAACCATGCTGTTTTCCTCCCAAAATATTGGTTTTCGTCAGCCGCGTCGAGAACGTTCTTTATGGTCCTCAGGCTGCCAACGACGAAAAAGTTCACGATATCCAACTCCCGCAAACTGCGCAATTGCGTTTTAATTTCGTCTTTATTGAAACTCTTTACAGGTGTTATGACGTGGCGCGTCGGAATATTTTGCAACAGGGATTTATACTTGTGGTCCATAACTGTGGAGTTGTAAATACATGATGTTACTTCTATAAAGCTTATGAGTTATTAGTTTTTGTTATTCCAATACAAACTAGTTATACAAACCAAAAAGTTCATCGAAAATTATGGCAGCATTAGTAATGTCTTGCTTGGTTACGATAGCTCTAATTGACTCGGGCAGTACATCAGCTGGTGGCATGACTTGTAACAGAAACCTAGTTTGGTTGGCGTCGAGCGACCGCCACTGCCGCAGGTCGCCGGCTTGCCCGAACGATCCAGAAATAGTGGGCAACGCCAGCGCAGCTGTGAAAGATTTTATCGTTTCCGAACCGACGCCGGTCATAGTGAAGTCGAGGACGACGTGAGGTGTTTTCTTCGCTGATAACATGTCGTTGTATCTTCTGCAAACTGTAGGGGAATGAACATTGGTATTAGATAAAATTTCCTTGATGTTGTGTGGGAAGAGCTACTGGCGTTTACTTGTAAACAATTCGCAAAATTAGCTATTGAAAAGTTATCGTATATAATAATCATAATAATAAAGTTTTTTAATGTCTCAAAATATTAACTACAACGATGTATGGACGTCATTCAGTTTCGAAAACTTTGCACCATAGAAATCTGTAGGTATTAATTAGGGAGCAGGTTTATAAAAAATCTACCTAAACATTTCTTTGTTTGGCTATAAATAACGGTTGCATAGGATTGTAATACTAGTTGGTGTATAAAACGCGACGGGTGTCTTGTTATTTAATAACATTTAATAAACTTTGCTTATATTTTAATCGACCACAAAAAAACTTGCAGTAAACGGCTCGAAATAGGTATACCTAGTCCTAGCTAATGTCTTTCTTCTGTGGTCCTAGTAAGAATTTTATTTACCATTCGATGACGTTCTCGAAAACGCAACTTTTTTATAGAAAATGAAATGCACACTAGGGCTGGCACCTTGCTAGTAAAAACCTAGTTCATCTTACCATTCTCAAGGAACGCTTTCGCGTCGGACCTGTTGCCGACCACGATGACGGGGTCCACGGCCAACCCCAGGCTCGGGTTTCGCCTCACGTACTCCTTCGCCACTTCGAAAGCTTTTTCCGCGAGAGCATTGTTCTCTTCGTTAATCAACACTAAAACACGGCATGATTTATGAGCATTTTGATGTCAGATACAAACTTCGACATTCCATTTTTTTTTTCAAAATAATAAGGCAGTTTTAATTAAACTTTCGATGATAAAAACACCGAGATAAAAAAAAATATGTATATACCTATATATTTTATTCTACGGAATTTATGCAAATATATGGCCACAATGGAACGTTTGTAATCGGTGTCATTAAGTAGACATTTTTTTTATTAATTCTACTACTACTACAGTATTAGTAGGTACTAAGAATAAGAAGAATAAGAACTAGAATAGGTATTCTACTAAGTATTTTATTCTCTGTATTTTCTTTAACCATTAAAGTTTCATTAAAATTGGCTTAGTGGTTTGCAAAAGTTGAATCTTCGAAACTTAACTGCACGTTTTTTGATAATATAATAAAAACAATTTATACGTACGAACGTTAATGTTTTGCGTCGTCTGGAGAACCGCTAAACGAACAAAGGATAACAGAAATAAAATTTGAAGTGAGCGCGTCATGTTATTCGTTCGTACGAACAGTACCGGTGATAGATTTGGGGCGGTCCTACGGCATTGTCCAGCTGTGGCCTTTACCGCCGGCCTACTGGCCCGTAAGGCCAATTCAGTGGACACGTGTGCCCTGTGTACTGTCCAGTAACCACGGCGATGTACAACCTTGAAGCCCGTAGTTATTGATGTTCAAAGCTCATCACTAATAATGTTTGTACAGGGAGGGACAAGCCGTAAGCTTGTGCTCATAATTTGTTTACGAATCGAAAACATATTACACACATCATAAATGTGAATAATAAAAAATTGTTTCAATCCTCATTCCAATGCAGGTTGGTTGGTATGACCTAGGTACTTATCAAAACAAATTAAATTTAGAGCGATGATTATAGTAACCTTTACCCTAAGCTAAATGAGAAAATCATAAAAGACTATTTATTTAAATATGTTACGGGTAAGCACAGTGCCTTGATCTCACACCTGATGTAAAGTGATGATAAGGCCCATAGATTATGTTTAAGGCCAATGATGGAAGCACACTTCAACCGGGAAACTCAACTAGTGAGGCACCACTGGCTATCTCTTATCTCTCTAGCTGCCGGAACACAACAATGCTACAGACATTGAAGTTATGGCGACATATTTGGATAAGATGGTGGTAGCTAGCCAGGCGGACTAACAAGCCCTACCACCAACCAAACAGAGTACACAAACTCCCCGCTGGGAATCGAACCCGGGACCTCTGGGTCTAAACCGGTGGTCTTAGCCACTAGACCACAGAGGCGGTTAAAAACCTACCTACGACTGTAGTCCTTATAAAAAATATGGCTCTTTTTGAAGTGTTACCTACCTACTTACAATAAAATCTCTTGAAAAGCAGTACCTACCTACATTCTGCGGTCGTGAAAACGAGTCACATTATTACCACCCTACTACTTCATATCCACACCAAATCGTCCCACATGTTTAGGCTTAAAATTTTGAGTTAAGGCTTATAAGTGTACGTGGGAGGGATGGTACCTGTAGGTGGTTTTTGTGCCGAATTGGGTTTAGCTGGACAAGGAGATATTGTGATGATAAAAAGACTTAACTAATAGGTAGGTGCAGTCTGCATCAAATTGATAGGGAAGCAAAGGGACCTAAAGGTCACAAAATATAGTTATCTAAACATTTAATGTTAAAAATAACATCTATTTAGGCTTAAATCTAAAATTCTTCGTTTTTTGCAACAAGATGAGCTAGATAATATTCTTGACCACGTTTGTTTCTCAATAATTTTGTTGTAGACTGTAGGAGACGTTCAAGGTCTTCAAAATAAAATCAGTTTAGATTGGACTATTTTATTGCCAGAAATGTTTTACAAACACTAACTCCACAAGTGAGAGAAGTAAAGTGTTAAAACTGTACACGCTACTTATCTAATACTAAATGTACTTTTGAATTAAACTGTTTCAATATAGTTAATAAGTAGGTTTAATCAGAAAAAGTTAGTCAAAAACTTAAGTTATTATCCCTTATTAGGAACATACATTAATTGTTTCAAAATAAAAATTAAGATTCGTTTCCACAAGTGTTATCTTATAATCGAGGTTTGTATCTATCACATGTAAAAGAGAAAATAAATTAGAAAAACAGGATATAAGAAAAATAAAGACGTTCATAGAAATACAAAATAGCACGCAGGATTAATTATGTCAATATGAACTATCACCTTGTAACTTTGAACTTCAATTAGTTTGAAAATCTTATAATTAGTGTCACAATGTGAACTTATTCATACAAGGCGGCCGGAAGATTGACGTCCAAAAGAAAAAATTAGGTCTCTCGTGTCGTGGGGTATCCGAATCACCCCCATGTATGTTCCGATACATGGGGGTGATTCCGATGCGATTTTTCACGGTTTTCGAGTTATGAATTTTTTTCTAAATTTTTGTGAATTTTCGAGCGATCAACTTAAAAAAAGCAAAAGCAAAGCTTGAACTCGTCGGATATGGAAAGGGTGATATCCTTCATCGTGAAGTATGGCTTGAATAGACGTTCTTGGGATGCCCAGAGCACGAGCCATTCTTCTCGTACTCGTGGACGGATTTCGCTGAACTTCTTCGAGCACTCTTTCTCTGCGATCTGGATCGACTCGAGGGATTCCTTCACGACCACCGCGTTGACCAGGAATGTGGCCTGCCATCAACGTGTTGTGCGTGTTAATAAAAACACGATGGTCGGGATAATGTGCAGGTTGCGGCCCACCACGTCGTTGAAGTTGTTCGCGATACAATCGCGCTGCTTCACGGCCGTTGCCTTGAGCAACTCCATAAAAATAATGCATTTCTGCATATTCACTTAATGTGTAACTCATCTCTTTCACTTCCAAGTAAACAAAGTCCAAATCAGAAGGCAAAACAGTCCAGTAAACGAGCAAAGTAGTCAAAAAAGTAGGGCAAGCAAATTTGGGGTGAGCGATGGCGACACGAGTAGCAGTAAACACAAAGTGAGTACGACTGAGATAACATTTTGGCGTTGGCTTGGGTTGTCGCCCGCGCTACTGAGAGTGAGAGAGATGGCAATTATTCCGTCTCTATCCTCGCGGTCGACCTATTGTTATTGCAGGTAAAATAATCGCGTTCACTTTTACAACCCATGATTCGCAAGAATGCAACGCGCAGAATTGATAAAATTTAAAACTAAAATTAAACAAAATGACAATTTTTTAGGCATTTTTTGGTTAGTTAACAAACCAATTTAACATTAGGAACCATAAAATAGCAAGACTTTTTGTTTTAATCACATGGATTATTTAAAAAAAATACCATGTGGCTGTCTTTGAAGGCCGATTCTAGGAAAATTAGCTCATTAAGTACTACTTTTTTTTAATGATTATGAAAGCTGAGAGTATGTCGCATGTTTTAGGATCACTAAAAAACCATGCAGTTATCTGTTTAGATTTTTAATTTTAATCTTAATGTTCTAGTCATAATTCAATAATCGTATTTTTTATTCTTGAGACCTGCATTTCCAAATTTTCATCAAAGTTACGAAGCTAATTGTTTTATGCATAAAAGTACAACTTATGAAGATTTCGTTGCAAAAAAAAAAATACAAAAAAGTCTTCTACTTTTTTTTCTAGAAATTTTTTAAGTTGATCGCTCGAAAATTCTCAAAAATTTAGAAAAAAATTCATAACTCGAAAACCGTGAAAAATCGCGGAACACACATGGGGGTGATTCGGATACCCCACGACACGAGAGACCTAATTTTTTCTTTTGGACGTCAATCTTCCGGCCACCTTGTATATAACTCCCTGTCAGCTGATTGAAGTTTATGAGTAACAATAAGTCGTTGTTTTAAATTTAATGGGGCGAAACAGTTTCCTGCATAAACTCCAACCAAATGACATGGGGAAACATCCATGTCCACATAGTAATCCATAACCAAATGTCAAAGGAATGTTTAAATGGTTAAGTAAATATGCCTATGAAATATATCAATGTGCGACATTTAACTGCTAACTTAAATTTACAACTGAATTAATTATCTAAACATTTTAATTAATCTTAGTTTATCTAAAATCCTTGTTTTTCGGAAGCTGTCTATTTAAATCGCGTCGTTCACAGAACGGATTGTGAATTGATTTCACTCGGAGTGAATACTTTGGCAGTATATTACTGGCGAAACTAAGTTATCCAATACCAATGCTTGTTAACTTTCATCAATTCAATAACCCATCTCTACAAGTCTGTTGAAATAGACACCAATACGCAAAAACAGCATACAACACCTATACCGACTCATGTGTGATCAGTTCACTGCGATGCACACCTCAGTCTCTACTGACAGTAATCATTAATTTACAATTTACAGGTACTTCACAGGTAAGTTTAATACACAAGTATTATAAACCTAAACTTAAGTGTTGTGGTCACAAAAGAGCTCAACTCCATTGTATAAATCAGATCAATATACATGTGTATAAAACTATGGTTTTTGGCTTATGTCTTGTTGGCATTGGATATGTATTAGTTTGAGGCGAGTTGAGCCCTAATGAACGTCAATGCATTGCAGTAAACCAAGCGGTAAAGAGGGATAGTTTTAAGCAGCAGCTTCTTCCGCCTCTGCTGGAGGAGCCTCATCTGCAACTTTCGCCTTCTTTTCTGGTGTGGTCTTCTCCTCACCATTATCAGCAACTACGGATTTCCTCTTGACACCAGTCTCTTTCTTTTCTGTAATGAAATAATTCGTTTTGGTTAATAAATATTATAAACTAGTATGGAATTTCATTACAACAACACTTAATATAAAATATTGGTTATAAAATATATAGCCAGTTTCATAAACATTTTTCTGCTTTGGGACATAATGGCATTCACTGTTTAAAATGAACAAAAATGTATTTGATGTAATGACACAAATAAAATATACATAAGCTTGTCCTAGTAGCATGAATGAATTCTTTACTTAGCAGCTATAAATTATCTAGTAATATTTTGTATTAACATAACTTTTAAATTACCTACTAAGAAAATATACATAAACTTGTCCTAGTAGCATTAATGAATTCTTTACTTAGCAGCTAAAAATTATCTAGTAATATTTTTTATAAACATAACTTTTAAATTACATACTAAGAAAATTTAGATATTCAAAACAAGTTTTACCTGTTGCATCTCCATTTTCACTGGCATCGTTGCTTTCTTCTGCATCACCATTCTCTGCAGGAGTGTCTTCCGGGGCATCCCCACTGCCATTTTCCTCTTTGCCATTGCTTTCAGGTGCTTCCACAACCTTCTTTGCTGGCGACTTTTTGACTGGAGACTCCTTTGTTGCCTCAGTAGAGGTAACCTCCTCCGGCGCGACTTCCCTGTAAATTCATTTTAAAAATAAACAATCAAGGTAGGCAAATAGGCACTTATGAACAAATTTCTGACATATTCCAAGACTGAAATTAACATACTACTATTACTTAAGTTTAACTATACTAATATTATAAAGCTGGAGAGTTTGTTTGATTGATTGATTTGAGGAACTACTCAATCAATCAATAATTCAAATTGAAAAATTATTTTTGTGTTGAATAGTCCATTTATTGACACTATGACTATTGAGTGGAGCAGCAATAAAAATGTTGCAAAAACGGGAAAAAAAACTTGAGAGCTAATTAACGCGGGTGAAACCGCGGGGCACAGCTAGTTAGTTATAATGAAGGCGCGTCAATTAAAAATGTGACAAGGTAAGTAAGCATCAACGTAAGTAATGCTCAGAGGCCGGTTCGTAACGGCTCATAACAATCCATTACGACTCCACGACGTGAATGCTCACTTGCTAAGTGGGCCGATATAAAAGGAAAAGTCTACCGGAACAAAAACAAGTGGCTGTTGCGCAAGGCTGCATGTGGGAAAGTTGCAACAGAGGAAACCAAACGTAAGCATCAGTTTTATTGAACGAATACGTTAAGCGCTCCAGTGGACTCGCTCTACCTTAAGTAGGTACCTAGCGTGCCGTGCGTTAAAAATAAAGTAATGACAACACGCGGCCCTCGCGATAATGTAACCGCCTTTGCCGTCGCGGAGTTGCAAAACTCGACTCGGCGATTTGAAACGAGCGCGCGCCGATGACGCGCCGCGCCGGCACGCCGCGCAATGCGCATGTAGCGCCATCTTGGACCAAGCGCTCGCCGGCGTGCTTACAACTTTGGCCTTTAATAAAGTACGTACGGCATAACGAGGAAAATAACAGAGCAAAATCAATACCGACGCCTATATCACATACTTTGATCACAATAAAAAAAATAAAAAAACAAACACAATCGTTTTAGACAACATGATAACTTTTTCCCGCGTGCACGTTCCGGTCGGCATTGCAAACTTATCAAACAGTAAACTATCAATAGGTTACAAACACTATAAAATTGATAATGATTACTAAAACAGAGGTTACTCTAACAAGGATATATACGGTAAACATCGAAAACAAAGATAAAACACGAATTTCACACTGAAATAGGAAGCCATTTTGATCACGTTTTGGAAGCCGCCAAAACTAAACATGTACAAAACTAGTTTAATTTGACAGAACTTAACAAAAAAACACTTACTTCTTGTCGACGGCTGCGTCTGCCATTATTATTTGTTACTTTGAAATAGAAAACTTGAAATTAATTTATTAACACGTGCTGCGCACAACAGATCACGATGCTCACCACACAAACACCGAACTTAAAATGAATGAGGAAGCGGGAAAAAATATCTTGCGCGACGCGTTGCGCGGGGCTGCGCATTCAGGGTGAACATCGCACACAAACTTCAAAGCAATGAAACAAAATTAGCTATCACGTATATGAGTAAAAGAGATAAACATAATGTGTGGACAACCGCCCTCCTATAACCTTGAAATGAGGCGGGCAATATTCTACTTCTTGCTCTGTCCGTCTCGTTTAAAAAAAATACAATCGTTAACAAAGCCGCGCGCGAGGAAATTGAAATTTCTGGAAAATATTATTTTTACACAAAACGGCAACACAAATTTACGTTGATTTATTCTATAAATTATAACTAAAATTTGCTTCCGCAAGCCTAGTCATTCTTGGTGTGGTACACATGAGTAACCTACCTACGTAGGGATAAAGAAGGTACAAATCCTACACCATAAACTAGGTAGGTACCTACCTACCTACCTACCTGCTAAGAGAGCGGGGATTTGATTGAGTGAGGCTGTTTACTAAACGTTGGCTCATCGTCATCTCATCACTGTGTATGTAGTGTGGTATTTTTCGACGCTTTTGTACCTAAATAGTACTATTACCTAGTTATTCTGTGCTTAAATTTAATTTAATTTAGGTCCCTAAGTACCTAGGTACCTAAATGTTCCTATACCTACTATGTTTAAGCTCGTGTGCCTACTAGCCACGATTAATTAGGTGGGTATAAAACGACAATTTAAACCAAACCTACGCTAGATGAGCAATAATCTTTCAGTCAGTCAGTCATTCATCATTTAGTTTCAGCACAGAATACCTATTTGTTTCAGTCACAGTTTTCAGTGGTGTAGTAGTGGGGGTGGGGTACAGGACATCAGGACCAGGTGCATGCAAGTAGGGCAGGTAATAATAATACTTAGTTATTTTACCTGCCTAATACCTAGGTAGGTATTCTAAATTCTGTTAAGTTACTTATTTACCTACTTATTTCTTTTGAAGCTTTAAGTCAAAATCCGTTAGGTAGGTACCTATCTTATCATTAACGTCGTGGTTGGGAAGTCCAATTTTTTTTAAATTAATTGGAGTGCATCGCATAAGTCTCCGTCTTGCTTGAGCCAGTTCACCTGGCCTGGGTCAGAAAACCGTCCGTCCACTGAGCGCGGCTCCGATTATGGGACACAGTTTCTTGTGGTTAGGTAAACTAATGACGCCACACTGATGTGTACTCTATGGCGTTGTGATAAGGGACCGGTTCGTTGGGTTCACACGAAAATCTTATCTTGGCTTTAGTCGGTCATTGGCTCTTGAAAGAAATCTTGGCACTAACCGGTGATTTCGTCAGAATATAAATTCGTCAACCAGAACGGTTCATGCTCTGTACAGGCAGTGCGCTCTCGGACGGATGGGTAGGTAGCTAGGTAGGTAGGTAGGTTTTTTTATACCTACACACAGTCGACAAACAATTTAAACTAAATACTCGTAGATACCTAGGTACCTATTTAGTTTAAATTGAATTAAAAAGTTCTAAATAGGTCCTACCTACCTACTTAGGTAGCACATTTACTAAAAGTAGGGCTGCCTTCTCTAAAAAATCTGTCAACCAGGACAAGAAGTGTAAGAGCCCCGGATTTCGGAGCTTAAAACCCGGACATTTAAACAGAGTTTTTTACTAGTCAATAAAGTTTTAAATTGGTATAATGGTAGGGTAAATACGCTAAACGTCGGCCCCCCTCCAAACTTCGGCCGTCTGCACATTTTCAGCTTGCGTTCATTCAAAATGAAATAAAGTGGCAATTTTGCTACTCGAATTGCAATCTTAGTTCATACTCTATACGTACAACCCGTTACTATTCAATTAAGTCATTCGCTCTTTGCATAATGAGCGTCAGTAGCGCCGCCGCTGTAGAAGCGTCAAGTTCTAAGTTAAAATAGCTTACTCAATGTGAATACCCGCGCCTCGGGGAACCTTTTAAGCCCCGACGCATTCGCTTTGTCTGGGTTAGTTCATACAAATCTAGTACTTAACTTCTTCACAATAACACAAAATTTTGCCTGTAGTTACCAGGTTCACATGTGAACCTGCAGGGCGTAACCGGTAATTACAACGATTAGACGTTTCTTTTTTTTTGTTTTAAGCTTTGTTATCCCTAAAAAGTTATTTTTACTATATTTTGAGATAGTTTTTTCAACGTTTTGCGTATTAGTTTAGGGAAAAATATGGGGCTGCCATTAGAATACCAGTTCTGACTTAAAACCGGATTCTCGGCCGGGGCCGACTTAAAGTAAATACAGTCTGTTTATTCAAATTCTACCAATTCCATTGGCTTAATGGGAAAATTTGCAAAGTTTATAGGTAAATAAATCTATTTTACGTTTAATCGCCAAATACCAGCCGGGGTGATATTACTTGAATCTCGAGAAATAAGGTACACGAGACAGAGGCCGACATTAGAAATATTAAAGATCGTAATGTCGGTCAGCCTCGAAATTCGAGCGCCACTATACAGGATGATAACTTTTGTGTTTCTTAATTGATTGTGTGTGTAGTAATTTTTAATTTATTTATCAAACTTATTTTCTTTAAATTGCATATAATTTAATAATATGTATAATTATAAAGAAGTTAAGTTCGGACGTAGGAGTTTACAATATTGAAAATATATTTATAATAGCTTAACATGGATTAGGATAAATACCTAATAATAAAAATAAAAAAGAATAAAATTATGCTGATACGATCGCACTATAGTAAACGAAGCTCTTGAGGAAATAAATCATATTATTAATATTTTTCATTGTTTTCTTATAAAACACCCTGTACTCGGCCGACATAAGGGAAAAACGTGACCGACCATGGGCCGTGAATGGCCGACTTTAAGGTTTTTTCGTTCTTGACGCATTTAAACCTTAATACTTTTTTCTTTTAGTAGACAAGTCAATCTTATGCCTAATAAACATTAAATTGATTTTCAAGCTTTCTAAAACCGCATCACAAGCTATCATTTCATTGCAACTGATGGGGCCAGAGCGATCTAAAGTTAGAAAATCCGTAAGGGGGCCGACATTTAGCGTCTTTACCCTATACTTCAAGTTTATATAAATTTTCAATATTTTCATACTTATGTGACTAACCTAGTAAAAATAAGTAAAAAATAAAATTGAAATTGGAAGCTATCGAGAGGCAATTGTCTGGTTCGATTTGATAATCTGTTTGACTCTGTGATAGAGTTCTTGCAAAACAAAGACACAACTGTGCAACAACCTCATTAAATCAAAGAATGATATCGCGTAGGTACTTGCGGCTGTTCTTGTGTCAATTGGAACCTGATATTAATAAACTTGTTAACAATCATCAGATTCATCCTTTTCATTAGATTTGTTTTAAAACAAATGTTGATTATTGGTTAATTTTGAATAGGTAAAAGATACTCCTAATATTGTAAAGTTGTATTATTATTGCTCAATGTTGATTATTGTTAATTTTAAATAAATACTAAAAAATAATACTAAATAATACTAAATACTAATACTAAATACTGTAAAGTTGCATTATTATTGAAGTCTCGTTTAGAATATAAGTTTAATTAAACTCCAGGCGAGAATAATATATTATTGAGATTATAAGGTGAAAAAAAAATGGGGGCGCTACAAAATAACTGATTTTAAAAATGGGCGTTAAACGAAATAAGTTTGGGAACCTCTGGCTTAGAATAATCTACAGACCATACCGCCATGTGATGTGTTAATAAATTATTATTTCATACATTCATAGGTTTTTGGTATTTATCAGTCTTTCCAATAGCCTTTACACTTCTTCCTTTATTAAAAGCACACTTAGACAAAAGATCTTGATGGCGAAGTTGTTTTTTAATCAGTTCAAAACATTAAAACCCGGGCCCGGACTACAATAAAACCACGCCCTTAGGCTCCCCGGACGACGTCTTCTAAACTAGGACAAATCCGGGAAAACCCAGACAGTAACTATTAAGTAATCTGTGCCCGGACGGTTTTATACATCACTGGTAGGTACACAGAACACATAACTGTAGGTTGGTAAGGAAGGTACTGAGGACGGACGCCTGCACATCATCAACCTATCCGAAACTGTCAAACTTTAATACATTTTCAACCATATACCTACCTACCTACTGAAGGAATAAAGTTCAAAGTCTATTGAGGAAATTTGAAAGTTTGTGGTACACTTGATGTGCTGCAGGCGTGTGTACCTACCTAAATTGTTCCGTGCAATGTGACTCTAGATAGGTAGGTACCTACCTACTTACCTAGCTTTACATAACATGGAACAATAATGCTTTCGGTCCATGCTGTTGTCGCCCAGTAACAACCATACCAATAATTTAATATAAAGTAAAGGTGTCAGCCCTAGCCTAGTCCTTTTTTTTAAGGACTTTTAGCATACCATGTCAGTCCCATCCTAAATACTTACTAAACCTACATCAAACTTATTTAGGTACTAGTAGGTACTTAAATAACAAACCCTAGTCACAGTTTAGTAAGCATACAGTTGCGCATCGAAGGTACTTGCGCAGAGCAAGGGAGGGGAACCCGCGGGGAAGCGGGCACTGCGGCGAGTGTCCCTCAACTCCCACAAACAAGCGCAGTTTGTGGGAGCTACCGTGTAGGGCAGCCACGTGCGTACTGTGTATTTTTAATGTTTTTTGAATGTACGTTCAGTGATTCCTATTGAATATAATAGTGCATACACGTTGTTTTGTATACGGTTGTAAGTCGACGTCGAAACACAACAAAAATTTAAAGTTTCATAGATTTAAATGACTAAATTAGTTTCTTTTTTCTTTCTATTTTATTTATTTTGCCAACTTCTCATTGATTAATTTAATAACGAACGTTTTTACAACACATAACTATTAACTAATACAATTACAAATATCAAATTCTAATTCATCACAAACACTACAATAAACACTTGTTTCTATTTCGTATATCTACAACAGCCTCCATATATTTTATTAGGCTATTTCTGTGTTTTTTATTTTCAATTATCAATTAAATCGAATTTTTGTTAACGAGACCATCTATCTTTTGCTCTAGTTCTTGTTTCGCCTTGGCGTTTATTGGGCATTCTGTTATTAGATGTAAGATGGTATCGTTAGCATCTGTATCACAGTTGCACAACAGGCTCTTCTTATTAAATAGTTACTTCGTAACTCTAACTCCAAACTAGCGGGTTTTCTAGTGTATCGGTCTAGGGTATATGTATAGTAATACTGTGGTATTACTATTTCATACAGTAGAGCATCGCCTTTGATGTGGGGCGATGCCGCACGCGATCGTTCGCCGATATGCAAAGGTTGACACAAAATTCGAAATCAAATAATCGTTAATATTTTTATAAAATAATCACTTATTACCAAAAATAAACATATACATATTTACAAATGTTGCACTGCTATTTAGCAGTTAATTAATTACACGCTTGCACGTTAATTTTAACATGAAGGTTTATTTTTAGATTTCAATTTTCTAATATTAAAACAATATATTGAATTCGCATTCGGATTGCTTAAAAAAAAAGAAACAAGCCCTTAGTCATCTAAATCAATGAAATTTTAAATTTTTGTTGTGTTTCGACGTCGACTTACAACCGTATACAGAACAACGTGTATGCACCATTATATTCAATAGAAATCACTGAACGTGAATTCAAAAAACGTTTAAAATACGCAGTACGCGCACGTGGGTGCACTTCACGGTAGCTCCCACAAACTGCGCTTGTTTGTGGGGCACTCGCCGCAGCGCCCGCTTCTCCTCGGGTTCCCCTCCTTTGCTCTGCGAAAGTACCTTCGATGCGCCACTGTATGCTTGCTAAACTGTGGTAATACTGTGCCCTAGTCCTACTGGGGCTACTGGTGCCCGTAACCGGTATAGGTAGGTATGTAGGTAGGGTAAAAACGCTAAATGTCGGCCCCCTTACGGATTTTCTAACTTTAAATCGCTCTGGCCCTATCAGTTGCAATGAAAGGATAGCTTGTGATGTGGTTTTAGAAAGCTTGAAGATCTGTTTAATGTTAATTAGGCATAAGATTGACTTGTCTACTAAAAGAAAAAAGTATTAAAGTTTAAAGCCGTCAAGAACGAAAAAACCTTAAAGTCGGCCATTCACGGCCCATGGTCGGTCACATTTTTCCCAAATGTCGGCCGGGTACAGGGTGTTTTATATGAAGACAATGAAAAATATTATTAATATGATTCATTTCCTCAAGAGCTTCTTTTATTTTAGTGCGATCATCATCATCATCATCATCATCTCAGCCAAAAGACGTCCACTGCTGGACAAAGGCCTCCCCCAAGGATCTCCACAACGACCGGTTTTATGCTGCTTGCATCCAGCGGCTTCCCGCGACCTTCACCAGATCGTCGGTCCACCTTGTTGGAGGCCTGCCCACACTGCGCTTTCCGGTACGCGGTCGCCACTCCAGGACTATCCCGCCCCAGCGGCCATCAGTCCTGCGAGCAATGTGACCTGCCCACTGCCACTTGAGCTTAGCAACTCTTCGGGCTATGTAGGTTACCTTTGTTCTTCTGCGGATCTCCTCATTTCTGATTCGATCACGCAGAGAAACCCCGAGCATAGCCCTCTCCATTGCTCTTTGAGTGACCTTGAGCCTTTTTATGAGGCCCATAGTGAGCGACCACGTCTCAGTCCCGTATGTCATCACTGGCAACACACACTGGTCAAAGACTTTCGTCTTGAGACACTGCGGTATATCGGACGAGAAGATATTTCGTAGCTTACCGAACGCTGCCCAGCCTAATTGGATTCGACGATTGACCTCTTTGCTGAAGTTGGACCTACCTAGCTGGACCGTTTGTCCCAGGTAAACATAATTGTCCACAACTTCAAGGGCAGAGTCCCCAACCTTCAGAGGAGTGGGTACGACACGTGAGTTCGACATAACTTTCGTCTTCTCCATGTTCATTTTAAGACCCACTTGTTGAGAGACTCTGTTGAGGTCACCGAGCATTGCGCCGAGGTCTTCCAGGGTCTCAGCCATGACCACTATATCGTCAGCAAACCGAAGGTGAGTGATGTATACGCCGTTGACGTTGATGCCGAGTCCTTTCCAGTCCAGAAGCTTAAAAACATCTTCCAGTGCAGCAGTGAACAGTTTCGGAGAAATCACATCTCCCTGTCTCACTCCTCGCTGCAACTGTATAGGTTTCGAGCTCTGGTCCTGAAGACGGACTGACATAGTGGCGCTTTCATACAAACACCTCAACACTTCGATGTACCGATAGTCAATTTGGCACCGCTGGAGAGACTGTAGCACGGCCCATGTCTCAATCGAATCGAAGGCTTTTTCATAGTCCACAAACGCTAAGCAAAGAGGCTGGTTATACTTTTCGGTCTTCTGTATAACCTGCCGCAGCGTATGTATGTGGTCTATGGTGCTGAAGCCTTTTCGGAAACCGGCTTGTTCGATAGGCTGGAAGTCATCAAACCTGCGTGCGAGACAATTCGTTATGACTCTCGAAAACAGCTTGTAGACGTGGCTTAGAAGTGAGATGGGCCTGTAGTTCTTCAGCAGGGTTTTATCGCCCTTTTTGAAAAACAGTACCACCATACCTTCGTGCCACGTCTCTGGCGTTCTGCCCCCTAGTACGACGGAATTAAATAGCTTCTGAAGAGCTACGAGTACCGGTCTTCCGCCTGCTTTCAGAAGCTCGGCCGTAATTCCGTCAGCACCTGGTGCCCTGCCGTTTTTGAGCTGTTTGAGAGCCATACTAATCTCGTATAGGCTGATGTCCGGGATGTCTTCGGTATAGTGCCGGGTTAACTTAGCTCTAGGGTCTCTAGCTAAGCGTACAGATGGCCGTGTGGATGTGTAAAGCTGTCCATAGAACTTCTCGACCTCTCCCATAACATCGGACCTGGTCGTGACAGTTCTGCCGTCATCGGTTTTCAGCGTCGTCAGTTGGCACTGCCCAATACCCAGATCTCTTGCGAACACTTTTTAGCCTTTGTTCCGCTCAATGGCCTCTTTAATACGGTTAGTATTAAATTGGCGCGTGTCGCGAGTCATAGACTTCGAGATCTGCCTATTTAGCCGCCGAAACTGAGACGCATCACCTGAGGAAAGCAGAACCATTGCGCGCCGCTCTTCCATTAGTTTGAGAGTATGGTCTGAGAACTTTTTGGTTCCTTTTGCACGGTGGGTTTTAAAGAACTTGGACCCAACCGTTAGGACAGTTTCCACAAACCTGTTGCTGTATTCGTCCACATTTTCGCAATCATTTAGGCGCTCGAAGCGATTCTGCAATTCGAGCTGAAAGCTTTCGGGGTTTTGGAATTGGATGGGTGCAGGACGGAGCGTAGACCTTACCAATCGACGTCTTTCCAGCTTAACGTTGATATTCAATGTGCCTCTTACCAACCGGTGATCGCTGCCAGTTTTAAACGCATTGATCACAGTGACATCATTGAATATTTGCTTCCTCGTCGACATGATAAAGTCAATCTCGTTTTTGGTTGCACCATCGGGACTCATCCAGGTCCACTTGCGGTGTTCAGCTTTCCTGAAAAAGGAGTGCATCATAAAGAGGCCCTCCCTCTCAAGAAAGTCCGCCAGCAGTTAGCCCCGGGAGTTCCGATTACCAACTCCAAATCGTCCCACTCTCATCTCATCGCCGCTTCGTTTGCCCAGTTTTGCGTTAAAGTCTCCCATGACAACGGTGTAATGAGTTTTGGAGGCTTGTATGGCTCTAGAGATGTCCTCATACGTAGCTTCCACCTCATCGTCAGGGTGTGTCGTAGTAGGAGCATAAACCTGTATGACCTTCAACGAATACCGTTTGGTTATTCTGAGTATAAGGTACGCTACCCTAGGCGACACACTCCCGGTCTCGACAACGTTGTTCACGAGGGACTTGTGGACGATGAACCCGACACCACCTTGGGACAGTTGTTCGCCCTCCCGGAAATAGAGCAAGTTACCGGACTTGAGGATTATCGAGTCCTCCCCCTCTCTTCGGACTTCAGATAATCCAACTATGTCCCACCGTATCTTGCTCAATTCTTCCTCCAGTTCGTGAATCTTCTCGTCAGTCCGTAATGTGCGCGTGTTAAATGTTGCCAGGGCCAGAGTTCGTTGTTGGCGGTAGCCAGGTCTCTGCCGGAGATTCTTAGCACCCCCTGCCCCGTCGCTGCCTTGGCCGCTACCGTAGCTAGGGCGAGCGGGGCCGCCGGGGACTAGGGGCCGGTTTTTGCTGTTGTGCATGTCATGGGGGGGTATTTGCCATAATCGCCACGCTTGGCAGGCGCGTTGGCGATCGCAGTAGGTTGAAGGTAACCTCAGAGAGATGCTGCTGCCCATCCTCTGGAATGGTCCCTTAGTCGCCTTTTACGACACCCACGGGTTGAGATGGGGTGGTGCAATTCTTTATCTCCGGCACCACACGGGAAATCTTAATATTATGTATTTATCTTATGTGTGTATGTTATGTATATATCTTATTATTTATATATTATATTTATATAATTTTATTATTATGTATTTATCCTAATCCATGTTAAGCTATTATAAATATATTTTCAATATTGTAAACTCCTACGTCCAAACTTAACTTCTTTATAATTATACATATTATTAAATTATATTCAATTTAAAGAAAATAAGTTTGACAAATAAATTAAAAATTACTTCACACATAATCAATAAAGAAATACAAAAGTAATCATTTGTATAGCGGTGCTCGAATATCGAGGCTGGCCAACATTACGATCTTTAATGTTTCTAAAGTCGGCCCCTGTCTCGTGTACCTTATTTCTCGAGATTCAAGTAATATCACCTCGGCCGGTATTTGACGATTAAACGTAAAATAGATTTGTTTACCTTTATTAAGCCAATGGAATTGGTAGCATTCGATTATATAAAACAGACTGCATTTACTTTAAGTCGGCCCCGGCCGAGAATCTGGTTTTAAGTCAAAATTGGTATTCTAATGGTGGCCCCCTATTTTTCTCTAAACTAATACGCAAAACGTTGAAAAACTATCTCAAAATATAGTAAAAATAACTTTTTAGAAACAACAAAGCTTAAAACAAAAAAAAAGAATCGTCTAATCGTTGTAATTTTAATCCCCGAGGCGCGGGTATTCACAGTGAGTAAGCTATTTTAACGTAGAACTTGACGCTTCAACGGCGGCAGCGCTACTGATGCTCAGTGTGCGAAGAGCGAATGACTTAATTGAATAGTAACGGTTCGTACGTATAGAGTATGACTAAGGTTGCAATTCAAGTTGCAAAATTGCCACTTAATTTCCTTTTGAATAAACGCAAGCTGAAAATGTGCAGACGGCCGAAGTTTGGGAGGGGGGGGGCGACGTTTAGCGTATTTACCCTACCTTGTTTTTTATTTTTATTAACGGGTAAGCACAGCACAGTGCCTTGATCTCACCTGATGTTAAGTGATGATAAGGCCAATGATGGAAGCGCACTTCACCCGGGATCCCCAACTAGTGAGGCACTGGCTATCTTATCTCTGGCTGCCGGAACACAACAATACTACAAACATTGATGTTATGACGACATATTTAGATAAGATGGTGGTAGCTAGCCAGGCGGTTAAACAAGCCCTACCCCCAACCGACCCGAGTACACAAACATGTACCCCCCGCTGGGAATCGAACCCGGGACCTCTGGGTCTAAACCGGTGGTATTAGCCACAGAGGCGGCTAAAGATACTGTGTGCCTTAACTTACTAACCTTGGTATACCTACATTAGTGTGTGGTAACTAAAGTCAGCATCAAATCTATTATTGTTTTTAATTACAACATAAAAATATATTAGCATTGAAAACCAACCTTACGTGCAATATGATTAGAGTATGTTTTTAAATAACGGTCCATCACTTTTATTCAAACAAAAATAGTCTTTAAACTCTTTTCTAAACATGAAGACCTTATTGACCGCTTTTATCAATTTGATGCTGATTGCTGACTGTTCGTTCCCACTAACACGCGTGTAGCGAACAACGCGGCATGCGTGCCTATTAATATACCTGTGCTATGAATAATAATGATTATTGTCTAAGATTATTGTTGTAACAAATGCACCTATCGTATCTAGATGCCTACCTAGGTACCTACTGTGATACCTACCTACCTTCCAATTCATGATCGTATCGAAAAGAGTTAATACTGTGAAAAAGTTATAGGTAGCTACCTACCTAGTAGGTAACTAGGTATTAGCTTAAGTACCTATATTTGTAAAGGTAAGTATAGGTAGTCGCTAGTAGGTACCTACATACTGGGGAAAATTAATCAACATACAGATAAAAGAAGTACAACTATCGCTAGTGTGCTTCACTTTGAGAAATTAGTCTTGGTGCTCTTGGTAGCACAGAATAAATAATAGTAGCTGTACTACGTTGGTAGTGAAATGCTTTTGCATTGAGGTGCTACCAGTGCAGCTGCTACGAAGAAGCAATAGCACGTAATAGCACGCAGGTTCAATGCTTCATGTTTTTGCTTTTTAACATAAAAGTATTTCGTCACTCATACTAGGTGGCGCTGCCTACCTATTCTATAAGTACTCTATTGTGCTAAATTGTAATAAAATAAGTAACTCTCTTTTGCGAGCTCTTTTTCCTTCTTGTAATAAAAGTACAATCATACCTAATCCTGAATCTTTCCCAGTTCGTCACCATTGCATATACGGAAAATTTACCATTAAAATTACCGAGGTACCTACTTACTTATCTATTATGTAGGTATAGGACAAATATCAGTAAATACCGACAAAAATGCTTTATTTATAAATTATTTACCTAGGTAGGTACCTGTCTCGATGAAATTTAAAAAACGTAAGAATTGAATCAACATAAAATACCTACTTACCTAACTTTGTTATTCATAGAAGGAAACTAGGTAGGTTCCTACTTACCTACCTAGTTACCTACTATTGAAAATAATGAAGCTGCAAAACTTTGGAACACGAGGCACAGAAGAGAGATTCTCGTGGTGACGTTAAGTAGGTACCTACCTACCTAACAAAAAATGAGTGCGACTATAAAAATAACAATTCAGTCATGATTAGGGTTGCCAACTTTTTTTTAGACCAAGTATAGTATTTTTAGATACAGTACCCATAAAAATATAGTAGATAATAATTAAAAAAATATATTTAGTACCTACATAAGTACCTATATTAAAATATATTTATTTTATTTCTTAAATGAATATTTTTGCTGCTTTGAGCTTTTAATAATAGGTTTTTATTTTTAAAGAACGCTTCGTAACTATTATCAGTTATCACAATCTAATTGTCACAAAACACCATTAACTCTGCTTTTATCAGACCGATACTGGCTCTGTTGCGCTCATTTTTCCACTTTGTGTTCATCACAGAAAACTATACTTAGTAAAAATATAGTAGTTTCGCCTAACTACTATAATATATTTAAAAAAAAATAATAGTAGTTAGACACCTAAAATAGTAGGATAAGTACTATAATTATATAGGAGGGTTGGCAACCCTAGTCATGATGAAGAATCAGTCGTAAGCTAAGCCTATTACAGCCAGCCAGGCAGTAAAATAGGTAGGCACCCACCTAGGTAGTACCTATTCATCTACCTACTTTGAAAGTTAAGTCATAGGTGTGTCAACACTATACTGTTGTACATAATACACAAGACAAGTTTCGTTTATCTTCGTAGGTACAGGCACAGTAGCGCAACTCAAGCAAAATGTACCTACATAAACATACTTGTTTAGTATGATTGTGTAGTAAATGTCGTGTGCTGCCATCTGTAATCTTTTCAAAGAATTTTAAATCAGTGTTACTATTTACAAAAATAAATATTTTATAGTAGTTTTATGGTTTTCTAGTGTATAAAATCAAATTGTTAATAAGTAGAACTGTTTAAAATTACCTCTTTTCATGGGGACGGTAGAAAAATCCAAAAAGTGGACAAGATTTCAAACAACATAAGAAGACCAGCGACCTGGGGAGGTCTATGTCCAGCAGTTGACTCGTATGATGCTACTGATGATGATGATAAAGATGATGATGATGATAATGATGATGATGATGATGATGATGATAAGGAGACTTGATTATTATGGTTCTATTAAGAGAAAATGCGTAGCCAATGCGTAAAGTTGAAAAATCTAACACGTCTTGTTTTTAGATAATCAAAATATGACAATAACTTATCGCACCTTTATCGGTAATCTGTTACTAAGCGAAAATACAAAATTTTACAGGAGAGCAAATAAAAATAAATATTCACTGTTTTTGGACAATAAACTAAAAGCATTCGGTATTAAGAGTATTATTTTTAGACTATCTGATAAATATTTACTCATATTTCAGCATATAATTAAAAATATATGTTTTGTTTAGATACACAATTATTTATTGCAGTTTTTAATTATTATAGTAACACTTTTGTAATAATTTTTTTTCGATTATGATTGATTACAATAAAATCACTAAGTAAGTAGTGTGACTAAAGTCAATGTTATTTAAAATCGAATTTAGTTGTGGATATTGTTTGATTATCAAATTCAGAATAGTTTTTAAAGCGTTTCTTCTACTTATTTAAGCACAAATAAAAAAATATACATCTAAATTGAATGATTTATTTTCAATCAAAGATGAGATCCATACACTTATTACTACTTTAGTTTTATAGTCTTATTAACTTGTTTTTCAGTCTTATTCATTATATTTTGCACATTAACCAGTAAGTATGTATGTTTCTCATAGTTATTAATAACATGTAGAATTAGATAAATTGGAAAATCGAATGAAAATAACTAAAATAAAGTTCTCTATACTTAAACTTAAAACAACACGCAAACGTCATTATTTTCTCTACAAGATTAACAAAAGTATAAATGAAGCATTTATCTCACGTAATATGCTTCATAGAGAGGCGAATCTTTGCATCAAAAGAATATAAAAAAATAACCAAAAAATAAGTAAATACAAACATAAATTTTGCCAACTTCGTTTCATCATAAAGTTACAGAGCAATAATTTTTGAGACTAATCTAAAATGTTATTAAAGTAAGACAATGCATAACTCTTTGGAATAACGTTACTTGTTATCAAACTTTTTAGGTCACTCTTCTTTCTCTCACTTAATTTTAACCGACACTGAGATAGAGGCTTCAACTCGATATTTTTAAGGGCAACATCAGTTCAAGTTGATGACGAAGAGCTTGAAGATGATGAACTAGATGAATTAGATCTACTTCTATTGTTTGAGCTGGCTGCCACTAATTCTTGCGTTTAACTTAAAGGCAAGATGGGAGTTTTCTCATTATCTGGATGTACTTAAGACTCTTTTTTTGACTGATCTAATATCTGTGTTTGTAACATAGGAGATGTACTAGCATTATTTGAACATAAGGTAGGAATCTTTTCATTACTTGGGTGTACACCGAATGTATTTTTTCTTGTTCATGACATTTAGTTATCCATATTCTTAAATAATTTTTTTAATATGAAGAAGTAAACTGTGACTATATAAAAAGGAACATTCTTCAAATAAAACTTTAATGTTTACTGCATAAATTATGAGAAGAAAACTGTGACAAAACAAATTGACACAATAAACCACTTAGAAGAGTAACAAAAATACTTTATTTAGTAACTTGCAGCCGTGTTTATCCAAATAGTCACACTTTTCCCTTAAACTTGTGGCCTCACTGTTCAACAAGCACGTTACAACTGGTTTAGTCGCGATATTGTCCTTATTAACTCTAACCGTTTTTGTTTAGTAACGAAAAGAAGGGGCGCCATCTTTTTTTTGAGGACGTATTTTAAGGAGGTATAAATGTCATTTTGTAGTTTACGTAATTTTATTATAGATGGCATTGTTAACTCAATTCTTGAAAAAATTTGTATAGTAACACTTTACCGATAAAGGTGCGTTATGTTTTTTTATTTAGAAATAATATAATAGAAACAAATATGTAATAATTAAATTATTATTATTGAGAAGCTTGATAGTTAACGCGCTTGGTGTGCGATTGCCAAAGTAAAGCAACTTTCAAAAACACCGGTCATCGGATGCGTGACCTAAAATGTTTCATCTTCAGCTTCTCTGTACTTCGAAACGACGTAACGTTGGTCCTTGGCATGCAGTCGTTAACAACAACCATTCCGCACTGGGTTCGCGGTTTATGGCTCGTTCTCTATCTTTCGCTCTGTGGTGTTTTTATTCATAAGGACTAATAATAATATAGGTACAATAAAAGCTTTATTTGTTCAAATACATTGAGTAAAATAACAATTCGATATTCATGTTCGATAATGGCTGAATCTGAATACAAAACTATGTTGAAGTCACTAGCATCCACCACCTCCAGAAACAGCAAACAAATTGTGCTTTAATAACTTATTATAACTGTGTGTGTGTGTGTGTGTGTGTGTGTGAGGGTGTGTGAGGGTGTTAGGGTTTGTGTGAGAGTGTGTGTTTGAGGGTGTGTGTGTGTGTGTGTGTGTATTTATATGATTAAATTTACCGTAATTTTAAAGCCTTTAAAGTGTTTTACAAACCGCGTGAGATCTTCGTCTATTTAAAACAGCAGAGCCATCTTATGGCTCGTGCCCCACCCAACGGTGGAGACTTAAAAAATGAGTCAGGCGACGATTAAAAATCTTTTCCAAAAACTACACGTTACGACAATTTCACTAAAAAGTAAAGACTATAAAGTATTGATATTGTGAGATATTGTGAAGCAACCGCTGTACCTAATATTTTTTTAGTTTAACTTTAGACATTCAAAGCCATAACAGTGAAATAAATAACAGCTCAGCGGGCTAAACTCATACAGAAATTCAATATAGATATTATTATATGGTCTGCTCTTGCATACTATTATTTTTATTATTATTAACTATAGTTTAATTTTGTTTTTTTTTCTTTCTTAGACAATTTTTGACCTTTACTAGTGCTGTATGACATTGTGAAAATTTTAACTGGTAACTGATGTAAATTTGCAAACTTAGATATTATTATATTTTCTCTTGTGTTTTTTTAACATGTGTGATTGTCCTTTATATTTTGTGTTTTTATTTATGATTGAAAGTGTCCTTTTATGATATGGCATTTTCTAATATTTTTTTGACGCTGTAAGGGAGAAAAGAGCTGGACACTTGATGAGTTTCTTGCCGGTTCTTCTCAGTACAAGATCTCCCGACCAGAGTAGACTTACGAAACGATGGCATAATGACGTTCATAAGAGCTATTTGTAGCCTAAACTGAATAAATGATTTTGAATTTTGAATCAATACAATATCTATATCGGATTTCTGTATGAGAGCGCTATTGAAAAAATATTGAACTTTAGCATAAATGAAACTTTTTAATTTATGACAAAAAATTTGGAACCTGTAGGCCGATTCTACTAAATAACTGCAACTACACTGCAGCGTCGCGTGTGTCAAAATGAGCAAATTTTGACGTTTCGGTATTCTGTTATGCAGCGCTGCTGCCGTAGTGTTGCAGGGACGGAGAAGTAACGCAAATAGGTATTCCACTAACAAAACTGCACTACACCTGCACGTTTATTGTAAAATAATCGTATTCCATTAAAATATTTTGACATTTGTGTAGTAATGACAGCAGTATTGGTGCAGTATTTGTGCAGGTTTATTGAAGTAGATCGTGAGCAACTTTTGCACAGCGTATTATAAGCATTTTACGTATTTAGCGAATTGTAACATTAGTTCTTTTAGTTTTATTGCAGGATTCGTGCAGCTGTAGTGTAGTAGACGCGCAGTTGTAGTGTAGTTGTGGTGCAGAGAATTTTAATAGAATACGTCTATTTCCACGGCACTACTCCTACACGCGACAAATGACAGGCGTAAACGTGCAGTTGCAGTTTTCTAATAGAATTGACCTCCTGGGTTCACTATTTATTTAATAGAAAGTTGATAATACCGCAGGATATGGCATTTCGAGTAGAACATATTATTATTTAGTTACTACGACTATGGTCAATCAGTATTTTCGAAGATCGTCTCAGCCTAACATATTCTAAAGGTGTTTTTATAAGGTACTTAAAACAAAACAAGATTACGTAATTATTCTTCTTGAATCGAAATTCAGAAATTAATATAATCATGAACCTATAAACACATTATCTTGTTTAATGGTTTGTTGATGATAGTTGAATCGGTAGTGCTCACAAAGGTGTAGGTAGTGCTACACTGTTCAAACTTAAATTTCATGACATCGCAATTTGTATGTAGGTAGTGAAAATACATACTTAACGGAATCGTTTATTATTGTGTTTTAAATTTTATAATAATTTGGAAATAAGTCCTAAAGCAAAATGTTCAAAGTGTATTAATGTGTGTATGTTTGTTGTTATAATAAGTTTTAAATATGAGATATGAAAAAGTAAGATACTGAAAAAATATATATGAGTAGTAGTTTTAAGTCAAAACCTGGCAACATTGTCATAATTGACCGCCACCCGTGAGCGAATTGTTCGCTCGATCTCGCTCTCTCGGTGTCGATCGAGTTCGGTAGTGGAAGCCATTTTATTCTCGTGAATGTGACAAAGTATTTTTGGACTTTTTCGTATTTTAGTTATTGTGTCAATGTGTGCCTGGAACGAGAGGCGATTGTGACAAGTGTTAGTGCTATAAAAATTGAGAATGTACGTGTTTCAAATCGGTTTGTGCTGACCTGCCCCGTTTCTTACGCGGTCGCTTCAGGCAGGCATCGATTAGTGCAACAAGGCGGCCTCTATAATCACGGCAAGTCGAGTCTCGAGACAAATTTGTTGTGTGCGCCATGGGCAATAATGCTGCCACCGCTAACAAAAAGGTGGATGCCGCCGAAAGTGTCAAAGAGTTCCTTGATCAGGCCAAGGAGGATTTCGAGGAAAAATGGAAGAAGAATCCTACCAACACCGCCGGACTGAACGATTTCGAGCGAATAAAAACGCTCGGCACGGGATCATTCGGTCGAGTCATGATAGTTCAACATAAACCGACGAAAGAATATTATGCTATGAAAATATTAGATAAGCAAAAGGTTGTAAAACTAAAGCAAGTTGAGCACACATTGAACGAGAAACGTATTTTACAAGCTATCAATTTCCCCTTCTTGGTGAGCCTCAAGTTCCATTTCAAGGACAACTCGAACCTGTACATGGTTTTGGAGTATGTGCCTGGCGGTGAGATGTTCTCGCATTTACGCAAAGTGGGTCGATTCTCAGAGCCGCATTCGCGTTTCTACGCGGCGCAGATCGTACTCGCCTTCGAATATCTACACTACCTTGACCTCATCTATCGAGATCTTAAACCCGAAAACTTGCTTATCGACTCGCAGGGTTACCTTAAAGTGACCGATTTCGGCTTTGCTAAGCGCGTCAAAGGTCGTACGTGGACGCTTTGCGGCACACCGGAGTACCTAGCTCCAGAAATAATCCTATCGAAAGGCTACAATAAGGCGGTGGACTGGTGGGCGCTTGGCGTGCTCGTTTACGAAATGGCAGCCGGATATCCGCCCTTCTTCGCGGACCAGCCTATCCAGATTTATGAAAAGATCGTATCTGGCAAGGTCCGCTTCCCCTCGCACTTCGGTTCGGACCTGAAGGACCTTCTTCGCAATCTGTTGCAGGTAGATTTAACTAAACGCTACGGCAACCTGAAGGCGGGTGTAAACGATATAAAAGGTCATAAATGGTTCGCCAGCACTGACTGGATCGCCGTCTTCCAAAAGAAGATTGAAGCGCCGTTCATCCCGCGCTGCAAGGGCCCCGGCGACACCAGTAACTTCGACGACTACGAAGAGGAGGCATTGCGTATCTCATCCACTGAGAAGTGTGCGAAGGAATTCGCCGAGTTCTGAGCGCGTAGCTGGTGCCTGCGAGCGGACACTACCGTGAGTAGGTGTTTTGTATTAGTGAATCTTCCGTGACACTGGTCGTGTAACGGTGACTTGTGCGTCTGTTTCCCGGCAGCTTAGGGTGATGATGGACGCTGAAGCGCACCCCAGCCGGCATGGCAGATGAAACAAGTTCAAAGTGTAAGCAAGATGGTAGTTGAACTGGTTTCCGATGTTTTGGTGGCGTTCATTTGCCTTGTGCCCTATCAAGTAACATAGAGCAGATAGAAGGAGTTCAAGTGGTTCTTGTCCTGGTGATATTTACCGATGTGTGTTGTTGACATCCATATTCACGCATTGCAATTGCAGCACTCACAACCGGTTCTTATTGTTTATTATTTTGTACATTGTAGTTTGATGTCAATATTGGAAAGCGTGAGCTTACTTTAAATATTTTTTATTACTTTTATGGAAATCAAATTGCTACTTTGAATAGTATATAATGTGCAAAAATTTCATATTGCTTTTAATGACTTCACAATTGACTATTACAATTATTATACATTTTATCTAAGTACATCACTATACCATCAATTTAGAGCTATTTGGATCACTGTTTATTAGTTAGATCAAATGGGTTTTCTTAATACTTTTCTTGATGGATTGTTATTGTAGCTTTTAATTAATTGACATTTTGTTATTGATTTATTGATAAGTTAATATTGTTGTATCAGTTGATATTTTACTTATGGAACTGTATCTACATCAGAATATTGAAGAGATTAATTTATTGTGTAATTATGTAAACATGTAGTTGTGTTCATTCGTGCAAATTGAATTGTGTTTGTGATCTGATGTGAGTTTGAGTTTAAGTGTAATTTGTATTAGTTCCTTATTTTCTAGGTATAAAATATGTACTTTTTATTGAAAAATCTGAATATATGTATAATAACATACATCCCGCCAGTCAAGTCAATATCGTGTTCATGTCCATCGATGCGTAGGCACCATTCTGCTGAAGCATTTTAACATATTGTTAGCATCAGTTTTTAAAAGCAATAAATTTTTAAAACATTTCCTTTACATGTTCCTACCATAACTGAAGTGACTATCACTGTATTTACATGCATAATAATACTTACTTACAAATATACAACATCAAATTCAGCACAAAGTAAACTATGAGAGAATTTTTATATGTCATGTGTTTTCAGTTATGGTAGGAATATGTGAAACAATCTTAGTAGTAAATCTCTATAAAATGCCATTATGGCGATATCTTGTTCGAGACTGATGTTACCAATAAGTTGTAAGTGTATCGAATGAGGTTTGCAACACATTCAGGCCCACCTGAAAAATGGCAGGAATTGGTAACTGGCAATGTTTATTATAAAATTTGTTAGCTATTAGATGTAGGACTTTGAATCCAGGCTGTACAAATAAATATCTAGTTATTTGTAGTGCATTTTACATTGTGGAAAACATCGTGCGCGTCTGTGGTAATAGTCATTAGGTTGATATATTCTGGGAAGGTTACTTAACTCTGCACATACATAATACTAAACATGTGACTATAATAATATTTGTCATACTTATTATTTGCATTGACTTTTGTCAGTTAGAAAATTATTAGATAAAAAAAAATTGAATATCATATCAAAATACCCTGTAAAGGATTTTTCAGATTATCGTCCATGTGTTATTATTGTAATACAGTGCACCTTATTGTAATATTCTTTGTTTTTCTCAAACTAACCAGACATATTGTTTAAAAATTGTCATTTTCAAAAAGTGCTGTTTTATGAATGATGACTAAATAAAGTGGTGTTATTTGTTAGTTTTATAGATATTTATTGTCTGGTTAGGCTACTACAAGCTGTATCCTATAATTTTTTTACTATTTGTATACCTTAGTTACCAATTGATGTTTACTTCTAATTAACAAGCGCTTAATGATTGATCAAAAACAATGTCTATATGGTGAATTCTTGGTCAAATGATTTTACTAACAGAATATTATAATTAATTTAAGAGCATATTTTGTATTGAACCATTGTTATTAGTATTTGGTGCCATAATTATTTTCTTGGGAATGGACCTAACTTGTAAATATTTAGTTTGTAGGTAGCTAAGTTGCGTTTGGTGATATACCTACTTAGTGTTATTAGTGCAATGTCTATGACCTATCCACGCATTTGCACTGATGTTGTCGCATTTTCTGTCTTTACTCTGCACTATTTTTAGTGAGACATGAAGTAACTTTTATCCTTGAAATCAACTAGTCACTCCTACTTTATTCCTTTTGCAAATGCGACACTCTTGTGGCTCAAGCTTTGTGTCATAAGGTTAGTTTTTAGTAGAATATCAAAATAATAGCTACTTAGTTTTCGTAGAGGTGAACAAAACAAGTTTCTGAGAGATTGCTGATCACACTGTCTTTAATTTTTGTTTGTCTGATCTGCCCAGATTGATAAATACATCGTTTTCGTAAGCGTAATCAAATGACGCCTGCACATCAACTTATACACAAATCTGTCAAATTTCTTCAATATATTTTCAAAAAGGCTGATCCTTACTGACGCTGGCATAAGGTCGATGTTACGTAGCGCTTGCAACAATAAAGATTAACAGTTAACCTAAAAAATATTAAAAAAAATTAGTTATCAAAATATGCAGCAACTAAATTACGAATATTGATGACATCAACATATTTGAGTGGTTTCCAAGCATATAAATTAAAGAATTTTGTTGTAATTTCAACAATAGTGATTTTTTAATGGTAATTATTTTCGAAAAATACCTAATTATGATCGAGTCAGAAATATACAATCGTGTAATCGTGTAAATTCAAGATAAAGACATGAATTTACCTACATCAACATTTTCAGATTCGTAAGTCATATTACGTATAGTATATACTATTCGACGTAAGTTGGTGCATTTTTTCAGTGTTTCGCCTTAATATGGTTAAGATTAAGGTTCAAAGTCCAATCATATGCCTTAATAATAAGGTTCAAAGTCTATTGAAGAAATATTACAGTTTGTGGTGTGCGTGGCATGCGTGTCGTGTGTGCATCAGTCAAATGACGCGCATACCACACGTTTTTTAGTTTTTGCGAGTTTCCCTTGCCAGTTAATCACGTTAACGAAAACGAATATTTGTATGGCAAAGCAGCCTCTTGGTGGAAAACGAAGGGGGCAAACATTTTGCCATACAAATTCTCGTTATCGTTATAGTCTAACTTGCACTAGGCACCTATCCATTTATCCAATGTTGCCACTGTTTTGCAACCGACTTTGTTGACTGTTTATCTACATAAATACTTGTTTTCTTCTATGGTAAGAAAGCGACATTCACCAATAGACATTGTTTTACTTGGAGCCGATTTGTCAATCTTCACATAACACTTATTAGTCTGATACAGTATTGTCCCCCATTTGGCAGAACCATTGCTACAGGTTATAATAATATTTTTTTATTTGTTGTGTTTCTTGGACAGGCAAAGGAAACTACCATTTGGAAAATGTGTTGTCAATTCCTGCCTTTTTTTTAAAAGTGGGTAATACTTTGTCAGATGGTAATGTTTTATCCGAGGATCGAGGAATCGACCCTATAGTGCTTCGAAAGCATTTCAATATCGCGTTTATCTCAGCGTCAACGCGAAGGATTTAGTCGTCTCAATTTATAATGGTTATTTTTTAATTATAGGAGTAATAAGGTTTTCTGATGTGTACCCTTCGTTACTATTATCATTGTATATATCTAGAGTGATTGTGTCCCCGGTAATTAGGATATTCGATAACGGCTTTGGTATCCGCAGACCTTCATTCCAGTAGCTTCTCAACTTGCTCATCAACACAATGTGAACGTTCTAATGTGAACATTTTAAAGCCATTTTGGATATTATAAACATTAGTGTGACAGTATGTGTATTTGCGAACGAAGTTGTCTTTTTATATCTGTGCGTATTAATAATTAAAATGTTCACGTCTAGATCTATTATATCGAGTGCCTATAGCATTGAAAGTTCAAGTGTAAAAAGTCAGTTAATTTCAGTAATTATTTGTCACCATGTATTGATCTTCCATAAAATTACGATGAAATTAAAAATATCGATGTAACAGTATACATTTGTTTTAATTTTTCTTTGAATGACCATACTTTTCTTATTCTAAATACAACTCTACACTATTAAACTACGCGTTCTATCATAAATAATGTCGGGGACCTAAAAGGTTAATTTCTAAAGAGTTTGCATTAAGCCCCGTTAATAATTTTATTTCTCCTTCTAAGTCTGTAAAACTTGTGACTTAGCTTCAGGTTGCTATCGAGAATCTAGAAGCTATTTCGATTGATCAGCAGAGAGTACCTAATGTCAATTTGCATTTGAGTAATTTGAATAATTTTATTGCTCTTTATTTCTCCTTTAGTTTGTAAAACATGTAAACACAACTTAGCTTCAGGTTGCTACAGAGTCGCTGTTTCGAACTCAAAACAATAACTAAAGTACTATTCAGAGATTTCTATTGATCTGAACCGCAAAGAGTTATGTCAATTTGCATTCGAATGAGTCAAATGTTTGGCATCATGTTGCCCGTCGCCATTGTCGGCAAACAGTGAAGTTTTGGCATATGAGCGTCTCGAATGCCATGGTGAGCGTTGTTAGATGTGATTCGTTTAATTTAATGTCACGTTGGGAGCACGGGAGCGCCGCGTGGTCGTGGTGGTGCGCCCGCGCCGGCTGCTTAATACGTGGCTTCCTAATAAAGCGAAACACCGGCCGCTCGCAGCGTCTGCCTCTGCCTGCCCCCGTCTGAAGTGTCAACACGCGTGCTGATAAAAATGAATTGTTAATACCTTGGTATGCTGTCCAATCGCACTAAGAATTTTGCGACGAAACTCTAAATCTAAACGAATTTTTACCTAGCCAGTATGTAGCTACGTACGGAATGTTCATAATTAAAATTGCGTAGGTAGCCGGCATTCGTATCAGGCCCTATTTTTCAATCCTCAAATAGAATAGAATAGAGAATGACTTTATTTTGCTAGAAACATGGTCATAAAGTTGTTGTAAAGTTATAATTAGTATCAGCCAACATGTTTCGCTGAATATACAGCATGCAAAACTATAAAAATAAATGTCAATTTATGTTTTAATATATTTTTTTTAAGTTATAAGTTTTATCCAACGAATAGCATTGTGATTGTGACATATATTTTCTAAAGGAATTCTGTCATTATGTCAAAAATTGTTCAATTAACAAATTTTAACTGACGATTGGAAAGTCAGCCCTTAATGCAATATAAATAAGTGCCGTATCAATTTATGATTATTAGAATAACATAATATACGAGTAATATAGGTTTTTATAAACGTTACCTACTTAAAATAATTAATAACATGGTACCTAGATAGGTACATGATGGTTTGTAACCGAAGTAGGTATAAAGATCAAAATGTCCTAATGCCGCTTGATTTAAAACTCATTAGGCAAGGAGGTACGTATACAGGATTGTAAAGATTATGAAGCGACAAAAAGTCCCAAAAACATTTCGCTACAAAGCCGACGCCCACGTGGTTTTGTTGCCTTAATACCATACCCCTAGAATATAACCCGAAGTATATACGTAGGCGTGTAAGGGTTAAGCGGCCCACATACTAGATAGTGGCCACTGGCTAAGAAAGCTGCCTGTTATGAAACCTGGCAACTCGCCATCAATGTTTCCGTAGAGCTTTTTCTACCCATGGAATCCTTATAGAAAGTATACCAGGGGCTTATTGTCTTTAGAAAGCTATTCAAAAGCTTCAAACTAATTCACAAGTGTCAGTGATTGCGATCGCGACGCGTCTTTGAATGTTGGTAGATGAACGACATCGTCAATTTGACATTTAATTGGAATCACCTGTGCAAATGACAAGCGTAAATACCTTTGAAAGGTATCGCGATAGAGGTTGTAATTAGACAATAAGCCCCCTGGTCATAAGAGGGCAGCAAGGTTATGAGACTGCTATCCCGTCCCCCTTTCCCAGGGCAAGGGCTAGCTGGGTGAGAGACAGGAGCATACCCACTAAACCTGGGAGAATCGAAACCAATTTAGTAGATTTAACATGGGGTCTAGGGTCTTCATAGACCTGCCAGAAGACAAGTCGTGGCGGACAAGTGTCGTGAAAGTTTAAAAGTAGCTAGTTCTATGGGAATGCCTTTCAAACTGCCTAATTACTATACCGAAATATCACACCGCACTGTGCGGAAGCTGCCACATAAGAGATAGCGCATGTTACCAATAACGGGAAAATTAAGGTGAGTTGCAATTCTTGTTTTCGTGAACGTAAGCGAATGGTGTGTGTATAAAACTTGCACTCAGCAACCTGAATGGTCGCTCTTTTAGCGTATGGAGAAAAGGGTTCGCAATGGAACAAACCTGTGGAGTTCACAAGTTCGACTGCCTGCGCTGAAATTACACAAAGAAGACGAAAAATCACCATCCGTCATAGATGGCGCTAGTTGCGCATATTTCGGCTTTGATTCTGCTATTCTCCTTAGTAATTACGTCCACAATCTTTTCCACAGCGGCCATGACGTTTGGACTAATAGAAAACATTTCAGAATGTAGCTGCTGACTTATTGTACTGAGGATGAGACACGATTTCAAACGTTTTAGAATAGCACAAAGAAGGCTCTGTCAAACCGTCTCCAGAGAAGTACACATTTTTTGCATTCTTCATAGTTTTCATAATCACGCGTGAAAAAAACTAAGAGAATAAAGAAATCTATACTAGTACGGAGCGCCGCCGCCAATGCAAATGACACCTGCTAGATAGAACCGTGACACGGGCCGGACGCCGGAACCAGAGTCGTTCACTCTGCCGGAACCCCGCAGTGCCGACACGCCGCGCCGCCGCCGCCCGCACCTTTTTGGTGTAAGTGTTCCTTTGTGTACTATCTTTGCTTGTGATATTACCCTACACAGAGTCCCTTTTTATCACCGTCCAAACCTGAGATGACTCCCGTGATACAAACGAACAACTCTTACTATTGGACCAACTCCCTAACTCGAAATAAAATTCAGCTGTTCCATACAAAACATCAATATTCATTCGACCAAAATGTACGTAATCGCCGGAACAGTGACAGGAGCCATATTATGCTTGTATGCTGCACCTGCTTGAAAATAATATTTAGGTAGGTAGGTACCCATAAATTGTCAAATGTCCTTAATAGATTTTGAACTTCATCTCTTAGGTATTGGGTTGAAAATTTATTGAAGAAATATGTCAGTTTTGGATAGGGTATTTTTTGAGAGAGTTTGCTGATTGCTTCAAACGGCATTTTCAGCTTCACCGGGCTTGTTTGGGGGCGGCGAGAAACTTAAAGGGTTCCTCAAGCCGTGTGAAACGAATCGCCTTCGGAGGTTTTCTAGAGGGAACGGCATCACGCACTAGTGGCGTGTCCCCGTGCCCTACAGATTCTCCGAAGTGTTCGGATCGGATCGGAGTTTGGATAGGGTAATGTGCACGCGTCTGTACCCTAATAATTTAGTTCAGGCTACAATGGCCCTTATTCAAATAACTTTTGCCCGTTTTCCCAGACGACCTAACAAGTTATACTTGGGTGAAATAAAAAATAAACAAAATTCTCAGTTTTAGTTTTAGCAGTTGTACCCTACAAATTAGCTCTTATGAATGTCACTATGCCATCGGTTCGTATGTCTACACAAGATCCCTTTAAGCCTATAGACAATAACCAAACATGGCCTACATATCACTTGTAACAGGTCGTACGGGTTTTTAAGTCTTTCTCATTCATAACCAAATTATTGTTACATAACAATATTTTGCGCGTATTTTGTCAAGAACGAATTACAATTTGTAACAGTGTTAAAAAAATTTCACGAGCAGGATTCGAACCCCCTGACAATACGGGTCAATTGCGCTTTCAATTGCCACAATAGCGTAAAAAGGCCGGCAACGCATCTGTGATTCCTTTGGTTTTGCCATGTCCATGGGCGGCGGTGTTTGCTTCCCATCAGGTGACCCGCCTGCTCGTTTGCCTCCTTCTAATATAAAAAGAAAAATAAAAAAAAAAAATTAGAAGCGCACCAGACCCGGATTATCAAAGGGTGCGGGGTCCGTTTCCCGCTCGTGGAAATTTTTCCAAAATTTTTCCAATTACATACAATCCAATATAACTTTTGTGGTGTTACTGGAAAGGAGAATGTAGTTTTTAATTTACAACGGGGAATGGCTTAGCCTTCATCTCACCTGATAAGTGATGATAACGTCCAAGGTAGAAGCGTATTTCACCCGGAATTCTTACTACTAATGCTATAGCTATCTTCTTATCTCTAACTGACATTCATTCATAACATAACGTTATGAACATTGTTGTTATGCCGACAAACTTATAGTATAAGATTGTGGTAGCTAGATGGGATTAGGACAAGCCTTACTATTAAGCAAACTGAGTGACATATGCTGCCCCCGCTAGGAATCGAACCCGTAACCTCTGGGTTGGTAATCCCACTACTAGACTACTAGACTACATAAATTTGTTTTTATGATCTGATCTGAGTACTAGACTAAAGAGGCGGTAATTTAGTCTTGAATAGATGATATCTAGAATTTATGTGCGTTGTTGAAATAAGTTTTTCAATCCAACAATTGATACTCACACATAAACTCAACGCACACACAACAACAATTTTTTTTTATTCCGGATAGAATAAGCAACATATTATCGCCCACAATGACTTTCATGCGTGCCAAAATAATATCACAGCGCAAAGTCTAAGCATAAATATACGAAAAGCATTTCGCGATTGTTTTGAATCCTGTCTGGAGGAATTATGTGTTGCTAACCATTAGTATCTTTTATTTTTTTACTCGTTATTATATCTACCATCGCTATTTTCAATGCTTACTATTGCCAGCCAACGGCTGATTCACCTAAACAAACAGACAAATGATGTTTAGCCAAAGTCCAGACATTAATCTGTGGTTTAGATTTCTCATTAGTCCAGTGAGCTAAATGGCTGGAAATAGCGTTCCCAACTGTTATAATTAAGTATGTGTGTATGTATGTATATACATAATAATTAGTTTAAAAGTATTTTTATATACTAGTGATCGCCCAGTGGTCGAAATTCGACCGTAATTTTTATAAAAAACTGTTTACTAAACAATATTTTACGGATCGTATTCTAAGCAATGAAAACTAAAAAGATAGAATGTGAGTTTGGATTGGCATTAACAGATTTCGGCCGCTCCTCTTCCATTTTTGAAATTTTTGAAAAATGTATGAAATAACTTTTTTTTAATTTAATGTATTTTTTATGCATAATAAAAAAAAAAAAATCTGCACTCCTCTATATAAACTATAAGAGTGCGAAATTTCATACTCATCCGTCCGCGTAATTTTCGTAAAAAGGGGTACAAAGTTTTTGCTTCACGTATAATATATAGATAAAGTATAAGTAGGTAGGTATATGTTTCAGTATTGAAGAATTTATTAGTCCAATAGACTTCCTATTCACACCACAGCTAAGATTGGCTGAATAAGTTCTCTTTTCAGCTCACCCTTGCCCTTGCATAATGTCTTGTGTATCGTGTGTTTCTTTATGTGTTTCTATGTATGTTTTATATGTTCTCATTAGTGTTCATTCGATTCCGTTGCTATGTGGGATAATTAAAGAATGATAATTTTTATAATAAGGATGCATTGTTGCCGCATAAGTGATCTGCTAGATGGGATAGTCTCACAATTTCTTATTACGGCACACGTAAACGAACCAGACACGCAACGTCTCGGCGGGCAGCCAGTTCATTATCCAACCACACAATGGGCACTTAGCTCGAAACGGTGACCAACACGTGCCCAGTGCCGACCAGTATCGCCAGAACCGATTAATTCTTCCACTAGCAAACATCTGCTCCTATAGCTTAATGTGTTATTATCTGTATCTACTCTGTACTCTGCCAATTAAGGTAGGTAATGAATGTTGATTTTCTGCTGGTAGCGGAAAACTGTTTGCTTTGTCCGTATTTTATCTGCTTGTATATGGGTTCGTTTCGAGGTAGCCAAATGATTGTGGCCTTTATCGCCAGTGGGTGTGTTACCGATAATGGTGTGTTCGCTCTCGCAACTGACTCGCCGCAAAATTATGACACTGCAAAAGGTTAGCTTAATACGTAGGTACCAAAACAATACATACTTCTCGTCTTTTTATAATCCTTTTGTAAGAATGAGCCGTACCTATAACGAATTAATTCGTGTTCATAACGATATAGACGTATTTAACAATGGATTCTCACACTACAAAAGGGTAATTTCAGCCATATTTATTGACGAAACATCCTCAACCCCACAAATTTATATCCGTATAAAAAAAAATTGTTAGTTAATATTGTATAAGTTAAAATATAAACAAATATGTTCTGTAAGTTTAAATGATTTGCATGCTGTTGTCTTGTCTTATTATGTGGAAAATGTTTGTATGTTTTTGTAATGACATTAAACTGTCAGTGTACCGTTCATAAATAAATAAATATATACCGTGTTCGAGGAACCTCTCACGAACTCCGATCCGATCCGAACCCTTCAAAGAATCTAGTAGGGCACGGGGACGCGCACTTTTAAGTATGCGATGCCGTTCCCTCCAGAAACCCTCCGAAGGTGATTCATTTCACACGGCTTGAGGTACCCTTTACTTACCTCGCCGCCCCCAATAAGCCCGGTGACGCTGAAAATGCCGTTTGAGGAAAATAGCAATCTCTCAAAAAAAAAAAAAAACGAAATCAGATCTGCCCAAGCGCAGCTGTTGCGAGATTCCGTGTCCGTGACTGGTTGTCTATGTGTGTGTTGCTCAAGAGTGTTTGTTTGAAGCTTACCTTCTAAAGTCTTATTTCGTGCTGTCGCAACCTTGCCGCTTGAGAAAGCGCTTGTGACGTAGCCATCTGTATGCGCTCGCTCTTCATGTGTGCTCCTCTGGCCGTTACGTGTGTGCTCTTGCTGTTGCTTGTGATATTGTTACATCATTAATTAACATAGGTATGTAAATCATCAGAGTGTCTAATATCATAGTTTGCATCGGTTTAACATTACGTTTTTGTACTTTCCCGGTACTTACATTATAAATAAAACGTTCACAAACTAGTTATTATAGGCATTCTTTTTAAGGTCTCCGATGTTTCAGATGAGTTGCACTAGCTGTGAGTACGGACTTACTGTAAGTAGGGTTGCCAGGTCGTCAAACCTAATAGCCGGACAGACCAGCCAGTTTTGCCGGACATTTGGGTATAATGGTTGGACACCCTACATTATTGAGGATTTTGTGACTCAGTATTAATAGGTACGACAAAAAAATTGTACGTAAAATCAAGCTTTTTTTGATTATTAGCATAAATCTTGTTAAATTCTAATGAAATACAAATAAAATTGAATGCCAAATCAGTCTAAGTACTGTATTATTAATCAGTCAAATAAAGTAATCTGTCAAAAAAGTAAAAATGTAAAAAGCCTACAAAAGCCGGACACCGTTTATTATTGCCGGACACGCAATCAAAAAGCCAAACTATGTCCGGCTTTATCCGGACGCCTGGCAACGCTAACTGTAAGCCGGGCACTTAAAAAGAAGGTATTCTACGATACATCATACTGACCAGTCAGCGTAAAACCCCGTCAAAAAAATTATTGTTTCAGAAAAACTCGTGTAGCCTCCAACGTTCTAATCTAGTGTCGCTTGTCGTCGTCAAAACAAGACTCGTTCAACCCTATAACTCAATTTAGCTTAGTGTGTGCGCTGTGCCCATTCCACCGGTGCGCCAACCGCCCGTTGTCCAGAACATTGTCCCGAATAGATTTCAGTTGAGTGATTTTGTGTTGCCAACGTTTCCATTGCTCCCAGTCCCAGATGCTTCAGCTAGGGTGCCTAGTTTGAGTCTAATTCTCCATTCAAAAAGGAGGTTTTGTATGGCAACATTTTAATCTCCTGGTTTGTCACTGTAATGAAAATTGAAAAAATATTTATTCAGTGTGTATTTATCCAGTAATACATTAAATAAAAATATAAAATACAAAGTGACACAGAAATGATATCCACTCAGCATTTGTCAGAACACCAAAGGTATTCTAACGTAAATGTTCCGTGGAACCCAGAAAGAGAGGATACCAGAGAACAACAAATTATGCTAAACAGCTATAATATTATGCTATAATACCACGATTCTACCACCATCATTACTTGAAGTATTAACCCGTAAATGATCCTACAGTCTTGTGAGTCAAATTAGACATTTTTATTTAGAGGAGAAGCATTTAGAGGTGAGTACTATTACGCAGTGATGGAGGTATAATAATTCCAGCATTTTGTGGCAGCAATTGCCAAGTGGCATAACGCTAATAGAATAGAAATTAAATAGAAATAGAATTAAAATTAAATAATGATTATTGTATGGGATTGACGTAAACGTAATTTTTTTTGACGACCTTTGTCGAGTGGTTTGTACACCGGTTTTCATGGTGTCGCCATCTCTGAGGTCCCGGGTTCGATCCCCGGTCGGGTCAATTTAGAAATTATTGTTTTTCTAAATTGTCTCGGGTCTGGGTGTTTTCTATGTATAATAAGTATGTATTTAAGTATGTTTATCCGTTGTCTAGTAACCATTTTAACGAGTTTCATAACGAAGCTTCTCTTAGGCTAGATAATTGGTGTGAGAGTAGAAAAGTTAATTTATTTATTTAGTTATTTATACGTATCGTTGACTTTGCCAATCCCATTTATTTATTTATTTATTTATTTATTTATTTATAGGAAGACCAACAGCTATGACACAACTTAAGAGCGTTTACGCCGCACACTAGCGCCACTAATGAAAAACAAAACATGTCGAGTAATTAGAGATAGAAAATCAAATTATGCTGAACAAACTATTTGAATGAAGTAATTTAGCATTTTTACGTCACTTAGTGAACACCTCACATGTTATGGTTTAGTTAAATAAGACGTTACGGCCACTTTTAACTATAACGCCATATTTAACTAAACCATAACATGTGAGGTGTTCATTAGGTGACGTAAAAATGCTAAATTACTTCATTCAGTTAGTTTGTTGAGCATATTTTGATTTTCTATCTGTAATTACTAGATATGTTTTTTTTTTCATTGGCGGCGCTAGTGTGCGGCGTAAACGCTCTTAAAAACTTAAAAATAGTAACAGGAAGCCAATTATAGGTCCTCACTAATAAAAACAGAATTAATAACAATGTGATGCACTTAACAAAAAAAAACCCCCACTTAAATTTATTCATTAAACTACTCAAAAAATAACTGGCTCATGAGCCGTTTCGCTGTTGCATCGCTTGTGTTAAAAAGGTCAAAATCTAGTTTTTTAGATAAGGCATTGAAATTGTTACTCGCACGCCAGATATACGTGTTTTGCCTATAATTGGAAAAGGAAGGGGGCAGATATAAAAGCTACATACAACAATCATTCTATTTAATTTCTATTCTATTAGCGGTTTGCCATTTGTCTAGGGAGGCATGTTAAACTTGCATTAGGCACCCTGAACATTGTCCCGAGTGGAGTGATTTCGCCTTGCCAAGCAACGTTTCCATTGTCCCCAGATGCGCCGACCAGATGTACGCTTCTCTTCATTACGTATCGCTACGTCATCTATACAACACACATGCTAATTTCCACATTCAATGTGGTAATAAAATACAAGGTCCTCAGGCATTCTAGTTTCATCTAGTTAACGCTTGCTCTACTACAGACTAGCATTTGAACTGTAACAACTAAATGAGCTGCCAAGCAACTATTTTGTCTAAATGTCTGTTTAGTCGAAGAAACAGTTTCTATCGCTCGAACATTAAATGATACTTTGTATTGGTTCTGTAAAAGTTGTTCTGCCATTTGCCAGTTTGAAAGTCAGCCAAAATTGGAAGTTCAAAGTTTGATTCGCTTTAACTACTTCTGGCTGTGGCTCTTTGTCTAAATTTATATTTTTTTTATTAGGTAAATACATTTGAAGGTTTTATGTTGTGCGCGAATGGTTAGGTTTATTTGTTCCTTCACAATATTCGTGGCAGTAAAACGAAGTAGCTCACAAAGATGGTTTTACGATAGTAAGGTCGGCAGACTCGTTCAAGGTCTATAAGAAACAAGTATGTGCGCGCGCTCGCTTTTCATTAACGTAACGTGTTTGTCTTACTATGCTAATTAAATATTTGGCGCAATTCACTAATCATTATTCAGTGTATTTCACAAAATTGTTTTAAGTGAAGCTTCTAGAACATTCTTTGGAATGGTCCAAGTTATAAAAACTAGCGATAAGGTATCACGCTGCTTTTGATCTCTTAAAATTCTAAGGGCCTTACAAATAAACAGCGTCGAATAGTTATTCCGTGTTTTGTTCCTGTCATGTAAACGTCATTTCAAACTAGAGTAAATGAGACAAAACACGTAATAATTATTCGATGCTTTTTACCTGTTTATTTGTAAGGCCCTATATCTACAGTCGAGTCCATAAATAGGGTAGTGGCATACGGCATCGAACACTATTCGACAGAAACCAGTTTTTTTTTGCCTCAGAAACTTAAAGGGTTCCTCAAGCCGTGTGAAACGAATCACCTTCGGAGATTTTCTAGAAGGAACGGCATCACGCATTAGCGTGTCCCCGTGCCCTACTAGATTCTCTGAGGGGTTCGGAACGGATCGGCGCCGAGAACCAGTGCTCGAAAAATAAACATTCACTAAAAATGGAGGTCAGATAAGTGACTTTGGCATGAATTGAATACAGACCAGCTGCTTTCCATCTGTCATCCATAAAAATATCAACAAAGGAAAATGGGCAAAATATATGAACTTTGGTCTACCTACTCAGACAGAACTAACGCCATCTATGCTAATAAAAAGATTACATGTTAATAAACTAATAACGATTAGCGTAAAAGTACTAGGGGCTGGCAGTAAATAAAAATTCGGTGATTTATTACATAATATTATAATTACAGTATCACATGCTAGTATCCACAATAACAATATTCAGATGGGCAGATGGCGGTGTGAAACCTTCCTGATGGCGAGCCCAGCACAAGTACCACAAGATTGATATGACGTGTGCACATAAATGAAGACAAAGCAAGCGCGGCGCGGGCGCGGGGCGGGGAGGGGAGCTAGCAGTTATATGGGCTGCGCTTGCGTTGGGAATTTGAACCCTATACTATTCCTTGCCCTCTCTTTCGCAAAACCCTGTCGTAATATAGAACAGTAAATGTAAAGTCTGCTCTAAGAATATAACGAAGGAAAACTACACTCTGCAATTATTTTTGACATTTTCACAAATAACCCCATAAGCTACACATTTACGGTCATACAAAAAAATTAAGTATAAGAGATGCCCTTTTCATTGATGTATGGCTTGTTGGTGCTGAGTAGGTAGACTATTCCCTGTGTATTCCCTGTGTGGTGCCGGGGATAAAGAATTGCACCACCCCATCTCTTACCGTGGGTGTCATAAAAGCCGACTAAGGGACCATTCCAGAGGATGGGCAGCAGCATCTCTCTGAGGTTAAGTCTCAACTTACTGCGATCGCCAACCCGCCTGCCAAGCGTGGCGATTACGGCAAATACCCCTCATATCCTTGGGGGAGGCCTTTGTCCAGCAGTGGACGTCTTTTGGCTGAGATGATGATGATGATGATGAGGTAGACTAACTTGGCCATTCTCCTTTATATACAACGTGTAACAAAAAGGTGTGGTCAAAATGAAAGGTCAAAGGTGTATCCGATCTAGATCTTGTATGTGTTGTTGTACCTGAGACATAATTATTAACTTTAATTTGTCATGCAATTGTTTATTTAAATATTTATATCACAACAGAAATATTTAATGAAAAATTGCATAACAAATTAAAGTTATGTCTTAGTAACTTTGCATACAAGATCTAGATCGGATACGCAATGTATCTTTTCATTTTGACCACACCTTTCTGTTACACGCTTTATACACACTCCTGCACATACTGTCAAATTTCCACAATAGACTTTGAGCTTTATGTCTAAGCTATATGGTTGAAAATGTATTGAAGAAATTTGACAGTTTTGGATAGGTTGATGTGCAGGCGTCTGTACATTTTTAGCGACTACAACTAGTGTCAGACACTAGTGCCACTCCCCGCCCGATCCTCTAAATGCCACTACACATTTACAGAATACACTAAACATGCACACTAGTTTAGGCCCAAGACACCGTACTCGAAGAAGAAGGGTACGTAAAACCGGTTCACACGCGCTCTATACCAGGTAAAGACATGTTACCTGGGCGCTTCTCTCCTCCTTCACGACCCGGTCTACCCGAGCCGAGGTCCGTGCCTTTAGAGGCGCCCTCGGGTGGTTCCGCTCCCCGATCCGATCCGAACCCTTTGGAGAATCTAGTAGGGCATGGGGACGCGCACTTTTAAGTGTGCGATGCCGTTCCCTTTAGAAAACCTCTGAAGGTGATTCGTTTCAACACGGCTTGAGGTACCCTTTACATACCTCGCCGCCCCCAAAAAAGCCCGGTGACGCTGAAAATGCCGTTTGAGGCAATCAGCAATCTCTAAAAAAAAACTAAAAAAAAACTAGTGCCACTACGATAGGTGGTTATCTAGACTGGACTTCAAAAATATCTGCACAAATAAGGATACAAAAATGGCAGTCCAATAAACCTAGGAATTCTATGCACTCACTTTTGTTATGTGTCCAACGTCGAACCGAGAAACAGGTTTTATGTCGCTAGATTGCTTGTAAACATCTGTCTCAAATTGTATATAGAATTACGCAATGTGCGCATTTTTACTGCCTTTCATCGCGCAATAGCATGTCAGGTGGTTTGCGACGAGATTGAAATATGCCTTGAATGATGGATGTCTTATAAAAAATTGTAAAATAAGGTTATAATGTATTAAGAAATGGCGTTCGCAGGCTAAACATGCTCTGTTTGATATGCAAGATAAGACTTTCAATGATATAGCTGCATACTTTGTTGAAAACAATTGTTAGGAATGTTAGATTAACATGATAAATCAGTAGTGTTTTGTTAAAGTCATTCTTGTTTAAATGGTTTGAAGAGGTTTTTAGAAACTAAACAATGATTAATATTTGAAAAAAGAGACTGTTGCGGGAAACCCACAACAGACACTAAAATTATTGCTTAGAATTACACATTAAAATTACACATTAAAGATACATTAAAATTAACAAAGTCCACTCACAGTTCCATGCTGCTCCCGCCGTCCTGAACGGGATCCATATGATCCGATGGGGCCCGAATCCGGCTCCGGGTCTTCCAGGGTCCCTAAACACACCCAAACTACCCCAAAGTGCACTCTCCCCCGAGGAAATACCTGATTCACTTCGCAGCGTGGTAGCCGATATCCAAACACGGACGGCGAATTGCACTCCCGATGTGATTCGCTCACGACACACGCACCCACAGGTTGCACAATATACTTAATTAAAGCAATACGGCTCCAAATGCCCTTATTACTACACAAAACTATTTAATTATTAACACACGATAACCTATTCAACCAGCCATATTTGCTTTCCAGAGACAAGTGTACCAACAAAAAAAAAACAATTAGTGATGGGGCCATTATGCCACTAAATAAATTGAACATCGATAATCGATTCCCAAATCGATCCGTCCATAATACAAATCAAAGTTTTATTTCCAACAAAAATAAATGCCTGTTTATTTGCAACATCCCGCCACCCAAAGCGGACGTACCGCTTTCTAGCCTGAAATCTTAAACTAGTCAACCGGTAATCGAGCTAAGGTCGCGACTGCGCGATTTAGCACCGATCCATCAACCAACACTTGCGCCACACGCGGAGTCCCGTCCGCGCCCCAGATTAACTTTAAAATGCGACCTCGTCTCCAAAATAACGATGGCAAATTAGCCTCTTTTAATAAAACCAGATCCCCCTCCGAAGGGGGCGACGTCCGGTCTGTCCACTTTACACGCTGCTGCAATAAATGCAGATACTCCAGTGACCAACGACGCCACAAGTCCTGACTCATTTGTTGTATCATTTGAAAACGAGACATCCGGTGTCTGCGTTCATCCTTCCAGGGATACTCAGGCAGGGCAGTGAGTGGCTGACCGACCAAAAAATGACCAGGGGTCAGGACTTCCATGTCATTTGCGTCAGAGGAGAGTGGACAAAGCGGACGCGAGTTGAGAACCGCCTCAACCTTACAAAACACAGTTGTAAGTTCCTCATACGTGAGGGTAGTTTCCCCGACTACCCGGCGCAAGTGGGTTTTTGCCGATTTTACCGCGGCTTCAAATATCCCGCCCCAGTGGGGACAGGCTGGCACACTAAATCGCCATGTGATTCCCCGCTGTGCGAGAGCTTGACTTATGCTATTACAATTTTTATCCAGAAAATCGTTCACATCTTTTAAGTAGTTGGCAGTGCCCCTGTAGTTGGTACCGTTGTCGGACCGAATGAGAGAAGGTAAACCCCGTCGCGAAACAAAACGATCCAGCGTGGCGACAAAGGCTTCCGTAGACAGAGCCGAAACCACTTCCAGGTGGACGGCCTTAGTGGCCAGGCAGACAAAAACGCACAGGTATGCTTTCGTGACCCTAGTGTTACGATAGGCTGTGGTTTTTACCAGAAACGGTCCAGCAAAATCCGTACCGACCCCGTCGAACGGCCTAGTAGTCTGACAAACCCGGTCAGAAGGGAGATCCCCCATCTGTGGCTGCATAGTGGAGGCCTTCACCCGATAACAAGCCACACACTTAAATAACACGCTGCGAACCACTCTCCGAGAGGACAAAATCCAGAACTCCCTCTGTAATATCGCCAGTAACGCATTACACCCCGCGTGAGCGTTTTTCAGGTGTCTATCCGAGACCACCAGTTCTACCAAAGGTCCTCCTTTGGGGAGTAGCAGAGGATGACGGCTACCGAAGGGCACGTCGGCATTTTTGAGGCGACCTCCAACGCGTAACAGTCCATCCGTCAAAAACCGTCCGTAGTTTTCCAGATGAGGCCTTCAACACCGCGTGGTGAGGCAAGAAAAAATGATCTGTCGTTGTCCAGTCGACAGTCGCCCGCGACATATGCCCCAAGGTCTCGTATTCTCGCATGAACTCGATATACTTTTCCCGAAGCACCGGATCGCGAGACATACGACGCTCCATGGACAAGAGTCGTTTCTCTGCCAACGCCCTCGATTTTCCCAAGAGAGGGGGACAGTCGATAAAGGGCAGTCGAGTTTCGATCCTACCCGACGCCATCCGGCGTGTGTGATCCTTATAAAAGGTTTCGCACTCCACATGCTCCGGATCCAGACGGGAGACCATGGGAGGCTCTTCCAGCTCCCAGAATTTTTGCATCGTCCTAGCGATGGAGGTAGTAGCGACGACAGGTGAGACATCCCGCGTCTCCTTGTCGAAAACCGGTCCCATTAAAACGTGTCCAAAGATGGTAGGTATAGCTACCAACGAAGAGCGGCCCAGACTCCGCTGAGGCCCTAAAAGGATCCAGCCCAGTACATCCGCTCCCAATATGAGGTCCACCGGAGCCGGCTCCTCGAAATGAGGGTCTGCCAGCATGAGACCTGATGTGTCAGGCATTGCGTCCCGCGGAATGTCTGTCGGTGGATGCCAACCCAGCAGATTGTCGAGTACGATCGCGGCCGCCGCAATCCGTATCGAAGCGGAATGCACAGGAGAGAAGGAAATGTGGGTCTGACCGGACAGACCCCCCACTTCTGTATCTCCGACTCCCCGAATCGGAACTGAGGGAGGCGCGCACTCCAGACGTAGGCGCCTCGCTACCCTCGTAGTAATTAAGCAGCCCTGTGCCCCAGTGTCTAGGAGGGCTCGTATCCGGACGAAGTCCCCCCTAGGTCCCCAAACGCGTACCTGCGCGATGGGCAAAAGAACCGTCCTCGGTTCCGACGTAGCCCGACCACAGGCTAGTCACGCGTCAGAGCCAGCGGCCGACCCTGTCGAACCGTGATGACTCGGCCAGTAAGTCGGACGCGTGTAGGCCACCATCCGGGGTGGTGCGTATCCAGGTGCCCTACCATACCGGTGATAGGGTGGGTGGTATTCCAACCTCGGGTACTCGTGCAGTACCGGTGAGAACTGTTGACGGTTCTTATGTCGTTGTTGTTCCGGCAACGGCGGCGGAGGATACGCGTACGAGTATCCGGGTGTTGGGTCCGGAGGTGGGGCTCCCTGTACCCAGTGGCCCTTAGAGGCACCAACTCCTGGTGTTGGTCGCGCCGGGTGCCGGGTTGTAGCCAGAACCCGGCTCCGCTCCGGCGGTCCCCAACTCACCTGAGCCGGGGTGTACGAGGGGTTGTAGTGTGGCGGCCGTGGCGGACTCCGTCTTTCCGGAGGCGGAGTTGACCCCGGCCCCAAACCGCCACCCGTGGGAGATCCCCTCTCCCGAACCGGTGCTGAGCCCTCAGCACTACGGGTGCACAGTAAGCGATGGTGCGGTCCGCCGCACACATCGCAAGGCCTCACCTGGGGACACTCATTATACCTATGTCCTCCCAGGCAGGCATAACACAATCCTCGTGTCCGAACGAGGCCTCGGCGCTCTTTCGTGGGCAGCCCGAGAATTGCTGGACATAGCTGCTCCAAGTGCTGCTGTCCGCAAATCCGGCATCCAGAGCCGGGGTTGATGGCGGCCGCAGCCACCAGCCTGCCGCGACCCTTCCCTGGGTTGCGTGGCGGCTGGGCGCCGTAGACTCCGGAAGTGCGGGCCGGCGCACTTGTCGGAGCCTCCTGGGAGGCTAGCTGGTTTTCCAGCAGGCCAGCCTCCTCTTCCAGGAACTCCAGAAGTTCCTCTATCGAGGGCAGAACGCTGCCGAGATCCTTGTGGACCAGTCGATTCCGCTCGAACTTGTCCCTCATCTCCTGCGACAACTTGGCCAGAACTATGTGCAGAAGAAGGAAGGACCACTGGTCGACGGGCAGTCCGAGCGTCCTTAACCCGTTTAAGGACACTGTGAGCGGGGTGATCAGCTGCGTCCTCAGCTGAGCCCTATGGTTGACCCTCGGCAATCCCAGCAGATGGGTCACGTGCGCGTCCGCCTGAAGACGCGGCTTTTCGTACCGCTTCTCCAGCAGCTGCATGGCGGTGTCGTAGCTCGCATCCTGCAGCTCCAGATGCTGTACGAGCTGTCTGGGTTCTCCGTCTAGGAAGGAACGGAGATATGCCAGCTTTTCGGCCTTGGTGAAATCCTTCCGAGTATCCACCAAGGCCAAAAACATGTTCCGGAATCCAGCCCAGTCCCGCATACATCCGGTGAAATGCGGGACCTCCAGGGCACCCAATCTTCCCATGGCGCTGGGTCCAGAGGTGTGGAGCGAAGCGGGGCGCGCAACAGGCTTCCCCTCCCGCAGTCGCTCGATGTCCTTCACCCGCTGAAGGACCTCGTCGTAAATGTCTTGGATGTGCTCCAGATCCTTGACATATTGGGCGTGGAGGGCCAGCTCCTTCTCCCCGACCGGGTCGGTTGACAATAGGGCGGTTACCGACCGCTCGGCCAACAAGAAACGAGCCTGCATTTCCCTCGAACGCGTCTCCAAGGCGTCCTCCCGGTTAGGCCGATCTACTAATGCAAGCAGCCCGGTGAACCACCGGAGCTGCTGAGCCAACTCCTGCCGTGACGCTGTCATTATAAATAATTTAAACTAAATAAACCTAAACACAAAATTAAAACGAGTCAATGAAAACACGGAATCGATTATCCGAATCGACTCGATGCTTTCAATTGAACGAAATTAAATTAAATTAACGTTCTGAGAAATGTCCCAGCCCAAATGAATGAACGAACAAAACAACGGTACTACCAACCTTACAATTTAACCGCACCTGTCCCGGAAGTGCGATTTTACACAAAATGAGCTTAACCTATTACGAACTAACAAAAAATACACAAAATTATACCGATTAACCTAGAGGTCCGGTATAAACCACGCTCTGCTACCAAAATGTTGCGGGAAACCCACAACAGACACTAAAATTATTGCTTAGAATTACACATTAAAATTACACATTAAAGATACATTAAAATTAACAAAGTCCACTCACAGTTCCATGCTGCTCCCGCCGTCCTGAACGGGATCCATATGATCCGATGGGGCCCGAATCCGGCTCCGGGTCTTCCAGGGTCCCTAAACACACCCAAACTACCCCAAAGTGCACTCTCCCCCGAGGAAATACCTGATTCACTTCGCAGCGTGGTAGCCGATATCCAAACACGGACGGCGAATTGCACTCCCGATGTGATTCGCTCACGACACACGCACCCACAGGTTGCACAATATACTTAATTAAAGCAATACGGCTCCAAATGCCCTTATTACTACACAAAACTATTTAATTATTAACACACGATAACCTATTCAACCAGCCATATTTGCTTTCCAGAGACAAGTGTACCAACAAAAAAAAAACAATTAGTGATGGGGCCATTATGCCACTAAATAAATTGAACATCGATAATCGATTCCCAAATCGATCCGTCCATAATACAAATCAAAGTTTTATTTCCAACAAAAATAAATGCCTGTTTATTTGCAACAGAGACAAAATATTGAAAAAATTACACGAGCGGGATTCGAACCCGCACCCCATGACATGCCTGGTCAGGTGCACTGCCAACTATGCTATCGTGGCTCAGTCCAACTCGCCGAAATTAATCAACACTAAGTATTTACTTTTACTTTATTAGCCAAAGGAGCCCTACTCAATGTCGACAACTACGTCATCGACATCCGATCTTAATATTTTTATAAATATTGAAAGTTCAGTTAAGAATTAGGCAAGCTATAATATTTATGATTTACAAATTGTAATTTGTTCGCAACAATATTTGAGTAAAATTATATGTAAATAATCTTATAGATTAATATAATAAAATGTTACATCCGGGTAGGTGTGTATGAAAAGAAGATAAATTGCAAAAGTATATCTACGGTTAATTCAAAATTTATTGCCGTAGTAAAGATAAATTCACGTGACCGAAGTTTTGCGTGCATGTTAGCATGATTTTTAATATTTAATATCAAGAACTAGACCGCGTGACATCTTCCGCGTTGATACCCGTAATCCCGTGTCCCGTGATGACTTCATCAATTGAGGTTTTCTTTTAAAGAGATTGCTGTCCCCCGCTTAGGCGAAACCGGACGTTACCGTGGGTGGGCTATATGGTCTTTAGTGGCATGTACCTTAAAGAGTTCCTCAATCCGTGTCTTCGTAACATCCTCAGAGGGTATGGCATAATGCAAACGTGTCCCCGTTCTCTACTAGAATATCTAAGGCGTTCGGGTCAAGTCCAACTGAGAAAGAATCCTTTACAGGCGTGTTCGCAACTATACTTACGGGGATTACTTGAGTGCGAATTAAAGCCGTTTCATCGAAAAAATGTTTATGTTAATGTGTGTATGTACTTACCTAAAGTTTAATAATTTATTACATCGCAGTGACAAGCTGTCGATTGAACAAAGCTTCGCAGTATGATAGTTTCGCAGTAAAATCGTTCGCAGTTAGGTACAGTTTTTCGATGTAACGAAACATCGCAGTAACATGGCGTCGCAGTATAGAGATGTTGTTGAAAGGTTTTCGAAGAAACAAAATTCGATGAAACGGCTTTCGCGCTCAAGAAGGTTTCCCATATTTACGAAGGTTGGTTTCATCCGTCTCAAGATAAGCCAGTCAAGCTGGTCTGAGCTGGTGTCAGCCCGAGCTTGCAGCCAATTACCCGTCGCTATTCACACACATCTTACTTACTACAATAGGGTAGTTCACTCGTTAGTGAATATAAACTTTTTTGCACCTGTCAAAGCCTTTCATAGAAATTTTACATAGCGAAATAAGACGTCATTGTTATGTTCCATCCATTCAACGATAAGGTTACGGCAATTTATTCATGTTTAGGTCATGTAAAAAAATTGTTAATATTTTGTAGAATTGTTTAATGTCGTTTGGTACGGACTTATGCGTAAACTACCGATTTTTTAAAATATCACACTAATATTTTAAATGCGAAAGTTTGTGTGTATGTCCGTTTATTTGTTCCTTCTTCACGCTGCAACGGATGGTACGATTTGGATGAAATTCGGCATACAGATAGTTTATAACCTGGATTAACACATAGGATAGTTTTTATCCTGATATTCCCACGGGAATCACACTATAAATATACTAAAAACGACAATTTAATTTTCCAATACAAAATAATTTGTTTGTTTTGTTGTCATGGAAACCAAAGAGAATTTAATCATTTGATGGAAACTGTCAATGCGGTACGAAGTCCGCCGGGTCCACTAGTCTTAAATATATTTTTACCATAAACTATAGACTAAAGTTCAAAGCCTATTTAGGAAATTGGATAGTTTGTAGTAGCTTGACGTGCAGCCGTGTGCACTTTGTAATTCATTGTTTTGTTTCTAATTAATTGACGCCATTTCTATGCACAGGATTCCCATGTTTTCCCGAAAAAAGTAAGTTAAACTCTACCAAAATGAGAAGCAGTCAGAAATGAGTTCAACCATTATAATTAATGGTAATACCATGTTTTTTCTTTAGTAAACAGTTGTATGGACCTTGTATTTTACATTTACGTATACAGTGATTCGAGTTGAATGTACGTTGAATTCGAGATAACGGTGCCGGTGCCTAAAACTTAAAAATTATCTAGCAGTCTCTCGTCTGATATCTAATCGTGTACGATAAATGGATGAAACGTATCTTTTAGGATACGTGGCAAGGTCATATTATAATTGATTAGAATTATAACGTATAATTAAGTTTTATTTTTTATTTTCATAGATTGTTAGCCGGTTCCTTCCAATTTGGACGAACTGGCTCAGGACAGAGATAGGTGGAAGGAGGGAACGGAGGCCTTTGCCCTGCAGTAGGAAAGTAGATCCCGATAAAAAAATAATTAAAATAAGATTGTTAGGCAAATATCTCTACTCGTGAGCTAGTAGGAGAGCAGGATGGCAAAATCCTGCCACTAGCCGTTAGACATGGGTAACTCAGGAAAATTCCTTGCGTCAACTCAATAACTCGGGCGCACGCAGCTCACTGCGCCGGCTTATTGAGTTAACTCAAAATGAAACGCGCCAATTGAGCTGCATAGCGAGCGCCATCGGCACGCCCCGCGCTCACAGCCTCTTTGATTTTCGAACGTAAACGTATTCTGTCATTGAATATTTTCAATAATTTAAAAATCTTAAGTAAGTAGGTATTGCATTGTAACATTGTGCATTTTCAGTAACTTTTCAGTAAGTATTCTCAACTGTCTGTTAAAATAAAACCCAGCCCGGTCCTGCGCCGTGCGCCAACATATTTTGAAGAAGTGAGCCAAGCCAACACATCCGGCGCAATGAACTGAGTTGGCGCAATTGAGTTGACAAATGTCTACTAGCCGTCCTCACCTTGCCTACCCGCAAGTTGCTTTTTCGCACCTCGCAGGACTCCATGTAAAGGAAGGAGGAAATACATATGCTGGGAGGGGATTCCAATTTTTGGTGGTGCGACAAAGGAATATCTTCGTTCGCAATGGATTGTCTCGTGGTGAGAGGTCTTTGATGAGTTGTCAGCTGCGAAAGTGATGCTATAATAACAATCCATTAAGAGCGTTCACGCCGCACACTAGCGCCGCCAATGAAAAAAAAATATATCTAGTAATTAGAGATAGAAAATCAAATTATGCTCAACAAACTATCTGAATGAAGTAATTTAGTATTTTTACGTCACCTAATGAACACCTGACATGTTCTGGTTTAGTTAAATATGGCGTTATAGTTAAAAGTGGCCGTAACGTCTTATTTAACTAAACCATAACATGTCAGGTGTTCATTAGGTGACGTAAAAATACTAAATTACTTCATTCAGATAGTTTGTTGAGCATAATTTGATTTTCTATCTCTAATTACTAGATATGTTATTTTTTCATTAGTGGCGCTAGTGTGCGGCGTAAACGCTCTTAAGAGGCAGCCAAGGTACGATAAGTATGGAGAGATTTGGGGGAGACTTTGCCCAACCGTCTATGGGACGAAAGACTTAGGTTAAAAACAATATAAGTAACATGTAAGTTAAATACCGAAGAGCAGGATGCATTGCTGAAGTTAAGGCGACGCATTGGAAATTTACGTGGCGGGGATCTTGATTTTTCCCAACAATTACAAAACATTATGAAAGTGATATTGGATGACATGATTTTTCATATAATTGACTTCATTTTGCTAGTTGCAGAAACACGATTTGTTAACTTTTATAACAGAGAAAAAAATATTAAAGTAACCTCTTTTAAAACATAGATTTGCATTTTACAGGCAAACCAGGCCAGGTTCTTATGGTACGGGGCGCAAACGCTCCGTATTAGATTAATTGTTTAGCGATGCGTTTCGTAAGGGCCGGTCATCCGATGGGTAACTAAACATTTTTCATCTCGAGAGCCTTGTGCTTCGGAAGGCACGTAAAGCCGTTGGTCCTGGCTGTATTAGCAATCTTTAACAACCACCAATCCAACCTGGGCCCGCATGGTGTCTTAACGGCCCTTTCTCCCCGTGGGGACTCTCGTGCCTCAGCAGTGGGAATATAAAATGAGCTGATGATGACGACTTTCTATACACCATGTGAAGCTGACTTGTCTCTAGTTGACGCTGCTTTGATACCACTGCAATTATAGTGAACTTGATAATGATGGTCATCATGACTTAGGAACACCGAACAGTTATAAATAGTAATAAATAACGTAATTTCTATTGTTATTTTCACCCCTCCTCCGGCCATAATCTTTTGGTTCAATTACAATTTCCATTACTTATAGGACCCCAGACAGACGTGGCAGCAGGTACCTACTTCGAGGGAAAATTCCTGAAAGCACTCAACTGAAGTCACGATGATGGAATGTTTTCTCATAGAATACGTAGCCGAGGTTCAGTGTGAAAGTATGATGTGTTATGTTATGTCTGAAAGTTATACTTATTAACTTTTGTGTAGGGTACAGTGCAGGTAGATAATTTAAAACTAAGCGGTTATAAATACCTAGTTCATTTTTATTTACAGTTCTTGTGATTTAGAGAAAAGTGTTAATTTTTTTCCATGATCGGGATTCAATATTACAAACAGACTTTATTTATTAACACTCCTATCCTAATCCTAAAAGACTGCCCGATAAAGACTAAAAAGTTATAGGTGCACTTTTCTTTGCATTTGTACCTTCTATTGTTTGACGTAGATCTAATAGATGGGTACCATAGTGGGACTTTTTGGTAGGCATTTTCGAGGGTGCCATAGCGGAACAATACCATAGCGGAACTAACCGTGAACACGCATCCTTTGACATACCGGTCAGGTGCTATTCTAGTTATGCTATCGTCGCCCTGTCCAACTAGTACAAATTTTACAACATTATCTACATTTACTTCGTAAGCCAAAGGAGCCTGTCAACAACTACGTCATCAACATGTTTATACTGTTTATATGAACATGTCTATACCACGTGATACGTCACAATAAAGTACCTACGAATGAGTAAATACCTACGACGGACTACCTAATTCTGGAAAACAAAAATTTTCTTGCACATAGCTGCTACGAGTCAGACGTTTTTTTTAGTTACGGTTTCAAGAATCTTTCTAAGTGCTCAGTCGTTTACGTTAACTAAAACCAGAAATTGTGTGGCAATGACTTAAGAGCGTTTACGCCGCACACTAGCGCCACTATTGAAAAAAAAACATATCTAGTAATTAGAGATAGAAAATCAAATTATGCTCAACAAACTATCTGAATGAAGTAATTTAGCATTTTTACGTCACTTAATGAACACCTGACATGTTATGGTTTAGTTAAATATGGCGTTATAGTTAAAAGTGGCCGTAACGTCTTTTGGCGTTTAAGCTTGTTGGTCATTAAGGGGCATTACCTACTTCAATTCCAAACAAATTCTTGTTATTGTAAACGTTATCGAATCCTTCTAATATTATAAATGCAAAAGTTTGTGTGTATGTATGTTCGTATATTTGTTGCTTCTTTACGCTGCAACGGATGGATGGATTTGGATGAAATTCGGCATACAGACAGTTTATTACCTGGATTAACACATAGGATAGTTTTTATCCCGATATTCCCACGGGAATCACACTATAAATATACTAAAAACGACAATTTCATTTTCCAATAAAATAATATTAAAAATATTTGTTTGTTTTGTTGTCATGGAAACCAAAGAGAATTTAATCACTTGATGGAAACTGTCAAAGCGGTACGAAGTCCGCCGGGCCCACTAGTAGAGAATAAAACTCACTTGATTATCTTAGGAAGTTTCGTTCATTCATCATTTAATCACTGATTTTTTATGCCAACATTTTAACTCACATTGCTATAAATGCCAAACAAATTCTCGTTTTCGTTTACGTGTTGGAATGTCAAACAAACTCGCATTGCACTCTGTAACTTGATTCTCTTAGGGAGTTTCGTTCATTCATCATTAAATCACTGATTTTTTATGCCAACATTTTAACTCACATTGCTTTAAATGCCAAACAAATTCTCGTTTTCGTTTACGTGTTGGAATGTCAAACAAACTCGCATTGCACTCTGTAACTATCTCGTAATTTATTATTATTATTTATTTATTTATTTGTGTTCGGGAGTCTTACAGCAAAATAGTCTAGTAACTAAATAATACACAATAAATATGGCGATGCTAACAACAAGTCTCCACCTATGGATAGAAAAATAAAAACTAAGAACATATTATATCACTAAATTATTTTAAAAAGGATTAAAAACTTAAAAATTAAATAACACAGTAACTTTTGGTGTGCAGGACAGTTTAGGTAAAGAACTTTTTAGCTACTATACTCTTCAAAGAAGTGCTGCTGGTGCAAAACAGGTCAAAATCTAAAATAGACTTATTTATTGCAGTAGATGTCCGAGGGAGAAATGAATTTCTCCTATAATTAGTATGCGCTGGCGTCACAAACACCTCGACACGTTGTCTCAAACGCGGCTCATTGCAAATTGTAATGTTTCTTATTACATTCTTACATACTACAGAAGTGTATTAGAAACTATTTTCTAAGACAGCCGTATGTACCTACCTACGAGTATATAAATCATTACACCATGGAGGTACTCACCTACTTTTTTAACGTGCGTGAGAAAATTATAATCGCAACAATGCATGCTGTTGCTTCAATGCCTTACCAACATCTTTCCTATGCAGTATAATTTTATGTCTGACAACAAAACAAACGATTTTCCCTTGAGTCAGTACCTAAGTAGTTATACACGTTTTATTATGTGAAATTAGGGTTGTCAACTTTTTTTAGACCAAATATTATAGTAGTTTTGGATTCAGTATCCATAAAAATAAAGTAGATAGGGAATTAATTAAAAAAAATACAGTATATTATTTTTTTTTATTTTAATATTTTGTGTGTTCCGTTTTAGATAATAGTGACTGATTTAAGCGACTTAGCTGATATAATATAGTAGTTAGAAAAAATATTAGGATACTTTATAGTAGGGTTGGCAACCCTATGTAAAATGGTTGTTTTTGTTAAATTCCTCAGCGGAGAAGCGCTTGGCCTTCATCACATCACATATGATGGTAAGTGCGTAGGGTCAAGGTGGAAGTGCAGATCAACCCGGAATCCTCAACTACCGATAAACTTTCTATATTAACTCTTAATGATAGACTGATAATAATATAGGTACTTAGGAGCTGATGATGGTAGCTATCCAGGCCGACTTGGAATACGCCCTACTACTGAAAAAACCAAGTAGGCGTCTGGACCTCTGTTTGGAATCGTACTCTAGACCTCTGGACTGACACCGGCCGGCGCGGCGGTCTAGCCATTAGACCAGGGATGGGCAAACTACGGCCCGCGGGCCATCTCCGGTCCGTGAATGATCGAAGTCAGGCCCGCGACCATCAAACAAAAATTCAAGTGCGTGTGTATTTCAGATAATGGTATTCATTTACTGTATCAATATTTTTATGTCACAAAAAAATATTTATTTATTGAAAAAATACAGCAAAAAATTCAATAGCCAGACTATTATTATATACTACCCGCCATAGATTTTGTTAGTAAATATTGTCACGCGAACGAAAACAGTTTGGCCATCCCTGCATTAGACCAAGGGTGGCCAACCCGAGGCCCGCGGGCCGCAAGCGGCCCGCCGACTCCCCAAAAATACAAGCACCTCTTAATTTTAAATGCCAAGTTCTAACCAACTACGATATTGTGATTAAATGGCGTGAAACTTAGTTTTAATCTCATCTTTTTAGAATTCAAAGACAATTAGACACAGCTGGAAAGTTATATAAATGGGCATCACATTGATAATATTTTGTTATCATATTTATTATGTTATGTATGATAAGACCCTAATTTAAGGCGCTGACATTGAACAGAGCTCTCTGTCGAACTGCATACAAACAAAAGGGATATATATAGTGCGTGATCCACTGGATGGAGAAGCTTTAAAAAACGCTATACCTATTTATTTAAAATCTAGATGTTTTATTCATCATCATCATCTCAGCCAAAGACGTCCACTGCTGGATAAAGGCCTCCCCCAAGGATATGAGGGGTATTTGCCGTAATCGCCACGCTTGGCAGGCGGGTTGGCGATCGCAGTAGGTTTAGGGTAACCTCAGAGAGATGCTGCTGCCCATCCTCTGGAATGGTCCCTTAATCGGCTTTTACGACACCCATAGGAAGAGATGGGGTGGTGCAATTCTTTATCCCCGGCACCACACAGGGAAGATGTTTTATTACAAAAAGTTTAGTGCCCAGCGCTGACAACCGTCAAATGCGCTTCTTTATGCATGTTTTCTATAAAAAAGTATGCAACAAATATTTGCAATGTTTCCAAAATCTTTAATTGTGAAATATTTTCGATAGAAAAAAATCCAAAGTTACCTTTGAACAGTATTTATTGACATGATGATGATCTTTTTCATTTACTAAATACTTCGATGAAATTATGTAAAGTTATACTTAATACTTATTATAAAAAAAACTATTATTTTATTTTTTTAATGGGAGGAGGGATGGGAGATCTTTGCCCTGCAGTGGAAAAGAATTGTCTGTTGATAATAAAAATAATATTAATAATAATTTCTAAAACAACAACAATTTACTTTTCTGAATGAAAGTTTTTAATTTGGTAAAAGCACATAAATAATAATAATCATACTTATATGTGATTGACACGTGTGATTTTTGAACCTGTAATAATAAAAATAAATTATAAAAATAAAATTCACGAGCGCTATGTATAGTCGACCATGAAATTGCTTTATCACTTTTGACAAAAACTTCCATTACAATAAAATTTCGCTAAGGCTCATTGTCAATGATGACAACGTATCTGTCACTTGGTCTTTTAAACAAAAATAGAACTTATTGTTTTATTAGATGCAATCAAAATTCACTTCTAAGGTGGTAAAGCAATTTCATTGTCGACTATACCCTAATAATCAAAATGTACATCATTCAAAAACATGAGACCAATGGACCGTTCCCATGAGCCCACAGTTGGAGGCCATCTTTTATTTATAGGTCTTTAGTTTTTAATTTTCTAATTATTTTTCTGTTTTAATTTTTTCAGGTTAAGTTATGTAATGTTTCTTTTTGTTGTGTGAATAAAATTAATATTATGATTACTTAGATTATATTTTTCAATTCCCTTGCAAGGCTCATGTTCTGAACAAAATAATTCAAAAACTATTTCATAGATTTTTTATTTGCAAAAGAGCCGAAGATCGATCTCAGCTAACGTATGGCGTAGTATTATTAGTATTCTGTGGTTAAACGAAAAACTTCTTGGCCGAAAGTACAGTCACGAGCAGAAAATGTTGTCGATCTATACCCATGTATAAATTGACAACAATATTTGCACCATCAACAATTTCTGTTGACTTGAGTGTAGCTAAATTATAATTAATTTATAGGCGGCATAATGGCAGCTTTAAAAACATGACAACTTGAAAACATATAAGGATAACTTGTCATACAGTGATATAATTTAAGCTCGTGACGTACAGTACCTTGGTAAGTGCCGACATTCAGATTAAACAAAAGAAACCGAACGAAAACACCAAATAACCGTCATAGGAGCATACGTAGATTGCGCACAACAATGCCAGATGCTCCTATTACTTTATGAATTTTGCATAATATAAGTTCATTAGCATTCTCCGCTTATTATCTGACATTAGTGGCATTGTGTTGTATTTTTGTTCGTCTGTCGCCGTCTGAAGTTTGGCAGATTTTCAACAAGTTTTTGTGGACGATCCATCTATTCCTGGACGACATTGCTCTTGCGCATCGCAAGGACAGTTCCGAGTTCACGTTACGTAATCGAAATTTGTTTTATTTTAAAATAATATCATCCATGGGGACGGACGAAGGTTAGGGTTATATGTTATGTGATTTTCTCTGGGAAATTTATTTAGTTTCTTATAGACAAATTTCTAAATAGTCCCATTTGTCATTTAAACACAATAACGTAAGGAGTTGCTTTACCTCTACATAATCATCTTTAAAAAATAACAGTGGTCACCACCCGGTGACACGTTATTACCTAAAATATGACTAAGCTATTCTTCCTTATTAAGAATAAGTGAGACTCTCCACAGCATAACGACTTACGTCAGCCACGTAGGTACTTAGTTTCTTTTGTAATTTCATTGTGAGGAAGCTATTAACCTTCACTTCACTTGAGGGTAAGTTTAGTGATGATAAGTTCGAAGGTGGAAGTGCACTTCACTTCCTTTTACCCCTTAATTACTGAGGAATAAAAGATATTAGATATCTGTATTACCAGTGCGGGATTTATACTTTTCTTAACCCTAGAAAGATAATGTGCGCTTCAGAGGCGCCCGCAAAACAAATAAATTGCTGTCTTTTTTTTATTTACGCGCGTACAAGTTTGTGTTTCGGCGCCAACTCAGTCGTTGGTCAGCACTCCCGAGAGGCGATCGCTCCTGTTCGGTAAGCACCATAGTTTCAATATTATGGCAACACATTGCGCTCGAAAGGCGCCACTTTGTCGCAGCAACAGTACATAAATTTGTTTTTTTTAAAGTATTTTTTTGTTTTTGAGACAGAATATTTCATAACTCACTAGTTAGCAAGAGAAAAAAACTATAAATGTTATACATATTTGTAAAAAAATGTACCTCTACAGAAGACATTTTATTTTTGTTGATTATCGTAAGGGATTTTTAAAATGCCAAACTTTTTATTATAATTAAAAAATAATAACTTAGGTTTGTGTTTTATTTACTTATTAATAATGTAGCATTTCACAAAACTATAAAAAAGTAAAATAATTACTTAAATTTGTATAAAAAATTGATATTGAAAATTTGAGCGCCTCTAAGGCGTATCTATATCTTTTCAGTAGCAAAAAATAAGGTTATCTTTCTAGGGTTAAGTATAGGCCACTTCACTTTTTGCCACCCCTCCCTCCTTCCTACCTATCTTAGGCCTTTTAAGTGGGTAGGTTAGGTAGGTGTTGAAAAGTGAAATGAATGAGTAAATTAGTCATAAATAAAAGTATAACATGAAACAAGAATTACACTTTTTTACATTATTTTTTATTGGCGAAATCATCTATAATATCGTCATAGTTTATGGTGTACATTATCTCTGCCTCTATAATAGAAGAGCCAAATAGTTTTTCTTGGGATAATGAAGACCGCTGATAATTCTTCACTCGTTTTAAACAAGAAAAGCTCCTTTCTCCTGAACAATTTTTGGCCGGAGTACAAGGCGCGATACGGAGAGCTATATCTAAGTTCGGGTAAACGTTGCACAAAGACTGGTTCCTCATTAATGTAGAGAGATTGAGTAAAGATGTTGATTCAGGTTTCTCTGCAGAATGTCACTTTCGCAGAACGTCACTTTCGCGGAATGTCACATTCGCAGAACGTCACTTTCGCAAAATGTCACTCTACATAAGAATTGGTGTTAATTGTAGCGTAAGGTCTCTTCCTCAGGATCGGTGCGTTTTCGTTTCGGTATCGCCTCTGCCCCGAATCTGTACAGATTTTGTGCTGAAAAACATTTCCTGACAGGCTCTGGATGTTTTCGGTACGGTATTGTTCATTCGATATCGTAAAGTAGCTGAGTGTGTGTGGTGTGACTGGTGTGAGTGAAGCGCACGGGGGAGCTGGCGAGGGTGAGAAGGGGGAGGCCGGCCGCTCTGTAGTACAGATTCTATGCAGAGGCGCGCGTATGCGCTCGGTAAAAAAATCTGTATCGAAACGACTCGGTCTGAAAACTCTCATTTGGTAAACAATCTGTACAGATTCGGTGCAGAGGCGGTACCGGAACGAAAACGCACCGATCCGGTGAGGAAGAGGCCTAAGTCATGCAATGTTGACATATAGTTCGTGAGAATTAAAATAAATAAATAGTATTTTTGTAATATTGTATGTTTTTTACTACTTTTTATAAATAACGTACCTACCTACCTAGCAAGATTGCATCATTGTTATAAAGATTAGATTAATGATTTTCTGGGTTTTTTAATTAGGTACCTTATCTAAGAGTATTCTGTAGTGTTTGTATTAGGTCTTATGACGTCCATATTGGCTTGAATATTTTAATTTGCTTTAAGTTGATTTGTGATTTTGGAGAATTCCTAAGCTATGCAATATTGATATGTATTTCATGAAAATTAAAAGTATATACAAAACATACTATATATTATAATATATATTAATGTATATTATTGTATGTATAGTTAACCGTCGAGTCCGGCGTTGGGATGGGGATGGATGAGATGTTGCGTTATCAGCTAATTATAATGTTGCGTTATGAAATCTGTGATTCTATAACTATGTACCCATGTTGTATTGTAATATTAATAATAATATTGTAATATTTTTACTACTTTTTATTAAATACGCATCAAGATTGCATTTTTGTTATAAAGATTTAACTGGAACTTTTGTTTTTTTTATTATTACCTTATTTTCCGTAGTGTTAGTAAGTATTAGACTCATTCAATTTTACAGAGAAGTAAGTAAGTACAAGAAAAAGTAGTGTGACATTTTGCGAAAGTGACGTATTGAGCGCCCTCTGAAATCTCCCGCCCGTAGGCCACTGCCGCCCCTAAGCTGCGGCCTATACGGCCTATTGACAAATCCAGATATTCTTATTTGTCAAAATTATTGTTTTTAGCAACAATAAATGCCTTAGCTATTTTTGCACACAGCGGTCAAAATTGGCTTAAAATATCTTGGACCAAAACAAACTAGGTTTAGGTATATATGTAGGAACCAATGCAAAATCTATCCGATTGTATAATGAAATAACGGATGCCAAAAAATATTTTGCAGTAACATCTAATGCGGTAGCTAATATGGTAATGCGTTATTGCCTGTTCAAATATTTTAATGTTTTATCAGAAATAATTTTGGCAGACATCAAAATTAGTTTCGCGGCGTTTTGCTCTTGTATCTAATCGTGTTTACGTGCTAAGGGACAGCTGTCCGGTCATAAATAATACCAGTGTGCGCCATGATTTATTATTGCGTTTCAATTTAGGTCTCGCACTGGACGGTTTGATTCTCTTCGCTTGTTTTTCGCCTTTGGAGAATTGTAAACCTTTATCTACACCTTCGTGATTGTAACTTTACGCTTGAGAAGGTTTTTTTTTCTTTGCCGGACTTTTTTAATAGTTATGTCATGTGTATATCCCGAAAAGGCCAAGTTTTTACTTTTATTTTCTTATTTTTTATTAAGATGAACGTCTAGCTAGTCTAACTGACCGCCTTGCGGTCTAGTGGTTAAGCCATCCGGTGTCAGCCTTTGAGGTCCCAGATCGTATTATTGAGCTCGGATTAAAACATAACTGTTTTGAATATTCTAATATTTTAAGCCTTACCTATGCTACAAATCTGAACTTAACAAATTATCCTGGACGCGGAATGGCGTTTTACTGCTACAAGACGCACAGTGGCTGTTATTATTATTCACGGACGCGAGCGTTTTAGTTTATACATTAAAGTCATAAAAAACTGTCTGTTAATTAATGATTTATGCTGTATATCTGAGCTTCCCCGTTTTAGGAACAAATGTGCTGGACGCGGAAGAGCGTTGTACAGCTACAAAACGCGCAGCGGCTGTCATTCATCTCATCACAGACCGCGCTCGTTTAAGTCAAGACATTAAAGTCATAAGAAACTTTCTGTTATTTAATTAGTGATGCAACAAATCTGAGCTTCTCATGTTTTTCCATTGACGCGGAAGAGCGTTTCAAGCTACAAGTCACACTGTGGCTGTCATTCATCACGTATTGCGGACGCGGTAAACGGTCGCGTCATCGGCCGCCAGATGGCTGCAAACCAAAATAAGCAAACCGAGAAGGTAACCTCAATGGTATGTACCATGCTAGAGCCACGGAGAGAGACACCAGAGAGAGACACACCAGATCTCTGCAATTGCGTAGGAGGTTGCGTCACTCAGCGTGTTTTACCGCTTATACCATGGCGAGTGCTCTGAAGAGCTCTTTGACCTCATCCCACCTTCTCCCTTTCTTCATAGGAGTAGACGTGCTGCTCTTCGGAGTCACCGCTTCACTGTCTCAAATATCCCATCGTGCACAAAGAAATTTGGAGACTCGTTTCTTTGTCGCACCTCCAAAAGATGGAATAGTCTACCAGCACACGTTTTCCCTCCTTCCTATGATATGGGGTCCTTCAAGAGAGACGTGAAGAATCACCTTGTGGGCCGGCAGAGTGAAGTTGACTGATTCTACGTTTGTTTCCACGCTGCACCAGTTGTCTTCGCGTCTGGACTTCATTTCCACTTAACATCAGGTGGGATGGAGTCATTTGCCGAGCAAAGTATAAAAAAAAAGAAAAAAAAAAGACAGAATCTTGCAACAGCTGCGCTCGGACTGTTCTGAGCTGTTCCGAGCTCCGTGTCTATGTGTGCGTTGATCGAGCGCGTTTGTATTGAGCTTACGTTCTGCAGTCTCCTTATTTTTTAGCTGCAAAGTTTAAAAAAAAACATTAAGTTTTTTTTTAGAGAGATTGCTGATTGCCTCAAACGGCATTTTCAGCGTCACTAGGCTTTTTTGGGGGCGGCGAGGTACGTAGAGGGTACCTCAAGCCGTGTGAAACGAATCACCTTCGGAGGTTTTCTAGAGGGAACGGCATCACACACTTAAAAGTGCGTGTCCCCGTGCCCTACAGATTCTCCGATGTGTTCGGATCGGATCGATAAGACTAATGCCACAGATAAACTTATATTTCCATACCTAAATACTTTTACAAATAACTGGTACAATCAGCAACAGAATCGCTGGACACTCTAGCACTTTGTCAAGTAAATAATTTAAAAGGCGCTTGTGGATATCCAGAGAAATTTTGGGGATTAAGGTCACTCGCGTCCGTAGGTTTACCCTCGAGACCCTACACGTGACCCCTGGGTGGAGCTAAATGAGTGACACTGACTGAGTGGTAGAGCCACGCTGCGTTGTAGCACGCATTGGGCCGGCTCGCCCGGCGTAATACCACCCTCTCACTAAATACCGGCGTGAAATAATGGCACTCGTTGCTGTTGTGTTTCGTCCGGTCAGTGATAGTTCCGGAGGCCCTATCCCCCCCCCCACACACACACACAATTGATATGGCAGCGAACTTAAATTTAGATTTACCCCAGGGGGGTACCTACACCTCCAGTGTAGGAGAATCCCCCCCCCTGAGCGTCCACGCTCAGGCTGCCCTACGTATTCTGGGGAGGGCAAAAGTCCGCTCGTATCAGCACATGCTGCAGGCAGGAGTAAGGCAAGACATTCGGCACCCCCTCCTACGCTTTGCGTGGATTTCTGCAACATCAGGGGAATTCACTCCAACTTAAGCGCCGTCCGCCTTACTGAAACGCAGATATCCCCCCCTCCTGACGTCTCCTACTTGCGCTACCCGGGATACAATCTGGAGCATTCGTTTGTGCCACGCGCCGGTGTTTGTGCTTACGTCAGGGAGGATATGTGCGTTCGTCGCCTCGGCAATCTTGAAGTTAGGGACCTCTCCATCTTATGGCTGCACGTCGACTGCGGACACCACCCTCGCGTCTACGCTTGCCTGTATAGGTCCCACAGCGGTAACATTGAGACTGACCAACTTGTCGAGAGCGTTCAAACGGCCACAGATTCCCTTCTCCAACGGATCCCCTCTGCCGAGATCGTGGTGCTGGGAGACTTTAATGCCCACCACGTCGAATGACTTGGTTCACGCACTACTGACCACGCGGGTAGAGCCGTTCATGACTTCGCTTTGGCCTACGGTCTATCCCAACTGGTTGCCGAGCCTACGCGGGTACCAGATGTGGAGGGCCATACACCTTCCTTACTGGACCTCTTGTTGACCTCGCACCCAGACGGCTATCAAGTGTCCGTTGATGCACCACTAGGCTCATCAGATCATTGCCTGATTCGGAGCACAGTGCCTCTCACGGAAACTTTAAAATCGCAACGTGCGGTCAGCCGTCGGGTCTGGCATTATAGGTCAGCGGACTGGGATGGGATGCGAAGTTTCTTTGCGTCGTACCCATGGTGGCGAGTTTGCTTCTCGCTGGATGATCCTGATGTCGCCGCCGATTCTGTCGTTGATGTGATACTGCAGGGAATGGAACTCTTTATTCCAAACTCTATGGTTCCCGTTGGCGGCAGATCCCAACCATGGTTTGGTCGATGTTGCAAAATAACATCTCGCCAGAAGCGCGAGCATTACCAAGCCTGGGCTAATGCGGTGTCATCAAAGGATCCAAGTACCAGTGTGCTCAAAAAGAAGTACAACTTTGCTGCCAGGTCTTTTAAGAAGGACATTGCCAAGGCGAAGTCATCATTTATAGGTAGAATTGGGGAGAGGCTAGTGCGTCTTCCTTCGGGTACGCGTGCATTCTGGTCTCTCGCCAAGGCTGTCTTGGGGAATTTCTGTTGACCGTCACTTCCACCACTGCACAAGACCGATGATTGCCTTGCCCATACTGCAAAAGAGAAAGCCGATCTCTTGGGTACTCTTTTCGCATCAAACTCGACCTTGGACGATGGGGAAAACTCGCCACCAACTATACCGCATTGCGCTTGTTCTATGCCAAACGTTCGGTTCCTGCAAAGGTCAGTTCGTAAGGCTCTTTTTTCCCTTGACATTCATAAGTCGAGTGGGCCTGATGCAGTTCCCTCCCATTGTGCTTCGGACGTGACTCCTGAGTTGGCGCCGGTTCTAACGCGCCTCTTCCGGCTCTCTTACACGACTGGCGTTGTCCCGAGTTCTTGGAAGACAGCCCTTGTCCACCCGATTCCCAAAAAAGGTGATCGCTCAGATCCGTCCAACTACAGGCCTATAGCCATCACCTCTTTGCTCTCCAAAGTAATGGAGTCCATTACAAACTGCCAGCTCTTGAGGTACCTAGAAGAGAATCAACTACTAAGCGATCGCCAGTACGGTTTTCGCCGCGGTCGTTCGGCTGGTGATCTTTTAGTGTACCTCACTCACCGATGGGCGGAGGCAGTCGAGAGGAAAGGGGAGGCACTGGCAGTTAGCTTGGACATAGCGAAAGCCTTCGACAGGGTATGGCACAGGGCTCTTCTCTCGAAACTTCCATCATACGGGCTCCCTGAGAAATTGTGTGCGTGGGTCGCCAGCTTTCTTTCTGGGCGTAGCATCAAAGTCGTAGTTGACGGATCATGCTCTGACCTGAAGCCCGTGAATGCTGGAGTCCCGCAGGGGTGTGTGCTGTCGCCTACACTGTTTCTTCTGCATATCAATGACATGTTGCATAACAACAGCATTCATTGCTATGCAGACGACAGTACTGGGGATACGCTTTACACCGGACGTACTAATATTTCTCTGGAAAGAGTCATCGAGAACCGGAATAAACTTGTGACTGACACTGAGAACATGTTAAGTCATGTCTCGAATTGGGGCCGACTTAATCTAGTCCATTTTAACCCATCCAAAACACAAGTTTGCGTGTTCACCGCTAAAAAACATCCCTTCGTCTTATCTCTAAACTTTGAAGGAGCTCCCCTTGATACCAAACCGGCCATTGGAATCCTTGGCGTCGATATTTCGAGTAACGTTCAATTTCGCGGTCATTTGGAAGGTAAAGCTAAATTAGCTTCGAAAAAGCTGGGTGTGCTCAATAGAGCGGGACAGTATTTCACGCTGACCCATCGCTTACAGCTTTACAAAGCACAGGTCAGGCTCATATGGAATACTGTTCCCATCTTTGGGCTGGAGCGCCCCAGTACCAACTCCTCCCATTTGACCGCATTCAACGCAGAGCTGCTCGAGTTGTCGGCGACGTGGTAACCTCTGGTCGGCTCGATCCACTGGCCCTTCGGAGAGACGTTGCATCTCTCTGTATATTTTATCGCCTTTATCATGGGGAGTGCTCTGAGGAATTTTTCGGTTTGATCCCTGCCGCTGATTTCCTTCACCGCACTACACGCAATCGACTGTCTTTCCATCCACACCATCTTGATGGATGGCGATCTACTACTGTGCGTTTCTCACGTAATTTTTTACCACGAACTACAGTGCTGTGGAACCAGCTCTCAGCGGCGGTATTTCCGGACCAATATGACTTAGGAATCTTCAAGAAACGAGCCTATTCCTTCCTTAAAGGCCGGCAACGCATCTGTGATTCCTCTGGTTTTGCGGGTGTCCATGGGCGGCGGTGATTGCTTTCCATCAGGTGACCCGCCTGCTCGTTTGCCTCCTTCTAATATAAAAAAAAAAAAAATTATTGTGACATGATTATTAAAATGTTATAGCAAAAAGTTGCTAAAGACTTTTATTGCTGACTATATAGATGTGTCTATAGTGCCTAGTGCGAGTTATATTTACCATATTTTGATTAGGTACGTTAGCGAAAGCGACAATTTGTATGCTTCCAATGCCAGCAGCCTTAATGTAGCTCCAAAGAAGTAGATGGAGATTTCACAAGTTTTCTATACCAATCTTATTTTGGCTTCATTAACTGAGAAGATTCACCATTGATGACAAAGGCAAAACCATTAAACGCGTCCCACACACAAAATTCTTTAAGCGCCATGTCGGTCACCGACCACCGACAAATGATTTAATTTTTATTGTCGGGTTTGAGGCAGTTAACATGCGCGCTTATCCTGTTTGTAACATTCTTGTAGGTCATCATAATTAGCCTATAAAAGTCCCACTGCTGGGCTCAGGCCTTCCCACTTAAACAATAACTGTGGTCTAGTGGTTCAGACGTCGGTTTAGACCCAGAGGTCCCGCGTTCGATTCCCAGCGGAACATACACAAACATGTACCTACCCCATGTTTGTGTACAGTCGGCGGCAGATCAACCTACCCAAATCTGTCAAATTTCTCCAATGAATATTAATCTTTATAGCCAAACAATAAAGTTCAAAATTGATTGTAGAAATTTGACAGTTTTGGGTAGGTTGATCTGCCGCCGTGTGTACTGCGTTTGGTTGGTGATAGGGCGGGCTTGTTTGTACGGTTCGTATCGGCTAGCCAGGCAAGCCGATACGAACCCCCTCGGAGAATCTCGTAGTGCACTCACAAGTACGTGATGTCATTCCCCCTAGAAAACCTCTGTCGGTGTTGCGATCCCACGGCTTGAGGAACCTATCCCCCTTGAGGGTTCTCGTCGCCCCCAAAAAAGTCCAGTGACGCTGAATATGCCGCCTGAGACCAACGAACTCTCTCCAAAAACAGAAAAATAGAGTTTCATATCATAAGAATTGGTTTATTCATATAAAAAATATAGAATTATGTAAATGGGATAACAAAAAGTCATATGTTTTATACAGAAATATACTAGAACAATGAACCTATAACTAAAAACCTTAAAAAAATATATATTATATAATAATTAAAATATATTATTAAAAGATACTGGCAGCGTTCCCCCTTTGAATAGCTAGACTAATTCTTTGTCCGAGGTCGCTGCCAGCTCTTCGGTCTCCTGTGATGTCGACTAACCTTTTTGCTATTTCCATAAAAAGCCTTATAGCGCTAGGACCCCACGGACCAAGGGTCTCGATACCGAATGGGAAAAAATCATATTCGGAGCCTAGACCCCTGTATTTGCATGCTTTTTTTAAAATTTTATTTAAACACTATAAAAATTGTAGAGTAGTGTGTTTGTTTCACTACCTAATTAGAGCAGACATTAAAAAGAAAAAAAATCAAGACCCTTCAAAGCTACAATGAAACAAAAGGTCAATTCCGCAAACAAAAAAAGAAGTCAATTTAAAAAAAAGAATTGGGCGATAAAGACACTTACTGAATAATCATTGTTAGTCCTGAAACCAAACTAACATAGTCCTAATAAAAGGTGTATAATAATATTAACAACCGGTATTGACTTTTAGAAGTAATACACCTATTAATAAGTGAGACAACAACTCCAATTTCATAGGTCATCTCAGCCAAAAGACGTCCACTGCTGGACAAAGGCCTCCCCCAAGGATCTCCACAACGACCGGTTTTGTGCTGCTTGCATCCAGCGGCTTCCCGCGACCTTCACCAGATCGTCGGTCCACCTTGTTGGAGGCCTGCCCACACTGCGCTTTCCGGTACGCGGTCGCCACTCCAGGACTATCCCGCCCCAGCGGCCATCAGTCCTGCGAGCAATGTGACCTGCCCACTGCCACTTGAGCTTAGCAACTCTTCGGGCTATGTCGGTTACCTTTGTTCTTCTGCGGATCTCCTCATTTCTGATTCGATCACGCAGAGAAACCCCGAGCATAGCCCTCTCCATTGCTCTTTGAGTGACCTTGAGCCTTTTTATGAGGCCCATAGTGAGCGACCACGTCTCAGTCCCGTATGTCATCACTGGCAACACACACTGGTCAAAGACTTTCGTCTTGAGACACTGCGGTATATCGGACGAGAAGATATTTCGTAGCTTACCGAACGCTGCCCAGCCTAATTGGATTCGACGATTGACCTCTTTGCTGAAGTTGGACCTACCTAGCTGGACCGTTTGTCCCAGGTAAACATAATTGTCCACAACTTCAAGGGCAGAGTCCCCAACCTTCAGAGGAGTGGGTACGACACGTGAGTTCGACATAACTTTCGTCTTCTCCATGTTCATTTTAAGACCCACTTGTTGAGAGACTCTGTTGAGGTCACCGAGCATTGCGCCGAGGTCTTCCAGGGTCTCAGCCATGACCACTATATCGTCAGCAAACTGAAGGTGAGTGATGTATACGCCGTTGACGTTGATGCCGAGTCCTTTCCAGTCCAGAAGCTTAAAAACATCTTCCAGTGCAGCAGTGAACAGTTTCGGAGAAATCACATCTTCCTGTCTCACTCCTCGCTGCAACTGTATAGGTTTCGAGCTCTGGTCCTGAAGACGGACTGACATAGTGGCGCTTTCATACAAACACCTCAACACTTCGATGTACCGATAGTCAATTTGGCACCGCTGGAGAGACTGTAGCACGGCCCATGTCTCAATCGAATCGAAGGCTTTTTCATAGTCCACAAACGCTAAGCAAAGAGGCTGGTTATACTCTTCGGTCTTCTGTATAACCTGCCGCAGCGTATGTATGTGGTCTATGGTGCTGAAGCCTTTTCGGAAACCGGCTTGTTCGATAGGCTGGAAGTCATCAAACCTGCGTGCGAGACGATTCGTTATGACTCTCGAAAACAGCTTGTAGACGTGGCTTAGAAGTGAGATGGGCCTGTAGTTCTTCAGCAGGGTTTTATCGCCCTTTTTGAAAAACAGTACCACCATACCTTCGTGCCACGTCTCTGGCGTTCTGCCCCCTAGTACGACGGAATTAAATAGCTTCTGAAGAGCTACGAGTACCGGTCTTCCGCCTGCTTTCAGAAGCTCGGCCGTAATTCCGTCAGCACCTGGTGCCCTGCCGTTTTTGAGCTGTTTGAGAGCCATACTAATCTCGTATAGGCTGATGTCCGGGATGTCTTCGGTATAGTGCCGGGTTAACTTAGCTCTAGGGTCTCTAGCTAAGCGTACAGATGGCCGTGTGGATGTGTAAAGCTGTCCATAGAACTTCTCGACCTCTCCCATAACATCGGACCTGGTCGTGACAGTTCTGCCGTCATCGGTTTTCAGCGTCGTCAGTTGGCACTGCCCAATACCCAGATCTGTTGCGAACACTTTTGAGCCTTTGTTCCGCTCAATGGCCTCTTTAATACGGTTAGTATTAAATTGGCGCGTGTCGCGAGTCATAGACTTCGAGATCTGCCTATTTAGCCGCCGAAACTGAGACGCATCACCTGAGGAAAGCAGAACCATTGCGCGCCGCTCTTCCATTAGTTTGAGAGTATGGTCTGAGAACTTTTTGGTTCCTTTTGCACGGTGGGTTTTAAAGAACTTGGACCCAACCGTTTGGACAGTTTCCACAAACCTGTTGCTGTATTCGTCCACATTTTCGCAATCATTTAGGCGCTCGAAGCGATTCTGCAATTCGAGCTGAAAGCTTTCGGGGTTTTGGATTTGGATGGGTGCAGGACGGAGCGTAGACCTTACCAATCGACGTCTTTCCAGCTTAACGTTGATATTCAATGTGCCTCTTACCAACCGGTGATCGCTGCCAGTTTTAAACGCATTGATCACAGTGACATCATTGAATATTTGCTTCCTCGTCGACATGATAAAGTCAATCTCGTTTTTGGTTGCACCATCGGGACTCATCCAGGTCCACTTGCGGTGTTCAGCTTTCCTGAAAAAGGAGTTCATCATAAAGAGGCCCTCCCTCTCAAGAAAGTCCGCCAGCAGTTGGCCCCGGGAGTTCCGATTACCAACCCCAAATCGTCCCACTCTCATCTCATCGCCGCTTCGTTTGCCCAGTTTTGCGTTAAAGTCTCCCATGACAACGGTGTAATGAGTTTTGGAGGCTTGTATGGCTCTAGAGATGTCCTCATACGTAGCTTCCACCTCATCGTCAGGGTGTGTCGTAGTAGGAGCATAAACCTGTATGACCTTCAACGAATACCGTTTGGTTATTCTGAGTATAAGGTACGCTACCCTCCCGACACACTCCCGGTCTCGACAACGTTGTTCACGAGGGACTTGTGGACGATGAACCCGACACCACCTTGGGACAGTTGTTCGCCCTCCCGGAAATAGAGCAAGTTACCGGACTTGAGGATTATCGATTCCTCCCCCTCTCTTCGGACTTCAGATAATCCAACTATGTCCCACCGTATCTTGCTCAATTCTTCCTCCAGTTCGTGAATCTTCTCGTCAGTCCGTAATGTGCGCGTGTTAAATGTTGCCAGGGCCAGAGTTCGTTGTTGGCGGTAGCCAGGTCTCTGCCGGAGATTCTTAGCACCCCCTGCCCCGTCGCTGCCTTGGCCGCTACCGTAGCTAGGGCGAGCGGGGCCGCCGGGGACTAGGGGCCGGTTTTTGCTGTTGTGCATGTCATTGGGGTATTTGCCATAATCGCCACGCTTGGCAGGCGGGTTGGCGATCGCAGTAGGTTGAAGGTAACCTCAGAGAGATGCTGCTGCCCATCCTCTGGAATGGTCCCTTAGTCGCCTTTTACGACACCCACGGGTTGAGATGGGGTGGTGCAATTCTTTATCTCCGGCACCACACGGGAAATTTCATAGGTAAAGGACTATTATTAAGACGACGCATTGGTAATTTACGTGGCGGGATATTGATTTTTCCCAACAATTACAAAACATATGAAAGTGATATTTGATGACATGATTTTTCATTTAATTGACTTCATTTTGTTAGTTGCAGAAACACGATTTTTCAACTTTTATAACAGAGAAAAAAATATCAAAGTAACCTCTTTTAAAACATAGATTCACATTTTACAGGCTAACCAGACCGATTTAAGCATCTAAATTTTCTTAGTAGATTAGTCTTAACACACACTTCAAAATAGTAGTTCATTTTTTAAAAATAATTTGTAGTTTTAATTTGAAGGAAAAAAAAACAGTTTTTCTTATGGTACGGGGCGCAAACGCTCGTATCAAAACGTATGAAATTTATTGTTTAGCGATGCGTCGCCTTAACCCTCTTAAGAAAATTTTACATTGATTACCTGCGTTAAGTGTATCTTGTAGTAATAAAAAGTAATTAACCCTTAGACTGTCCCACTGCTGGGCAAAGGCCTACTGGGTATGGCGGGCAATGGCTTAAATATAGCCAAATGCAGTATGGTAATCACAATTGGGTTGCTTCGATAATTCTGATGTCGACTGTACAACAAGCCGAGCGTGTAGTGCGGCTAAAAAACTAATTATATACATCAACGCCTAGACTTTATTGGCATAGAGCCATACATTCTTAATTACACATAGCATCATTATATTAACCATTATATATGCTGTATCGACAAGGGTAACCTACCACAAATGGGTAAAACTAATCACCAAAATTTCACCTAAATATGTATTTAATCTCAAAAACTAGGGCTTAGTGCGTATTGTATGTTGAAACGAGAAATTATAATTTGGAAAAGAGTTGATTTTTTGCGGGATTTTAAGCCCACACCTTTGACAAACCGGGTTCCAATTATGCATATACAGTGGAGCCTTATTTTATGTAAACAACTAGTACGTCATCAACATCAGATTTTAATATTTTTAACAATTATTAAAAACAGTTAAGAATAGGCAAGCTAAAATTATATAATACCCTTATTTATAAATAAACGAGATTTTGTATGGTATTGAAGCAGAGCGAAGCGGCAGCGTGGGAAACGAGGTGAGTAAAAGATTTCCCATAATCTCGTTCTCGTTAATATGATGATAATAACTGAAACTTGCTCTACAACTTCATTTTTTATAGCGTTTTGCGAAGTTGTACTCACATAGACAGGGCCGGATTAAGCCATTTATTTTCTCTCACCAAGGCACCAGCCTTTTTTGCCTTTATAAGTTTATATTATTGTATCATCATCATCATCTGTACTGCTGGGGCACGAGCCTTCCCTATGGATGAATAGGGAGAACGAGCCATAAACCACCACGCGGGCCCAGTGCGGATTGGTGGCTGTTAACGACTGCTAATACAGCCGGGACCAACGGCTTTACGTGCCTTCCGAAGCACGGAGGAGCTCAAGATAGGATACATGTTTGGTCACCCATCCGATGACCGGCCTTTGCGAAAGTAGCTTAACCTCAACACTCGCAGACCGGGTGCGTTACCACTGCTCCATCGAGCTCCTCTATTATTATATATTTGTTATTTATTATTAATCCGGTACCGCCCATACAATATTCCCTTGCCTTGTATATATATAAAAATCAATTTGCTGTTCATTGTCTCGCTAAAACTCCAGAATGGCTGGACCGATTTGGCTATTTTTGATTTTGAAATATTTGTGGAAGTTCAGGGAAAGTTTAAGTGGTTTAAACGGTGAGAAACATAAATATTAAGTAACGGAAAATACTAAAAACGACCATTTAATTTTCCAATACAAAACGTTCTTAGCTGTGAAACATTTGATGTCTTTTGTCTATATTGTCACTTGGTTGTCAAATATTTATAGGTGCGTTCAGAAATTTGTCTGTTTCATACTTAGCTGTAGTATGAGGTCCGATCTCTTTGGTCTGTTTTCTTGAAATATTTTATGACCATATTTTTCACAAATATTATGTAGGTGATACGAAGTTCACCGGGTCATCTAGTTCATAAATAAAAAAAATGAGATGACAGCTAGGAATCAAGTGATTTGTGTTCAATTGTTGCAAGTCAAACATCGTTCCGAGACCTCTATTTCTTTTTAATGATTAAATGAAAATATGTCAAACACTTTCCTAACACTGGAAACTTTTCCAACGGTGCCACAATCCTATACCCTTTTACAAGCACCCTGTAAAGAAAAAAATATGTAGGTAACACTTGTTTTGTCTGGCGCGAGAAATGACGTCGGTTCCGCGCGTATTTATACAAACGTGAATGTATTAAAGTTGTCTGCTATTATTACAGGCTAGCTGGTGTTCGGAACATCGCCATCACACAAAATAAGGAACCTGCAGAAGTTAATTTTACAAGCACCCTGTAAAGAAAAAATATGTGACACTTGTTTTGTCTGGCGCGACGAATGACGTAGGTTCCGCGCGTATTTATACAAACATGAATGTATTAAAGTTGTCTGCTATTATTACAGGCTAGCTGGTGTCCGGAACATCGCCATCACACAAAATAAGGAACATGCAGAAAGTAAGCTTTATATAAACACGCTCGGACAACACACACTTAGTGACTTAAAAATATACAAATAATAAGGTCCGAATAGTTATTCTGTGTTTTGTCTCTATTACTCTAATTTGAAATGACGTTTACATGACAGGAACAAAACACGGAATAACTATTCGGACCTTATTCTTTGTTTATTTGTAAGGCACATAGTCTAGACTAGGGGTCGGTCGGCAAGTAGTTTTAAGTAGGGTCCTGATACTGTTGAAAAATGCTATCGAGTTCCAAAAAAGAAAAATTAAGAAAAAGTAGGGGAGCGAGGGGCTTGTTGTTGCAGGGGTAACAGGGCTTTTTCACTAGGAATTTAAACTTAATTAACGTATTTCTACGACTGAATATTACCGTTATACCGCGCTGCTCCACGACATCACAGCCAGTGTCCCGCCAGGCGGGCGCAGTGATTTGATTTAAACAAGTGCTTCATTGTTGCCAGGTAATGTATATTTTTACTTTCGTAAAATTTTGGTTAGATTTACAATTATCGACTAATTTGAGCTTTCTGTATTTTATTTGCTGTTAAAATTTATCTATTATATGATGTTGTATCACAGTTTTCGAGATTACTAAGTTGATTAAATAGTTATTGTGATAAATATTAAGAACTATACCTTGGGGTTAATTGTAACAAAATCTTGGGGTTTGTTGTAACATGTTACAACTTGCCCCCATATTGTTGTATGTTACGGTTATTATTTGTAATGTGATTTACCTAATTTGTTTTGTTTTAGAATGAGAGAGTATAAAAGAAAGTCGGACCGGGCAACACAAAGCCAGGAGGTATATGAGTTAGCTGCAGCTGAAGTACTAACTAATTAAAAGGCTGATTATAGTAAGATGTAACGTAGAAGTAAAGGATAATTACGCGACTAAATTTGAAGGTTTATAATTTCACTTACAGTGATTTTAAAGTGCCATGTTATGTATAAGTACCAATAGGTATTTAAGATATAAAATAAGATAAATATGTAGTTAAAAACTAAAATATTTAATTTGTTGATTATGTAAAAAGTATGTTACAGATAAGAATACATATTTTTTTTTGTTGAAAACAAAAGCAAAGTGGTTCATTGTGTGAAAAAAATAAATTATGAATGATGTTATACTCTCGTTTTGGGGTGGTTGGGCGGTTTGATGTATGCTCAAGTGTGCGATGTTGAGCTATATGCGTCTGCCGTCAAGTCCTATCACGAACGTCCTCGTCGCCGCTTGTCCTGTCGACCACCTGTACAGGCAGGCGGCGAACCCACCCAGCGGTGGGTCGTCCGCCCCGGGCAATGCTGTGGTCACCAAGCAAGCATCGCACACTCACTAATCTACCTTGCGGCCTCAGTAGCGAAGAGTGGAGGGCTAACCCGCCAGTGATATCCCGCACGGCGGGCCAATACCCTACCCTTTTTCCCATGATCCCACTCACATAATTCCACTCCTTCCCGCATTCCTTATTTCCTACCCCAGTCCCGGAGGGATGACAACCTCAACTCCATAATTGTTAAACAAAAATAATGGCACATTTTCGAACACAAAATTACCCCAGGAGGGTACCGGCGGAGCCGGAGAACCCCTCCCTGGGCCTTCGGGCTCAGGCTGCCCCTTGTATCTGGGGGGGGCAAAAGATTTGCCAGTATTTAGTGCCGCTATGCGCGGCGAAACTAAGGTCCCGCAAGGGACGAAAGCGCACCGCGCCCCTACGGGGGCAGGCGCGTTAAAGGACGGGACTACTCCGAAGCAAAGTGGAGACGGACACCTTCGGGGACCGAATCTGCCTAGCGGACGAGGCAGAAACCGTGGAGGGAAGGGCGTGGCGTCCGGTGCTCCGGCACGGCATCCACTGCAGTCGGGCTCCATGCCAGGGTCAGATGGGTTTGGGTACCTTAGGGGGCCGAACCGTCGACCTCTGTGCGAGGGGACCAAGCAGGTGGAAGGTCGTTGCATGGTGGAGGGGCTACAGCACCAGCCCAGCAATCCCCTATGGAGGGCCGTGGAATGGTGGGGCAACGGGAACGGGGTCCTGATGGGATCCATCCCGTCGTCACCGCCGGACCATCGGGGCTGCAGGTACTGGGTCCTGATGGGATCCTGCCTGTTGGTCCTCGGCCTGATGTAGAGAAGGTGAGCGAGGGCAGGGCGTCAGGTCACAGGTCGGGCCACCGCAAGCGTAAGGCGAAGCTGGTTAGGCAGCAAGCCGAAGGTGAGCAGGCTGCGGTGGAACGCTCTAAGCGGCAGAGGGAGGTCAGCAACGAGAGCCAGGCGGCGCTTGATGCTAAACGCGTTAAGACTCACGGGTCTTACGCGGGAGCAGTAAGTGCCTTTAAGATGGCCATCGTTGCTGATGACTACCCGGCAACCATGCTGGGGGAGAGTCACTATGTGGCCATCCAAGGAACCATTTGGGACCTGTTGGAGGCCACACCTGACCCCATCCCAGTACTTAGTATGGGAGGCATTTCGGCGGGAGCCATCCTCTTCACTTGTGAAGGGAGTGGCTCGGCGGAATGGCTTCGAGCACAGGACGGCCTAACCGTCGAAGGCGTATTGCTCAGGGTGGTCGATGCGAAGGACCTTCCAAAGCCTGTAAAGATGGCATGGAAGTCCCGAAACGTCAGCCGCCTTGACACGGGCAGGGTTTTGAGAATGCTGCAGAGATGTCATCCCGGTTTGAAGACCTCGGGCTGGAAGATCGTCGACACTAAGGTCGAGGGTCTGACAGTACGGAGGGTCATACTGATGGATGGTGCCTCTGCAGCATTCATCAAAGCGGAGGGCTATTGCCTTTACACGGGCATCGACAGGAGCGTCTTTAAGCTTCTGGAGGAGAAGCTTACGGGCGAGCCTGTCGAGGCCCAAGGCAATAGTGAAGGAGTGGGCGTGGCGGGAGTGACTGAGGGTGAGTGCTCCCAAAGCGCACTAGTGACAAAGGTGCAGCCAGGACCGGGTGTTCTAGTCGCTGCGGTAGGGGATGTTGGAGAGGAGATGACACCAATGCAATGTGGTGGGATCTCCTCCCCAAGATCTGAAGACATTGTGGGAGAGCTCGCCATAGACGAGCTGCTTCTGGGGGGGTCCTCCCTGTTGGGCGCGCAGGCGACAACGGAGGGGGAACCTAGCTCGGAAGACGGCCAATAGTCGAGGAAATGGCGGGACTAAGGTGTGTACAGATTAATTTGCACCACTGTAAGGCCGCGACTGCCCTTCTGGCACGCGAGCTTAAAATTAACAAGTTCGATATTGCCCTAATTCAGGAACCCTACTTATATGGGGGAATGATAAAGGGCTTAGGTGGAGCTCCTGGTACTCTTTTTCATAACTGTTCCACTAATAACATGAGGACTTGCATTTATGTCAGAAATGACATACATGCAATGCCTTTAATCAAGTTCTGTTGCAGGGACCTGACAGTTGTCAGGATCCACACAGGGTAGGGGGGGACAAAGCGAACGGTAATCTTATCGTCAGCTTATCTCCCTTACGAGAAGGCAGACCCAGTATCACCACGGATACGGGAACTGGTAACCTACGGCAACCGAGAAAACTTAGATGTCGTCATCGGCTGCGACGCGAACGCGCATCATGTCGTCTGGGGCAGCTCAGACACCAATGAAAGGGGGGAGAAGCTTCTGGAATATCTGGTAAGTTCACCCATGCAATTACTTAACAAAGGTAGCAAGCCTACTTTTTTCAACGCCCGCAGGGCACAGGTGATCGACGTAACCATTGCTAACAATAGAGCGGTAAGGAACATCACAAACTGGCATGTGTCGGATGAGGTCTCCCTTTCCGATCATAACTACATATGCTTTAGGTACAGACTAGGTGAAACCATAGAGACTGTGCGTAGGAAGAACCCCAGGAACACTAACTGGGAGGGCTTCAAAAAGGACCTCAGAATGGAGCTGGATGGTCCCAGCTGTAAATTAAACTCAGCCTTGGACATAGAGTTTGAAGCTGACAGAATTACAGAAGCACTGATGACGGCATGGCAAAATAACTGTCCAGAGACGAAATCAGTGACAAGGAGGGTACCATGGTGGAACCCGGAACTGGCTCGCATTAGAAGAGCTACACGACAGGCGTTCAACGAAGCGAAAGCGAGGAACGACTTCAGCGACTACAAGGAGGCCTTAACACGGTACAGTAGTGCGGTACGTAAGGCAAAGAGATCTGCCTGGAGGAAACATTGTGACCAGATACAATCTGTTCCGGAAGCAATGAGATTATCCAAGGCTATCTCTACAACAAAGGCGATTCCATTGACCACGTTAAGGAAGGAAGATGGAGTACGAACAGAGACAGGGAGTGAGACATTGAAGGCCATGTTTGACACTCATTTCCCTGGATCAGAAGTCATCCAGGACGATCATGATCCAATCAGCTGGAAGGAACAGCAGAGGAGAACTTCCAAATATGACTGGATAACAGCGAAAAGGGTAGTGGATGAATGTAAGGTTAGATGGGCTCTTGGGAGCTTTCAGCCGTTTAAGGCGCCAGGACCTGACAACATTTATCCCATTCTACTACAACAGGGCGCCTCCATCCTGGGACCCCATCTCTGCAGGCTGTATAAAGCATGCATAGCTTTCGGACATATTCCCAGAACATGGAGGCGTGTTAAGGTAATCTTCATACCCAAAACGGGAAAACCAGATTATGAAGAACCCAAAGCCTTTAGGCCTATAAGTCTGCAATCCTTTCTCCTGAAGACCCTGGAGAAGATGGTAGACAAATACATCAGAGCGGGACCTCTGAAAAGATTCCCACTCCATGGACTTCAGTGTGCATATCAGGCGGGGAAGTCAACCGAAACTGCTCTTCATCATGTGGTGAGTCGAGCGGAATCTGCGCTGGAAAACAAGGAGATTTGCGTCTGCACTTTCGTAGATATCGAAGGTGCATTTGATCGCACTACCTTTGAATCCATCAAAGTTGCAGCCAAGAACCATGGTGTGCCACAACCGATCTGTAATTGGATTGAATGCATGTTAAAGGGTAGAATTATTAACTCTGAACTGCTAGGTGACAGTCTAATTGCGCGAACTACTAGAGGATGCCCACAAGGAGGGGTTCTCTCGCCTCTTCTGTGGAGCCTTGTGGTTGATTCAATTGTAGTAAGGCTGAATAAAGGACCATTCTATACGGTGGGTTATGCGGATGACCTGGTCATCTCAGTCAGTGGGAAATTTCCCTCTACGGTATCGGGGTTAATGCAACGTGCCCTAGGTCTGCTGGAGGAATGGTGCAATGCCCATCACCTCTCTGTAAACCCGGGGAAAACAACAGCCATCCCCTTTACAAGAATGAGGAACACTACGGGACTGGGTAACCTAACACTCTATGGCACCCGGCTCTCTTGGTCCAAAGAAGTGAAATATCTAGGCTTAACGCTGGATAGGCAACTTACTTGGAAACAGCATGTGGACACAACCGTAGCCAAGGCTTACAGAGTCTTTGGCATGTGTCAGTCTACATATGGCAAGACTTGGGGACTCAACCCCAAAATCATTAGGTGGATCTACATGACGATGGTGAGACCGATCCTCACATATGGCAGCATCGTCTGGTGGCCCAGAACCAGGCTGAAGATTTGTAGGAATGCTCTTAGCAAACTGCAGAGAACAGCTTGTCTAGCAATCACTGGCGCCTTTAGAACCACTCCAACGGCAGCGCTGGAGGTCCTCACAGACCTTCCACCCCTGCACATTGTAATAGAAACAGAGGCAAAAAAAGCGTTACATAGAATAAAGGTGGCCGGACTATGGGACGCATCTAAACCTCTGACCAGACACACAAAATGGGAACCAAGTGACATTCCTGATAGGATCATGGAAATGGGGTGCGATAAAATATCCCCCATATTCGTGTTCGAAAAGAAATTTAAAGTTTATGTTCCAACCAGGGACGAATGGAAACGAGGGCCACCGTCTCCGGAAAAAGACAGCCTAATCTGGTACACCGACGGATCAAAAATGAAGTCGGGCACAGGGGCAGGCGTCTATAATAACGACTTCAAGCATAGTCAAAGCATGGGAAAATTTGCTACTGTTTACCAAGCAGAAACTTTCGCAATTCTCCTATGCGCAAAGCAGAATATAGAGTTAGCTATTAAAAAGCGCAATATATTCATCCTGAGTGACAGCCAAGCCGCGCTCAAGTCACTCATATCGCCCCGAATCGACTCGGGCCTTGTTCTGGAAACCACAAAAGCTCTAAACAAGCTAGGTGGGCATAACAAGGTGCGATTGATCTGGGTCCCAGGCCATATGGGAATCCACGGCAACGAGATGGCGGATGCACTTGCCAGGGAGGGCTCAGAAACCCAGCTTATTGGTCCTGAGCCGTTCGTGGCACTTGCACAAAGTACCATCAACAAGGCCTTAAAAGATTACATCATAAACAGGCACGGCATCGAATGGAAAGAGCAGCCGGGCATGAAACACTCCAAATCCTTCCTAGGCGAAAACGCTTTAGGACGGAGTAAGTTCATATGCGGAGGCAGCAGAAGGCAGGCCCGATTAACCATCGGTGCCTTGACAGGGCATTATGCCACAAAACAAATGCTTCACAGAATGCACCTTTCAACAAATAGTTTGTGTAGGGCATGTGGAGAGCAAACCTAGTCAATGCAGCACCTACTGTGTGACTGCGACTCTCTGGCTAGGAAAAGAATGGGACTCCTGGGGTCGGCCTATCCGAAACCGGAGGACTTCAGGCTCTTCGCTCTTAAGGACTTTGCCAGACTTATGGCATCTATCTTTACAGAGGGGGAAGAGTGAAAGGATGGGGTTGCACAAAAGATCCCAATGGGTCGAAGTGTTACTGAGAGGTGGAAACCTCGGCAGGCCCCACTAAGATAAGATAAGATACTCTCGTTTTTATTACTGTTACTACTTGCCCCAATGGATGTTACAACAAACCTCAAGCACGGGGTAAGTTGTAACACCGCCCTTTTTTAATAAAAAAATTAATAATGAAAGAGTTACCTGTAGATTTGATAATTTTTCAATTTGACTTAATAGAAGAATAGTTGGAGCATCAATCAATGTTTAGTTGGCGGTAATTTAAGCAATACATCTCAAGATATATTAATTTTACAACAAGCCCCTCGCTCCCCAACTTAACTGAAATATAAAAGTATTATTTCTTATTGTACTTTCTACTTGACTTTCAACAGAAAGAATACAAAGCTAGGTTACATGAAAATACTGGTTAAATAATGTAGGTATAAGATTTGGCGGACTGAGATTCGACCTACCGAAGTCCGGAGACGGACTGCGGTCCGCCTGTTGCCGACTACAGTACTGCAGTGCATCGACCTCGACATTGAACTCGCTCATAACTTGCAAACGAATGTAGGCTTTATTACTATTAAGTAGGTTGAAATCGTTTGCAAGTTATGAGCGAGTTCAACGACGAGTTCGCTGTTTTGCTTAGAGAATAGTGCTGCTGGTCTAGACAAACTCTCACGGACACGGAATCTCGCAACAGTTGCGCCTGCGCTCAGACTGTGCCGTGATCCGTGTCCTTGCAAGGGCTCTATGCAGGGCTTGATACCTTTACCAAATTCCCACCTAAGTACCGGTCAGTAACGTTATTTCATCATCATCATCATCATCATCAGCTCATTTTTATGTCCCCACTGCTGGGGCACGAGCCTTCCCTATAGGGAGAACGAGCCATAAACCACCACGTGGGCCCAGTGCGGATTGCTGGTTGTTAACGACTGCTAATGCAGCCGGGACCAACGGCTTTACGTGCCTTCCGAAGCACGGAGGAATTTGAGATGATAAATTTTTGGTCACCCATCCGATGACTGGCCTCTGCGAAATTGCTTAACCTCGGCACTCGCAGGCCGGGCGCGGTAACCGCTGCGCCATCGAGCTCCTAAAAACGCACGTTATTTATATAAAGGTACTTTGGTACTGGTAACGCAGGTAACGTTAATTAATCGCTACTTTTTTCGTTACATATTGCGCTTTAGCCAATCCGCGTAGTGCGAAAATGCCACTCAGGTTACGATACCATGCATATCGGTATTTTTTAATGGTATCTTCGTTTGACAAAAGTGCCGATACCAATTTTTTTACTGTATTCAAAGCCTCTCTATGTGTGATTGTTCGAGCGCGGTATGTTTAAGCTTACCTTCTGGGGTCTCTTTATATTGTGGCCATTGCCTTTATACATTTACGCATAAAAATGTGTATTTTCATAACGCTGACGTCATCTATTCATCTATAAACATAGCCTATAAACGTGATGTGTTTGGGTACAAGTTATTTCATGAGGTCCCTAAAAAAGATAGTTTATTATTACTAGTACTTTCTCCGCGACTTCTTCCACGTGGATTTCGTAGGTATTTTCACGTACAAAATTCAATATTCACAAAAAATATATTTTACTAAAATTATATTTTAATCAAAATAAAATATAGCCTATGTTACCCGAAGGAATAGCCTTTTTCACCCGACGACGGCGTCAAAAGGAGGGTTATGTTTTTGGCCCCCTATAAGGGCAAACCCGCCTTTAGCAACACGGACGCGGGAGGAGGTGAATACTATTTACATTGTATGAATAACTCAACTTGAGATAGACTATGTCAGACTCCTGCTGACCCCCTGGGGTTGCCTATAGCCTCGTTAGGGATTCATAGGCTGCAAGGAATGGCCGGAACACGACAATGCTACCAGCATTTGATGTAATGGCGACATATTTCGATAAATTGGTGATAGCTAATCGGGCGAAACAAAGCTTTCTATTAGATAATATTTTTTAGAATCTGCATATATCTAGTTGCTCCAGAATGTTCATGTTTTATTCCCATTATAATATTTTAGTGTACTAAATATCTTATTTACTATGGAAAGGGTTATACTTGGAGTTTCTCTGAGGGACCGGATCCGGAACGAGGTGATCCGACAGAGAACCAAAGTCGTCGACATAGCCCACAGGTTTAGCAAACTGAAGTGGCAGTGGGCCGGCCATATTAGCAGCAGAACCGATAACCGATGGGGTAAACGAGTTCTTGAGTGGAGACCGCGTATCGGCAAACGTAGTGTAGGACGCCCTCAGACTAGGTGGAACGACGATTTTCGCAAGATGGCTGGCAAGAGCTGGATGAGAGTAGCCGCGGATCGTGCTCAGTGGCGTGCACTTGGAGACGCCTATGTCCAGCAGTGGACGTGTGTAGGCTGATGATGATAATGAAATATCCTTTACCTCACTTAAATCAAAAAAACTGACTTGCCTAGAAACATTGTCATAGGACAGATTAAATAATAGTTAGTAACCAGTTACATCACTCTCATCTCAGATCTCATACTAAAACGATAATATAAGCTTAAGCCTATGAAATGCAAATAATAAAAAAATACAAGGCGATGGCCGTAATTCTCCTAAGTGATCATGATATCGCATAATTGTTTCAATGTCTATGGAACAATCTACTATTGATTGTGAACGATTGCCAATTTTTTTTACGTCTAGAGTTTAAGTCTAGACAATTACTACTTGTGCGTCTAGCGTCGCCATTGCCAAAAATATAACTTGTTTTTAGAGTCCTGTACATCTGTACGAAAATCCTTATATTATCTCTGCTGTCTGTCTGTAAAAGGCCATTTCTATCAAATAAATTCTTAATTTATAAGCAAAACTATAAGAAAACAGAGTAGTCCCTATTTTCTAGCCTCTCCTTATAGCTTATATGCTATGGTAATTTCGTAAAGCATATTATAAAACAGTTTAATCATCATCATCATCATCTCAGCCAAAAGACGCCCATTGCTGGACAAAGGCCTCCCCCAAGGATCTCCACAACGACTGGTTTTGTGCTGCTCGCATCCAGCGGCTTCCCGCGACCTTCGTCAGATCGTCGGTCCACCTTGTTGGAGGTCTGCCCACACTGCGCTTTCCGGTACGCGGTCGCCACTCAAGGACTATTCCGCCCCAGCGGCCATCAGTCCTGCGAGCAATGTGCCCTGCCCACTGCCACTTGAGCTTTGCAACTCTTCGGGCTATGTCGGTTACCTTTGTTCTTCTGCGTATCTCCTCATTTCTGATTTGATCACGCAGAGAAACCCCGAGCATAGCCCTCTCCATTGCTCTTTGAATGACCTTGAGCCTTTTTAAGAGGCCCATAGTGAGCGACCACGTCTCAGTCCCGTATGTTATCACTGGCAACACACAACACAGTTTAATATTAAAGAGCAACTTTCAATATAGGAGGGTTAGTGCGAGTTTTATTTACAAATTAACGAAATAACATTGAAGCAGCACCTCCAGGTTGAATAGGGCAAGTTTTATTTACGTTAACGAATATAAGAATTTATATGGCATGAAGGAGTGCCATTCGAAAACGAGGAGATTTAAAATTTTGCCTTACCAATTCCGTTTTTTGATTACTGTGATCTTATGGTAAATAAAACTTGCAGCAGGCATCCAGAGAACCCTCAGCACGTGATTTAAAATCGCACTCGATCGATTTTTTTGTAAACATTATATACATAGGTAATTGACTAAAGTCCGCCGTGACCTACGAAACCGGTATGTGCTGAGATTTGAATAATTATGATTTTGAATAGTAATGAAAATGCTCAATGATCGCAGACGCACAACACAATATATAAACATTCAACATGTTATCACATAGTGCATCTTAAAACACATCGCTTGCAGGACTGATGGCCGCTGGGGCCGAACAGTTCTCGAGTGGTCACAGGATTTTTGAAAATGCTTGTCTACCTCTTAACGGGAACCTATGTGCAAAATTTCAGATTTCTGGATCCAAATGTTTGAGCTGAGCTTCGTAGAGACAGTGTGTGAGTCAGGACTTTTCATTTTAGTATTTATTGATGATGAATACCCTTGGCCACAATATATCTCGTTAGAAATAGGATTGAACAGGATATATAGGATTAACAAACAAAATACTCATTAACTACAACTTTTACACAGACCGCTGTAGAGATTCGCTCGTGTTATCAACCGATAACAGGTAATCTTAGATTATCTAACACTCATTAAACACTACGCGTATGTGATCAATAAAGAACCAATGAATCGATGTATCAATTAAATGTTTTTTTTTGTGTGTAAACAACAGACTGCATAATTATGAAAGTGTCAGTACAAACAAGATAAGAGTGTCAGTACCTAGAACAAACCATGGTAGAAAAAACTTAATGTTTGAGGGAGCTCAATTTATAAATTCAAAATACAAAATTCAAAATCATTTATTCAGTTTAGGCTACAAGTAGCTCTTGTGAATGTCACTATGCCATCGGTTCGTAAGTCTACTCTGGGCTGGGAGATCTTGTACTGAGAAGAACCGGCAAGAAACTCAGCAAGTGTCCAGCTCTTCCTCCCTTACAGCGTCAAAAATATTGGAAATTACGAATATTGATGTTATCAATTTATTTGAGTGATTTCAAAACATATAGATTATGTAATTTCATTTAAATTTTAGCATTAAATGATTTTTAGAGGTGTTTTCGTAAAGAATTACGATCGAGTCAAAATTGCACATTCGTGTTTTTGAGCAAGAGTTTTAAAAACAAAGGCATATCAAAATTTCAGATTCGTTGGTCTTGTCATACTCCTAAAGTTGATGTATTTTTTCAAAGTGTCGCCATAAAATAAAGAGATCTAAATAGTTGATAGAAAACATAAAAAAACGCTTATTCTACTGAATTTATTCGATTAAAAGTCCACTATAGAAAGATTCAGATAGCATAAAATCAAGAGGCTAAAGTATTTTTTAAATGATTTTTGTTAACTATTTTTAACTATTGTTAACTGGCACTTCGAAGCTTGTTTGGGATATCGGAATGGTTATAAGTTGTAGTTTACAAGTTACTTAAATAAATTATATATTTTGTAGTAAGTACGGCAAATGACTCCACTCCACCTGATGTTAAGTAGAAATGGAGTCCAGACACGAAGACAACTGGTGCAGCGTGTAAACAACTCAGCACCAGTCACCCAAACCCTGTCGGCCCACAAGGTGCCTCTTCACGCCTCTTTTGAAGGAGGGAAAACGTGTTATTGTTAGTTAGGTATTTTTGTTAATTAATTGTAACGCATAGGTTTGTATAAAAATATGAGGATACACCGCTTCGTCTCGCTGCCGCTGTGGTGCGATTACATAATGTCGACCCCGCCCGCAGTAAACAAAACGCGTCACTACACCACGGTAATGTTATCGTGACTACACCAACGTCACGCTAACGACTAACCAATCGGAGCCAAGCAGTTTTTAGTGGTTTTACTAATATTCGTACGTACTTTGGACAGGAAACACCAATTCGTTCATTCTCACTTCTAGCCAAATGAATGTTTTTTGCTTAAAAATGTATGGTTTACAAAAGATGTGCGATATATGCAATATAGTTTGATGTGGTGAGCTACAGTAATACACATCCACAAACCTCTAAAATATTTTAGTAACGTTTTTTTCTACATAGTATTATATTTTGAAGCTTTTTTATCTGACTGTACTGAACAGCTCCAATAATTTAATAGTGTCCGAATCGTCAGTGAAAAAAAATATAAAATTAAAAAGTGTCAATTCGGACACTGTGTCCGAATATAATGTGTCCGAAACGTCAGCGAGCCCACAGTCCGCTGTTAGCAGTAACAACAACTTTTACTTTACGCTAAAATAATATGCATAAATATGAAACTTAGTAATAGGAATATTTATAATTGGATAAATTAAATATTATTTTACAATTATTTATTTTTTAGTTCCACAGATATTACTACACCACAGCTAGGGTTGTCTAGAACTTCTTGCTTAGAAGAGATTTCTTCCAGAGATAAGCTCACCTTTGTATATGTGTAACTTGTGTTTAAATGTAATTTCTTTGTGAAATAAAGGATTATAATTATAAAACATGGCGCATCAAACTGTACCGAAATATTAGATACTTAATCAAGGGCAACAAAAAACAAGGTGATAATCCCAATAACGAACGAATCCAATGTTATATTCAATTTCTGTAAGTATAAAACGAACAGCAAAAGCGAACAGAAGAAGTTGCTGAAAAAAATTCCACCAGAAGGATTTGGACCCGCATCTTTACTAACACGGTTTGTCAAAATGCACGCGTTTAAATCTCGCTAGATGATTTCTTATTCAACAACTTTGCCTTTGAAAAGAATGCCTCTTTTACAAAAACAGACATAAGTTCTTCAAAATATACGACGAGTATGTATTACTACCAAAACGGGCCATTGAAAGAAAATTGTCAGTACAATCAAATGCTATATTATGTGCCATACACTCTTTGTACCTAATTAATTACCAAGTCTGAAATGTTCTTAACATAAAAAAGAATTTCCTGCCAAATATGCTTTGATTCAAGGTGTGGAGACTTACGGTTTTCAGTCAGTCCTAATTAATGTGAACAAAATCGACATTACTCTTCACGCAATTTGTGTACGTTATACGCCTCGGTGGCCGAGTGGCAAAACGCTTGGCCTGATACCCGAAAGTCCCGAGTTCAATTCCCAGGTTAGGCAAACTGTGTTTCGGATTTTTTCGATGCACCAACCCGCATTTGGCAAGCGTGGTGTTGAATCCAATACCTATTAATTGTAGTGATGACTTGATTTCAATGATGGAGACCTTTGCCCAGCAGTGGGACAGTTATGGGCTATTTGCTTTACTTTACTTAATTAATAATTAATTTTTACTACGAGAAATGGCTTTGTTTTCACCTGGAATTAATGATTATTTATGTATGTAATGTGCAACTGTTTACCTTCTGTGTACGAGCACTAAAGAGTTTTTATAACTATTTAGTTAGTTGACTGTACCAAAAATAAAAGCAGATGTTGCCAATGATAAATTACGCATTACTCCCACCCCTCCTTCTCCCTTCCTTCATAGGACCACGCTTGCTGGTCATCGGTTTCACCAATTCACTGTGGTAATCTCCGCCCGATCCTCTAAATGCCACTAAACATTTACAGAATACACTAAACATGTACACAAGTTTAGGCCCAAGACACCGTACTCGTAGAACAAGGGTACGAAGAACCGGTTCACACGCACTCTATACCAGGTACAGACATGTACCTGGGCGCTTCTCTCCTCCTCCATGGCCCGGTCTACCCGAACCGAGGTCCGTGTCTCAAGAGGCGCCCTCGGGTGGTTCCGCTCCTCAATCCGATCCGAACCCTTCGGAGAATCTAGTAGGGGACGGGGACGCATACTTTTAAGTGTATGATAATAAAACCTAGAAAACACGGCTTGAGGTACCCTTTACGTACCTCGCCGCCCTTAAAAAAGCCCGGTGACGCTGAAAATGCCGTTTAAGGCAATCAGCAATCTCTCTCAAAAAAGAACTGTGATAATTATTCCGTCGCGAACGAAGAAATTTGGTGAAAGATTTCTTTGTTGCACCGTCAAAAAATGTAACGCTCTTTCAACACATTTATTCCCTCGTCCTTTCCCGCATAACATGAGGTTGTTTAAATGAGGCGGGAAGACGGCTAGAGAGGCACAGCTCCACTAGCTTTTTTTTTTCTTTTAGTTGATGGCTTCGTGCGATTAGCACATTTAGCCAGTGTCAAAGTAATTTTTCTTTCAAGTAATACATAAATAAACAATATTTCCTTCTTTCTCCAGTAATGATGATGAATGATAATAGAAATGAGAAGTGAGAAATGATATACCCCCCAACCCCTAGAGTATCTCAGTAAAGATGTGGGGCTTTACTAAGTCCTCGGGCGTACTTCTTGAGAGAATTTGAAAAGTGACGTTGCACTGTTTTGTTTCATTTGCCAACAGTCATGCACACTCACGAACACTTAACGGTTAATAATCCACCATTATTTTACATTAATATTCGAAATAACACAAATTTTAGAAAATAAAACAAAATCGCAGACATGACTCTTCACTTTCCCGCCAAGAAACTCTACTAGCTTTTCTTACATCTGAACTTTGTTTATGCTTAATATTAGGTAGAGCGGTCATTTGCCAACTCAACGATTAAAAAAAAGAAAAAAAAAGTGCGAAATTAAACGTAAATTCCATGTATACTGAAAAAGTATTCAAGCCAATAATGAATTTGAAGACAGAAAGAAAAACCGGCCAAGTGCGAGTCGGACTCGGGCACGAAGAGTTCCGTACCATTATCTATAAAAACGAACAAAAAAATCACGTTTGTTGTATGGGAGCCCCCTTAAATATTTATTTTATTCTGTTTTTTAGTATTTGTAGTTATAGCGGCAACAGAAATATATCATCTGTGAAAATTTCAACTAACTATGACGGTTCATGAGATACAGCCTGGTGACAGACGGACAGACGGACAGCGGAGTCTTAGTAATAGCGTCCCGTTTTACCCTTTGGGTACGGAACCCTAAAAAGAAAAGAAAAAAACTACATTATTTCAAAAATACCATACGAAAATACAACTAGGTGACTGATAAAATATTTACTGAATAAGTAACGAGCTAAGCTATTAAAGTTTCGAGAGCCCTATTATTAATAATAGATCATTGTACTTATAATTAATCGGAAGCTTATATACGAGTTAGTCAGGATAACGACCTATCTTTTAAGCTTGAGCCATTTTCTAGGTCGTTGATTAATTTTAAACTTATATTTTCTATCAATTGGAAGTGTGGTTAACTAAAAAACGGTTTTTTGGGCTTGTAATAAAATTAAAAAGGCTTTATTCGGCACATTAGCATTTAATAAACTAAAACATAAAAATAAACTTTATGTAAACAAACACAAAGTAGAAATTAGCTTCTACCTGACTAGCATTTATGACACAGGCTCTGCCTGGTTTTGATCACAAGCATCAATCTTGTATAACCTAGTCCTATAAAAATGGTTAACATTGTTTTAAGTCTCATGTACCTATGTATTTTCTTGGTTAATTATATTATTATTTTTATACTTTCCCCACTGCTAGGCAAAAGCATCCATTATTGAAATCATGTGATCGTTTCAGTTGATGAGAACCTGTGATTAGAACTGACTTTAAGGGTGCGCTGTCCGTAAGTGACAAGTGTCATATATTTTATTTGAAATGTCTTCGTCCATATTTAATTGATGTCGCGCGGCCATACTAAGTTGGTATAAAGAATTTAATGTGTTAATTTGAAAAATAATAATTTAAAAAATTGCTCTTTAAATCGAAAATGTGAGACAGACGATTTGTAGTTTAGACCATTGCCGATTGTTTAGAAAAAATTAGAGGTACAATAATTTAGATAAATTAAAAGATATATCAACTAAACCGCCGCTCGTTTTCATGATTTTTGCCCAACTTTAAATGATATTGTAGAAAAAACTATAGTGTGTTATGAATTTATGGATCGGACTGATTGTAAACACGTTCCCTTTGATAGTAAATATATATTTTGTCTATTTAGCACGATAGTATTTTCAATTTTAGGCTAACTTTTCAAATGCGAGTTGGTTATCATAAACCAAGGGTTATGTATCGGAAAATCCCAAACACAAATTACCACCCTCCGGATGTCGGGCCGAGTAATAGGTATAATAAATATATTGATAAACAAAACAACGACAAATAAGATAACAGAGACAGAGATATGAGACAGTTAATACTTAATCTGTGGTTATTGGTATAATAAATGATTTACTGCTAGCTCGGAAGGTTATGCTCTCAGAACAATAACTAAAGCTATAGAAGGATGGTTGAAGTAGAAAACGTGCAACCATGTTTAGTTCCGTTCTATCTTATGGCTAGAAAAGGAGGTTGGAGTGCGACAAATGGTTGACACTTAGTTTTTATTTTTTTGTATTGTTATGTCATTCGGTCATCAGAAAAATAAAATCTCGAGTCCTTTTGCCCGGCCAAAATCAGAAGTACATTGATTTAAAAGCTGACAGTTCGTTTTACAAATCTGGTGACATCTTCGAAATAACGAAAGAAAAGGGACAATCGATCTCTTTCCAATACATCACCTAAATTCATTAGTTAAAATAGTGCGAACTGACGAATTTGTGTTGTTATTTTAGTCCGGTTTCTATAGCTTTAGTTATTATTCTGAGGTTATGTTTCTCCAAACAAGAGCCTAGCAAGAAAATAGTAACTATGAAATGAAATGAAATGAAATAAAAAAATATTTATTTGTGTCAATAATATACCGTGTTTACAAAAACAAAAATATACGAAAACTTTCAATGTGGCACAAAAAGGCTCACACTCGGTATAATGTCTCAATTCAACCTTGAGTTATTGTTATTAAAAATACCAGTATTAACTAGTCTTATAATTGAAATAATCTTTAAAATTATAGTAAACTTTCTTAACAGGTTGACCGCCGTCGTCGTCGGTCCCAGACACAATAGATATTCAATTGTTTGTCGGACATAATTATGGCGTTTATGGTGTTAAGTCAAAGCATAAAAATACAAAAAAATAAAATAAAAACACTTACGGATCGACTTACTTGCGATTATTCTACACATTTAAAATTTTGTTTTTACAAGGTTCGTGGTCACAGGGAGGTCACATTTCAATTTGTAGTGTTTGTTTATACATATTCGTCCGTTGAGTACGGAGTACGGACATTACAGCTACTTACATTGAATCTTCCGTTCATTACCTTGACTCTATTGCATCGAATATTAACTGCAGAATAGCACACTTGCCTCATTACAGTTATAGCACGTGCTCATTAGTAACTAAATATTAATATTAATGATAGATAGTGAGCATTTAAGTATGTACTAAGTATGAATTTGATGGCTGGTGGTTTGTGATTTATAAAAATACTAGCTGTGCTCACACTCGGCATAATGCTCAGAACCTATAAGGTTGTTATTAATTAGTAGAAAAATGTGTGAATAATATTACCATAAGTATAGTACCATATAAATATAGTACCATAAATAAATAAATAAACTTTACTACACTCACACCAATTATCTAGCCCAAGAGAAGCTTCATTATGACACTCATTAAATGGTTACTAGACAACGGATAAACATAATTAAAATACTTAAATACATATTTATTATACATAGAAAACACCCAGACCCGAGAGAATTTAGAAAAACAATAATTTCTAAATTGACCCGACCGGGGATCGAACCTGGGACCTCAGAGATGGCGACACCATGAAAACCGGTGTACGAACCACTCGACCAAAGAGGTCGTCAACCATTAATTCTTACTCAATGGCCACTTCACAAGTTCAAGAATGCAATAATACAAGTATATCTATACTAATACTATAAAGCTGAAGAGTTTGTTTGTTTGTTTGTTTGTTTGAACGCGCTAATCTCAGAAACTACTGGTTCGAATTGAATAATTCTTTTTGTGTTGGATAGTCCATTTATCGAGGAAGGCTTTGGGCTATATAACATCACGCTGCAACCAATAGGAGCGAAGCATCAGTGAAAAATGTTGCAAAAACGGGAAAAGAGCCTAAAAAATTAAAAATGCTGCCGAAAGTCACTATTCCACGCGGACGAAGTCGCGAGCACAGCTAGTGTTTGATAAAGAATATTTGATGATTATCACAATGATAAGAATACCATAAGGAAAACAGTGGCTACCCATTTTCTTGTTGGGGTTTCCTTAGTAGCAACAACTTTTGTATTTAATTGTTTATCTTATCATATTAAGGTATTTTAAGAATGATAACTTTGTGTATATCTACTCCCTTTTTCTGTATGTACTCATACCTAGTTCTCATATTGTTATTTATTTTTATATAAGTTTACAACCGCAATTTATGTGCCATGCGTAGACTGCTTCACATTTGTGAACGATATGTGACAGCTCACTGACTCAGGCCGCATTTCCACCTGCAAGAAAACTTCCACGAGATATGTCCGACGGTCTATCCGACAGCAGCTTGCAAGTGTATAGACAGAACTTGCTACTGAGTATACACTTGCAAGCTGCTGTCGGACAGACTATCGGACATTTCTCACGGAAGTTTTCGTGCAGGTGGAAATGTGGCCTCAGTCCGTGAGCTTCTTGACATCATTATGAAGAGTTGTGCCTCTCTCATGGGGCGACTGCTGCGGGGCAGCCCGAACCACGTTGTCAGACCGCTGGGACTCACCGATGCTGACACATAACGATTGGTGGTCGTACGTATCCAGTGCGCCAAGCTCGTTTTTGTTTTGTTTTGTTTTTTTGTTTAATGTGCATTTTTAGTTTTTTTTTCTTATAACGAACATTTTTAGTGTTTAACGTTTTATTGTAATTACTAACAGTCTACGGAATTCTTCTGAAATAAATACTTATTATTATGACTATTGTTATTTATCTTAATTAAGTAAAGATTATTATTACACTCCATATTTAAAATTACACGCAAATGTCGCGGCCGATGAGAATAATAAAATATAATTTTATTTTAGTAAAAACTGAAACGCACAAACCAAAGAAGGATTTTATTGAAAGAAACAACAAGACAATAAAGTTAATAAATACGAAATTTCTCTTTTGAAACCGAAACCGATGGATTACCGTCCTTACAAAAGAGCTGATAGCACTGTTATCCATGTGGTAGGATTAGCCAAATATATACGAGTGTATCTAGTAGGTACATGTTTATCGAAAAGCCAATGATACAGAAAAATAGAAGATGACTTTCTTTATTTGAAGATAGTTAATATTATTTTAAACGATTATTCTGGGATTACTTATACAGGATTTTATTTATAAATTGAAAAGCTGGATGGCGGAGTGGTTAACGCGCCCGGTTTACGATTGTTGACGTTAAGCAACTTTCGAAAAGGTCGGTCATCGGATTGGTGACCAAAAATATATCATCACGAATCACAGAAGGCACGTAAAGCCGTTGGTCCCGCCTGCATTAGCAGTCGGTAACAACAACCAATCGGCACTGGGCCCGCGTGGTGGTTTATGGCCCGTTCTCCCTATCCATCCATAGGGAAGGCTCGTGCCCAGCAGTGGCGATGATTTATAAAAATGCACATATTTTTTTTAAATGATTCTTTTACTTTGATTTAGATTTAGACTATGGATTTAGATAGTTTTTTTTTTAAATTTGACTAACTTCTGCTGCCCCGATTTTTTCCTTCTAAAACAAAGAAATTTTCCTAACACAGCTTTAACCTTTTCACCGCCAACAACTTCTATAGAAGTTCGAGATTTTCGTGCCGCCCACGCCAGCACTTCTATAGAAGTTCTTCTTTGTACCTACTTTATTAAAATACATTTATACGTTGGCGTACAGCGGGACATCGCGTGCAGGATAGATGGGCGGTGAAAAGGTTAAACATTTTTGATCAATTCGACTCCTTTTTGTGTAACTAACACTTAACCAAAAAAATTGCTCTGCCAAAATTGTTTTCTCGTACTCGCACTAGGCACTCTGTTTGCTTGATCGACAAAAAGCGCTTTTGTCAGCGCTTTGAAAAACGAGAAATTGTATGAGAAAACTTTAACTTTGCCTGCCCGCGCTTGAAGCGCTTGATGACAAAGGCTTAGTCAAGTTTAGCCCCAAATCTATCGTTATTTACAATCAAATGAAATAACGGCTTGAAGAGACTTCAAATTAAATTGTGTAGACTCCAGAAACTTATCCAGATAAAGTTACGGACTAGTTAGGCGGCTAGCAAAGTTCTTGTGAAGTATTAATTTGACAAAGTAAACCTATCATCATCATCATCATCTCAGCCAAAAGACGTCCACTGCTGGACAAAGGCCTCCAGTAAACCTATGTGAAATCCTAATTTAGCAACTGCTTGCGTAACGTAAAGAAAACGGTTCGTTGAAAAAAATATAAAACTCTTTGATTTAATAGTTATTAGTAGTTGTTTGTCAATATATTGATGTACCTAATTTATGTCGGTATTTTGCGTGTCAAAAGGTATTTTTTATTTTAGGTAACAATACAATTAAATGTAAACATTAACAAAAACATCTCCAAATCATAAATATTTTAATACTGGAAAAATGTTGGCTTTCTAGTAATAGTAGTTTATGCAACTGTCATATAATGAAGGGTATTAAAACACGAGTGTGAGTTTATGAAACGAGCGCAGCGAGTTTCATAATAGTAACGAGTGTTTTAATACCCGTGTCATATGCAGTTGCATACACTACTTTATCTTCACTAATGCAATTAGTCAAACAACAAGAGTAAAAGCTGACAATAGTTTATTTATAATAATTGTTCAAATTTCCGCCATTAAAATCTAACCAATGAGAGCGCAGCTGCGCGCGCAGTGCCAATCAGGAGCGAGCGCGCGCTGTTCTTTTTTTATTTAATTGGCACAAGATCTTACCAAAGAGTTTTGTGTATGTAAGTTTAGTAGTTTCGACGAAGTTTTCACGTATAACCCAACTGTTTTCAAAAGCCAGCCTAATATCAAAATTTTATACAACTTGTATGAGGATTTTGACATAAGGCTCGCCAGGTTAATTGGTCGCGTTTTATTGATGTTATAATGAGATTTTACGATATCGATGTGGATATTATACCATCAAAAACACAAATGTTGAAAAAATTTCCACGAGCAGGGTTTGAACCTGCACCCTTCTGACATACCGGGTCAGGTGCTCTTCCAATTGAGCTATCGTGGTTCTAACCAGCCCGCCGAAATTATTCAACACTATTTACTTTTTTTTTATTATACCATCATGTGAAATTGCTTAAATTGAGTGTTTTGTTGTCTGCGCTATAACAGTAGTAATTATAAGTCAAGTATTGGAAACATAAGTAGAATGTTACAACATTAGTGTAGATAAAATATATTTTAATAACAATGCTATATTCATATTTAACTACACCAAACATTTAACGTTCAACGCAGTGAAATAAGAAATGCAATTGGCAAGTTGAAACAGACTGTAGCCCAATAACAAACGTTAAAAATAGACAATAGAAAACAGATAACGGCGCTCGACTGTGGTTGGTTTATTGCGTTTTCTGTGACAAAGCCGTGGTACTTTCAGTTTATTATCCTGTAGTACGTGCTTGACATGCTGAAGCTCAGCAGCCAGGTGTTGTCAGCGCCAACCTGCTGTACTTCTATATATGAAAGGTGTCACTGACAAGATTGGACATATCTTAAAGCGAGCTTCAATCAACAGTTACTTCAAGCCGCCGAAGAAGATCAACCAATTTTTACGACCTGTCAAGTGCAACATACCCCTTCAAGATGCAGGCGTGTACAAACTGGACTGCGACTGTGGGCTCTCTTACATCGGGCAAACAAAGAGAAGTATAGGAACCCGTGTTAAAGAACATATAGCCGACGTCAAGCATAGGCGCGAAAATAAGTCTGCAGTATGCGAACATTCCCTAGAGGGGCCCAACCATTACATCAGATTTGCTAAACCACAAATACTCGCTATAGAACAACGATTCATCCCTAGGATGATACGCGAGGCTATTGAAATTAAAAAAACATCCTAATTTTAATAGAGAAGATGGTTGGAATCTACCACCAGCCTGGGATCCCATCATACAAAATATTAAATCCCAGCCCCGACACCATACTGCCAGACCAAAAGATACTGTAAGCTCTTTCTGCGTAAAACGGAACGCACCTGATTAAGTTTAAATGAGGGTATACAAGCTACCAACTAATTATGAGATGACCAATACCTCAGTCTCCCTGTGACCACGGACCCTGTAAAGGGTTCGAAACGTCAGGATAAACATTAAATAAGTAATGTGTAAAATAAACGCGAGTAGATCCGTAAAAGTTGTTTCATTTCAATGTGTAGTGTTCGCGTAAACTTTAGAAAATAATATAGTTATTCCGTGTTTGTTCTTGTCATGTAAATATCATTTTCGTAAACAAAACACGCAATAAACACAAAATGGCGCCCGCTTGCGCGCTTCCCCGACTTCCTGTTACACTGTTGGACATTTCCGTCCCATTTCACGAAATCACTCCCACAAATAGCTAGAAAGCGAGCGGAAAGATGTTACACATCAAAAATATATATACGTCATTGTAATTCTATATTCTATTTTCTATTGTAATATTGATTTCAACCCTTTCGTGTGTAATAGACTATAACATTATTTATTTTATAGTTATAAAATGATGTAATACCTGACCCTTTTTTTTCAGAATTGCTTATTACTAAGGTGAGATGTCAAATGTTACACATCGACTTGCGACTACTGTAAGACTCGCTTGTTTTTTCTTTGATCTATGGACCCTCATATCAAATTGCACAATTCTGCCAATATCACGTATGCAGAACAAAGAGGTATAATGTCAAATCAACTGCCAATTTTTAAGTACACACGCCTGCACATCAGACTGCCACTCAAACTGTCAAATCTGTTAAATAAACTTTGAACTCTATGTAAATGGCATATGGTTGAACATTTATTAATTAAATTTTACAGTTTTCGATATGTTGATGTGCAGGCGTCTGTACCTGCGTGCGATCGCAGTCTGCCTTTTTTTGACCCTATGAATCTTCTTTACGGGTTACGAGAGTCCCTGAGGCGTCCCAAGTTATGTGGCGGTTCTTCCGTCCCTCTTATCTGCCTAGAGCCCAAGAAAATAGTATCCAGGGTAGAAAAGGGAGTGATGAACCCCACTAAACACGAGGGGATTCAAAACTAACTTCGCGACCACGGGTGGCGGGTTGTAGGAAATCGACAAGCGAATCTACTACAGCCGCCACGGTTGTCCCGATGGACCCTACTTACAGAAGTGGGAATGTTCGTCTGCCTGGTTGGTCTGGCCAGGCTTCCATTTCGTGAATTGGCGAGCAGGTCTTAGTAGCGGTCCGGTGGGGGCCTGAAGTGAAAAGACCTGCGGGGCACGTGAGTTGCCCTTAGTTGGTTGTGCTGCTCGGTGGTTTACACTCGTAGGATTTTGGAATTGCTCAGGTGCCTGGATGGGTACCGAGAAGTGAGTGTGCTTACAACTCCGCCACCAAAGAGGACATTTGGTAGTCGACTTTAGAGTTGACGGCCCGAGCAGTGGTACACTGCGAGTTGTGCTCTTAGTGCAACGAGAAGTGAGCGAGCTTACAGCTCCGGTGACCTATCTGGATATAAGGTAGTGGACTATACGTGTCCATAGGGCAACTAGCTCGAGACACTAGTCTTAAAAGTACCGGATGAAGGATGCGTAACCAGCGTGTTCTGACCTGGCGTTATGACCTGACGTAGATGGTCCCTTGCGCTTTCGTAAGGATGTCTGACACCTACTTTGTAACCGTAAGGTTGTTCACACGCTCTGGAGAGGCTCGACATTGAAATCCAAACAGTGGAGTTTTTATTAATTCCCGTCGTGGTTTTTGGGTTTTTGTACCGATATTGTACACCTTATATTTTGTGATATTATATTTATTTATTCATTTTAGGAAAACTAACAGCTTGTATAAGTAATTTAGTAGCATTTAAATTATAGGAAAAACATGCCTTAAATAGTTTTCACTTGTATTATATTGAATTATTGATTTTCTCTTCCGCCTCTGTTTGGGTGATGCTTTAGTGTAAAAACACACTATGCCGAAGGTACGCGACCGAAGTTCCGCGGCTGATTTTACGTTCCGATTTTGCGTATTCGGCTGATATGACACACCATAAGTGCCGAACTTACGCCCCGCACCCGGATCTTCGTAAGCAATCGAAACGAACTTCGGTCGCGTATAATGTGTGCTCTATAGAATAAGTTCGGTATTATGTGTCGTCAGTAATTCAAATAGCATTGCAGGCGTAATCATGCCGAACTTCAGTCGCGTAATTTCGGCATAGTATGTTCCTACACTTTGACTTGCAACGGCGACATTCGCTAGGTGATAGCGATCTCAAGGATGCTCGATAGCACGCCGACATCAGCTTAGATCCCTTATCAGTCACGGACGTACACAATGACACCGCCTGTATGCTCATCGGAAATTATCATTCACATCACAACCTCTATACTCTTTTCTCTTTTATCAGTATGTATTATCTCACAGCTCTTTTATTATGTAACAACGTGGTTTCATAATTATTTAAAGTCCAAATAAGAATGGCACGAGATAGTGAATGAAAAAATATGAATAAAGAATATTTTTCTTCAGCCAATTGCCGTCCACTGCTGATTACAAGCCTCCCCTAATAACCCCCCACCGACCGCCTGCTATCTTCTTTAAGACGTCGTCGTCGGTGCACTGCAGGTCTGCAGGGCGTCCGTCCTACATTGCGTTTTATTCGTTGCATTTTGGTACAACATTGTGTGTGCCTAGACACAGTCTCCACTGTAAGACTTGCTGCAACGATCATCCGTCCTTCTGTGTAATGACTACATAAATGTTAGAAACCAGTGTGACTCGAACACTCTGTCTAAGTTATACAACATTTGTTATTTATAATTTTTATTGTCTTTTTATTGAACTACCTACACGTTTTTATTTTTATTTATTGCATATCACATTACATTTAGACGAGGTGTTAGAACATAAGCAAAGGTATACATAAAATGTTTTTGTTTTGTTTATACTATAATTTTTAACGAAAATTTTGTTGCGAACGAACTACAAAAACAAAAATGTTGAAAAAATTTCCACGAGCAGGATTTGAACCTGCACCTTTCTGACATACCGGGTCAGGTGCTCTGCCAATTAAGCTATCGTGATTCTAACCAGCCCGCCGAAATTATTCAACACTATTTACTTTTTACTTTGAAAGCCAAAGGCGCCCATTGCACCAATGGGCCGGCTCGCCCGGCGAAATACCACCCTCTCACAGAATATCGGCGTGAAACAACGGCACTCGTTGCTGTTGTGTTTCGTCCGGTGAGTGAAAGTACCGGAGGCCCATCTCTCACCCCTCCCCTCTCCCAATTCCTACTACCTCCTCAAGATCCAACTCCTTCCTCAAGGTCGGCAACGCATCCGCGATTACTTTGGTTTGCCATCAGGTGACCCGCCTGCTTGTTTGCCTCCTTTTAACATAAAAAAAAAAATTCAAAAATAATTTTTCAATTCGAACCAGTAGCTCCTGAGATTAGCGCGTTCAACCAAACAAACAAACAAATTCTTCGGCTTTATAATATTAGTACAGATTTGATGTATTTATTTATGTAATGGTCATTAATTGATCACACAGACTTTCTTTCCACACCGCAGCTAGGGTTGGCTAGAAGAGATCTCTTTTAGAGATAAGCTCATCCTTGTATTTGTTTTCATAACGTGACGTGTAATTCAAAGTATATTTTCTATGTACAATAAAGGATTAATAATATTTTTTTGTTTGTCTGACTCGCTGCTGGGTATGCTCTTCCTCCAAACTTTACTCGAACCTTGGTTTCCCATCCATCCCCTCTGTAAAGGCATCGGGATCATTCCGTCGTCGCCCCGTCATCGCTTGCGCAGCCAACCCTGAGCGACGCCTCCCGCCCTCAGGAGTCCAAGTTGTGATGCCTTTCACATTAATACGTAAAATAATACAATAATCCGGTAGTATGGAGCACTAGTATTTTATCGGAGCAGACCCATTTTGCATAATCAGTTCAGTAAACAATGTCTTGCAGCGCCTACGTTGGTTGTGATGACGTTAGTTCAGTGACGTCGGCAGTATCGATTAGCATATTAATCTGATCCGGTTCTGATCGGAACAAAATAAATAGTGTACGAGTACAGGCATCGATAAACGGATCGAACCAATACAAGCAATCATAAATATGTTACATTTAAAAACAACTGAAGAAATTGTTTCATTGATGCATCTATTGACAGTAAATTTATCGAAACTTTTCCCAATTTTAAGACCTGAATAACTTTAATATTAGGTACTTACCTATGAAATCGTTTTTTTCTCACTTATTAAAAAAAGGTCTAAAAGTTCTAAAAGTCAATACCGGTAGTTAATATTATTATGCACCTTTAATGTGACTATGTTACTTAGGCTTCAGTAATAACAATGATTATTAATTTTGTGTCTTTATCGCCCAATTTTTTTTTTTAAATTGACTACTTTTTATGTTCGCGTAATTGTCTTTTTGTTTCATTGTAGCTTTGAAGGGACTTGATATTTTTTCTTTTTAATGTCTGCTATATTTAGCTAGTGAAACAGACACACTACTGTACAATTTTTATAGTGTTAACATAAATAGATGCTACAAAAAATTAAAAAAAACGTTAGTATAAAAAATAAAATTTTATAAAAAATCTTCATACAAAACGTCAATTTCATAGGTAAGGATCTAATATTATTACTCCAAAGAGGAAAAGCTTTGCATATTTGTATTAAAGACCCTTTCCTAAATCTACCATATTTTTTTTTCTGGTGATTAAAAATTAAGGGTGTATATTTAATTCTATAGGTATACAAACTGATTACAATCAATGCATACAAATAACATGTTTTGGTTTATCTTATTAGAGACGGTAATCTAAAACGAGTGTACACGCATGACATTTTGTATATAGTTTGAAACGTTTTACCAATACCGGTATATTGGTTAACAATACCGGTCCTAAATAAAGTAATAATTAAAACTAATACAAAGATTTAAAAAAATTTAACTAAATAATGCAAAAACTAATAATAATTACAACTAGTGGTCGCCCTGTGGTCGAAATTCGACCGTAATTTTATTAAGGCTGCATGGGTTGTATCCTAAGCAATTAAAAATGAAAAAAGATAGAATGTGAGTTTGGATTGGCATTAACCGATTTCGGGCGTTCCTCTTCCATTTTTAAAATTAATGAAAAGAGTATATATGCGTGTGTGTCAAATACATGGTAGTGTGTGTAATGTTTGTTTTATTGATTTAATGTATTGTTGAGGCTTAATAAAAAAAATATTAACATTCTGTACTCTTTCCCTATATTAACTATAAGTGTGCGAAATTTCATACTTCTCCTTTGTCCGCGCAATTTTCGTAAAAAGGGGTACAAAGTTTTTGCTTCACGTACCTATTAATGTATAGATAATAAACGGAGTAAGGTGGGTGTCTACTATCTGACTTACTGAATAATTATATAAGAGTTTTTGAAAAACACCGCCTTAATAGTCTGTTGAGAATAAAAATAATGTACCTTATATGCATTTATTACTAGAAGTTGCCCACGTCTTCGCTTGCGAGGACCCCCGCCCGATTCTCTAAATGCCACTACACATTTACAGAATACACTAAACATGCACACTAGTTTAGGCCCAAGACACCGTACTCGTAGAACAAGGGTACGACGAGCCGGTTCACACGCGCTCAATACCAGGTACAGTACAGACATGTACCTGGGCGCTTCTCTCCTCCTCCACGGTCCGGTCAACCCGAGCCGAAGTCCGGCGAGCCTTTATAGAGGCCCCCTCGGTTTGCTCCGCTCCTCGATCCGATTCGAACTCTTCGGAGAATCTAGTAGGGCACGGGGACACGCACTTTTAAGTGTGTGATGCCGTTCCCTCTAGAAAACCTCCGAAGGTGATTCGTTCTTCGTTCACACGGCTTGGGGTACCCTTTACGTACCTCGCCGCCCCCAAAAAAGCCTGGTGACGCTGAAAATGCCGTTTGAGGCAATCAGCAATCTCTCTCAAAAAAACAAAAATCGCGAGGACTACAATATTCCACAGGAACCTGTTACCAGGATAAAAAGTATCCAATGTCTTAGGCCGCATTTCCACCTACTCAGTAGCAAGTGCTGTCTATACACGTGCAAGCTGCTGTCGAATAGACGTCGGACATTTCTCGCGTAAGTTTTCTTGCAGGTGGAAATGCGGCCTTAGTCCACCTCTATCACGATACCTCTCAAAGGTATTTAAGGTAATTTACGCTTAACATGTTGCCTAAACGTTCATGCAACATCAATAAAATCATTCAAAAACGCGTTGCGATCGTAATCACTGACACTTGTGAATTAGTTTGAAGTTCTTCAATAGCTTTCAAATGTCAAATTGAAAAGTATTAAGATAAGTTTATAGTAAGACAATAAGCTCGGGTTGTTTGTTTGCTAAATTTTATCCAACTCCAAGTTTACAAACAAAAACACATTATACTCGTATACTCGTGGATAGGTTATTATCACCCGCTTAGATTGTAGGTTTTTGGAGCGATTTGCATTATAAGACAGCTCTACTGAGTCATATAATACTTTTAAAACCCCGATATTTAAAAAAAATACATCTTAAAACAGCTTAGTTATTTTTATTAAACTCTTATTACTTTTCCGAAAACATGACCTAGCAAAAGATTCCCTTGATGGAACTATGGAATTTTGCGTTTCCCTTTGAATCGTTCTTTGGCTTTGGTTTTCTTATAAGGCTCAGATACCTTTATATTCTCGTAAGATATACCTAGTCACCTTATCTAAGGCTGGCTGAAGATGGAGGCATATTTCACCAGCTTTAATTACATATTTCTCTACTATGGTAAAATTTTTATATTTTTAAAATAACGTCATATACGTTGACTCTAAAATGTGTGTTGTCTAGAGTTAAATATGTAATATATAAGTTGTATAGAACTATAAAAGAGCTGGCTTATTACTATTTTTTATCGTTAATGATTTTCTCAAATCCTTTTCTTCATTCTGAGCCAACTTATCTAACAAATGCTTTCATCGCTTGCATTTATAGCACAGTATATGGAAAGAAGTAGTACACCTTTCTTATATTATGTTTATAGTTTCACATAGTTAGCTACTGATATGTTACCGAAGAGGTGAGAACGAATTTTTACCGGAATCATGAACGTTAATTATGTACCATTATTACCATTTTTAGTAAGAGTATTTGATATTTCATTAATGACAATCGACATGGCAATAATCCCGTTATTAATAACTCTAATGTGTAGTGACCTTGATAGTACAAAAAGGTTATATAATTATCATATGATAATAATAATAATAATAGACCGCAGGGAGGTATGGCAAGGCAAGGAGCTCCACGGGCGCTTTTATCGGGCCCTCCACGGACCCGATGTAGACTTTTTAGCGTCCGTATCCTGGCTGCGTTTCGGTGACCTCTTCGGGGAAACTGAAGGTTTTGTCTGTGCAATTATGGACGAAGTTATGCTAACGAATAACTACCGGAAATTTATTATGAAGGACGGGACGGTTGACATATGTCGGGCATGTCACCGTCCGGGTGAGTCTATCAGACATATTATTTCTGGCTGTTCTCGTCTGGCTAACGGCGAGTACTTGCACAGGCATAATCAAGTGGCCAGGATTATACACCAGCAACTTGCTTTGAAATACAAACTTGTGGATTCTGAGGTACCGTACTACAAGTATGTGCCCGACCCAGTTCTCGAAAATGATCATGTCACGTTGTACTGGGATCGATCTATCATCACCGACAGGACTATTGTAGCTAATAAGCCAGACATTGTGGTGATAGATCGATTAGCGCGCCGCACGATGATTGTCGATATCACCATTCCCCATGACGAGAACCTCGTGAAAGCTGAGAAAGAGAAACAAATCAAATATCTCGACTTAGCACATGAGGTTGTCGACATGTGGAATGTGGACTCAGCTGTCAACGTGCCGGTTGTTGTTACGGCCAACGTCCTGATGGCCAAGAGCCTCGATCAACATCTCATGATTCTCTCGTTAGGCGGCTGGGGCCAGATTCAGAAGGCAGTTCTCCTCGATACGGCACGCATTGTGAGGAGGTTCCTGTCTCTGGAGCCCTAATCACCGGTAGTTTGGACCCTGGTCCCGATGCCGGTGGACCCCTATTTTTTATATTTTTAAATGTTTGTTTTGTTTTTTAGAAAATATTTAAAAATGTAAATTAATATGTAAAAAAATAAATAGAGAGATAATAATAGGATGTAATATAGAGATATCTCTAAACTAGTGTCAATAGTAGAGACTCCGTGTTTTTTATTGCCTCTCTGTGTTTGTTTGCTTCATTGCTTTTTTGTTTTGCATTAGTTTAATACAGTATGAATAAATGCCCTCATAGTTCTACGATTTGGAAATTAAATTTTACGAAGTAACAATATTAGATAGATACTACTTATCTAATCACTACATAGTATAAAACAAAGTCGCTTCCCGCTGTCTGTCTGTCCCTATGTACGTAAATATGTATGCTTAGGCCCGATTTTTCAATCTTCAGATAAGTTATATCCAACGAATAATATTGTCATTGTGACATATTTTCTAAGGAGAATCTGTCATTATGTCAAAATTATTCAACGAATAAATTTTAACTGACGATTGAAAAATCAGCCCTAAGATCTTTAAAACTACGCAACGGATTTTGATGTATTTTTTAATAGATAGAGTGATTCAAGAGGAAGGTTTATAATGTATATCAGCATTGCACCCGTGCGAAGCCGTGGCGGGTCGCTAGTTATCAATAAGGTACATACACCTGTGAATCACACGAATGGTATGGATTACAAATAGTTTTGTTAGTTCTCATTGTTCTTTAAATTCATATGTTTCATAATAGCGCAGGGTTACCCAACCTATTGCATTGGCGAGGTTCAGCGAACAGGCCTGCAATCCGATCCCTCGTATCAGCCAGTGTAATCTGCAATATAAAGCTTGCAGTGATTACTGAGAAGTGTCCGCTAATTGTTTGTGTGGTCAGCAGGGCTGTCTACGAAAACAAATTATTTTAATCTGTTTCTATAAAAAAAAAGAATGAGCCTTACAGTAGTCGAAGACTCAGAATAATAACTAAAGCTATAGAAACCGGACTAAAATAGCAACACTCATTCATCAGTTCGTACTATTTTAACTAATGAACCTAAGTGATGTATTGGAAAGAGATCGATTGTCCCTTTTCTTTCGTTATTTCGAAGGTGTCACCAGATTTGTGACGTCATATTTGAGGTAATGTAGTGAGTGGCTTTATAAAGGACTCAAAGATTTTTTTTTGATCACCGATTATCTGATGACTGTTTGACATAACAATACAAAAAATAAAACTAATTGTCAACCATTTGTCGCACTCCAACCTCCTTTTCTAGCCATAAGATAGAACGGAACTAAACATGGTTGCACGATTTTTATTTTAGCCATCCTTCTATAGCTTTAGTTATTGTTCTGAGCATTAAGATGTGTAACATTTGACATCTCACCTTCTGAAATCAAAATTGCAATAAAAAATAGAATATAGAATTAACAATGACGTTTATATTTTTCTCTTTTTTTTTCTTTTTTTTAACCTTTTTTTTCTTTTTTCCTTTTTTCTTCCTTTTTTTTAAAATATTGTTTAAAGTCTATTACACACGAAATGGTGGAAATCAATATTACAATAGAAAATAGAATATAGATTTACAAATCTTAAAGAGAATGTAGTAAATACTCATTAGAAGACATTTTTACGAAATCACTCCCACAAAAATTACGACCTACAACGGACTCGATCGATCGATCACTGGTGGCTTCTCCGACTAACACGTAACAGTTACAGGATCACATTGTTACGACCCTACTTCCGTCCCTTTTCTACGAAATCACTCCCACAAATTATAATATAGAAAGCGAGCGGTCACTCTAAACAATGAATGAGAGGATTGGCTAGCTGCTTAAGCTGCTTCTATAAAAAAATGCTTCTATAAAAAAAAATAAAAAAGTCACTTTAAACAGTGATTGGGAGAATTTGCTTGCAGTGCTCGCAGCCCTGTTGCCTGTATCAAGCCAGACGTAATATGAACGCGGTTATTTCACTCACTCATACGCACACCCCTGGGCGGATGTACTTTAGGGTCATTGACTTCACACTGTCACCAAAGCAAGTGAAATCAATTTTCAAATCGTCCTTGTCATACTTTATTGTTTTAACTATAGTAGGGAATTAGCACCACTTTTGCTGACCCTAATTAAAAAAACCGGCCAAGTGCGTGTCGGGCCACGCGCAGTGTAGGGTTCCGTACCCCATCTCAATAATGCGGACTCTGAGAAGAGGGCTTTTATGAACATTTATTTAACGATGGCTCATATACATAAATGTAGACACTACCGGTTTCACACCTGACAACGTTATTTAAGTAGTTCCCAATGAGGAATTTGTACTGCGCCAAGTACATTTTATAAGTTGGTCGACTGTTACTCGTAAACTTGTAAAGCCTACTTAGATGTGATAGTTTTCCTTTTAACTTCGTCATATATACAACTACCATGAATTTTTTCACGTATCCAAAAACAACCATTTGGCTGGCAGGGTCGGGGGGTGTCACTTGACTCTAACAAAATTTTGCACTTTAAAGCTTAGTAGTTCACAAACGGATGCCTCAATCAAAAAACTGTTTTCACAAACCCGCAATATTCTTGAAATTGCTATCTAACGACACCCCAAACTTAAGGTAAAGGTAAAGAAAAAAAATTACATTCCCACTTCACGTGTAGGGGAGGTAACCTAAAAAAAATATTTTTCAAAGTTTTACTTTACTACTTTGTTGGCGTGATTAATATGTATATCCATGCCAAATTACAGCTTTTAGTACTAAAAGTCTATGAGCTAGACTGGGGTCAGACAGAAAGACAGACAGACGGACATGGCGAAACTATAAGGGTTCCTTGTTGACTACGGAACCCTAAAAAAGGAATCCAGATGTTCTGCCTATACGAAAACAAATACAACAATTACATTTGGTGTACAACCTATCTACATGCATGCACACATGTGCATTAGCACATGTACATGTGTACACTAATGTAGTGAGGTCTAAGATTTTATATGACCTGTTTGCGGTTATCTTAGGAATTATCCTTGCTTTACTTTTATTAAATGAATGAATTAATAATTCATTTTGTTATTTTTTTTAAACTATTCCACTTTCATTGTTAGATTATTCGCACGCTCCAAAGTGAATAATTTCCATTTTCATTTTATCCTTATCCAATTTTCTGTTCTGTCTACTTTACATAAAATATTTCATTGTCATCCGATTCCGTTATCCTAGAATTTATTGCGGTTTCTCAGAAAGACTCCTCGTACCTTTTGGCAAAAAAAAATCAGATACAAATTACTTTGGCGGTTAGAAATGGAATTCTTTATATTTTGTCGATGGAACTTTTAGGCTCGCAATAATCAGAATTTTTGAATATGAATTTTCTTGTAGGCTATACAAGGGTGATTGATCAAATTTCTTTAAATTAATCTTGGTAGTTTTTAATGAACACGTGTTATATTGTTGAGGTATTCCACGAAGTACACCTAAACGAAGCACATTTTATAGTTGTTTGTGTATATTCTAATGTAATTGTATTCTGTTAGTTTTAATTTAAATTATATTGTCATGGTCATAGTAAAAAAATTATCTTAATGTAAATTATATTATTATTTCTCGTGCCCCAACAGTGGGGACATAAGAGCTGATGATGATGATGAAATTATATTATGTATGTACTAACATAGTTCTTAAGTCCATTTGTTACTAACCCTATGAGTCCTTGTTACTTGATTAAAGAAATTGTATTATTATTATTTAACGTAAAAACGAAAGTATGAGGAATTAATTATAAAAAATAAAATGTCATCATCATCATCATCAGCCAACACTAGTCCACTGCTGGACATAGGCCTCTCATCCTCTATCTCTCTCAAAAACTAAAATATGTGAATCATAAATTGTCTTTATACGTTTATAAGATCGATAGATAGATGGATCGTTTTAGATAGTTTTTAAGAGTTTAGTTTTTAGTAGTTTAATTTAGTTTAATTTACTTTGTAAATATTTAGTAAATATTGTGTTTATAAGATCTGTCTTAATCATAACAAAGTTAGAATTATTCAGAACTAAAGAGTTACGAGTAGCTTGAAACAAAAATTGCTGCCCTTTAAAAAAAAAAACGATTTCAATTGTTTCTTTCTTTTCCAATTACAACATCTAAAGAAAAGCACAATCGTATGTTTTTACTTGTGAGGACCTGTTAATGGCTTTCTGCAGCTATTTATATGTTTATTTTTTTTATACGTAGCACGGCAAATGACTCCATTTCACCTGATGTTAAGTGAACATGGAATCCAAATGCGACGACAACTGGTGCAGCTTGAAAAGGATTTTCAGTCACTATTTCCTCACTTTTCCAATGTTAACTTCAGTTGCAGACGTTGATGGCCTACCAGAGCGAGGCAAATCTTCCATCACATCTCGACCGCTTTTGAACGCTTTGTACCACTCATAAGCACGTGTTTTTGATAAAGTCGATTCACCGTAAGCCTTCTGTAACATTTTCAGTGACTCCGAACACGAAATTCCATTGCCGATGCAAAATTTAAGACAAACTCTTTGTTCGATGTTTTTGTCCATTATGGAATTCGCAATACTCACGAGATATGATATAACTAAAAACAGCACTGTATTTAATATAAATAACAGATGCAATTCAAACTCCGCGCCAAAATGGAAAACAGTTGTGCCAATCTAACAACAACAAAAAAAGAAAAAGTTGAATTTGGAACCATAAACAAATCATCCATTCCCAATACTTTCTTGACTGTATGTACATTGAAATTCGCTTCTCTACATTTGGGATTAAACTCGCAGAAAAAATGTATGTTATAGACGTAAATACTACTTGGCTATCTTGTAAAAACCTTCGTTTCAATACACAAACCGTGAATCGTTACGTGTCGAGGTGTCGAGGTGTCTGCCGTCCGACAAGGCATTATGCATTCACTGGCTGATTTGATGCATTATTCATAAGGGAAGTAGTGAAAGCGAACTAATGAACGGAAGAAACCCCGTACTAACCTGATTAATCCCTGGGGCGTATCCGGCTTGGGACGAGCCAGTACTTAGATGTTTAACGACGGAATTATTGCAATGAAAACTCTTTATTCGTAATTAAATTAAAAAAAAAAAGATTATTTGGAGCACAAAATCGCAAAAAGACTTCTTGACGGGAAGTGAAGAGTCATGTCTGCGGTATTGTTTTATTTTCTAAAATTTGTGTTATGTCGAATATTAATGTGAAATAATAGTGGATTATTAACCGTTAAGTGTTCGTAAGTGCGCATGAGTGTTGGTAAATGAAACAAAACAGTGCAACTTCACATTTCAAATTCTCTATACTCGAGGGGTTGGAGGGTATATCATTTCTCACTTCTCATTTCTATTATCATTCATCATCATCTATACAAGAAGGAAATATTGTTTATTTATATTACTTGTAAGAAAAATTACTTTGACACTGGCTAAATGTGCTAATCGCACAAAGCCATCAACTAAAGGAAAAAAATCGCAAAAAAGAAAATACATGCATCTTGGTGTATAGCTGTAGGTTTATAAAGTTATCTAGAAATTATAACCGCCTGTGTGGTCTAGTGTTTAACACCACCATTCTAAGAGCAATAGGTCCCGGGTTCGATTCCCAGTGCCCCCACTGGTTACATTTGTGTACTCGGTTTGGTTGGTGGTAGGGTTTGTTTGTCCGCCTGGCTAGCTACGGCTAGATGGTGGCATCTTATCTTAATATGACGCCATAACATCAATGTTTGTAGCATTGTTGTGTTCCGACATCTAGAGATAAGACAGCCAGTGCCTCAGTAGTTGAGGGTTCCGGGTGAAGGTCGCATGGTGGAACATTGGTTACTTAAAATCAAGTGAGATGAATTCACTGTGCTTACCTGTAAGATATAAAAAAAGTATTTGTAGAACTAGAGACAGGCGTAACTGTATGTATGTACCTATGTGAGATAAAGGCCAAGCTTTTCCCAACTATAAATAAAATGATTCATACACCATATCATATTCATGTACACCCACCCACATGCTGGTCAAATGAATATTGCAAGCGCTCCGACGACGACGGTCTCTTAAAGCAGCTCTTGTTACGCGACACATTGTGCGAAACGCGGCCGATCCCGCGTCATAATTATGCATGAGATGTATGCGACGTCCGATGCGGAACACGCTCGTATGGACTTCCGAAAATTTTGTTTTTGGGGGTGATTTTTGAATCAATCACTAATTCTCACGCTATATTCATAATTAAAACCATTCATTCAGGCAATATAGACTCACACAAGAAATAATTTCGAATTTATCGCATGTCATTACAAGACAAAATTTTACTAGAAAAAAAAAACAACCAGCGTCAGGAAACTCGAGTAGGAGATCTTTTCTAGTAAATTTTTATCTTATAACTCTAATAGCATTGTGAATGCATAATTCAAAATAATATAAATTATTGCAAGTCAATTTAAGATAGTAAAATAAAACGATCACAATAAAATTTTGATGTCAAAACAAATAAATAAAAACATAAAATTAATTAATAACGATTTCGATGTTAAAACTTTAAACTAACTAAGAATTGAGAAAATAATATGATGCCACCAAACAATACACATCGAAATAAATTAATAAAATTGAAATTGCTATGTGATATCATTAAGATAAATTACTAGTAATTTATTTTTGACCCCGAAAATTCTTGATCTAAATAATCAAATTGTAAATAATGCAAAAATAATTTTATTTCATGTCAATTTTGATTTGTTTGGAACTATCTATTCATTTGTGGAGCTTGATGGCGCAGCAGTAGTAAACACGCTTGGTCTATACAATGTTATTTTTAGTTTATACGAAACCTGAAAACTGTTTGTTCAGAATCAGTAATAGAATCGATTTCAATATTTTTTATACCATGTTACATTTTGACCAAATAATATTTATAAAATCTCAAATAAAGTATACCCTACTAAAAACACACAACGGGACAGCACAAAAAGCTTGTAACTTCGTGAGTTTTCAAGATATATATATTTTTTTTGTACTGATTCTTTAAATGAAAATATTTGACCCGTGTTTCGATTTTCGTATAAACTAAAAATAAGGTTGTATATAGTTACTGGCCCTTCATCATGTATCGCTGGACACTAACCCCCTTATTCATAAAAACTATTTCGGCATCATCATCATCATCGGCCTATATTAGTCTACTGCTGGATATAGGCCTCCCCTAATGAGCGCCATAGCGCCCTGTCCTCGGCTTGACGCATCTAGCATTCGCTTTCAGCGTTATTTAGTTAATTATTGTTTTGTCAACGTCACACAAACGTCATTTTGAGTTTGAGAAAAAAAGACAAAACAAGGATTAACTAAATAATGCTTAAATAGTTTTTATTAATACCAGTATAAGAATCAGAATTAGTAATATCATTACATAAACTTATACAACTATCATCACCATCGAGCTCCTTGTCTACTACCTACTCAAGTACGAACAATAACGAGCGGATCGATGCACACAAGACTTACAGCAAGAAAAGTTTTAGTTCACATCATTACATAATCGTATGTTATCGAATACATGTTTAACTTATCAAAAAGTTGTTGTGAAACTATACCAATATTATAAAGAGGAAAGCTTTGTATTTTTAACCGACTTCAAAAAGGAGGAGGTTTCTCAATTCGACTCGTATATATTTTTTTATGTATGTTCGCGGATAACTTTGTCGTTTATGAACCGATTTTGATGATTCTTTTTTTGTTGGAAAGGAGATATCTCAAGGGTGGTACCATGATAAGGGAACCAGGATCTGATGATAGCATTCTAGAGAAATCGAGGGGAACCTTCGAAAATCGTAGTGGCGACTAGTGCGTTTGTTAATTTTTTTCATTAAGTATTTTAAAGCACTACTATTTAACGAAGGTCTGGAGCCGATCTGATGATGGAGCCGAAAGACAGTCGAGAGAACTCCTCAACGATTTCACCTGGTGTTTGGGCTTGATTAATTTGTATTGATGAAAACTTTACACCTGGATGGGTTGTGACTGTCATTAGGGGTCTGATGATGAAGACGAAGGACACTCAAGGGAACTCGATCCTCAACGTTTTACAGTAGCTACCTCGTGTTTGACTTAATTCATTTCTATTGATGAGAACTTTGCACCCATATGGGTTGTAAGTGCCATTACAGGTCTAATGATAGAGACCATATTATTGACCGTCGAGGGAATTTCTCAACGATTTACAGCAGTTACCTTTTGTTGGGCTTACTTCATACGGTTCAATATGCCAAAATGTTCAGTTCCTACAAAAATAATACCTAATTAAGATTAAAGTTTTACATAGGAATACCACTACCTATTAGGCCGTCGTTTCCTCATCCGAGAAGCACCCTTGTTAGGTCTACCCATAACTAAAAATTGTAAAATAAAATTATTTTTAACAAAAAAAAAACCGACTTCAAATAACATGAAATGGGGCTTTTACAATAAAAAAGTGGAGATAATGGAACAGCTATAAAATATTAAATGAAACAAAATTGTTACCCAGCCGACCACCAACCACCCGACTTCAATAGACCTTCTTTAAAACTGATATGCGTATCTGGGTAATTAATAATATGATTTCAATATTATTTCTTGCTTTTTAGAGCGGTTTTTACTTTTTTTATAAGGTTATCTAGAAATTATAACCGCCTGTGTGGTCTAGTGTTTAACACCACCGTTCTAAGAGCAATAGGTCCCGGGTTCGATTCCCAGTGCCCCCACTGGTTACATTTGTGTACTCGGTTTGGTTGGTGGTAGGGTTTGTTTGTCCGCCTGGCTAGCTACGGCTAGATGGTGGCATCTTATCTTAATATGACGCCATAACATCAATGTTTGTAGCATTGTTGTGTTCCGACATCTAGAGATAAGATAGCCAGTGCCTCAGTAGTTGAGGGTTCCGTGAAGGTCGCATGGTGGAACATTGGTTACTTAAAATCAAGTGAGATGAATTCACTGTGCTTACCTGTAAGATATAAAAAAAGTATTTGTAGAACTAGAGACAGGCGTAACTGTATGTATGTACCTATGTGAGATAAAGGCCAAGCTTTTCCCAACTATAAATAAAATGATTCATACACCATATCATATTCATGTACACCCACCCACATGCTGGTCAAATGAATATTGCAAGCGCTCCGACGACGACGGTCTCTTAAAGCAGCTCTTGTTACGCGACACATTGTGCGAAACGCGGCCGATCCCGCGTCATAATTATGCATGAGATGTATGCGACGTCCGATGCGGAACACGCTCGAATGAACTTCCGAAAATTTTGTTTTTGGGGGTGATTTTTGAATCAATCACTAATTCTCACGCTATATTCATAATTAAATCCATTTATTCAGGCAATATAGACTCACACAAGAAATAGTTTCGAATTTATCGCATGTCATTACAAGACAAAATTTTACTAGAAAAAAAAAACAACCAGCGTCAGGAAACTCGAGTAGGAGATCTTTTCTAGTAAATTTTTATCTTATAACTCTAATAGCATTGTGAATGCATAATTCAAAATAATATAAATTATTGCAAGACAATTTAAGATAGTAAAATAAAACGATCACAATAAAATTTTGATGTCAAAACAAATAAATAAAAACATAAAATTAATTAATAACGATTTCGATGTTAAAACTTTAAACTAACTAAGAATTGAGAAAATAATATGACGCCACCAAACAATACACATCGAAATAAATTAATAAAATTGAAATTGCTATGTGATATCATTAAGATAAATTACTAGTAATTTATTTTTGACCCCGAAAATTCTTGATCTAAATAATCAAATTGTAAATAATGCAAAGATAATTTTATTTCATGTCAATTTTGATTTGTTTGGAACTATCTATTCATTTGTGGAGCTTGATGGCGCAGCAGTAGTAAACACGCTTGGTCTATACAATGTTATTTTTAGTTTATACGAAACCTGAAAACTGTTTGTTCAGAATCAGTAATAGAATCGATTTCAATATTTTTTATACCATGTTACATTTTGACCAAATAATATTTATAAAATCTCAAATAAAGTATACCCTACTAAAAACACACAACGGGACAGCACAAAAAGCTTGTAACTTCGTGAGTTTTCAAGATATATATATTTTTTTTGTACTGATTCTTTAAATGAAAATATTTGACCCGTGTTTCGATTTTCGTATAAACTAAAAATAAAGTTGTATATAGTTAGTGGCCCTTCATCATGTATCGCTAGACACTAACCCCCTTATTCATAAAAACTATTTCGGCATCATCATCATCATCGGCCTATATTAGTCTACTGCTGGATATAGGCCTCCCCTAATGAGCGCCATAGCGCCCTGTCCTCGGCTTGACGCATCTAGCATTCGCTTTCAGCGTTATTTAGTTAATTATTGTTTTGTCAACGTCACACAAACGTCATTTTGAGTTTGAGAAAAAAAGACAAAACAAGGATTAACTAAATAATGCTTAAATAGTTTTTATTAATACCAGTATAAGAATCAGAATTAGTAATATCATTACATAAACTTATACAACTATCATCACCATCGAGCTCCTTGTCTACTACCTACTCAAGTACGAACAATAACGAGCGGATCGATGCACACAAGACTTACTGCAAGAAAAGTTTTAGTTCACATCATTACATAATCGTATGTTATCGAATACGTGTTTAACTTATCAAAAAGTTGTTGTGAAACTATACCAATATTATAAAGAGGAAAGCTTTGTATTTTTAACCGACTTCAAAAAGGAGGAGGTTTCTCAATTCGACTCGTATATATTTTTTTATGTATGTTCGCGGATAACTTTGTCGTTTATGAACCGATTTTGATGATTCTTTTTTTGTTGGAAAGGAGATATCTCAAGGGTGGTACCATGATAAGGGAACCAGGATCTGATGATAGCATTCTAGAGAAATCGAGGGGAACCTTCGAAAATCGTAGTGGCGACTAGTGCGTTTGTTAATTTTTTTCATTAAGTATTTTAAAGCACTACTATTTAACGAAGGTCTGGAGCCGATCTGATGATGGAGCCGAAAGACAGTCGAGAGAACTCCTCAACGATTTCACCTGGTGTTTGGGCTTGATTAATTTGTATTGATGAAAACTTTACACCTGGATGGGTTGTGACTGTCATTAGGGGTCTGATGATGAAGACGAAGGACACTCAAGGGAACTCGATCCTCAACGTTTTACAGTAGCTACCTCGTGTTTGACTTAATTCATTTCTATTGATGAGAACTTTGCACCCATATGGGTTGTAAGTGCCATTACAGGTCTAATGATAGAGACCATATTATTGACCGTCGAGGGAATTTCTCAACGATTTACAGCAGTTACCTTTTGTTGGGCTTACTTCATACGGTTCAATATGCCAAAATGTTCAGTTCCTACAAAAATAATACCTAATTAAGATTAAAGTTTTACATAGGAATACCACTACCTATTAGGCCGTCGTTTCCTCATCCGAGAAGCACCCTTGTTAGGTCTACCCATAACTAAAAATTGTAAAATAAAATTATTTTTAACAAAAAAAAAACCGACTTCAAATAACATGAAATGGGGCTTTTACAATAAAAAAGTGGAGATAATGGAACAGCTATAAAATATTAAATGAAACAAAATTGTTACCCAGCCGACCACCAACCACCCGACTTCAATAGACCTTCTTTAAAACTGATATGCGTATCTGGGTAATTAATAATATGATTTCAATATTATTTCTTGCTTTTTAGAGCGGTTTTTACTTTTTTTAGTTTCCTGTTTTTGTTTTCATAGAAACTGTCAAAGCGGTACGAAGTCCGCGGCCGCGTCAGCTAGTTTTTAATATTTTATTAATTCACTTGTTTTTTTCATGATTGATAGAGATAGAGGGCATTCGAGCGATTACCAGATAGCGCTCTGCTTGGCCACTTGATATTTCATGCGAGGCTTAGCGACAGATTAGGCGTCTGCCGTATTCGCACGTCAGCGACTAGAATTCCTTGTGAATTCTAGTTTTGAAACAGTGGGTCCGAAAAGGTCGCATTAAGCAATCTACTCAAAATATTTTTTTCTCTTAATTTCTTGCTGATCCTTTACGAGTGTGACAAAGCGATTTATTTGACTTAGGCACGTTGGTTAGAATAATTAAGCTCTTTTAAATGTCACAACGTCTTCGGGTTGTAAGTCTACAAGGCGGAGGACCTTGTATTTATTTCTTTATTTATTTCAATAGGACAATAAGACATACGTACAATATTAAAACAAGTAAAAAGCTATATTTTTATCTTAAAACTAAATGCTGTCTTAATTATAAGTCGACACGAGATGCCCCGTGGGACACGTATTAGAAAAAAAAACAATAATAATAAAACGAAAAAAAAACAAACAATATCAAATATCAAGTCAAGGCGGAAGATGGCGTACTCCAACCGGAATCCTTCGGAACCCCGGAAATAACTGAGATACATATTGTTATGATAAAAAACACTAATCTCCTTATTCATAAAAACTATTTAAGCATTATTTAGTTATTCATTGTTGTGACTCTTTTTCTCAAATTCAAAATGACGTTTGTGTGACGTTGACAAAACAATATTTAATAATAATAATAATAATAACCAACTGAATTAATATCTACTTTTCAGTATTGGTATAGTCATCAAATTAACCAGGTCAGATGGTGTGGGGCGCTATCTGAGGAATATGTACTGGAATGCGGAGTGAGGCAAGGAGGGCTAACTTCACCTGTACTTTTTAATTTATATGTAAATGAGCTCATTGATGTTCTTAGGGGCACCCGTGTTGGCTGTTCAATTGACGGTCATATGGTCAACACAATAAGTTATGCCGATGATATGGTGTTGCTGAGTCCGTCAGTGAGTGCATTGCGTAGACTTTTACAACTGTGTGAAGCGTATGTCATAAAACATGGCCTCCGTTACAACGTGACCAAAAGTGAACTCTTGGTTTTTCGAGCTGGAAAGAAAACTCCTTCTGCTGTACCACCAATTAGGCTTATGGGTACTGCACTGAACAAAGTACCGCATTTCAAGTACTTAGGGCACGTTGTGACCGAGGATATGTCGGATAACAGTGACATAGAGCGGGAGCGGAGAGCGTTGGCAGTCCGATGTAACATGGTTGCGCGCAGGTTTGCTAGGTGTTCAAGACAAGTTAAAATTACCATATTTAAAGCGTTCTGTCAGACTTTTTACACATGCAGCCTGTGGTGCGACTATACGCAGAAGACTGTCAATGCGCTCCGCGTTCAATACAATAATGCATTTAGGATGCTGATGGGACTCCCCAGATACTGCAGTGCATCCGCTATGTTCGCGGAAGCAGGAGTTGATGACTTCCACGGCATTGTAAGAAAGCGTATAGCTTCAACTCTTAATAGGGTGAGGGGGAGTGCCAATGGCATCCTGAGGGTTGTGAAGGATAGGCCTGACTGTCCTATAGTCAAGCATTGGGTCCAAATGCATATGCGTGGATCCAAAAAATATTTAAATTAAGATTTTTGCTATATGTGTACTCTCTACTAACATAGCTTTTAAGTGTACTAACAACATGGATCAATGGTCTGAAAATAAAGATATATTATTATTATTATTATTATTATTATTAAATCTGTAATATCTTCGAAAATATTCATTTAAATTACTTGCTGTACAAGGCCATATTGATCTATATTAAATGCACAATGTATTTAAGGTACCTACTTAATTGGATAAGAATGAATGCTGTATTGCTTAAAATCGCTTCGTAATTAATCCATTATTTTTCGTAAAAAGTAAAAGATAAAAAATTATTATTGTGTGTTATCCCTAAGAGATTGACATTTACCATCGCGGACTTTTTTGTAGACCTTTTACAATACTATAGTACATTATTTTGATCTATCTCGTAGGGTTCAGGCAGCGTTTGCAATGTAAGCGCAAAAAAATGTGAAACCTCTAAAATTATCAGTGTTTCTCTACTATATTATGCATATATTTATACATAAAAACCTTCCTCTGGAATCACTCTATCTATTAAAAAAACCGCATCAAAATCCGTTGCGTACTTTTAAAGATCTAAGCATACATACATACATAGGGACAGCGGGAAGCGACTTTGTTTTATACTATGTAGTGACACAGTTTAGTAATACTGTGGTAGTGATGATGATGAACACACGCCTGCTTAAAAGAATACCACACAATGTCATATATGGCCGCAATAGACTTTGAACTTTATAAATATGGCATATGGTTGAACATTTATTGAAGAAATTTGATAGTCTTAGTTAGTTTTTACTTTTTATTTTTCAAGTGCTAATTGCTGCACTGAAGCTAAATTAAATATAAAATTTATAAAATACAGTGAAAAAATTAAACGCCTACCCGACCCAGCCAGGAATCGAACCTGGGTCTTCCGAAATCCGGGCGGCTGCACTGACAATTCAACTGTAAAATGGGTCGGGTAGGCGTTTAATTTATTTTTATTTTTACTGTATTTTATAAATTTTATAAATATTTAGTCTCAGTTAGGTTAACTTGCAGGCGTCTGTACTTATGTATGACGTTGCGTCACCATTTACGAGGTATGCTCCACTTTCAGAAATCTGTATAATAATTTTAACTGCCTGTGCAGTCCAGGGGTTAGTTTGAAACAGAGGTTCTAGGCCCATGAATGGGCCACTTATTATTGACCGCTTGGCTTAACCATCTCAGAATCAAAAATCCAGGGTCGAATCACAACGGAGTATTTATTATTGACTCGGTGGTAGGGCTCGTTTTAAGTCCGACAGGTTTTGAAGCATCTTATCTTATCTGAGTCTTTCATCATAACAACAACGTCAGTAGTACTATAACTGTTGTATTCCGACAGTTACTGATATGATAGTGCGTTAGTAGTTGTGGATACCGAGAGTGTTATGCTTCTATTTTCAGCCCACGTTTTCTCCTTCCTTTCCTTGATCTTTATACCGACTTACCCAAATGTATGGTTTCTTGTATTGCCTGCTTTCATTGTTTCTTGACTTTTATTCATAGAAGAAGCTCTCTCGAGACTTACCATAAAGCAACTATGACCTTGTGGCATTGTCATAAGAGCTAAATTATAAAACAAACTTTAAAATTAAAACACCTAAGCCCTTGGAGTAGTTTGCCGCAGGCGTAAGGGCCCATATAAGTCTTGCCATGTTTAACATAAAGGGTATGATGATCTGTACTCAGAACACGGACATACTGGCATGAAAACATAGTGAATAAAGCCAATGATAAATTAATAAGAAATAAGTCTAGCAACAATGTATCTCAACAACAATATCAAAACATTGAAAGAAAAGAGAAAAAAGCAGAATTCTTAGTACATTGCTTGGTGTAAGAGCAACAATTTAAAACAAATGCAACGCACACAGCATTGTGAAGAAAACACTTCAGTTTTTAGTATTTACTTACACAGGTAACTCTGGTCTACGAAAAAGGTTAGACAATACCGTCTGATTTTAGCATTACCACAGAATAAGTAATAGTAGCATTACCCACGTACATATACGTTTGCGTAGGTACCTAATGTATGCAAATGTATTTTAAAGAATCATGCTTATTGCTTGCTCGCTCACGGACGTACGTAGGTCGGTCGAAGATAATTAGGATATTAAAATATTTTACGTGACTTGAAAATCATTTTTAAAGCTCTATGTTTACCTTACCTTTAATTGTTTTTAATATAGCAACAGACATCAGCATGTGACGAGAAAGATGATAAGCATGAATGTTGAAGGCTAAATGAAAAGGAAGACTGAAAAGAGGATAGACTGTGTCAAAAATGATATGGCAAAGAAAGAAGTAAATGTTAAGATGACGGTTGATAGAGGAGAACGAAAGACATAAGAAATAGGAAATAAGACCGCCTTAAAAGCACATATGCTTTGCAGGCAAATGGTGATTGTCTGACCCTCACTAGGGGTTTGCACGCCTCGTAAGAGCAGCATCCGGAGGGTCACCGCGGCGGGTTATGGATGACTTAGTTCTCGGGATTCCGCCTGAGCGGTAGACGGGTGCCCTGGGTTTTTAGTGAGTCCGCCATACCATCAGATCAACCCCACATTACATCGCGGGATAAATTTTCCCAAAAAGAAGAGATAAGGGCCAAGTATTTATTCATAATAACACACAATATAAAAAACAGAAGTTCGGTGACCCTGAGGCCTGCGTGATCAGCTTGGGATCGTGCAGGTTAAGCAATTGCTGTCAGTCAGCTGATGGGTGACCAAATCCACATGTACTATTGGTGTGCTACTCAAGAAGGAAAGCCTTTGTCTACTGTGTAACGATACTACTAAGCTGATGACGAAAACTAAGCTAAACCTTAACTGTTTTTTAATACCTACAGCAACAGAAATCGTTTCTTCAGCTTTAGTGTGGTCGTCTCGTGTTAAATATTTATAAATGGGGATCGATCCCGTTCAGCGGCGACCTTGAGCGCGGCGGCGTTAGTTTTTGGAAATTACTTGGCGTCGATTATATTATCGTTAGCGTATTGATCAATTCGCCACTACGTTGTCTGCGTTGATGTGTCTGCCACACTATCACAGACGGTAGACATATCATTATTACGTAGTCATGTAAGTATTGCAGTCGGGCGGGAAAGTGAAGAATCATGTCTGCGGTTTTGTTTTATTTTCAAAAATTTGTGTTATGTCGAATATTAATGTGAAATAATGGTGGATTATTAACCGTTAAGTGTTCATGAATGTGCATGAGTGTTGGCAAATGAAATAAAACAGTGCAACGTCACTTTTGTCACTTTTCAAATCCTCTCAAGAAGTACGCCCGAGGACTTAGTTAAGCCCCACATCTTTACTGAGATACTCGAGGGGATGGGGGGTTTATCATTTCTCACTTCTCATTTCTATTATCATTCATCATCATCACACAGGAAGGAAATATTGTTTATTTATGTATTACTTGTAAGAAAAATTAGTTTGACACTGGCTAAATGTGCTAATTGCACGAAGCCATCGACTAAAAAAAAAAAAGTTTTGCAGTCTCCAATTGATACTTTTTTATCCTTTACGATCACTTGGCCTTCATGTCACACACCTGATGTAAAGTGATGTTTAGGAAGACTTTACCCGGGTTCCCCTACCAACTACTAACTGTCGGAACTCAACAACGCTACTAACATTAATGATATGACATTAAATTTAGAAAAAATGTTGGTTACTAGCCAGTTCGTATTAAATCAAGCCCTACCACCAAACAGACCGAGTACAAACATGCACCCTGCTGGAAGTTGAACCCGTGACCTCGGGGTCTAAGACGGTGGACTAACTGCACTAGCCAAAACAAAATCGAACACTTAAGGCCTGTTTTCACTTTGATTAGTGATTAGTGCAGGTGACGAGTGCAGGTGCTGAGTGATTAGGAGTGATTAGGAGTAAACTCGTGTGGACAGCGATTGATTAGTGCGAGTGATTAGTAACCTGCGTAGTAAAGTGATTAGACGCGGGTTCTATTTTTTTGCGAGTGGACTGCGAGTAGCCACGTCCCGCGCGCCCTCCCTTTCCCCTCACTCGCAGCCTGCCTGCACTGTGCTGCACTACACACGTCTCGACAGCAGTGTTTAGTGTTTAGCGTTTGGCGTCGGACGCTAATAACTGAATTTACTAAACACAGCCACTTTACAAAATTGGACACTTCTTGCACTACACACCTGCACTAAACACTCGCAATAACTAATCACCTGCACTCGCACTAATCAAAGTGAAAACAGGCCTATACGTAGAGTAGTAAGACAAAACGGAACATGAGTCAGCGGTCGCGGCGAGCGTCCCACGTCTATAACGACCTCTGTTATTTTGTCATAACCTTTTATCATTACACAAACAAAATATATTTTAGGACATCGACGTTTACCATTAATAAAACTACGAGGCACCTGTATCCAGAGGTTAAATAATATTGATATATACATATATGCGATGGTGCAGTGTATAACGGTCTGCGAGTGCTGAGGTTAAGCAACTTTCGCAAAGGCCGGTCATTGGATGGGTGACCAAAAATTTATCATATCGAGCTCCTCCGTTCGGAAGGCACGTAAAGGCGTTGGTCCCGGCTGCATTAGCAGTCGTTAACAACCACCAATCCGCACTGGGCCCGCGTGGTGGTTTATGGCCCGTTCTCCCTTTCCATCCATAGGGAAGAAGACATACAATGAGCTGATGATGATGATGACATACATATATACAAACATACTCTCTTATTATTATTAGCTAGGTCTTAGTCTGCAACAACTGTATCGTACTTATGTAGGTAAATGTAGTTTATTATAACAATATATTTAGTAGGTATTATGTATATATCTTATATTACCTATTTTTTTAGCTAGTTGCCGGTACACTACCTCTCATTGTCTCCTAATCTGTCCTATGCCACAAAGGTTGTCTGGAAGAGATCGCTTTAAGCGACAAGACCGCCTATGCCTACTATTATTTTAAAATTTCCTGTTATTTGTTTATGTATAATTGTGTAAGCAATAAAGTGTTTATCTATCTATATATCTATCTCACGTCCTTCTTTTGGATCATGAAATTCGGCATACAGATAGTTTATGACCTGGAATAACACATAGGATACTTTTTATCCAGATATTACTACGGGAACGGGAACCACGCGGGTAAAACCGCAAGCGGCCGCTAGTTTTGTATAAAATCGCTTTTAGTGACTTCCACACCACATTTAGCAAAATCAAAGCAGGGCTTCGAGGTGTGGTGGTGGTAGTGGGATCGCTAGACGATCACCTGATCTGCGTGCATCTTGAAACCTTTGTCCCTTAGTCAGCTCTTACGACATGAACGGGAGTTTAGGCAGCTGGCAGCGCATTCTTCATTCATTTTCAAAATGTCGTAATACTACCAAAAGATGGAATAGTCTACCAGCACACGTTTTCCCTTCTTCCTATGATATAAGGTCCTTCAAGAGAGGCGTGAAGAAGCACCTTGTGGGCCGGCAGATTGAGGTTAACTGATGCTACGTTTGTTTCCACGCTGCACCAGTTAGGTATCTTCGCGTCTGGACTCCATTTCCACTTAACATCAGGTGGGATGGAGTCATTTGCCGAGCTAACTATAAAAAAAGATTACCGGTTCGCAATGCAATAATCTATCGAGAAGAGCTAGAGGTTCATTCAATATTGCTTCAAAAAGCACGATATGTTTCATATATTCTAACATGACTGTATATATGTTCTTGGGCAATATGTACACTTCTACTTCTGACTTTTCCTCCCTTTATGAAGACTTTACTGACTGATAGAATTTCACGTGTGTAAAATCACAGGCCTAGGTTTTAAGGTGCTGACTACTGTGAAATGCGCTTAATTTATGTTTAAAAAAAAAGTACAACGTCAAGAAAAAATATGTTTTACAAGACTATATTTGCAACAACGTCAAGTTTGTAAAATGCAGAACCTCACCTTTTTATAACTGTACAGTATCTATTTACATGATTTTCTTTTTCATTAACTAAGTACGTCGATAAAATTAATTGAAGGTTATTAAGTGAACTTTTAAATACATTAGAAAAACGCTATTTAAAAAATAAATAAAACATCTAGATTTTAAATAAATTGCGTTTTTAGAATTTTCAGACTTGAATCCAGTGGATCACGCACTGTTTGCATCCCTTTTGCTTGTACACAGATCGACAGAGAGCGCTGTTTCATTGTTGCCAGCGCCTTAATGAATTCCCCGTAGTCTATTGGTTGTAACAGCATTGCAGCATGCAGTAACAAAATAAGTAGACCCAGAAGGCAAACGTAATACATACCACGCTTAAGCAACGCACGCATAGACCCTTGCACGGACACGGATCAGTGGCGGTAGCCATAGTAACATTAAGAAAACGATAGCGAAGTTCGAAAACAATAAAATGTATGGGATTGACATAAGATTGACCACGTGATTTAGCGCGGCTTATGTCAATCCCATACATTTTATTCTTTTAACTTCGCTATCGTTTTCTTAATGTAATACTTTGGCGAAGCCACCAGGGTGCCCAGTGTGAGTTTCATTCGCCATTCGATCACGTTAACGAGAGAGAGAATTTGTATGGCAAAATGAATATAATTCTTCTCGTACGCCACCAGGAGGCGCTGCTTCAATGCTATACTAATTTTCGTTTTCGTAATAGTAAACGAATGAATACGGATAGTAAACAAAACTCCATTTTTTAAAAAAAATTTTTTAGAGAGATATTGCTGATTTTCTCGAACGGCATTTGCAGCTTCACCGGGCTTGTTTGGAAGCGGCGAGAAACTTAAAGGGTACCTTAAGCCGTGTGAAATGAATCACCTTCGGAGGTTTTCTAGAGGGAACGGCATCACGCACTAGTGCATGTCCCCGTGCCCTACTAGATTCTCCCGAGTGCAGCTGTTGTACGATTCCGCGTCTGTGAGAGGTTGTCGACGTGTGCGGTGATCGAGTGTGTTTCTATCAAGCTTACCTACTGTAGTCTCGTTACTTTGTGGTGCAGTGGTTTAAATTTCGCGTGTCCGAAGGTGAGCGATGGCTAGGGTTGCCACCTTTTTTTAGGACGAATAAAGTATTTTTTCATTTGGTTAGAACAAAAACTGATGTCCGAAAGCTACGTAAACCCTACGTAATTCTCACTAGCATTTGAAATGAGTTGTATATTTTTTGCTATTATTTATATTGTTAAGTTTGTTATTAATAATTACTTAGAAAATTTATGTAGTTTTTCCTCTTTTGAGATTAAACTTCCACATTTGCATGTCGTGGCGGTCAATAAAGAAGGCTGTACTTAGCATTTAAGATGTTATTGTATGTTACATAGTTTTTTTATTTAGTACAAGTTTTCGCTGGCTGTCCTTAATAAATAAATAAAATAAAGTAGGTACATAGTATAAAAAAAGAGTATTTATTAATTTGTCCTTAAAAACGTATTTTTTGTTGCTCTTTGCGACATTTAACAAATATTTTGTGGCTGTGGATACCAGTTTATTTAGTCTCATAAGTACTCGCAACCAGTAACGAGCCAGTAACAATCAGTTTTACGTAAATAGAGTATTATTGGTGTCGTAGATTATAAAGTACGCCTACATGAAAAAGAGGACAATGCTCTGTTTTAGATTACGGGTGGCAACCCTAGCGATGGCTGACATAATTACAACTTGATTGGAGCTCTTTAATTGTCGTGCTCATTTCGTGTGATTCAGCCATTTTTCTAAATAACGTGACTATGTAATGTCCAATATTATTACATTGTATCATAGAAACAAGACACGCTTAAAGTATTTGAAAATAGTTTTGTGTCATAATAAGTACCTACATTACGTAGTGGCTCTCACTGCCGTACAGAGACGTCAATTAAGTTTTAATGACAATTAAGTCTCTTGCTGTCACTTTCTTATGTATAGTGCTAAATATAGAAGAAAGACATTTAATTGTCATTAAAACTTAATTGACGTATCTGAGTACGGCAGTTAGTCTTCATATGACCGGATGATAAGGGACGATAAGTACAAAGATGCAAACGCACTTCACCCGGCATCGTCAACTACTGAGGAACTGGCTATCTTATCTTAAGGTCTACATACACGGGCTGCTCGAGCAGTTAGCCACCGACCATACACATATATCTCTTGAGCATTCGTAGTGAAGCTGGCATTCCACCGAGCTGTTGACCGCCCGGAGCAGTCGCACGCAACCGCTTGATCAGTTCCATATATAGGGTCTAACAATATCAATAAGCGAACGTTTAAGGGGAGCATCTATACATCACACTGAGCATGCTCACCAAATTTGGTCCAAAACTACAGGCTCGTTACCGAGATAATCTACAAAACATTATCATAATTCACCTAAAAATACACCCTTTCCAAACCCGTACAGCTGTACTACACGCACACAAAGATAGCCATGTGTGTATGAATGTCATACAATGAATTTTCAATTGTGTGCGTGTATCTGTACACTATTTTTTTATTGACGCTTGCGTGCTTGTTAGTAAAGAAAGATACAGCATGTTTCATGATGTGCATTATTTTAATTGATTTAGTTTGTTAGAAAACATAACTTTGAAAAATTACTATACAACTGGAGCCCCTTTTTTGTCATTGTATTCAGAATGATGTATAGATACCGCCCTTAAACGTTCGCTTATTGATTTTGTTAGACCCTGTATATAGATTACATTGTTTAAGGCATACTGCCAATCATTTTATACTTGCAGCCTATGGATCAACTATACTCAAAAAGAGTAGAGCGCCTTGCGCGTCCAATTTAATAATGCATTCAGGGCACTGTTGGGGTTGCCGCGACATTGCAGTGCATCAGGGATGTAAATGTAGACGGGTTCCACGCCATCACGCGTAAGCGGGTTGCATCTCTGATGAAACGGGTGCGGGGCGGTGTCAACAGCCTTCTGGATACTGTAGCGGACAGGGTGTATGTATATGTTTATCCTAGTACATTGGGCCACGTTGCAAGTGATGTCAGGAGTTTGGGCCGCAAAATAATTTTTAAATTAAATTAAATTATAAATTAAGTTATACTAACATAGCATATAAGTTTTTATTGTATTATGTATTACTAGCACACTATGGATGTATGTCTGAAAAATAAATAAATAAATAAATAAAAAAACAAATGTTGAAAAAATTTCCGCGAGCAGGATTTGAACCTGTACCCTTCTGACATACCGGATCAGGTGCTCTCTCAATTGAGCTATCGTGGTTCTAACCAGCCCGCCAAAATTATTCAACACTATTTACTTTTTATTTTGAAAGTCAAAGGCGCCCATTCATTGTCAACAACTACCGTCATTAACATCCGATCATAATATTTTTACAAATACTAAAGATCAGTTAAGAAGTAGGCAAGCTATTATTATATCCTGCTCGTGAATTTTTTTTCAACATTTGTGTTTTTGTAATTTGTTTCGCAACAAAAATTTGCGTTAAAATTATATAAACAAAACAAAAGCATTTCAAAATGAAAATGTTTTATTACGACAGTATTGCTGCAATTTCAATAAAATTAGCTTTTCATTTTGAATCTATCTTGCCAACTTTTGTTGCAAAAGAAATAAAAAAACCATCTTTATTATCCTCCGTCGGATAAGGGGGATTATGTATTTAATGATATCAGACACGACTTCTTTCGCTGCTATTATAACAATATTTTTTGACATTCATGGATTTTGAACTTGTCCATTTTATAACTATCGATTAGATAAAAATGTATTAAGAGTACATTGTTATTTGAACCTTTGAAATTTAATTTAATTTTTTTATGAGTACATATATGCTTATTATTATAACCAAAATTATGCTTGCGCAATCCCTTCTTCTCCCTATACTAGACTACGCCGACGTCTGTTACTTGGATGTGACTGAGGAGCAACTGCTGAAACTAGAGCGTCTGCAAAATCTGGCCATACGTTTTATCTTTGGCTTACGAAAGTATGACCATGTTTCTCACTTTCGTAGTGAATTAAATTGGCTACCGATCAGACATCGCCGTAATGTGCACATCCTTTCCAATCTCTATAACATCCTTAACGACCCTTATTCTCCCTCTTACCTTCGTTCCCGTTTCCAACTCCTGCCCCCACCTTGCCGCTCAAGACGTGCTTGTATAACTAAGACGCTTGAGATTCCTAAAGTTAATACCAACTTTCTCTTAAATTCATTTGCAGTCAAGGCAGCGCAACTATGGAACAGGCTTCCTACGGACATCCAGGATAGTTCGTCCATTATATCCTTTAAAAAGAAAGTCAAGGATCACTTTCTGTCACATATGTCATCGCAATGATAGGCACTTGTAATTCCATGTTTATTATTATTATTGTATATGTTCATATTTATGTAGTATTATTATGTATGTATATGTAGTTTTTAATAATATTGTAGTACATGTATGTTTATGTATTGTACCTAATATTGTTATTTTTATTGAGATATTTTTTGTTTGCACTTTTGTCGCTTCCTTTTAAACATGATACTCCCATTCCACCTTAGGTTGGCTGGAAGAGATCTCTTTTAGAGATAAGTTCACCTTTGCTCACCATTGTTTGTAAACTGTTCTCTGTATGTGTGTTTTTCTGTGCAATAAAGAATATATATATATATATTAGCGTGTTTTTATTGACTTTAACTCTTCCTTAATTTATGCATCATCATCATCATCATCATCAGCTCATTTTATGTCCCCACTGCTGAGGCACGAGCCTTTCCTATGGATGTAGGGAAGGGTCTTAAACCGCTACGCGGGCCCAGTGCGGGTTGGTGGTTGTAAACGACTGCTAATGCAGCTGGGACTAACGGCTTTACGTGCCTGCCGAAGCACGGTGGAGCTCGAGATGATAATTTTTTGGTCACCCATCCGATGACCGGCCTTTGCGAAAGTTGCTTAACCTCAGCACTCGCAGGCCGGGCGCGTTAACCACTGCGTATCGAGCTCCACTTAATTTATTGCTTTGCTTTAATTAGTACACCTCGCGAGGTACCTACAAACTAACTCTTTTTCGTTTATTTTGTTGTTTTGATTATCTGTGTTCTTATCGGTCAATAAATTTCGGTTTTATCATGGATTTGTATCCTAAGCTAAGTCGTCATCTGACAGCTGATTACAGTGTTGCTTAAAGGCTGAGTATCCAGTCGCCTGGAGTCAATCGCCGGCGGTAGTCGCGGAAGTCACTGGCATATATAATGGCCATCAGTGGCCAGCGAGACTGGTGTCAGCCATTGGATACGTGTAAATCCGCCTTTAACCCATGAGTCATGCATGAAGCATGACTGGTACTAAATATTATTTTTCATTGATATTCTATCCTGTTGCAAAATTACGTAGGGCTTACATTATGGAGGCATTCTATCTTTATTGCCACCACCATTGCAAGGGATAGATAGCGTAGGGATAGATGCAGTAGTGACTAGTGACTACGGCGCGATGACTTACTTGTTAAATACATATGTAGGTGCCAGCCTTTAAATTTTCCCACATTTTTTTATGAAGATATAGATTTCCCATAACAACTTAGCGACAAATTAAAATTATGACAAATTCGAAAAGTTGTAGCTACGTAGCTATATGCTGTAGCGACTACGGCGCGATGAGTTACTTGTTTAATACAAATGTAGGTACCAGCTTTACGATTTTCCCAAATTTATTTATGAAGATAACGATTTTCTGTAGCAGCTTAGCGACATTACCAATTCGAAGGTTTATTTTGCTTACTTCCTTAGTATTATGTCATACGGATTATTGTTATGGGGATCAGCAGCAGATATAGGTCGAATTTTCATTCTCCAGAAAAGGGCAGTCCGTTACCAGAGCCAAAGCCACGTGGATTCCTTATAGGATTTATTTAAAGACTAGCTGTGCTCGCGACTTCGTCCGCGTGGAATAGTGACTTTCGGCAGCATTTTTAATTTTTTAGACTCTTTTCCCGTTTTTGCAACATTTTTCACTGATGCTTCGCTCCTATTGGTCGCAGCGTGATGTTATATAGCCTAAAGCCTTCCTCGATAAATGGACTATCCAACACAAAAAGAATTATTCAATTCGAACCAGTAGTTCCTGAGATTAGCGCGTTCAAACAAACAAACAAACAAACAAACAAACAAACAAACAAACTCTGCAGCTTTATAATATTAGTATAGATATAGATATTTTAACTTTACCGTCATTATATGTAAATATTTGTAAATATTATGTATGCGCGTAAAAACCTAAACCTTTATACCAAAAAACACGAGGTTCACGGATTGAATACAAGGAATTAGAATAAATTATGTGCACCGAAGCTCAGACTCAGCAAGAGAAGTAAATCCTTTATAAGGAACTCAATTCGATTTTATTATAAAATACCTGATGGTATAACTGCGTTGACAGATAGTAAATTCAAAACGCACGTCAAACATGTTTTAATAAGTAAAGCTTATTATAAGGTAAATGACTTATATTGCAGACAAATGCGTGTGGAAATAAATCGCCTTCAATGGCTTCATCATCATCATCTCAGCCAAAAGACGTCCACTGCTGGACAAAGGCCTCCCCCAAGGATCTCCACAACGACCGGTTTTGCGCTGCTCGCATCCAGCGGCTTCCGCGACCTTCACCAGATCGTCGGTCCACCTTGTTGGAGGCCTGCCAATGGCTTGAATATTATTATGAATGTGTACAAAATTGTACAAAATTTATATATTATATTAAATGGTTGTAATTTGGTTGAAAAGATGGAGAAAAAGAAATAAGCCTCCTGAGTTTCTTGCCAGCTCTCCTCGGTCGAAGGCTCTCCCAAAATCCGAACTGGTGGTAGATTCAGTAGTTAGTCTAAACTATTTTTTTAGTTTTTTGATTTAAGTTTTGACGAAACGTTTTGTTTTGATAAAATGATTTGACTTTGATTTTGACTTTGAAGAGATGTATCTACGCGCTGTAGCAACTACGGCGCAGTGATCTACTTGTTCAAAGCAAATGTACCCGAACTTTAATTATCCCACATTTATTTATGAAGATACCGGTTTCACGTAGCAGTTTAGCGACAATTTAAATAATTAACAAATTCGAAGAGTTGTAGCTACACGCTGTAGCAACTACGGCGCAGTGATCTACTTGTTTAAAGCAAATGTACCGGCACTTCCATTATCCCACATTTATTTATGAAGATAACGATTTCCCGTAGCAGCTTAGCGACAATTTAAATAATTACAATTCGAAGAGATGTAGCTACGCGCTGTACCAACTACGGCGCAGTGATCTACTTTGTTAAATCATAATTATGTACCCGCACTTTTGTTATCCCACATTTATTTATGAAGATAATGATTTCCCATAGCAGCTTAGCGAGATTTTAAATCATAAAGGCTAAAACAGTGCTCAATCGACCGTCGTCGGTGCGTACGTCAGTCCATAATAATATGCTTAAATACATAGTCGCGAAATTTTATTTTCTTTTGTTTTTATTTTATTTTAAATTTATTTTGAAAACTTACAGCTAATACATAAAATAAAAGTGTTTATAATTTAAATACGGCCAATTACAAGTTTCCGCTTATAACATAATACAGATTAAATTACTCAAATCTCTTCGATTTTCAATGGAAAATGGAAAATGTTGGTAAGCCTTTTTTTTACAAAAAGAAGTTATTATTAAATTTGTTTTTAAACTAGTTGAGGGATGAGTTAAACAAGTCCAGGTTCAAATCCTTATCAACACTATTATACAGTATGGACACTCTGATGGCAAAGGAGTTGCTACGATAATTAGTAAGAGAAAGCGGTACATGCAGTATGTTAGTGTGGTGCGTTACTTTCTTAGGTGCATTAATAGTAATGAGGCTTAATAATTCAGAGGAGTAAACATTACCTTGAAATATTTTCAGAAGTAATGCAATATTGGACATATCTCTTCGCAAATGTAATGGTAAGAAGTGGAAATGCTTGCAACGCAGTGTGTAGTCCTGAAAGTACATACGGCATTTAAATTGCAGATGGCGTAGAAATACAACAGTAAGACGCTGACCGTTACGCGCCATCGTCCCGATCCGATCCGAACCCTTCGGAGAATCTAGTAGGGCACGGGGATACGCACTAGTGCGTGATGTCGCTTCCTTTAGAAAATCTTCGAAGCTGATTTGTTTCCCACGGCTTGAGCCCTTTAAGTTTCTCGCCGCCCCCAAAAAAAGCCCGGTGAATCAGAAAATGCCGATTGAGGCAATCAGCAAACTCCCTTAAAAAAAAGCGCCACCTACGCCGATCGTCGAGCAGTGTTTTAGCCCTAACCAATTCGAAGAGATGTAGCTACTCGCTGTAGCGACTACGGCGATGACCTACTAAATGCAAATGTAGGTAACAGAGCTACGACTTACCCACATTTCTATGAAGTCAACAATAGTTAACTTCATAGAAATTCTATCATCATCATCATAATCAGCTCATAAATTCCTCACTGCTGGGGCACGAGCCTTCCCTAAGGATGATAGGGAGAACGGGCCATAAACCATCACGCGGGCCCAGTGCGGATTGGTGGTTGTTAACGACTGCTAATGCATCCGGGACCAACGGCTTTACGTGCCTTTCGAAGCACGGAGGAGCTCGAGATGATATATTTTTGGTCACCCATCTGATGACCGGCCTTTGCGAAAGGTGCTTAACCCCAGCAATCGCAGACCGGGCGTGTTAACCACTGCGCCATCGACCTCCTCAGAAAAATTCTATATATTTACAGAAATATAGCAGCTAAACGACTATTTAAATCATAAAATATACATCTACCTAGGTAGTACTTACCTAGTCTGAGAAAAATATGAACCAAAATGCCTAGTATGGATGAATTATTCTTAACACATTCTTAATATTGTGTATTTAGTATTAAGCGCAGTTATGTGCCATTAATACCTAGGCATAATAAATAAGCTAAAGTAACTAAATTCCTAGGCACCGAGTTATCTATTTTAAACTCTGTCAAAACGATATACTTACCAACTTTCCATAAGCATTCCTACCTTTAATAAGATTATATCTTCAAAAAAGTGTCTAAAAAGCCTAAAACGTATAAGATTACAAGTATTTATAAAAAGTGGGACGCGCGCCGCTTTCAAGAAAAGCTCTCCAGCAAGCTATCAAGAAAACTTGCATTAATTTTTATCTTCACATTTTCTCAAAGAGGTCTGAAATGGAACGAATGCCTTAAAAATGAGAGCATGAAAGGGGAATCATTTCGTCGCCCTCAAAAGGCTTTCAAATTAAAAGTGGCAAGGTCTGCGCGGTTACGTAAGTTCTCTGGTTACCAAGTAATGTAAGTACGTATAGCCTATACGAGTATACTGTCCCACAGCTGGGCAAAAGCTTCAATCTTTAAAATAGAGACTATAGACCACTACAATTGATAAAAATAAATAAATAAATAAATGCGTTTATTGCTTTCAAAAACGAGTATTTAGATAACAATTCCATAGGTACTTAGATAACTTAAGAAAAAAAACATAGATATACATATTTCATGGAAGAGCATACATAGGTAGATCAAAAAATAAATTTTGAAAGCAAATGGAGGCGGCTCAGCTAGTGCTGACATAGGACAGCGCTGATTTTCAGCCGCTCCCACTCCTCTAAGGTCTATTGTGAGGGTTGAGTTAGGAGAGCTTAAAACAGATAACAAAAATAATTCCTCCAAAAAACTATTAGTTTATAATAAAAAGAACGGCGAAGTACGAGTAGCACTCTGTCTAACTGTGTGCGTGTAATTGTAATGTGTGTGTGAGGTGGGTGTGTATCTGTTTGTGTGTGGTGGGTGTGTATGTGAGTGTGTGTGTCTGTTTGTGTGTGTGTATTTGATTCTATTATACAAGATTTTAAAAATATTTGATGGGTACTGGCTTAATCATTTACCAGGCCTGCCAAATGCGGGTTGATGAAAATATCTCCGGACTATACTTCGAATAATCCGAAACACACTTAAGAGCGTTTACGCCGCACACTAGCGCCGCCAATAAAAAAAAAACATAATCTAGTAATTAGAGATAGAAAATCAAATTATGCTCAACAAACTATTTGAATGAAGTAATTTAGCATTTTTACGTTACCTAATGAACATCTGACATGTTATGGTCGTTATAGTTAAAAGTGGCCGTTTTAGCTGTAACTTTAACTAAACCATAACATAGGTGACGTAAAAATGCTTAATTAGGTACTTCATTCAAATAGTTTGTTGAGCATAATTTGATTTTCTTTCTCTAATTACTAGATACGTTTTTTTTCATTTGCGGCGCTAGTGTGCAGCGTAAACGCTCTTAAAACCGACCTGAGAATTGAACTCAAGACCTCAGGATATCGAATCGACTGCTTTTGCCACGCGACCACCGCAGCGTCCTCGCGTTCTCTATAGTGACTTGAAAGCCGTTGTTACAGATTGTTATTTTAAGATAACGTAAGATAAGCCACTGTGGGGGATAAAGGCCCAATCAATTTGTACACTTTCAACTTATTATTAATATCAATTTAAATATTTATAAAATTTTTAAAATACAGTGAAAAAATTAAACGCCTACCCGACCCAGCCAGGAATCGAACCTGGGTCTTCCGCAATCCGGGCGGCTGCACTGACCGCTATGCTACCGGGAAGGCTGAATTTTGTCACTGCTTTATTTAATATCAATTTATTATAAAATACTAATTCTTCTGTTATAATTTCTATTTCCTTATTTATTTTAGTAAGTCATTGTTACCTATAATGTAAATGTATTCGTAAATCGCTAACCAAAGTGTTATATACCTAACCTATTACTTGAGATACAGGCAATATTTTTTTGGTTGGTGTAGGTATTGCATAGCTTATTTTTATTATATACATACCTTAACAGTCATTACATAGCATAAGTTTTTCTTTGTTTTTGTATCTAGGCTAAGTTTTTATACAACAAATAAAAAAATATTATTACTATTATATACTATAGTATTGGCAATAAATATTATTTTATTATATTTTCCCTCCATGTGAGGAAGTATATAACCCAGCCGTCAGACTCTAAAGACGATAAAAAAATCCAATTGAAAAAAACTTATCAAACTTTTCAAATATTAAATTCTAGCCATTTCCACAGAATAAATAATAGTATCATTTCAAAGAGATTCGGGTCGTTCCAACAGAAGTAGGTCATCGGGCATCGCTAGCTCTAAAGTGAACTTGTTTTTATATAATATCTCTGCCAAACAGAGCAGAAAGCAATCATACAGTAGGTCGAACCATGATGTACTAGTTTCTCTAAGGTCGTAACAAAATAATACATCATACAATTACAAAAGAACCTCATCTAAAAGTTAAATTAATGGAAACAGAATCGCTATACTATACTTAGGCTACCAAATACCTCGATGAAATAAAGCGTCTGTAGCCGAACGGTTAGATGTTCGGGTCGAATGTGAGAAATCATGGTTCTTTTTATGTAAGTAAGTGACAGCCAGCATGTCCCCCCTTTTTGAAGTGAAAACTTCTTTAGCGGCGTTGTACACTTTTTTTGTAATGGGTAAAAAATGTTAAATTCGCGTCAGGACACGTGACCTGATCGAAAGTTCGTAAGACGGATGGAGAGTACGGCGTAGGAAAGGAAGTATCCCCCTCTCTTTCTACGGCGCGGCGAAAATGTATGCCTGCTGTTTCGTTTAGGCGGCGCAGGGCGCTTGCGCGAATGTTCGAGTGCTTTTAATGTAATATAAATTGTCATGTTTGTGTACGATAGCGCAATAAATAAATATTGTATTCTACCACATAAATGATAGTACTTTTATACTGATAATTGAAGCAATTCGTGCAAAATTATTCCCTAGCCATTCCAAAATATCAAAAATGCACAACGTTAATATTCAAGTTTTCACTTCTGCCGGCACTCCCGGGGTGCAGCCCGTCGTTTTTTTCTAGGGGAAGTCCTTTTTGTAGGACAGACGATCTAGTCCCGAAGAGCTTGACAGGAAAGCATACCTACACCCACCATACCCCCTTAACTTCAGATTGTTGTTTTAGTTTTATAATTTATTTATTATTAATTTATTTTTTATGTTGAATCAAAAAGTCAAAATGGTGTTGTACCAACTTTGAATCCGTTTTTCGCAGGTTTCTTATGTTTTTACTAAGAAACTTTTATGTTCAATCGGTAGCATGAAATAAAAGGAATATTTCTATATATAAATAACATAATTTTTCTGATCGCCCTTGGAAGCATCTGACAGGCGAAAATCCGTTTTATATATCTGACTGACAAGCGATAATTTGATACGAGCGAAAGTAAGAAAACAAACAACACAAGCAAGAAGGAACCTACACATGGCCAGGGCTGCGTCGAAATCACAGTACATTGTTCTGTGGTCGAAATGTATCGGCGAGGCGGCGCCCTAGGCCGCCGCCAGTGCGTCTGCGTCGCTCCCGTCACACTTGTCATCGGTGTCACATAGACGTTTTAGTGTTTTATTTTTAGTGATTTAGTTTCTATAGTTATTATTTTTATTTATATTTAAGTGTAATTTAATTTAATTTGGTCCATGCTTAGTGGCAGCAGCGATGTGGCGGTTAATAGTGTCAGTGCTAGTCAACTTTCGACATCATTGAGCATCCTGGAGAGATGTCCGCTGTGTACCCAAGCTCGGTTTTTTAAAGGTAAGCGGGGTCTGAATGTGCATATTGGAAAGGTACACAAACCACAAAATGCACTCACTTCAGACCCTGTCTCAACATCTTTACCTACAACACCGACGACATCAACTTTAAACCCGTTTTGGAAAACCCTTTCAAAATTCAAAAACTCTGTTTCTGTTTTGAAGCGAGTCCCCCGCAGCGCTAGACCGCTAGTGGCACAACATCTAGCAGGTTGCATACGTCTTGCCGCCCAGGAGAACTCGCAAAGTGCTTGGGAACAGCTTCTCACCTTCCCTTACAGAATTCTACACGTTCAAAAGGATTTGGCAACCAAAAAGACTTTAACTGCACAAATTAAAGATAACTGTAATATTTCGGCTCATAATCTAGATTCCAATTTACAGACCCAGTCATATACCTCTTCAAGAGGTATATCTCATTTAGTAGAATCTAAGTTAGGGGAGGGTGACATTAGCGGAGCAGCCAGGATTCTCTTTAGTAGTGATGTAGTGGCTCAGTGTTCTCCAGAAACGCTCGCAGCTCTGGAGAGCAAACACCCTGCCCCAGCGGATGGCCTTTCTTTTCCCGACCCCCCTGATTCAGATATTCACTCCCTCACCATTACAGGTCGAGAGTTGGTCACAGCCGTTTGCTCCTTCCGGAGCGGCTCTGCCGGTGGCCTCGATGGCCTGACTCCTCAGCACCTTAAGGACCTTACCTGTTTAGGCGCCGGGGCTGCTGGTGAGTTGCTCTTGAAGGAGCTTACGGCTCTGATTAACCTTATGCTCTCCGGCAAGGTGAACGAGGCCGTCATCGACGTTCTGTATGGGGCCAATCTATGCGCCCTGCGTAAAAGCGATGGTGGTGTTCGTCCCATTGCCGTGGGAACTACTTACCGTCGTATAGCAGCCAAGATTTGCTGTAAATTTTATGGTGAGGTTGTTTCGGAAAAATTTCTGCCCCTGCAGCTAGGTTTTGGCTCCAAAGGGGGCTGTGAGGCTGCCGTACATGCTTTGTCGACCTACCTAAATTCTGGTAAAGGAGAGGTCATCCTGAAAGTTGACATAAAGAATGCCTTCAATTCTGTTAATAGGGACACCTTGCTGATAGAAATTAAAAAAGAAATACCCCAAATCTATAGTTTTCTTTGGCAATGCTACAGATACCCCTCTAAATTACTGTATCGGGACAACCTTCTGGAATCAGCTGTTGGCTGTCAACAAGGTGACCCCCTCGGGCCTGTGATTTTCAGTTTAGCAATTCACCCAATTATTCGTCAGCTAAATTCCAAATTTAACGTTTGGTATCTTGATGATGGAACCTTGGGAGGCGACGTAGGATCTGTTTTAAGTGACCTACAATTCCTTAAAAATGAACTTCATTCCATTGGCCTTGATCTCAACCTTTCGAAATGTGAACTATACTTACCAGACAGTACGGACAGACTTCTGACACTTCCTCAATTTAACGCAATAGCTCCGGAAATCAAAATTGTTGAAAAAAGTTCGCTTCGTCTCCTTGGGTCTAATATTTGAAAATTCCTTTCCCGTTTTTATCGAGGAAAAAATACAAAATTTTAATGACGTTTCGGAAAGATTGTTCCAAATTAACATGCATTCGGCTATAACCTTAATTCGTTACTGTTGTTTCGGCCCTAAATTAGTATATTTCCTTCGCTCTTCCCATTTATGGATGCACAGTCATCTTTTAGATAAAATGGACCAAATTATGCGGCATACATTAACGTCGATTTTAAATGTGGCCTTGGACGATCGTTCTTGGGCACAAGCTACTCTTCCCATTCGCTTGGGAGGCCTTGGCGTCCGCAAAATTTCAAGTATTAGTTTACCGGCTTTTTTATCCTCGGTCCATGGCACCGAAAAATTAATCAGGAAAATCCTAGCCCCCACACTGATTAATTTTGATGTGCCGTGCTTCACCGAGGCTATGGATGCCTGGAGACTCGCTTGCCCGAATTCAGATACACCCGACAATCCATCTTCCCAGAGTCGGTGGGATGAGCCGCTTTGCAGAGTAGTATTGAATAATTTACTTGTCACGTCTGCTACTACTGCGGAGCGTGCGCGCCTGCTGGCTGTGGGCAAGTGGGAGTCGGGTCTTTGGCTTCATGCACTACCGTCGTCGAACTTAGGTACTTTGTTCGACGACACTACTTTCCGCCTCGCTGCTTCCCTGCGTCTAGGAGCTCCTTGTTGTTTTCCCCATCGCTGTCACTGTGGCGAAGTTGTCAACGGCCTCGGATACCACGGCCTGTCTTGCAGCCGTAGTGCGGGCCGCTTAGCCCGGCACGCGAATATTAATGACATCATCCGACGTGCTCTTGTCACCGTCGGCGTTCCAGCTGTATTAGAACCCAATGGCTTGGCACGTGACGATGGCAAGAGACCGGACGGCATGTCTTTATTTCCATGGAAGGTGGGTAGGCCTCTAGTGTGGGATGCAACTTGTGTCGATACTCTTGCGCCATCCCATCTTCCTAGCACAGCGTGCTGTGCTGGTGCTGCTGCTGCGGCTGCAGAAAACCTTAAGCGGCGAAAGTATAATAACCTTATCGGCAATTATATTTTCGAGCCGTTTGGGGTTGAAACCCTCGGGCCGTGGGGTCCGAGTGCTCATGCTTTGTATAATGACATCTCCAAACGGCTGGTTGACTCTTCCCATGACCCAAAGGCTGGCTTTTACCTTGGCCAGAGGCTAAGCATTGCCATACAACGAGGCAATGCCGCCAGTCTCTTGGGTACATTACCAGTCGACAGCGACGAGGAGGAATTTTTTGACGCCATATTTTAGTTTAGTAATAGTTTTAGTTAAGTTTATTTTATTTATTCCACATGTAATACAATAAATTCTTTTTATTATTATATTATTATATTACCTAGTTTGTTATATTTTTTTATATGTTATATTTATTTACTTTTATGATTATAGTTATTAAATATAATTTTACGAAAATTTTGTTGCCTTTGATTTTTTGGTTGGTTGAGGAGCTCGATGACGCAGTGGTTAACGCGTCCGGTCTGCAATTGCTAAAGTTAAGCCACTTCCGCAAAGGCCGGTCATCGGATGGGTAACTAAAAATTTATCATCTTGAGATTTACCGTGCTTTGGAAGGCATGTAAAGCCGTTGGTTAACAGCCACCAATCCTTTCTGGTCCCGCGTGGTAGTTTATGGCCTCCCTATCCATCCATAGGGAAGGCTCGTGCCCCAGCAGTGGGGATATAAAAGAACTGAGGATGTGAGGCGCTTATGCAGTTTTTCCTTTCTACCGTGGATGTGTAGTAGAGTTAAAGATATATCCCAAAAAAGAACAATGAGTAATGAGAAAAGCGCGTAGTTCCTGCCTACAATAGCATGCAGCCGCAAATCTTTTCGGACAGCGAAATTGTCTCACTCTATTTATTTGATAGTCAATTTTGCAATTGTGCGACGCGTCACCCGTCTCGTCTGGACTGTTGACCTCATCTAATGAGTTTTAAGTCTTGCCTGGTTCGTCTGACAGACACGTGTTGAATTATAATAAAATAATAGATGAAATCTGTCTGTACGACAGCGCAGAAGGACCGGCTGAAATAAAAATCAGATGTTTCATGTGTTTTGGTGGAGTTTTCCAGCTTTCGTCGCTAAAAAATAACATATTATATATGTATAACATACTACACTACACTGCACGGCACTACAGCTGAATTAAATAATTATAAAATAAGTTGAAAAAGTTAAATGCCTACGGACCCAGCCAGGAATCGCACCTGGGTCTTTCGCAATCCGGGCGGCTGCACTAAACAGTAAACTACCGGGAAGGCTGACGTAAGCACTGACTTTTTCACAACTTTGATTTTGACTGCTTTTTAGCGGCGGCGTAGTACTATCTATCCAACGGTTATTGCAACCGATTGGCTATGCAGATTCATCTTTACAGATGAAATACAACAAATTTGATATCACAACGCTAAGTATAGTACATTTTATTTTTTTATGGCTGGGTCGGGTATGCATTAAATTTTCTATAGGTACCTATATATAAATCTTCTGTGCGTGTGTATGTCACTAAACTCCTTCTAAACAGCTGGACCGATTTGGATGAAATTTTCTGTGTGTGTTCAAATGGATTCAAAAAGAAGAATAAGAATAAGAATATTTATTTGCATAAAACATGGTTTACATGGTGGAGATGTTATACTTAAGTACCTTATTTGATCTCATGTTTTGCTTGTTTCACACAGCATACAAATTTTAGTGTACATGTTGGTGAAGTTAATCTTCATTTAACTAATTTCAATAACAAATATCTAATAATAAAATTGAGAAATAACAGAAACAAAAATAAATTAAAATAAATAATAATCAGTATCTTTTGGTTACCTTACTTATCGAAGAACTGTTTCAGGCTATAAAAATTGTTTAAATTGAGCCATTTATATAATTTATTTTTAAATAGACTTATTTAAATCTTTAAGGTCTTTCGGAATATTATTGTAAATCCGTACACACATGGCGAGACAGCTTTTTCCGTATTTAGTAGACTTCGGTATGTCACTTAAAACTAGTCTGTAAGGATCCCTACGAGAACGTGAATTTTGTGCCTCACAAGACTTCTTGAACAAATGCATGTTATTGTTAACAAAATTACATACTAAGACAGAATATATATAAGATATAACATATAAGACATAATACAAAGACAGAAATGGCAGTAAACCAAGATCTTTGAAAATAGGTTCACATGATTCATCCGGTCGAATTCCCGCAATTGCTCGAATGCACTTTTTCTGTGCTTAAAAGCTCTGTTCCAGTCTGTACCGTTGCCCCACAGTACTATACCATAACGTAACACAGATTCTATATAAGCTCGGTAAGTAATTATTGCGGTATTTTTATTGGTAATATTTTTAACCTGACGAAGAGCGTACGAAAATTTATTTATCCTTTCGCAAACGTTTTCTATATGTTTATCCCAGCCAAGGGTCTGGCTTATGGCTAAGAACTTAGTCTGGGGTTCTTGTCTGATCTTGTCCACGTTTAATTTAAAATTATATTTATTATGTTTAGAGTGATTAAATAGTATAAATATTGATTTTTCTATGTTAATTTTTAATTTATTAATATCTAGCCATTCAATAATTCGGTCCGTGGTGTTATTAATGTCAGTTTCATGATTGAATTATTATTATTTGCCTTTTTAGTCGTCACAATAATAGTTATGTCATCGGCGTATAAAATACATTTGTGATGAGTTATTTTAGTTGTGTCATTTATATATAGAATGAACAGGATCGGGCCCAAAATACTCCCCTGTGGGACGCCATTTTTCACTTTTTTGTAGCTAGATTGGAATGGCAACATTTCGCCATCAAGCAGCTTTGACACCGTGACGCAATGAGTCCGATTAGCCAGATAAGAGTCTATCCACTTAAGTGGTATACCTCTTATTCCTACGTTGTCTAATTTTGTTACTAGTAGCTCGTGAGAAACAAGGTCAAACGCTTTAGATAAATCGAAAAATAATCCAGTAGTAAAATGGTTACTATTAATATTTTCCAAAATTGTTCCTAAAAAATCGTAAATTGCTAAAGTTGTAGATTTATTTTTACGAAAGCCATATTGGTTATTGTTTAAAATTTCGAACTTATTGCAGAACTCTAGTATTCTTTTGTACATACACTTTTCAAATATCTTCGATATTATTGGTATAATGGTGATTGGACGGTAGTTGCTATGTTCTTCCTTATTCCCTTTTTTGTGTATGGGTTTAACTGTGGAGATCTTTAGTGCATCGGGGAAAGTTCCAGAAGAAAACGACTCGTTGATAAGGTGTGTTAGGGTAGGCAATATTTCGTTAATGCAGGCTTTAAGTATTTTTGTACTGATCCCGTCATAACCTGAGGAATTCGTGTTCATTAAAGCTAATGTTTCTCTTTTAAATTCATATTGTGTTAAGGGTATTAGGAACATCGTATTAGGTAAGTGAGTTTTATCAAAAATCTTGTCACTATCGGAATTGGATACATTATTATTTGAGATGTCAATGAAATAGTTATTAAAAGTCGTAGCTATGTCAGTCGGATTATGTATACTTTTGTCGCCAATTCGTATTGCCGAAATAGTTCTGTCAATATTTGTGTTGGTGGTTTCATTAGTAATAAGGGACCATGTCGCTCTGCATTTATTAACACTGTTTTTAATGAACTTTATATTTGAACATTTTTTTGACTTATATATGCATTTCTTAAGAATTGTTGAGTATGTCAAAAATGGTTTAGATTTACAATTGGACCCGGTAGGTGGCGCTGTTATAGGGGTCCATCATGAGGTACGGGTATTCTTCAGCGGACGAATGATTTGTTTGTTTCGTTGTCATGGAAACTGTCAACGTTTTGTTTGTTTTGTTGTCATGGAAACTGTCAAAGCGGTACAAAGTCCGCCGGTCAGCTAGTATTTTATAATTACATGAAATTTTACTGGGAAGCTAGGAAGCAGCTAGTCTATATTTAATTGTCGCTATAGTAAAAATCTGTTGCTGAGCCCTATTTTTTATAATTAAAGGAAATAAGGTTGATCACTGGTTCCTGTCGATTACTGGTTCCATTCTCTAGGTACAACGATCGACAGGACTAAATCTGATGGTCTGAAAGAGAGAGAGAGAGAGAAACATTAACTGACCACACACACTGATATAGGTACATAAAAAATAAGAATAAAAAACAAACAAAAGATCAATCAGGACTCCGCCTCAGCTTGTGTTGTTGCGAACAAAGCGTATCGCAACAACACTTTTAACTATAACTAAACTAAACCATAACATGTGAGGTGTTCATTAGGTGACGTAAAAATGCTAAATTACTTCATTCAGATAGTTTGTTGAGCATAATTTGATTTTCTATCTCTAATTACTAGATATGTTTTTTTTTTCATTGGCGGCGCTAGTGAGCGGCGTAAACGCTGTTAACACAATTAAGACTTATAATTAGGAACCATTTAAACAATTTTGGCAAATTTTATTTTGGTGTTCGTTACATTTAAAAATTTTACACTTTGCACATTGCGTACGAGATTTACGGTCTTTGGATCTTGGGCAGAATGAACACCTTCCAGATTTTGAAATTGAAGGAGTTTCTGCAATAATTGGCCGTTTTTGTCCTAAAATATCCCCAATGCTTATTTGTAAGTACGTTGGCGAAGTTCGATACTGAAATTGATTTTCCAGATGCGGTTTTATTAGATCAAAAGCGAGATACTTTAAATAAGTGCGTCTATTCTTAAAAAATTGTTTGCCAGAGGCATCAAATGAATGTAACAATAGCATGGAATTGATCCCCACGATATTCAGTATTCCATAAAAGGCACTAAGGCTCTATCGGCAAGTTTTTCAGGATACGCTGTAGGTATGGCAAAGCTGGTCAAAGGTGTCCACTCTTCCTTTAGTTTGGTTATAAAATCTTATAATTTTATAAAATAGTAATACATTGTAGAGAAACAACACAAAAACCATAAAGTTATTGAAAGGAAAAACTTACGTTTATCGTACCCTGGGGTACTGAAGTACCCCACAAGCAGCGTACCACGTCTACACACTAGCAGGACCGTCGTCCGACTGACCACACCGCGCGTCCCCGCGCCCCGAGTGAATATATCAAGGCACGAAAATACCCGTCTTAGAGTAAAAAAGTTATACACGATTATTATATTTTTTTTTCGTTTGTACCCCAGGGTACGGTTCTAGGGTTAAACGTGTAAGCCAATGCGCCAAAGCTCGAGCTCTTCAAAGGAGTTACAGTGACAAAGAACAGAGTTGCTAATGAAGTTGAACGCGTCTATACAGGTCTGTGTATAGCTTCTTGTCACAACTTTGAGCACTGAATTTCTAATAGCACTTACTACCTCTTTGAGCACGACGTTAAGTCCCAGAAATTAACACTTAGTTAACGAACTAAGCAAGTAGCAACCGCAGTCATAACCGCTTACTTAAATAGTTTGCATCAGAGTAAATATGTAGTAGTGTGACGTAGCACAAACGGATTAGCAAGGTCCACTTCCACAAACTACTGTAAATTGATAAATTTTTGAAGTTATTTCACAAGAAAAATAGTTTGTCGTTCACTGGAGTGTCATATGGTGTTAATATTTGAGGTAGTCCACTTAGAGCACAAGACCGAATAGCATGCGCGAATAGCAAAAGGCCTAGTCCACGAACAGCACATATCAATATTTTAGGCATGTGCTGTTCGTGGATTCAAATTTATTTTTACATTTTTGTCCACGAACAGCACATATCAATATTTTAGACATGGTAAATAGGTGTGAGTGTAGGAAAAATTATCATTATTATTATTATTCTCTTTTTACATTTTTGTCCACGAACAGCACATACAACTGCTGAGTTATAGATACTGTTGGAGCCTAGCGCTGGCTGCTAATATATTTCTTGTACAGGACGTTATTAAATGAAAAATATTAGTGTAATTTTTTACACATTTTTTTTATTTGTAAATTTATTTTGAACTTTTTGTACAATTCGGACACACCTTCTGACAGTAACTAAATAATCGATCGATCGACGGTCCCATGGAACAGCTTACAGTGGTGGTAATCCCGTACAGTTGCGACATAAGGAATTGTGGACCTTCAGAAAGAGAGCTTACTCTTTTCTCGAAGGCCGGCATCGCATCACGGGTGTGCGCTGGCTCCATCTTTATTTATCATCCATATTTAGTGAAACGGATGGGTATCCGTTACCCTGACTTACGAAAATTGCTTAACATGCAAAATCGCAACCTGAACGCACAATCTAATGGTCAAGATAAAAGTAGGCCCATGACGCTATGGGTTGAGCAATAAATCACGTCCACTCGGTGCTCCGTTTGAACGTGAAAGACAAATAAACAGAGGTACAATCAAACAAACAAGCTAACATAGAGATCAATCATCGTAGCCAAACGGATAGATGATCGGGGTAAATATGAAAAATCATTATACAATCTCCATACCTCCGTTAGATTACTAAACCCGTGCCTAACACAAGCATATTAGTTTTTTAAGTCAGTCAACAAAACTGTTATTAATTCTGAAAAATAATCTTAAGAAATACTTTTGCGTTTTTAGTCGGAAATCGGCCATATTCTGTGAAATCAAATAAGTTCTTGGGTCGTGAGTGTATCCACATGGTAATAATTCGTAAACACTTCACTATAAACTGCTACGTTTAAACGTAAATGCAGTAAATCATGTCAAATCGGTGCTTCGTTTCAACGTGAAAGGCAAGCAAACAAATAATCAGATTTTTGCATTTATAATTCTTACTATATAGTCATCATCCGCTTTTGTCGTCTAGTGGTGTCGTCCATCGCTCTCAGATCCAGAGGCTCCGGGTTCCATTCCCAGCGAGTAGTAGGTCTAAAATACGTATATGTCGCTATAACATCAATGTCAACATCAATGTCACAACGATGCTACTAGCATAAAAAAATATGTTATTATTAACCAGGCGATGCGGTAATCCTACTAATATTATAAATGCGAAAGTTTGTGTGTATGTATGTTCGTATATTTGTTGCTTCTTCACGCTGCAACTTCGGCATACAGATAGTTTATAACCTAGAACAACACATAGGATACTTTTTATCCAGATATTCCCACGGGAACGTGAACCACGCGTGTGAAACTGCGAGCGGCCGCTAGTCAGCCATATTTAGCTGAGCTGAAATCAAATAAGTTGCTGACACGGCATGCTGGACGTCCCTAAAGAATAAAAAAGTTATATAATTTTAGTAACTTTACCCACATACATGCTGTAACAGCTATAACTCGTAAATATTTCATACGTAAATACTACGTTTAGACGTAAAAGCAATAAATCACGTTCACTCGGGGTCGGGGTTCCGTTTGAACCTGAAAGGCAAACAAAATTCAAAATTATTTATTCAGTTTAGGCTACAAATAGCTTTTATAAACGTCATTATGCCATCGGTTCGTAAGTCTCATCTGGGCGGGAGATCTTGTTGAGAAGAACCGGCAAGAAACTCAGCAAGTGTCCAGCTCTTTTCTCCCTTACGGCGTCAAAAATATTGAAAAGTGCCCTGTCATAAAAGGACACTTTCCACCACAAATAAACACACAAAAAATAAAAGAAAGGACAATCACAACACACAAAAAAAAGAAAAAAAAAAAGACTAAGTTTGCAAAAATTACATCAGTCAATTTCACCAATCAATTACACCAATTTCAATTTTCACAATTACAGTACTAATCTAAGTCCGAAATTGTCCTTTGTCTTTGTGCATTTATAATGCTTACTAGGGTAGGCACTAGTGTTTGACAGTGATAGTGATCGACGTATTTTCCTTCAGGGGTCAGCAGCTGACTTTCTGTTAGCTCGATGAGCTCGATGGCGCAGTGGTTAACGCGCCCCGGTCTGCGAGCTTAAGCAACTTTCGCAAAGGCCGGTTGATTTGGCCAGTCATCAGATGGGACACCAAAAATTTATGATCTCGAGCTCCTCTGTGCTTCAGAAGCCACGTAATGCCGTTGGTCCTGGCTGCTTTAGCAGTCGTTAACAACCACCAATACGCACTGGGCCCTCGTGATGGTTTTTGGCCCGTTCTCTGGTAATTGGTACTATTAGTTATTCTGTGACGGTACGCTTGCTCGAGCTTGCTTTGCTTGCAGTGAGGAGCTCGATGGCGCAGTGGTTAACGCGCCCGGTCTGCGAGTGCTGAGGTTAAGCAACTTTCGCAAAGGCCGGTCATCGGATGGGTGACCAAAAGTTTATCATCTCGAGCTCCTCCGTGCTTCGGAAGCCGCATTAGCAATCGTTAACAACCACCAATTCGCACTGGGCCCGCGTGGTGGTTTATGGCCCGTTCTCCCTATCCATCCATAGGGAAGGCTCGTGCCCCAACAGTGGGGACATAAAATGAGCTGATGAATTATCATCAGCTGATGCTGATGAGCGTCGTCATGACGCTTGCTTTCTAGTTGTCATCCAGTAATATTTAAATGAAATTTTTTGTCATTTTTTGAGCAAGCAAGTGTCGATCACTGGTGCTTGTGTCGAAAAATGGTGCCTCTACTTCATCATTATCATCATCATCATCATGATGCCACTACTTATGTAGTGAGAATTAGCATTGTGTAATTCAGCCATATTTAGTGAAATCAAATAAGTTGTGAGTTTATTCACCATACAAGGTGTAGTCGTTATAATTTGTAAACATTTCATACGTAAATGCTTTGCTTGCGTACTAATTGGCGTGGGCTGTTTGCTTTGCTTTACAGTTGGCTGGCCAAACACAGTTTTCATGAATAAAAAATGGCAGACCATGCACTGTGTTTATGCAGACAGTAGGACAAGATTAAAAGACAGTAGGTATGTTCTTTAGAAACACGAAGAAATATTGTATTAATAATAACTAGTGGTTGCCCCGTGATGAATTGAACAAATATTTGAGTATTATACATAACTTTTTTCTTCATATCTTGATATGGACAAGTTCATATAACCTAAGCCACAGAAGCACTAAGCTTACTATACTTACAAAATTTTAAACTCCTCGGTGCGCGCAATGTGCTTTAACTTTTTCACGTATTGGATCATAATCTAACATAGGTATGCATCTCTATTAAAAGTTTTTGTTAGTACGTAGGTACGTTAATTGTATAAAACTATGTTTAGGAATACTTTACTCGTGTCGTATTGGTGGCACTAAATGGTCCGTTTGTTCCCTCTATACCAGATTCCCAAAATACCAGATGACCAGCATACCAGATTCCTAATTTATCAGATGCCCACAATACCAGTATTTGTATACAGTCAAGTACAAGATACAATGAGTCGTTAACGGTCGAATTCGTCGTGTTTTGTTGATATATTATAAACTTGCGAGCAAACCTGCGTGTAACTTCTGTACACCACTTCTTCGGACTTAAAACATATTCTGTACCTGTCCTGTCCAGTTGCTCTACTGGACAAGTATTACTACTAAGTATTACTACATTGGCAGCGGTGTTCACAGAAAACGAAATACCGAATGGAAGGGTATCTGTATTTTGGGGCATGTGGGATTAATTTATATTTACCAGTACATTCTACGTTTTAACTATCGTAACGTAGCTATCTTGCTATTATGCATGACACGTACTTATCTAGTTATCGGTCCCACTACTTTATATATTTATCCGTGCTTAGAAAGGCACCTTAAGCCGTTCGTCCCGGTTCCATTAGCAGTCGTTAACAACCACCGATCCGCACTGGGCCCGCGTGGTGGTTTATGGCCCGTTCTCTCTATCCATCCATAGGGAAGGCTCGTGCCCCAGCAATACATAAAATAAGCAAGAGCTTTATACAGCTACGCTTTGACAGTTTTCATGACAACAAAACAAACAAATCATTCGTCTGCTTAAAAACACCCGTATCCCATGATGGACCCCTATAGCAGCGCCACCTAACGGGTCCAATTGTAAATCTAAACCATTCTCGAATCCACTTGAATACACACAGAAAATTTCATCCAAATCTGTACAGCCGTTTAGAAGGAGTTCAATATAACATACACACGCATAGAAGAAGATCTATTACTCGTATATAAAATTCTCGTGTTAGTTGCCATACTCCTCCGAAACGGCTCGATCAATTTTTGTGAAATTTTATACGTATGTTCGGTAGGTCTGACAATCGGTCGTAATCTATTTTTCATACCCCTAAGTGATAAGGGTGATCCACTCCAGACATTTTTTTTCCAATACAAAATGTACCACGGTTTGTTTGTTTTGTTGTCATAGAAACGATTTGAAATGAAAAATATTTATTCGGAGCATCTAAGACAACTTGACATAATGGACATTTTAAATTTATAATTATGCAACCGAAATGGTCACCACTCAGCTTATGCCATGCCATGCATGCCATGCCATTTGATTCTATTGTTGACATGGAAACTGTCAAAGCGATACGAATACGATAGCTGGGTCAGCTAGTTTATATTTATATAGATTACCAAACGTTCTGTGTAGTATATTTGATTTAACAGTCGAAAGCGGCCACCTCGGCTTGAGGAGTCGGTGGCGCAGTGGTTAACGCGCCCTGTCTGCGATTGCTGAGGTTATGCATCATCTGATGGGTGACCAAAAATGTATCATCTCGAGCTCCTCCGTGCTTCAGAAGGCACGTAAAGCCGATCGTCCCGGTTGCACTATCAGTCGTTAACAATCTTAAATCTGGGCCCACGTGGTGGTTTATCGCCCGTTTTACCTATCCATCCATAGGGAAGGCTCGTGCCCCAGCAGTGGGACTTAAAATGAGCTGCTGATGATGGTAATGCTTAGGGAATATATACCTATTACCAAACATTATGTGTAGTATAATTGATTTGACAGTCGATAGCGGCCACCGCATACCTACTTAGGATTGTAACCACGTGGTAACAGAGTGGGAATTACTTGCGCGTCGCCAGCTGCTAAGCCTTATTTATTATGCCCAGTAATTTTGCTTAACCATACCCTTCAAGGTATGGTTAAATAAAATTACATGCAAGGACCTCGATGAGCTGCGGCCTACACGATCGGTTTACGATTTTGCCGGATCACCGGATGAGTTACAAAATTTTAAATACCTCGAGCTGTGTGCTTCGGAAGTCAATTTTAATTGGCTTTTTATTTTGCTTCATTAATAAAATATACAATATCCTAGTATGTTTTAATAGTTTCACCTCTGATCTTACCATTTATTAGCTATCTCCATCCGACAGGTTGTCTGAAAGAAATCGCTTAAAAGCGAAAAGACCGCCAAATTTTAACTTTGTAAATTATTTATTTTCTTTGTTCATGTTTACGTTTTATAGTGTTGTAATAAAAGTATTATCTATCTAAAAAGCCATTGATGGCGGTTGCAATAAAAAATTGCAGTCTTTATAACCCGCATTTGGTTAGTGGGGTGAAGGATGCCGGATATCGCCCTGTGATTGTTAACGTGGGAATGCCTGAGCCCAGCAATTTATAGACTGACTTATAGACGGACGTTTATAGACTGATGATGAAGCTTGAATACCCTGGAAACCGGACTACGTTACGACAACGGAATTTGACATGTTTAGACTATAAACTAATCACCTATTTTTAAGTGTATAGGTACCATTTTTAAATCAAAACTATGCTGTATTCAAAATGCAATCATCACATTATCATCACCAGCTCATAATGTCCCCACTGCTGGGGCACGAGCCTTCCCTATGGATGGATAGGGAGAACGGGCCATAAACCACCACGCGGGCCCAGTGCGGATTGGTGGTTGTTAACGACTGCTAATGCAACCGGGACCAACGGCTTTGCGTGCCTTCCGAAGGCCGGAGCTCGTGATCATACACTTTTGGTCACCCATCCGATGACCGGCCTTTGCAAAAGTTGCTTAACCTCAGCACTCGCAGACCGGGCGCGTTAACCACCGCCACCGAGCTCCTCAAAATGCAATATTGATGTTAAAACTAAAAAATACGGATTGCTTCAGATGAGAGTCAAACTCATCCTTCAGTAATCCTCTTTACACTGTAATTTGTAGGTTAGCTTGATGACTAAGATAATCTGTCCAACAAAAGAAAATATGCAAAACAATGGTTTAATAGAGTATACTCGTAAATAAAGGTGGTCACAATCAGACTGGGGAGATTCTGGGAAGAACCCTTCCACCATACAACCAGTTTCTATTTTCATTTAATATTTAACAAATATCGTCGTTTACGAAACAGCAGCCGATTTATGAGCCGAAGGGGTCGGGGGTCTCCGTCATTAGAATATGACAAACGACCCATCATTTGTAGCAGCTTGCTTCGATGTCCACCGATGTTATAAATAATTCAGCTGTTCAATATGACAGGTTCGTGTCACAATTAATTTATATTTGGCTTTCAATTCAATTCATATAAGCATACCTATAGTATTTTTCATGTCAAAGTCAAAGGTTATTCCAATTTGATTCTTAAATAAGTCAGTTAGATGGGCAATACTTATCACAACAATTGTCATTAGTGCTTCGGAACGCACGTAACGTCCCGGCTCGGCTGCATTAGTAGTCGTTAACAACCACCAATCCGCACTGGGCCCGCGTGGTGGTTTATGGCTCGTTCTCAAAGCTCGAGCCCTTGCTCATCAAATTAGCTGGCGATGATGGTAATGCTTGGGGATTATAAAATTCAAAATTCAAAATTCAAAATCATTTATTCAGTTTAAGCCACAAATAGCTCTTATGAACGTCATTATGCCATCGGTGCGTAAGTCTACTCTGGGCGGGAGATCTTGTACTGAGAAGAACCGGCAAGAAACTCAGCAAGTGTGCAGCTCTTTTCTCCCTTACAGCTTTAAAAATATTGGAAAGTGCCCTATCATAAAAGGACACTTTCCATCACAAATAAACACACATACACACCGATTATATACCTTTATATTTTAGATTAAAGTTCTTCCTGTGGTGTTAGTGTCCCTTAGCAATGAAGACATAAAACGCTGATGACGATGAAATCGATAGCCAAGGGTGACCGAATTAAAATATCTCTCCGACACATAAGCCGTTGGTACCGGTCGTTTTCGTAAAATCACATAAAAAAACCCACCAAAGTTAAAAGGCATACTTAAGGTTAGCGTGGTCAGTCATGTATGATCCAATCTTTCCGATCCGATCTTTCTTTCAAAAGTAAAAATAGTAGAAAGGATGATTTTACTTGGGGTTTGAGGTGGTGCTCATGTACGATCATTTACGTGACGTCAGATCAAGCCGCACAAATGTTAACACATTACAACAAACTCAAACATTAAACAATAATGTCCCAACTTCCATAAAAACAACCGCATAGCAAACAAAACACCTAAAGTAGATCTGTGGAACACTGTTCTGTGTGTGGAACAACGGGGAATTAAGCGGCTCAATCTCGAATGACGTCAACATAATTTGGTCTGCATATACAGTCATACATAATATACAGTCGCTGTGCTTTTATGGTCCGCCATTTTGGATTTTTTCTTGTCAAACACGTTAATTTATTTACAAAATGTAAAAAAAGAAATTAATTCTCAATGCTATTTTTATGTTTATAAATGTCAAAACTGAAAAAAGGTAACTTGCCTCAATAAGAACTTGACCTTCCATTATCCGGGTTGTTAAGGAGAGCTCTTTCAACTGTAATTAATTATAGGTCAGCTTATTGGCTAGGATGATGATGATTGGATACTATCCCACATCGGAAGTAACAAGATTGAACATTTTGTTATAGGACCTAGAAGATTAATTACAACAGGTTTCTGAATCAAAGACATTTTATTTTACGACGACATAAATTGTACAATTAAAAGGTTGGCAGAAATATAATAAGATGGTTTATAGGTTTGTGCACTACAAGTCCTCGCAGTTGGAAATAAGTACGCTCTCAAAAGATTTAAACAGTTTATTTCACTTTTCACACAATATGCAAACGGACAGGTAAAATAACGCAAATGGCACATACAGCTAACAACAACAACAACAACAACATAATAACAACATATATTTTGTATTTGTTTTTACTTTTAATTTAATTTTGTATGGGTCCAGCTGAAAGTCAGCGTTGTGGCTACAAGTTACAACATGAGCTGAGCTGGTCAGCCCTTTCAGTTGTTTCTCACTATACCTTAGATATAAGAAACCTATTGTAATGTTTATGTATTGGAAGCACTGAATAAATGATTACTTACTTACATTTACTTAAGCTAGCGCGGGCGGTCGCAGAATACCGCGGCATTTTTTTGATAATGAAGAAAACAATTTAAGATTATCTACAATAAAGTAACAATTTTTTTTATTTTTTTTAATAGTTAGGTCGGCAAATGACTCCGTCCCACCTGATGTTAAGTGGAAATGGAGTCCAGACGCGAAGATAACTGGTGCAGCGTGGAAACAAACGTAGCATCAGTTAACTTCACTCTGCCGGCCCACAAGGCTTCTTCACGCCTCTCTTGAAGGACCCTATATCATACGAAGGAGGGAAAACGTATGCTGGTAGACTATTCCATCTTTTGGAGGTGCGACAAAGAAACGAGTCACCAAATTTCTTTGTACGCGATGGGATATTTGAGACAGTGAAGCGGTAATAAATTAAGGAAGGGTAGGAGCGCATCGTCAACAGGTTAGGTGAAAATCAATACCAGAAAAGTATTCGACTATGTATTTGTGGCTAACTGACGATTGCATCGAAATTAGACGTTAAACATAGCCTTTTAGTTCTAGCGTCAAAAGTATGTGTCGCGTCTGACGAAATCCGCGTCTGACATCTGACACGTCTTACGATGATTCTAGCATCAAAAACAAATGAAGACAACTTGTCCATACTACATGTTTACGCTCGTGACTGTACGTACAAAGGATGAGACATTGTGATTAAACTTTGACACCAATTATCACGACTATAAAACGGTACAAATTTGTTGTAGTGTGCTGTTATTCAATTAATTCGTTCATTGTTTGTTTGCTTCTTTACGATTAAGTAATTTATTGCTTTGTTTTGTGTTTCATGAGTGTGTGTACGAATGGCATTCTGAAAAAATACAATATTCTGTATTAAGCAGTAGTGTTCGGTGCATTACCAAACATTTAAGTTTTGCATACACAGCAGAGCGGCGCTTGGCCGAAACTAGGTCATTCGCCGCCGTGTACGGTCATCAAATCATTTACGTAATTTAATGTATATTTCACCGCAGAAACAATCGGATGCACTCATCAACATTATCATTTAAACAGTTTAAGAACATTTGTAACATTTAAATAAACTTTCTTCTCATTTTACTTAACAATCTTATCATTTAACATTCCACTAAGCTCAGGCACCCAACAAATTGGTATATTTACAATAATGTAGGAGACGTTTTCTTTAACAATACTAGTTTACCATCACATAACGTGCGTGTTAATCATAGAAATATGGAATTTCATTGAGATATTTTCTCGAAATCAACGTATAAATTTTCTCAAAACATACGCACACATCTTCTTCTACGAATTGAAATTTTGTCTTTATTGAAGAAGGCTAAGCGCTTCCCCGCTGTGGAGTATTAAAAAAACTGGCTCTCACACATACAATTATTACACTAGTTATATGACCTACACTGCAGTATCATATTCTATCGGTGGTTACAGAGCAGTTCTAAAACCGATTCGAAATTATTCAATCGGGAAATGCAAATACTATGGCCCGATTGAACTATCGTTGGCCATATTATATTGAAAGCCTGTATTATCTGCGCTACAGACTAGGCAATATTGAATTTCGGTCTGCACCATAGACTTAAAAATATTGTCTTCGCATAATATGTACACGAATATAGCACAGATATGTGTGAGTTTTTTTTATAGTTAGCTCGGCAAATGACTCCATCCCACCTGATGTTAAGTGGAAATGGAGTCCAGACGCGAAGATAACTTGGTGCAGCGTGGAAACAAACGTAGCATCAGTTAACCTCACTCTGCCGGCCCACAAGGTGCTTCTTCACGCCTCTTTTAAAGGACCCCATATCATAGGAAGGAGGGAAAATGTGTGCTGATAGATCTTTTGGAGGTGCGACAAAAAAACGAGTCACCGAATTTCTTTATGCGCGATGGGATATTTGAGACAGTGAATCGGTGACTCCGAAGAGCAGTACGTGTACTCCTATGAAAGAAAGGAGAAGGTATTTGTAGAGGTATCTGTTTTCACACTTTTTGAAGTGTACTTGGTCTTTTCATAGTCATAGTCATAATTATTTATTGCATCATGTTGGTATGGTTTAGATCTTTTTGAGGTCTGGGTTCAGGTATTACGTAACGCAATTTGGGGGGAGGGTCTTGTAAAACGTCACGAAACTAAGAAAAAAGATTTAATATAGGCATTTAAATTGCTTATGATGACACAATATTTCTTTCTGTTTTGGTAAGTTTGTGATCCAGAACTTTGTAATTGGCACAAGTTTTGGATAAATTCACAACTTTCCACAAAATGTTGGGTTGTATCACAAGGTTAAAGGAAATTTTACTAATCCATAAGAACAGAATGAAAATTCAAGTTCCAGATTTTAAAATAATAAAAATGTGAAGAAATTATGAGGTATCAATTTAAAATAATTCTTTTCTAAGCAGTTTCTGTTTGCACATATTATTCAGGTTATACGTATTTTGTCATAACAAATATTAGAACAATAAGTGGCACTAACGCGACGTCGAGCGACGGTATAGCTCGCTTTATCAAAGCTGGCAGAAATGAATTGCATTCAAGGAACGATCGTATGAGAACTGTATTGTGTGGCACTGCCACAATAATAATTGAAGGTGTGGTGACATTTATATACCTACTGTACGTTGTCATTTGCACACACATAAAAAAAGCTAATTAGAAGTAGATAAACAATATTCAACTTTAACATTATTATGTAACTGTTGATATACCACTTTGCAATCAGTTCGATTGCAATTATCAAGTTACATCACAAGTTACCTTTCCTCTGTATGTCAATACGTTTCTTTGAAATTATTGATATTCTCAACCATAGTGCATTTTCCATGAAAAACAAACAAATAAATAGAAGAGTTCTGTTTTTAATAACGTTTACAGGACGTGTCCACAAAAATATACAATGTCATATAATACTGATATAAAAAAAATTTAGAAGAAGAACGAAAGAAGAAAAAATAATAACTTATGAAAAATGAGTAGGTAACTATCTATTCCAAAACAAACATTTCTATATCTACGAGACGTCTTAAGTCTATGGTGCCTAGCTATAGCTGGGGGTTGTGACATAAACACGAGCAAGGGTTGATTTTGGAGGTGGTGTCACTACGACCTTGCAATATTGCTTCGAGATTGTTCCAATAAGACGGGGGAACGGCTCAAACATGAATCTTGATAGACGAGACTACTTATAAACTTTTAGGTGCAGTTTCAAACGTGTCCAACATTTATAAAGTCAACTGCAATAAAATTTGAACTATCGTGTTCTTTTAGAAAAGTTAGTGATTCCACTGTTAGGGAAATGCCAAAATTTAAATCAAGTTATCGCTACTTAATGGGTATTGGCTTAATCACCATGCTTATGGAATACGGGTTGGTGATCACAAACCTGAGCTATGCATTGAAAAATATGAAACACACTTTGCTCTATCGGGGAATTGAACCATTTCTCGTTTTTGTTAACGTGATTGAATGTGAATGGGTACTTGGGTAATAAAACAATGACAGAAGAGCTCTTTGACCTCATCCCACCTTCTCCCTTCTTTCAAAAGAGTACACGTGCTGCTCTCCGGAGTCACCGTTTCACTGTTTTAAATATTCGATCGTACACAAAGTAATTTGGTGACTCGTTTCTTTATCGCAGCTCCAAAAGATGGAATAGCCTACCAGCACATGTCTTCCCGCTTTCCTATGATACGTCTACGTATGGTCCTTCAACCGAGGCGTGAAGAGGCGATGCTTTCACGCTGCACCAGTTATCTTCACTGGACTCCATTTTCACTTAACATCCGGTGAAACGGAGTAATTTGCCGTGCTAAGTATTAAAAAAATACTTGACGGTTTAGGTAGAATATTTTATGTATATCATCTTTTTTTAGACTGAGGAACTTCGTTATCCGAATTATCTCGCGGTTCTACAACTCCGCAAGGTAAAAATGGCTGGTTTTAGTGGGTCAGCCAGCCGATGTTCTGGCCGACCCACTAAAACCTTAGTTTACCCTGCTACCGCTGGAGTCTCTCTCTCTCACTTTGGACAGTCGCGGCCCGCCGCGGTGGTCACTTTGGACACATCACTCTTTGAGGCGCTAAACCCCTGCTGGAGCGGGGAGGGTCGCCTCTACACCATGAGCGTCCACAACCCGGTCAACATGAGCCGTGGTCCTAACCTTTAGAGGCTCGGCTTAGATCGGAGAATCAGCTAGGGTACATGGACACGCACTAGTGCGTAGAGCGTGATGCCGTTCCCTCTAGAAAACCTCCGAAGGTAGTTCGTTTGACACGGCTTGAGGAACCGTTTATTTCTCGCCACCCCCAATAGAGCCCGGTGAAGCTAAAAATGCCGTTTGAGGCAATCAGAAAACTCCCAAAAAAAATGGAGCTATTCGCGGGGAGTGTGGGAAAAATGGTGTTCCCCATCCCCGCGTCAGGGCTAGGACTGTTGGTACAGTCGTGCAGCCGTCTCCTACGAATCCCTATTTAGTTGACTGGTATAGAATGTTTAAGGCATTAAGTCCGCCATGTTACTTATTTTTTATTTATTTATTTATTTAGGAACAAACAGTTACACATTATTTATAAATATATACTAAAATTGATCGTAAATAAACCTATAGTTCCCTAAATTATCATTTAAAATTTAACAAGATGCATACTCACAAACAATAAATAGCAAACATTCACTATAACAAACAAAATTTACTCTAAAACACCGAATCCGCACGCAAAATACAAGTAATAATAACTTATGTAGCAAAAGTTTCTAAATTAATTACTAAATAATGGCGGTGGTCTTCCTGTCGTATTCTGGGCTAAATCCTGTCACCATGCAACTTATTTATAACAGGCAAGTTATCATAGATTATCCTGTTGAACGTAAAACAGGAAAAACACAATTAACCAGAAATATAGTTAATAACTCAACACACGTTACTACATGTTACACAAGCGATTACCCATCAATTGTAGTGATGACATGATTTCAATGATGGAGGCCTTTGCGCAGCAGTGGGATAGTCATAGGCATATTGTATTTATACAATAACAGGAAAGCATGTATAGGTTAGCCGGTCATCTCACCTAATGATAAGGAGAAAGATAGCAGTACACTACACACGAAAACCGAGCTGAAGTCGGATAGAGCTATCTCTGAATACTCGTATACGTATAACGCCATCTAGTAAGTGTTGTTGAACTATATATTTACAAAGAAAACGACTGATTGATTAATTGCCTTGTTATTTCATTTGTCATTGAATAGTGAGCCGTCTTCTATGGTGCAACTGACTATTAGCTATGGAGACTTTAGATACCATTATATTATACTTACTTATTACTAATGTTTTGTTGCGGGAATGAAACATATTCTTATCTTTTAATTAAACCTAAAACCACATCAGCAACCGCTCATCGCTTATCTGGTTATACCGGTTTTATTGTGCAATATTTTCCTTAAAATTAACCTACACAGCGGCCGTCTTTTTGCTATCAAGTATGAACATCGGCTAGGTTCATTGGGATTACTGCATAATACACCTATATCTTTAAATTAATACGCGAAGCAATAACTTCGTGCCTCTTTTTAAGCACATTGCGCGCACCGAGGAGTGTGAAATTTGGTATAGTTAAAGAAAATATGGAGAAGGATTCCCGAAAAATTAATTTACTTATACTAGTGGTCGCCCAGTGGTCGAAATTCGACCGTAATTTTATTAAGGCTGCACGGATTGTATCCTAAGCAATGAAAAATTAAAAAAGATAGAATGTGAGTTTGGATTGGCATTGACAGATCTGGGCCGCTCCTCTTCCATTTTTGAATTTTTTGAAAAGAGTATTATATACGTGTGTGTCAAATACATGGTAGTGTGTGTAATGTTTGTATTATTGATTTAATGTATTATTATGCATAATTAAAAAAAAATTAACATTTGGATAACCTTCTCTATATAAACTATAAGTGTGCGAAATTTCATATTCCTCCGTCCGCGTAATTTTCGTAAAAAAGTTTTTGCTTCACGTATTAATATAAAGATTAGTTGCAATTATTTATTATGAACCTTTGCCCGTTGAAACAACGTTGATAAAACAAGTCTCTTTCCAGACAACGTTTGGTAAAACTTGCGTAAAATTATATATTACCATAATCATAATACTTATACGTTATATGTATCCCAAAGCTTTTGTGTTCGTACTAAAAATATTTTCTGCTTCAAACGTTTATTATGTCAACAATAATGAACATAAAATCATTTCAATTTATTGTTCCGTGGCGCCTCGGTTTCGGTCAGTCATAAAATTAGTCATTAATTCGTCATGGTCACAGGGTAAAGACGTCTTAAACATATTTATGTCGATCATTATATTTCGCTTGAGAGAAGTTACTGGCCACAGACTAGAAAAGTTTCTTGCAGATTTACAAAATGCTTAAGAAACAACTTTAGAAACGATTAAGGAAAGTGGCAATGCGCAAGCACTTTCTTCTGGAAGCGTTGCCATGTTAGATAAGATAAGATAAGACTGTAATGAGGTACGAGTACGAGTTGTTGCCATCAAATGATGTAGAGTCGCCATTAAGTGCGGTATGAGTGACTGCATCATGTGCAGTGATGATAGATGGCATGACGAAGGAAGCCTGGCTAAGGCTCTTCTTAGTTCAATGAGGGTCCATTGGAGAGGAATGAAAGAGACGTATTTGGGCGCATATTTATTATTTGGCATCTGGTGTTTGAGTGCTTAGGATTATTTTGATTTTTTTGAATTTAGCATTTAAAATGTTATAATATGTAAAAAAAAAACCTGTCCGATCGCAAAGAGGTACATAGGTATACAAATAACAATTAAAGAAAAAAAAATATTATTCATGAAAAAAAACAGATATTTTTGGTACCGGAATTGCTCAAATTACCCCAAAATCTAGCTAACTTAATAAATGTGACCACACTTTCCATCAATGGTGGCGGCGCCAAAGGTCCTATACCGAATTGCCAACAAAAGTATTGCCATGTTAGGTTTGTCACTTTACAATTTTTTTATCAGGGTATTTTTTTTCACTTGTTATTTTAAAATTATTACGTAAATAGAACTTAATCTCGATACTTATTAACACCTTTATGGATCGGACAGGGTTTTTTTTAAATATTGTAAAGTTACAAGATAAAATACGTACCTATACTACGACGTAATACCCTGGCTGGTAGCGTAAATTACAAACTACTTGATAGAAAAATATTCTACGAGTCTTCTGGGGCCTCGGTAGCTCAGCGGTCAGAGCATTCACCGGTTATCCAAAGATCGTGGGTTCGATTCCCACTTGAGTTTCATGAAGCTGGTTGATTTTCTAGTTAAAAAAAAATCTTTTAAGCAAGATTCTAAGGGATTACTTTATAATTACATTTTAAGTTACGCATTACGCATCTGCGATTCCTCTGGTTTTACGGGTATCCATGAGCGGCGGTGATTGCTTCCCATCAGGTGACCCGCCTGCTCGTTTGCCTCCTTCTAATATAAAAAAATATATAAGTTAGTAGGTATCTAAGTCAACTTAGGATGTTGTTAAATAAAAAAATAAAAAAACCTTAAAAAAATAGATGAAAATAATAATAATCTTAATAAATTAATCTTACATATTTTGAATTATATTAGCAGTAGAATAAGATTAGATATTAATTTCCTCTCAAAACATTGTCGTGCCCAATCCGGGCCAATAACGTTCTATCTAACTAATATTGTAACAACTCATGTATACTTATGGACAGCAATAAATGATTGAATTGAATTGAATTGAATTTGAAATTTGACGACCTCCTTGGTCTCTTTTTGACACCGGTTTTCATGGTGTCGCCATCTCTGAGGTCCCGGGTTCGATCCCCGGTCGGGTCAATTTAGAGATTATTGTTTTTCTAAATTGTCTCGGGTTTGGGTGTTTTCTATGTATAATAAGTATGTATTTAAGTATTTTAATTATGTTTATCCGTTGTCTAGTAACCATTTAACGAGTTTCATAACGAAGCTTCTCTTGGGCTGGATAATTGGTGTGAGTGTAGGAAAGTTTATTTATTTATTTATGTGCAGTAATGAAGTGCGGTTTAATTTGTGTCATATTTAAAAATAAGTAATATCATGTAAGTAACATAGAATAAGTTAATACTAACACATTATGAGTCTTGGTCACTTTATTAAATAAATATTCTATTCTATTCTATTTCAATATGTAGTGTTGGAGTAAAGTTAAGAAAACATTGTCGACCTTCTTGGTCGAGTGGTTTGTACACCGGTTTTCATGGTGTCGCCATCTCCGAGGTCCCGGGTTCGATCCCCGGTCGGGTCAATTTAGAAATTATTGTTTTTCTAAATTGTCTCGGGTTTGGGTGTTTTCTATGTATAATAAGTATGTATTTAAGTATTTTAATTATGTTTATCCGTTGTCTAGTAACCATTTAACGAGTTTCATAACGAAGCTTCTCTTGGGCTGGATAATTGGTGTGAGTGTAGGAAAGTTTATTTATTTATTTATGTGCAGTAATGAAGTGCGGTTTAATTTGTGTCATATTTAAAAATAAGTAATATCATGTAAGTAACATAGAATAAGTTAATACTAACACATTATGAGTCTTGGTCACTTTATTAAATAAATATTCTATTCTATTCTATTTCAATATGTAGTGTTGGAGTAAAGTTAAGAAAACATTGACGACCTCCTTGGTCGAGTGGATTGTACACCGGTTTTCATGGTGTCGCCATCTCTGAGGTCCCGGGTTCGATCCCCGGTCGGGTCAATTTAGAAATTATTGTTTTTCTAAATTGTCTCGGGTCTGGGTGTTTTCTATGTATAATAAGTATGTATTTAAGTATTTTAATTATGTTTATCCGTTGTCTAGTAACCATTTAACGAGTTTCATAACGAAGCTTCTCTTGGGCTGGATAATTGGTGTGAGTGTAGGAAAGTTTATTTATTTATTTATGTGCAGTAATGAAGTGAGGTTTAATTTGTGTCATATTTAAAAATAAGTAATATCATGTAAGTAACATAGAATAAGTTAATACTAACACATTATGAGTCTTGGTCACTTTATTAAATAAATATTCTATTCTATTCTATTTCAATATGTAGTGTTGGAGTATTTACTCCAAAACAAAATTCTGACTGTTTTGATTTGATTTATTTATACAGTTTTTAATAGTCTTTAATTTTTAATTTGAGTATGTTGGTTGCTTATTTTATTAATTTTTAATTCTGTCGTGGTGACAGGTATGTTTGCGCCAAAATTTTTAGATAATGCTGTGTGTACACGTTTTTTGGGTCTTGATCTAGTTTTAATCTGTTGTAATTTCTGTTTTCTACTTCTATTTGATTGTTACCTGTTGTGTATGCCAATATAATAAACAAATAAATAAATAAATAGACTGTGTAAAAGCAAAAAAGAAAGAAAAACCCTTGCTGATTTTCTTGCTGGTTTTTCACACAAGGTCCAGTCGTAGTCTGACGAACTGATGAACGGGTGCCAAGTGCGTTTTTCATTCGCCATTCGATCACGTGAACGAAATCGAAATTGTATGGCAAAATTTTAACTCCTCTCGTATGCCGCCAGGAGGCGCTGCTACAATGCCATACTAATTTTCGTTTTCGTAAACGTAACCGAATGAATACGGATAGTAAACAAAACTCACACTAGGCACCCTGATGACGTAGTGACGTTCCTAAGAGAACAACACTATAACCGCTCTAAGGAACTGATATTATTTTTGACTGAAACAGAGAAGTAATAAGTAGTAGACGTCTCGGAGCCGTTCTACGCGTAATATTCCGCAGAATGGCCTTTAGCTCGAGCACCTACGGTTAATAAAGGCATGTCGCACGCAAAAATAGCGCACGCGACAATACATCCCGCAATGTGGGCCGCATCTCGCCCGGGGTTATACAATTCTGTGCCCGGGGTGTGGGCGGCCGCTGCGGCGACCACGGCTTCGAAGAATTGAAGGGTAAGTGTGGGATTAATTCACCACTCGTTTCTGAGAAAACGAGAACTTAGCGTTAAGGCGACGCATTGGAAATTTACGTGGCGGGGATCTTGATTTTTCCCAACATTTACAATACATATGAAAGTGATATAATTAACTTCATTTTGCTAGTTGCAGAAACACGATTTGGCTACTTTTATAATAGAGAAAAAAATATCAAAGTAACCTCTTTTAAAACATAGATTTGCATCTAAATTTCCTTAGTAGATTAGTCTTAACACACACTTCAATATGCTAGTTCATTTAAAAAATAAATAAATTGTAGTTTTAATTTAAAGGAAAAAAACAGTTTTTCTTATGGTACGGGGCGCAAACGCTTCGTATTAGATTAATTGTTTAACGGTGCGTCGCCTTAAGGGCGTTTATTCAATTTAATATGTCTTCAAAATTCGAACTTCCAATTGTTTATGCTTAAGTACTGAGATTTAAATAGTGAGTAAAAAACCATTCAAGACAAAACAGGTGTTCAACTTAATTAATGCATTTTAAAAAGTTAATTAAGGAATATTTAAAATCGCATAAATAAACTTTGAATTAACGATTTTAAAGTGTTTTTTACAAACTTTTAGATCTCAGTATCTTCCTTAAACATTAGAGTGCTTTGCAAACAAACAAAGAATAAGGTCCGAATAGTTATTTCGTGTTTTGTTCCTGTCATGTAAACGTCATTTCAAATTAGGGTAAAAGAGACAAAACACGGAATAACTATTGGGACCTTATTTTTTGTTTATTTATTTGTAAGGCACAGAATGTTTTATTAAAACCTGCTTGTTGGTTTAAATAAATTGGAATAGTTGTATTCCGTCAGTAAAAAAGACGTAGGCTGTTTCTCAGTCAGTAAGGATGCGGTGCGAAGTTTCTTTCAACCTCTCTCTGGCCTTATCGACATTTACTATTAGGTGAGATAAAGCCAAGGGTTGTAGTTTATGGTATAAAATATAACTTTAAAGTGAAGTTACCAAAGGCAACCGGGCGAAACTTATCTAAATACACCTCAAACTTTTTTATTTCTCCGATATATCCTAAGAAAAATAAAAAATGTTGGTCACCCTGAAAAGTAAGTGAGACGGCGCAAAGCCTTTGTATGCCGCTTGTTTCCAGGGCCTTTGTTCCACTATTGGACTTTACTGTATTTTCTTTTAACTTTCGGCTGAAGCTAAGATATTGAAAGGAATTATTATGATATTGAGATCATCTTTTTGTGCTATTGTCATTTTGTATATGAATGAAGCGTTGTGGATTCCAAACAACTATCAAATACATTTTATGTCTTTGATAACCATTTTAATATTCTATAGTTGCCTACATGGCAGTAATAATAATAATAAATAATAAATCATTTATTTCAGGCAACACACAATGTAAAAGATGGTAACAACACAAAGGGGCCCATATAATAAATACCTTACAGACTAACATACATACATTATAAAACAATTTTTGTTAGTAGATATATAACTTATTTTATTACTTACTTACTTACTTTAAGCTAGTGCTTAATATATAACATAGTTATGTTAGTATATTAAGCACTAGCTTGTGCTGTTCCGGTGGTGTTGACGGGTAATCTTCTAATCTTCTTCTTAATGCTGATGCTGATGATGCTGAATCAAAGCCAGCAGCTACTTCGTCCAAAGATAAGGTAATGCTAGCTAGCTAGGTAGCTAGCTTGCTAGCTAGCTTACTCTGCCTAATTGTGATGATCGGGGGCATTTCAATTACTTATAGTTTTTGTAAAGTTCAGATGTAAAGAAATTAGAATTGTTATTATATGCAAGTAGTGCATTTTATTTTATAAGCTTAGTGTTAAACTGAAATTGGGAAGATACAATGTGGCAAGAGCTGGATGAGAGTAGCTGCGGATCGTGCTCGGTGGCGTGCACTTGGAGAGGCCTATGTCCAGCAGTGGACTAGCGTAGGCTGATGATGATGATGATGATAAATGTGACTGGCATATCCATGTAGACAGAAGCCCCATACTAAAATAAGAGAAAAACAATCTACAAGAATTTTAGATTTAATGATCACACTATAAGAAGAACATTATTGTATTAAAAATATATAGATATTTGGGTACATCTTATCTTATCTTATCTTAGTGGGGCCTGCCGAGGTTTTCACCTCCCAGTAACACTTCGACCCATTGGGATCTTTTGTGCAACCCCATCCTTTCACTCTTCCTCCTCTGTAAAGATTAAGTTTTTTCGATGCATAGCCCGGGTTAGTGATCACCAACCCGCATTTGGCAAGCGTGGTGATTAAGCCATTACCCATCAATTGTAGTGATTTCAATTCAATGAATGCCTTTGCCCAAGCTTTAAAATGTAAAGGAATAGGTTAATGTTTATGTTTAGGTTTCCATAAACGCCATATGTCGGACAAACAATTGAATTTCTATTGTGTCTGGGACCCGCGGCGTTCAACCAGTTAATATCTTCGCGTAATGGATAATGTTCAGTACAGACGAATTGACAACCTGCTCCTGTTTTTGAAGACGGTTAAAAATAACTACGTTGGCGTTGACATCAAGGAAAAGAACGGTAACTAATCTCAGTCCTACCATTACAAATGACCGAAATTACAACATTGTTTTTATTACACGACTGGAGAGTAACAAGTGCCCTTAGGGCTATATGAAGGGATTTCTCAAAGAACCAAATGATCTTTTATGAAATAAATCGACTGTCTAAGGGAAAATGGTACTTTCGAGGAAATTATATTTTGCTATAGGTTATTTATAGGTACTCGTATTAGGTAAAGTGCCATCATTCAAAAACACAAAGAACACGGGATTTCAATTAGTAGATTAAGAGCTGATTTTTCAATCGACGAATATAACTTATCAAGCTGATAAAGTATTGCTTAATCAAACGCAATAGTTACTTATATTATAGAGAAAGAAATGACATTATAACACAATTTAAATATGGATGTTTGATACTCGTATGTATATCATATTATTAATTGAGATCAACCTTCATGTTATGTAACTAAACCAGATTAATCATCACCCTCAGCATAAAAACATCCCACAGCTGGGAACTTTGCTTGAGCTGGGCCTTTCCACCTATGTAAAAGGTATATTGGGGCATAAACTACCATGTTCCGACAACAAGCGTGACCAAAGGCTTTACCGAAGTACGGGGTAGCTCGACATATTTTAATTTGGTATATTTTTTTATTTTTTTGGTATTATTTTGGTACGATTATGGTATAATTTATTTTTATTTGAATAGATACAAAAAACTGCTTATTGGCCAAAAAATACAGCTACAACATAAAAATAAACAATAAAATTTGATGAGGCGGAAAGTCTTAAATTGTACACATAAAACAGACTCAGAGTGTAATACTCTTGTTTACCCATTATTATACCCATCCTTAGAGCAGTACCCATCCGGTAAAACAAGCATTGCATTAATTGCAAGTTCATAACCCAAATATGCAAGCCGCATAACTTCGACCTCCTCGGTATAGGTACATATAAAGACTTGTCCTGACTGACTGATTCATCATCGCCGAGCCGAAACCGCTGAAGCTAATAAGATGAAATTTGGAATGTAGGTTAATTGAGTCACGTAATCAGCCACTAAGATAGGATTTTATCATCCCCTAATGGGGTCAAATAGGGGGTATGGTAATATGGCACATTTTCGAACACAAAGTTACCCCAGGAGGGGTAACTTTGTGTTCGAAAATGTGCCATATTTATGTTTGTTTAACAATTTTGGAGTCGAGGTTGTCATCCCTCCGGGACAAGGGTAGGAAATAAGGAATGCGGTAAGGAGTGAAATTATGTGGAAAGGATCATGGGAAAAAGGGTAGGGTATTGGCCCGCCGTGCAGGATATCACTGGCGGGTTAGCCCTCCACTCTTCGCTACTGAGGTCGCAAGGTAGATTAGTGAGTGTGCGATGCTTGCTTGGTGACCACAGCATTGCCCGGGGCGGACGACCCACCGCAGGGTGGGTTCGCCGCTTGCCTGTACAGGTGGTCGACAGGACAAGCGGCGACGAGGACGTGCGTGATAGGACTTGACGGCAGACGCATATAGCTCAACATCGCACACTTGAGCATACATCAGACCGCCCAACCTCCCCATAATATTTGGGTACATACAAGGAAACCTATTAAATAACAAAACTACGACACATTTGTCATCGTGATGAAATAGGAGAATTGATATTTACTAGATCAAAACATATAGTATTTTGTAGCTGAGCAATAAAGCTTTACGACTATGTTGACTATGTTCTAATAACTAAAGCAATAGTACGAGTGAGCTCGAGCTATTTAACTAAACCGCCAGTTGTACACGATTCTGTTATAATATCAATAAGCCAGTGCTGTGACATGCGTTTGAGATTTTAGTATAAAAAGTTACTATATTATATACTACCTATTGCTCGCGGCTTTGCTCACTTGGAATAGTGATAGTTTGTAATAAAACTCAAAACCCGTCAAACTTAATTATGAAGTGTTTCAGGATTCAAAAAATTGACAGTTTTCCGTACAAACTTTCTTCCCCTATTACACCTCTCTAGGGAATGTTTTCGAAAAATACTAAAACACGTCATTCTTTATTTTTATTTAAAAATCAAATTATCGATTAAAATAATAAATTTTATGGTTCTAACTTAAAAAATAAAGATTCCCCAGAAAAGCCTTCTTCCCTTTTTTAATCACTTAAAGGAAAATAAACAAAATTCCTGAGACACGCCATTCTTAATTTCTTTTCAAAAAGCCAAATACCAATTTTCATGTAGTTTACTTAAAAACTGACGGAATTTCATACAAAGTTTCACCCCCTATTTGACCCCATTAGGGGATGATAAAATCCTATCTTAGTGGCTGGTTACGTGACTCAATTAACCTACATTCCAAATTTCATCTTATTAGCTTCAGCGGTTTCGGCTCGGCGATGATGAATCAGTCAGTCAGGACAAGTCTTTATATGTACCTATACCGAGGAGGTCGAAGTTATGCGGCTTGCATATTTGGGTTATGAACTTGCAATTAATGCAATGCTTGTTTTACCGGATGGGTACTGCTCTAAGGATGGGTATAATAATGGGTAAACAAGAGTATTACACTCTGAGTCTGTTTTATGTGTACAATTTAAGACTTTCCGCCTCATCAAATTTTATTGTTTATTTTTATGTTGTAGCTGTATTTTTTGGCCAATAAGCAGTTTTTTGTATCTATTCAAATAAAAATAAATTATACCATAATCGTACCAAAATAATACCAAAAAAATAAAAAAATATACCAAATTAAAATATGTCGAGCTACCCCGTACTTCGGTAAAGCCTTTGGTCACGCTTGTTGTCGGAACATGGTAGTTTATGCCCCAATATACCTTTTACATAGGTGGAAAGGCCCAGCTCAAGCAAAGTTCCCAGCTGTGGGATGTTTTTATGCTGAGGGTGATGATTAATCTGGTTTAGTTACATAACATGAAGGTTGATCTCAATTAATAATATGATATACATACGAGTATCAAACATCCATATTTAAATTGTGTTATAATGTCATTTCTTTCTCTATAATATAAGTAACTATTGCGTTTGATTAAGCAATACTTTATCAGCTTGATAAGTTATATTCGTCGATTGAAAAATCAGCTCTTAATCTACTAATTGAAATCCCGTGTTCTTTGTGATTTTGAATGATGGCACTTTACCTAATACGAGTACCTATAAATAACCTATAGCAAAATATAATTTCCTCGAAAGTACCATTTTCCCTTAGACAGTCGATTTATTTCATAAAAGATCATTTGGTTCTTTGAGAAATCCCTTCATATAGCCCTAAGGGCACTTGTTACTCTCCAGTCGTGTAATAAAAACAATGTTGTAATTTCGGTCATTTGTAATGGTAGGACTGAGATTAGTTACCGTTCTTTTCCTTGATGTCAACGCCAACGTAGTTATTTTTAACCGTCTTCAAAAACAGGAGCAGGTTGTCAATTCGTCTGTACTGAACATTATCCATTACGCGAAGATATTAACTGGTTGAACGCCGCGGGTCCCAGACACAATAGAAATTCAATTGTTTGTCCGACATATGGCGTTTATGGAAACCTAAACATAAACATTAACCTATTCCTTTACATTTTAAAGCTTGGGCAAAGGCCTCCATCATTGAATTGAAATCACTACAATTGATGGGTAATGGCTTAATCACCACGCTTGCCAAATGCGGGTTGGTGATCACTAACCCGGGCTATGCATCGAAAAAACCGAAACACACTTTGCCCGATCTGGGAAATGAACCCGGGACCTTTGGGTATCGGGCCGAGCGCTCTGCCACTCGGCCACCGAGGCGTTAATAATTATACGAATTATTATTAAATGGTGACATTACAATATTATGTTTTACGATGCGTATCACAAACCTATATTTGATATGTGATGTGTATATTACTCAGAACAATAAGTACCTAAAGCTATAGAAACCGGACTAAAATAGCAACACAAATACACCCTAGTTATTGAAAAGAGATAGATTGACCCTTTTCTTTCGTAATTTCTTAGGTTGTCACAAGAAATTATGACGTCATATTTGAGGAAATGAGGTCACTACGACTTTATTATCGCTATAAATAATTGAAAACAACAACATAGTATTTGTATTGTCACTTTATTTATTAAAACAACATTTTAAATTGACAATAAATAGACAATAATAGAAACCAAACAATCAATTGCACTCATTGAAAAGAAACTAAATTATTAATAAATGATTACTCGCATTAAGTTTTTACATTAAATTTTGATGACTTATCAATACCTACAAAAAATAAAAACTAAGTGTCAACCATTTGTCGCACTCCAACCTCCTTTTCTAGCCATAAGATAGAACGGAACTAAACATAGTTTTACGTTTTTTATTTTAACCTTCTTTCTATAACTTTAGTTATTATTCTGAGGTATATTTAGTTATTGTTCTGAGATTTAAACACTTAAATCATGTGTCAAAATCGTGAAAAAAAACTACTGAGACTGCAAAAGAAAGCCAAATAATACATAGGCGATCGGACATCGACAAACGAGTATCTAAGGAAAGACGCACGTGACTACAGCGGCGTTTATAGCGTAATTGAAAATGACGGAAAGATTATAGGTATATATTTTTAAAGATTTTTTTTGCATATAATATTTAATGTTATTAGCTACTCAGTTGTTCTTAAACCACACACAATAGAAATTCAATTGTTCTATGGAACTGTGGTTGCATTGGGCGTCCAAGTATATACTCAATGTTTTTAATTTTAGTATATTTTAATTTTTCCTTTATTTATATATTTCATTATGTATTAATCACAATTTTTTATTGAAAGTTTAGTTGGTAATCAATTAATTGTTTTTTTTAAATGTTTGTAATTTATATCAATCTAATGAATTGAGTTCTTGTGCATGTAATTAATACGTTTGTTATTATGTTTTGTGGAAACTTTGCTGATTGGTGTTCCATGTATATTTTAAATTTTGTATGTGCTATGTAATTTTTTGTTTCCCAAATAATAAATAAATTAATAAATAGATATCAAGCTTGGTGGCAGTAGGTACCACTTCGGAGGGTTACGGATCTACATTTTTACCTGCTAGCAACCATCTTCATATCTAAATAATTATGTCGCCATAACATCAATGGTGGTAACAATGTTGTGTTCCGTCAGCTAGAGATAAGATAGGCAGTACTTCAGTAGTTGAGGACACCGGGTGAAGTGCTCTAATATCAGGTAAGATATAGGGCAAGTGCTTACCCGTAATGAAAAAAAAAGAATCACGGCAATTTAAACTACAAGAATATTCTAAATCGATGTACAAGAACGATAATATTTCTCTTGGTAAAGTGGTCCAGTTTGTATGTTGAGTTAAAATACAAGTGAGTATAGAATGTTAAAGTTCCATTTCCAGGAAAGTTATCGCAACTGTTACACACGGCAACACAGCTTGGCCACTGTGTACATTATAACTTCCCCACTCCCATGTAACAAGACCTATATTTGCTGAGACTTATTCGCAGCAGCATTAATTAACAACATAACTAAAGAAAACCGTGGATAGGATAAAGGAAAATCGTAAGAATTTTGAGTTATTCTTTTAACATTTGGCCTTGTGATAAAATGATGATAGGAAGAAAAGGGTTTTTGTAGTTCAACTTCTTCGAGAGCGACTGAGGGCAAAAGGACACAAATTGCCTTCTTTTGTTCTGAACGTCTTCCGGGACCTAGTAGTGTATTATCTACCTATTTTGACGACCTCCTTGGTCGAGGGGTTTGTGCACCGGTTTTCATGGTGTCGCCATCTCTGAGGTCCCGGGTTCGATCCACGGTCGGGTCAATTTAGAAGTTATTGTTTTTCTAAATTGTCTCGGGTCTGGGTGTTTTCTATGTATAATAAGTATGTATTTAAGTATTATAAGTATGTTTATCCGTTGTCTAGTAACCATATAACGAGTTTCATAACGAAGCTTCTCTTGGGCTAGATAATTAGTGTGAGTGTATGAAAACTTATTATTAATATATTATTATTTTACTTTTAGAAATGCCTAGTGGGAGTGTTATTCAGTTTAAGATCGATTCAAAGTTACCTACAATTTGTATGAGGTCGAAGTAGTATCTATTGGCGAAATTGCGGAACTAAATTGTCATTAGACACTGCTTCAATGCCATACAAAATGTTGCTGCGATCCCATTAAATCTCACATTCAGCACTCTGTAATTACGTTAGAGAAACACGTAAAAAAAGGTGGTAGAAGATTCAAGATTTACGAGTCAAGAAATTGGAACACGATGATATAACGAGAAAAGTAGGGCAGCGCAAGCGAGGTGTATGCATAGTGACTTGAGTAGACTTTTACCTAGACCTATAGTAGGTATGCCTGGGGGACCATTCCGATAAGCGAAGTAATAATAGGAGGAGACCTGACAACAATAACTTTAACTTTTGTTCTGAGGAGTAAACAATGTGAAAGAAAGTCAAATCTCACTCAGTTTTTATTCTTCGTCGAGTCGAGTCGTTAGACGTCTTGAATATACGCGTTGACCAAATGTGTTGTATGTGGTCGCGCATTATCGTCCATAAAAATGGAATTTGCGCCCATATTCACCAAAAAGGACCAGCATGCTCATTTAAAATCTCCTCTACATATCTGGGAGCTGTCAGAGAACCGTTTTCTATAATTACGAACTCCGTACGATCCTCTGAAGATATCCCAGCCCAAACCATTATTGATCCTCCACCGAATGGCACCTTTTCCTCAAAACACGCTTGACGATAACGTTCATTTGATCGCCTATATACTCTTCGTCTCCCATCGTGTGCGAATAAACAAAATCTTGACTCATCGGACAACATAACCCTGGACCAATCTTCATCTGTCCATCGGACGTGTTCTCGAGCAAACCGCAACCTGGCAACTCGATGTTCTCTGAGCAATTTAGGGTCATTTACTGGCCTATAAGGCTTTATATCAGCTTGCCGAAGTCGCCGCCGGATCGTGTCAGAGCTTACATTGTTGTGGTGAATTTCTTGAAGGCTATTTCGGACCTGAACAGCCGTGAGATGTCGATTTCTTAACATAGAACTCACGATGAATCGGTCTTCTCGTGTAGTTGTACACCTTGGCCTGCCATTCCCTGGTCTCCTGATGTTCATGCCGGTCTCTTGAAATCGCTGGAGTACTCTTTGGACCGTGGATAAAGATACACCTACTGTTCTAGCAGTACTCCGCTGACTGCTTCCTTCTTGTACCATGGTGATAATTCGTGTACATTCTTCAGTAGATAACGACATGTTGGTGCATGGTTGATGCACAAAATACTGTGACCAGCCAAAAAAACTGTTTATGACGACAGCTCGGTTTGAAACATAAGCGAGAAAATTTTCTATTCCAAAAATTTGAACTTTGATATTTTTCAAAAATCGGAATTTCTTTTTTGAAACTGTAACTTGTTCAAATGCAACCTCTTTTGATATGTATAATAAGCGTCAGAAATCTGCCTATAATATATTATTTATACGAGGGATCTATGTAAATAACTTTGGGAGATATCGCGGTTTTTCTAAATGACCCGTTATTTTTGCTGTCCAGTGTATATAACTTTGAATATGTATTCTCGCGAGTCCGTAGTTTTGAAAGAGGAGTAGGAAAAGCATAGAGATACTGCCGTGCTTTCGTCCGCGACGAAACGAAAATGAAAGCCTTAAGGAATGGAATGGAATGGAATGGAATGGATTGGCCATCTGTATTGTACCATTTATTTATTCTGATCGGATAATAGATTATTTTCTGTAGTTATGATTTGCAAGTCGCAGCTGTACTTACAATGTAGGAATTTCAAATGTCATCAAGTTACGTTAAGTCGTTACCTTAGTAAAGATTTGTCATACAAACATGGACCTCCCAACAATTATTAGAAAAGTCCAATGACTCTAAAAATGCCATCTGAGGCAATCAGACGGCATTTTCAATCTCTCCAAAAAAATTACTTTACTTGTAAAAGAGATACATATCTAACGGCATTTTCAATCTCTCCAAAAATTTACTTTACTTGTAAAAGAGATACATATCTAACAACAACAAACAATGCACTGTTGCTGATTTAGCGCAACGAATTTATATGCCCGTTTTTTATTATTTTATTGATTTAAGTAAGAAAAGTTTAAACATACAAAATTAAATTATCCTAATAAATTAGAAAACGATAGAAAACTTAACATGCCATGAATGAATGAATTTTAATAAAAGCGATAGGTTTGTATATTATTTCGTAATAGCTACGATACAGTTTTTATTTCCAAATAATACAAGCTATTAGCAAGACGACGAAGCTTAGGGCTGCGTAATTTGCTAAACCGTTATTTATATGATAATTTTAATAACTTTTTCGCTTTGCCATTTTGCTTGCAGACGATATTTTATATTTCCTATGGCCCTAATTTAACACAGGAGGTGCTCTTTCGCATAAAATACAAACCAATGTGGGACATCATTTTATTTTTTATTTGCTGTTTTTGGCTCGACTTCGTTTGCGAGGACTACACTTTTCCACACGAACCTGTTACCGGGATAAAAAATATCTAATGTATTATATACACGATATATAAGGTCACATTTTATTAACTGCAAATATTTTGAGGATAAATTCAACAGCATATTAATTTTTTTATGAAAAAACCTTAAATTTTTATACGCTAGTTTTCAAGGAAAATGCCAACAGACATTTCGATTAAAAGGTAAAATAAAGCACTTTCGGTAGTTTCAATTCAAAGAAGCCGAAACAGAGAGGCCGCAATGCCTTCACCGCTTACACGTGCCCGTAGTTTCATTCAAAAGAGCTGACAGAGAGGCCGCTCTTAAAAATATTACAATTTTTGTGTTAGGAAAAGTTAAAAAAAAAACTAGCCTGATTTTTTTTAAATTCTAGGGCCTTATTTCTCTGATATAGTTAGATGTTTTGTCAAAATATTTGCAGTTGATAAAAAGTGGCCTTAAATAGATTAACATTACCAAACGCTAGGAATATAATATTGCTACACTCTTTTAGATAATTAAATTATTACCTGCATACGATACTCCTTAGCGGCAGTGATTAAGAATAAAATGTTTATTAAAACATATATTTTTCTTATATTTTGTTTTGTTTACGAAAGTTAGCGGCCATACCATATTCTACAAAAGCATCGCGTACAATGGCTTGTTGTTCTACAGTGGAATATTTCCAAACAATGACATCTGAATGCAGAACTAAGTTACCTTAGACATGGTAGCACGGCCCAAAATAGCCTTTGATATTCGAATGTCTGAAAATAACACCAAATATTTTTGTAAAGAAGTTTCTATCATTGGACATTGTCTGAAAATACTGGCCAGAAAAACAAAGTATAGACTAATTGATGATATTAAACTGACAGAGCAGTTATTTATCTAATGGTAAGTGTACAGCCAACCACACAGGAGCCATTGTCAATTTTAAAATTACTTAAGTGCAAGCCTAATATAAGCTTACACAGCATTCTTTACACAGAAAGAATCACAAACGCTACATATACACAGAATGACTATAAACATATAGCTGCTAAAATAAAGGTACATTACTTTGTCAAATGGAAACATGAATTAAATTAGTCTACAACAAGAAACGCTTTGCATCATCTGTTTACAAAATTATTGCTTTTGCTGGGTGTGTGTATACATGCTGAGCATGGTTTGAGCATCCACGAGATATGTAAATTCTGACCTATTCGGAAAAAAGAAGTGATCTGACGAAAACGGAATCTGACGGACGTTTTCTAAATCGTTTTGATCTACTTACTTAAGCATACAGAACCGTGTTTCCTAGTAAGATAGTAGTAAACCATAATGCTAACTTAATGGTTGTCATTATTAGGAGGTACTCCTTACTCTTCTTCTTATTGTGCCAGCGACATTGACATCATTATATTCTTCCTGACCAGAAGCTGTCACGTCGACAGCCCTCCGATCAGCCTCGATTATATCGTCCATAGTGCAAGAACTAGGGCAGGGACATAAAGGACAGGTGAGCAGGTGTTGCATCGACTGCGAGGACGCATTTGTTGAACCTTATAGAACAGGCATCTTCTGGGCAAGCTATATATCATCTCGTCCTGTCGATAAAACCATTTTTCTATTTAAAAAAGTCGTTGAACCCTTCAGCTTTTGCAATTTTCCGTTGATTTTCTAAAACGTAGCTTTAGAAGTCAAAGATTTATTAGGATTTGTTTATTTTAGTAGTGGGTTTGTTCTATTGTCCTTCCGGAAAACTTATGTGTGGGCAGCATAAACTGTGCCCCCATGTGATTCAAGTACCGGGAACATGAAACAGCGTGGGTAGTCTATGGACTCAAGAAACTTCGAGATGTTATTAAGTGCCATTCACAATTGGGTATCCCATGCAAAGGTTAAAGTACCATAAACTTTGAAACTAATAATTTCAATAACATTTTCTTTGTTTATGGGGAAATATAGAGATGTTGACAGTTAATTGAAAACTATATCTTTCTATCTAATTGAAAACTATAAAAAAATGTTCTATTGATTTTATGCGATTTGTAACTTATTGTGGACTTTAAATTACATAAATTCAGTTATACAGTAGTTTTTTAATGTTTTCTTATACTGTCAAAAACTCTATAATTTTGAAATGAAATGATTCATTTAATGGGCGCCTTTGGCTTTCAAAGTAAAAAGTAAATAGTGTTGAATAATTTCGGCGGGCTGGTTAGAACCACGATAGCTCAATTGGAAGAGCACCTGACCCGGTATGTCAGAAGGGTGCAGGTTCAAACCCTGCTCGTGGAAATTTTTTCAACATTTGTGTTTTTTTTATAAAATGATTCTTTTGGAATTTCACAATGTTCTACTTATAGCTTATATTTTATGTATTTGGGAAAGTGTTCTTTTTGGTTAGCGCTGCAAATAAATCCCTTTTGCTTTTAGTTTAAGTGGAACTGGAGTCCAGATGCGAAGACTGGTGCAGCGTGAAAACAACGCAGCATCAGTCACCCTCACCTTCCCGGCCGAAAAAGTGCCCCTTCACGCTTCGTTTGAAGGACCCCTTATCATAGGAATGAGGGAAAACATAAAATTATATATTATATAGCAGGAAGTAAAAGTTTGCGCCTACCCTCCGTACTAGCTGAAAATTGTGTTGCGGCAGGATAGTGTTCTTGTTCACTTATTACCATATAGATACAAACAAAAGTAGTTCGCTGAATCTCCCTGAAGCACTAAGGGTTTCATTGATATTGGTTTATTTGGTATATAATAATTAGAATTTTGAGGTTTGTATGGAATACCGAAATGTAAAAGGGCTCTTAATGGTGATACGTAGGTATTACGAAAATTATTCCTTAGAGTTTCAATAAGGCTTCATGCGGGCACAATGTAACAATAGCTACAGTTTTGGTAATGTTATTGTCACTCTCCACGTTTGAAGCTTTTGTTCTAAGTACTTACATCCATTACTGAAATTTCATTTTCACAAACTTTTTAATTAACCCATTGTAAGTGTTTGGGCTCAAATTTCACAAGCTTTTCCTTTTTTTCTGTTTATATTATACCGCTTTATATATAAGTTTATCGCTTTAAATATATGTTTTAGGAATGATATGTTGATTTGGAGTGATATTTTTTTACAAGTACTTATAGGCAAATGGAAAAGGAAGACAGGAATGGCCATCAAATTATTAAACTATTAGTTCACAGTATAAATTTAGTTTTAATTTATTAGCCTATAAATGTCGCCCTGGTGGGATCCAGGCCTTTTTACATGGACAGGACCTTACATATTTTCTATTGTTTCGGCGTGTAAGGAAGGTTAGGTAATTATTGAATATAAAAACGAGCGAGCCTCAGTAGTCGCATATGATGTGTTACATTTGACATCTCACCTTAGTAATAAGCAATTTCAACATTATTTTCTGAAAAAAATGGGTCAGGTATTACATCATTTTATAAACTATAAAATAAATGCAGTAAATACTCATTAGAAGACATTTGACGTATCAAATTGACCTTTGATAGTCAAAGGACACAATACGTCACATATATTAATTAATATGTCATGTTCATAATATCGATTTTAAATTTAAAAAATGGCGCGCGCTTGCGCGCTTCCCCTTCTTCCTGTCACACTGTTACACTACTTTAAAAAAAATTGTACTTAATTATTTCTTATTATTTTAATGTTTCCCTTTTTTACACTGAATGTTGCATGTCAGTAAGACAGAATATGGCTGAACTAATTAAAGAACTATGTGTTAAACCAACTACCACCTATATACTTCGCAATAAATATATTTGATTTGATTTGATTTGATCTACTTCCGTCACATTTCACGATATCAATCCCGCAAATTGTATTCCGCTCGGAAAAGATAATAGTTACACATCAAAAAAAAATGAACAATAAATTAGTAAAATTTCAAAACAATCAGAATCCTCCAGGCACATCACTAAAACCAACGGAGCTCGTTGGTCAACCCAATACCCATAGAATTATTAATTTGTCAGCAGGCGTCGCGCAGACGGCCGCGTCCATAAGAATTTGCGTCGGTCGCTACACATGCTCGGCGTCATTAAAGAAGTCATAAAATAAACGTTTATTACAGTTCACTAGCTATTATTCAATGAGTCAATCAAATAACGGGGTATACCTATATGGATGGTATACATTGCTACTCCCCCTAAATAAGCTAAATGCCACTATACATTTACAGAATACACTAAACATGCACACTAGTGTAAGCCCAAGACACCGTACTCGTGAACAAGGGATACGATGAGCCGGTTCACACGCGCTCTATACCAGGTACAGACATGTATAAATTGAATCAAACTTTTTGGCGGCTGTGAACTTCATGCGAGTCGATGCGCTGAACGCTATAGGTGTCCGCGGGATGTTACGGCACGCGGGGTGTAGGTGTACCTGCGTGAAGTTTCGCTCGCAGCTAACTTCTCAGCCACCATTTTAGTCTGGTTCGACCTATACCTGGGCGCTTCTCCCCACCACCACGGCCCGGTCAACTTGAGCCGAGGTCCGAGCCTTTAAAGGCGCCCTCAGGCTGTTTTTTTTTTTTTTTTTTTTTAATTCTAGCACCTCCAACATAATCGGAGCCTATTTTTGTTTCTAATTTTCTCTTTCATACAAGTTCTCGCTTATATGCCTCTCGTACTTTCATTCCTCATACTACACTTTCATACATCTTCTTTTATACTTTTGCGGGTAGGGTTCCCGTCTATAATCTATTAGGCTTTCCATATTGTGTTATCTAAACTATCCTATCCTTTTTTTATTTCTTTTTATTTTTCTTATTCAGTCTTGGGGTAAGAAAAGGCGGTACACAGTATTTATTATTACTTTTAGGATGTTATCTAATACATTTTTTTTTTTTTTTTTTTCAGTATACAGTCCGTTCAGTTTTTTATTCTTAACAATATTTTAGCAGAATAAGACATAGCATACTACTGCTGCCTGCTTACAACACCATAAACATTAATTATAGGCCAAACAAAACTTAGTTGCTATCCTTATTCCTATACATGGCTAATTTACAAACTTTTATACTGTACTCTACAAATTCTTTCCTTGTATACTTGCACGAAACAATTTCGTGCAAGTTATCTATTTTTAGTTCCGTAGCAGCTTTCTGCTCAAAATCGTGTCTGTGAGCACTGGTGGAGGGACATTCAAGGAGGAGGTGGGGAACTGTTTCTTCCATGTCGGGGTCGCAGATGCATGAAGGGCTCGTCCTGCACTTGAAACGGTTCAAGTACTGGGCGAACCCTCCATGTCCGGTGAGGATCTGAGTCAACGGACCTCTCGGCTGCAGCTTCCTTACCACCTTGTGCGCCGATCTAACGTCCGGGAAGAACAGTTTCGTGACGGAGGCGGTCTGCCCTTCGCGGAAGCGTTGGTCCCAGCTTTTAATCGTATTCTCTCGCAGTAACCTCTTGACGTACGAGAGTGGGCATGCGTCGTAATCGGGGCTCTTCTTCGACCTCAGCGCGGCCGTCTTGGCCAGCTCGTCGGCCCGCTCGTTGCCCGGAAGTCCTGCGTGCGCCTTGATCCAGAACAAAGATACAGCTTTGTTCTGGGTGAAGGCCCCTCGCAGATTCTTCCGTGCTTCCACTGCCAGGGGGTGGAGAGAGTGATGGTTGGCGATCGTCTCCAGCGCTGCCCTCGAATCGCTATACACACCATAACTCGTCTCCTTTCCCCGCGCAATCACTTCCGTGGCTTTGCATATCGCTAGAAGTTCCGCTTGGTAGACTGTGCAGTACGCGGACAGACATAGCTTTATGGATCGGGTCTCGGCCTCACCTTTCCATATGGAAAGTGCTGCTCCAACCTTCCCCTCAAGCTTGCTGCCGTCGGTGAAGATTCGCACCGCCTGCACATTGTACCTGTCCACAAGGTTTTGGTCTTCCAGGCACACGAACTTCAAACCCATATGCGCCGCCGGATGTGGAGCGCCGACGAAGTCCACCGCACTCTCGGTCTCTCTGCCTGCCAGTACTTCCAGCAATGACCCTCTCTTTGCCTCATACAGAGCGGCTGCTTCTGCAATCCTGAGGACGAGAGGCAGTATCCCTGTAAGTACCAGTGCCGAATGTAGGGAGACTGTGCGGTAGGCTCCGCAGAGCTTTTGCGCGAAACCCCTCTGGATCGTGTTGAGCCGCTTTCTGATACCGAGTTTTTTCGCCGCCGGAGCCCACGCAGCCGCTGCGTACAAAATAACCGGCTCCACCGCCGCCGTCTAGATGGACCTAACTATCTCGGGGTCCAAGCCCCAACTAACCTTTGCCGCCTTAGATAGTTGACCATAAATACCTACCACCTTTCGGCACTGGTTGGCAATGTGCGTATTGAAGGTAAGGTTTTCGTCGATAGTGAGGCCCAGGATCTTCACTTCTTTCGACATGCCAATGTCGATCCCCCCCATGCTCAGCCGTGGCGTATCATGCTTCAACTTGCGCGTTATAAGCATCGCACAAGTTTTGTGCGGCGCAAACTTCAGTTTGTTGCTGACACCCCACTGCTGAACATAGGTGAGAGCGGCATTAGCCTGTCGAGCCACGTCACTCGCCCTATCCCCGTGGAACACCATAACCACGTCGTCGGCAAAAGCCTGGACATAGTCCCCCCTCTCTTGCAGCCCCCTCAGCAGTGGATCGAGAAGCAGGTTCCAGAGGATTGGACCACCGATTGACCCTTGCACGCATCCTTTGTTGGTGCTTCGCGTGCTTACCTCCCCAGCGTATCTTACTGTAACTTTCCTGCAGTTGAGATAGCTGTCGAGTAGCCTCCTGATATTGACCGGACACTGTTCCTCAGCCAATCGGATTCTGATTGCTGGCCACCACGCGCTGTCGAAGGCCCCCTCTATATCCAATGACACTAGGGTAACCAGCTTCTTCAGCTCAACCATACCTCTAATGCGGTGTATTAGATGATAGAGGGCGTCCTCGGTGCTCCTCTGGGGCATGAATCCGTATTGGCGAGTACTAATCCTCGGTACAAGATGGTACTTGATCCGTACTACCGACATCTTCTCGAGAACCTTGCCCAGTACCGGCAGTAATCCGATGGGTCGGTACGCCTTGGGTACTGTGTAGTCGTCCTTGCCCTGTTTTCTGAGTACCACTACTGTGGCCTCTTTCCAGGTGTCCGGGAAATGTCCTAATTCTAGGCATTTGTTGAATAGGGCAAGCGACTCTTCGATGTTATGCTCCAAGGCTCGGCTGCAGATGTCTGCCGTGAAGCCATCCGCTCCCGGGGCCTTCTTTGGGTTGAAACTCCCCATCGCGGTCTTTAGCTCTATCGAGGTGAACGGAGGATCCAGATGCTCATCATCTGTCCGATCGTTTACTCTCTCTGCCGTTTGTCTGACCCGGCGATGGTCTGCGTTATCATCACTTTCCAGGTCCTCTGGGTAGAATGTCTCGGCCAGTAAGTTCGCTGATTCTTGGGGTGTTAAATAAGTACCTTCTTCGGTTTTTAGGGCCAAGTCTTCCTGTCTCCTGGCGGTTCAGAACGCGGTATATCCCAACCCATACCCCTTCTCTGTCCTGCTTCTCGCAGAACTCTTTCCAGCTCGCTATACGGGCATTCTTGGCGTGGCACTCATAGTTTTCTTTCTTTTGCAGGTATTCTTCAACGACCTTTTCTCTTCGATGTGGCGCAGCGTTACGAATTCTCCGTTTGTACGTGGCCGTCGTCTTCTTTACCTTGGTCAACTCCTCATTACACCAAGGGATGGAGAGGGTCTCTGCGTTCTTCTTCGCTGGAATCGCATTCCTACAAGCCAAAGTAATCGCAGTTGTGAGCTCTACGACGGCCTTCTCGAGTGAGTCTTTGTCACTTAAGGCTTTTATACTCTGTATGTTAATGTTGCGTTCTTGTTTGTATTGCACCATGGCGTCTGTAAATTCTGTCCAGTTGGCTTTCTTCGTGTTGTACAGACGCGTTGTTCTTTGGACCTGTAAGCCTTTGCTCTTACGGAGTTTAACATCAAAGAGAATGGTGTTGTGGTCGGAGCTTGTTATTCCCTGGTCTACCCTCCAGCCCTCAGGTTGTTGTTGTTCAGTTCCGCTCCTCGATCCGATTTGAATGGGCGCCTTTGGCTTTCAAAGTAAAAAGTAAATAGTGTTAAATAATTTCGGCGGGCTGGTTAGAACCACGATAGCTCAATTGGGAGAGCACCTGACCTGGTATATCAGAAGGGTGCGGGTTCAAATCCTGCTCGTGGAAATTTTTTCAACATTTGTGTTTTAGTAATTTGTTAACGCAACAAAATTTGCGTTATAAATTATTTATACATTCTATTGAGGAAATTTGACAGTTTGTGGAAGTCTAATGCGCTGGCGTCTTACTGCCGCACTCATAGACGTCAGTTATCATTAATGATTACTTAGCACCTACAATTGTTCAGTCGAAAATGTGCTTATGATGTCACTGTTAGAGACTATCTTACAATAGACAATATTAGGTCCTAAGTAATCATTAATGTTAATTGACGTCTCTGAGTACGGCAGTTAGAGTATTAAAAGCTGGCGTGTAACTAAATAGTTTTTTTTTCTTTTAGTTGATGGCTTCGTGCGATTAGCACATTTAGCCAGTGTCAAAGTAATTTTTCTTACAAGTAATACATAAATAAACAATATTTCCTTCCTGTATGATGATGATGAATGATATACCCCCCAATCCCTAGAGTACTTATCTCAGTAAAGATGTGGGGCTTTACTTAGTCCTCCGGCGTACTTCTTGAGAGAATTTGAAAAGTGACGTCGCACTGTTTTGTTTAATTTGCCAACACTCATGCACACTCACGAACACTTAACGATTAATAATCTACCATTATTTCACATTAGTATTCGATTTGACAAAAATTTTAGAAAATAAAACAATACCGCAGACATGACTCTTCACTTTCCCGCCAAGAAGTCTCACCTCTGTTTGAAGTGACAAGTAGTGTCATATATTTTATATGAAATGTCTTCGTCCATATTTTATTAGATGCCGCGCGGCCATACTAACTTTGTATGGGGAATTCAACGTGTTAATTTGAAAAATATTATTTTAAAAACCCGCTCGATAAATCGAAAATGTGAGACGGTTTGTAGTTAAGATAATTGGTGATTGTATAGACATAATTGGAGGTATAGTAATTATAATAAACTTTAAGATATCATTAACGCCGCCACTAGTTTTCATAATTTTTGCCCAATTTTAAATGATATTGTAGAAAAAACTATACTGTGTTATGAATTTATGGGTCGGACTAATTGTAAACACGTTCCCTTTGATACCTACTAAATATATATTTTGTTTATGTGATACGATAGTTTTTCATCATATATCAACTTAACCGTGACACTTTTGGCTTTTTTTGGTCGGTGCACCCTTATGGGTATGTACTTTAACCTGAACTGTGTACTGTAGTGATTGGGACTGCTTGGTTGGGCGAGCCTACTGGCAGCCGTCGCGTTCTGCGTATGAACGTGGTTTTTCATGAAGACGCGGAGGAAAAACAAGAGAAGGTCTCTCTCTTGACATCCGCGGCTACGACAACGTCTATTATTTGATTATATGCATGTTATATTATTAATATAATATCTGAGACGCTCTTTATGTTTTAATACTTACGCCCCCATTTTAAGTAGAGACCTCTCAGGCTCTACATATTATGGTGGAGGCGCCGGTTATAACGATTTCGTGTAAACAGTAAGTTCACTGTTGTATTTGTAAATAAATAATTTGGTCCCTGTTCTAAGCTATTTCGGGCTAATCCTTTGGTAGTATCAACAGAATCGACTATAATTCACTATACCAACATAATCATCATCTTCAATCAGAATAATGAAATTATATTTTTAAACCTCATGTCTAACGATGATAATGAAATGACAATTGAAAATATGAACATCAAAAAACAACAAACAGCAAATAATGACGTAGCCAGCCAGTTTCAACAAAGCTGGTAAGATTGAATTGCATTATAAACAACTTGGAAAATTGGAAAAAGTTTCTTGTAGAAATTACGGATGGGGCAGAAAGGTACTGTGCCTTTTCTAGAAAAGCGACAACGTAATCATATATAGTGTATTATTCAGATACTTTTGTGAGCATGGGTACAAACTGGTTGTACCTACCTACTATAGGTGCTGTTACGAAGATAAACCAACGGCGGGGTAGAGATAGCAGTAATATTGCACGGATGAAAACTTTGTTACATTTTACTCAAGCTATTTTTTTAAAGAAGGATATATATTATAAATGAATGAATGAATGATGAAGAGATATGATGTCAAGCAGACACAGTGTCCAGATGCGAAGACAGCTAGTAGAGCAGGATGGCAGAATCCTGTTAGAGAGAGCCAAGAGTTTTAGACGCGTTAAATTTCATATCATGAGCAGCTCTGTATTTGTTACTCATTTGAGAAGCTTGAGAGGAAATACTAAGGTCAACTGAATTGAAAAATATGTATGAAAAATAGACAAAATCAACGTTTCGTAGTCCCCTGATTCCTCCTACAAAACTAGACCGATTTAATTAATTTTTCATTAAAAATTAAAGAAATGCTTTGGCTGTGTCCCTATGTTTCCTTTTAGCTATCTCGCACGGAAATACTAATATTTCCGTGCGAGGTAGCTAAGCGGTGTGTTAGGAAAATATCCACCAATAAGATGACTTGCTCTTCTTTGCGGTGTAAATTGGAATAATACTATTGGTGGATTTTTTCCTTGCTCACCTCCTAGCTACCTTGCACAGCTCTGGTAACGCAGCCTAATAGTGCAGCGACTAGAGTTTTCTTGTCTTTCTTCTTGTAATTAGGTCGTATGTGTCGTATGCCGCGGTGTCGGACCAAATAAGTATCTCGAGTTCCTCCGTGCTTCAACAAAAACACGTTAAGTCATTGGTTTGGTTGTTATTGTTAACTATATTTTTTTTACTTGGCCTTCGTCTCATCTGATAAGCATTAGGTTAAGATAAGGCCATCCCCGCTACACACGACTTTAAAGTTTATACTGACACCCCCCACCAACCTCACGGTTATAAAGTTAGGTGTCAGACATCCTTATGCGAGCACAAGGGACCATCTACGTCCAGGTCATAACGCCAGATCAGAACACGCCGGTTACGCATCCTTCATCCGGTACTTTTAAGACTAGTGTCTCGAGCTAGTTGCCCCGTGGACACGTATAGTTCACTACCTAATATCCAGATAGGCTATGATAAGGCCAAAGGTGGAAGCGCACTTCACCCGGAATCCTCAACCACTGAGGCACTGGCCATGTTCTCTAGCTATATGTCTAGAGCTTTAAATATGTGGCCATAATATCTAAGCTACTAACATTTATATGGCCACATATTTAAATCTCTCATTAATATTTCAATCAATTAATAATCAATAGCCTAACGGCTGATGATTAAGCTAAAGAGAGGATCACGAAATATCGCGATCCATGGAATCAGGTCTCGAGTCTGCTATATTAAAACGTCCATAATCGTGTGTCGGAGGCCTGATTTTGTGAATTTTCCAATAGTCTTCAGGCTACCGACACACTATTGAGACGTTATTGTATTAATAGACTTAAGGGTACATACCCTCAAGTCTGTTGAGGTTTGTCATCCACAAATGTTTGTGGGCTTGGTAGTAAGCGGTACGATGCATATTCATGCATAACATTTGCCGACGCGATGCGTGGAGCGTTTGCAGAGCAATGCATTGTGAATCATTGTATGCTTGTAGATACATGTATGTTTGTAAAGACGAAAGCCGGTCTTACTCTCTTCGATAATGAACCTTATACCAAAAGCTTGAAGACTAAAATTTGTTGAGCAAATTTCAAATTAGACATAGGTTGTCATGCTGCCTTACGTACGTATAGTATATCGCACACAGTATGATTCAAACGACAATAAACGCTTCGACCGGGTAACTTTGTTTGTTTAAGTCTTAATTAATTACGTAAAGGTTAACGTTAATGCTACGTTTAATTTGTTTAGTTTAGCTCGTTAAATAAAACCCGTAGGCTGTAAGCGTATGAATATTCATTTGGCACTTATGATAACGAACTTCGGTATTTTGTATGTTGTGTTATCTTGAAATGACACTTTAGTTTGCCGTCATACAAATTTGAAAAAAGATTTTTTTTTAAAAGAATCAGGTGTTTCGAATGAAACTGTCTATGCTTATGAAAAGATCCAATGTGTTAGTAGAAACCATTTTAAACAACAAACACGCTAAAATTTCATAATTCAAAATGATTTATCATTGATTTTTGTCGACCTCCTTGGTCGAGTAGTTTGTACACGGGTTTTCATGGTGTCGCCATCTCTGAAGTCCCGGGTTCGATCCCCGGTCGGGTCAATTTAGAAATTATTGTTTTTCTAAATTGTCTCGGGTCTGAGTATTTTCTATGTATAATAAGTATGTATTTAAGTATCTAAGTATGTTTATCCGTTGTCTAGTAACCATTTAACGAGTTTCATAACGAAGCTTCTCTTGGGCTAGATAATTGGTGTGAGTGTAGGAAAGTTTATTTATTTATTTATACAGTTTAGCTCACAAAAATTAACCTTTGTTCAGAAATCCTAAAAAAAGGAACTATAGAATAGGTATTGCAATTTTTGATTACCGGAGGCGCTTTCTTCAATGCCATACGAATTCTTGTTTACGTTAACGTGAACGAATGTCAACTAAAAGCACTAGGCACCCTGTTGACAAATACAGGCATTTTTGCATCAAACAACATCAGCGTCCGAGCGGAGTTCAACCTCAAAATGAATAGGTACAGAAGGGCGGCTTTACACAAACAAGCGATACAGCCGTAACATGCGTACGTAAACATTACGGTGATCTCAGCTATACTCGGGAGATCACCAGTCGTGCGCAACTCAGCCGGGAGCCACGCGCACTTTGTACTCAACGACGTTCATTTCAAAATTGCTGCGTATTTTTTTTGGATAGATTGTTAGTTTTTTTACAAGGATTTTTATATGATTGTTGATGTCCGAGGACAGCTAGTGAAGCTCGATTTTGCCTAGTAACCGTCCTTACGTTGCCTACCTGGATGTTGCGCGGATACACTGCTATCTTATATCTCTAGCTGCCGGAACACAACAATGCTACAAACATGTTATGGCGACGTATTTAGATAAGATGGTGGTAGCTAGCCAGCCAGATAAACAAGTTCAAATACCAACCCCAAACCGAAACATGCATCCCCCCACTGGGAATCAACCCCGGGACCTCTGGCTCTGAGACAGGTGGTCTTAACCACTAGACCACAGAGGCGGTTAAAACGGTATTTCGTTGTTTAAATACGACAATAAAATAAGATGACGTTTTTTGCTTTTGTGTCAAAATCTTAACTTTACAAATTCCTACATAATATTGGCAAGGTTAATCTATATATTAATACGTGAAGCAAAAACGGACGGAGAATTATGAAATTTCGCACACTTATAGTTTATATATAGAAGGAGTACAGAATGTTAATATTTTAAAAAAAATGCATAAAAAATATATTAAATCAATAAAACAAACATTACACACACTACCATGTATTGACACACACGCATATGTATTTGACAGTACGCGTTTAAGACTCATTTCAAAAATTTCAAAAATGGAAGAGGAGCGGCCGAAATCTGTCAATGCCAATCCAAATTCACATTCTGTCTTTTTTAATTTTTCATTGCTTAGGATACAATCCGTGCAGCCTTAATAAAATTACGGTTGAATTTCGACCACTGGGCGACTACTAGTACATATAATATAACAATATTATAGGCATTAATCCAAGCGGTGCGATCAAGCATAGATAACTAAAATCGCAATTAGCCGGAGCTCCCTTCTGTACCTATTTATTTTGTGGTTTGTCATCGTGAATGGACAACGATTTGAAATTTTAATCACGTCCATTCCGGCTCGCACTCGTCTCCGTATTCCATGACCACCGCCATTTTAAGCTAATTGGCTTTCGAGGCCGTAAATTTTTTTCGTTACTATTCTTGAATTGAAATGAATTGATGGACACTTTTAACTTAAATTAATGCAGCAATGGACGCGATAAAACTGTCAAATTTTATTTGCTACTTGGATTTGTTTTATTGAAAAAATATGCTTTGTTTGTATATGCTATGCGTAATTAACGGTCTATCCATCAAATACATATAAAGTAAAAAGTAAATAGACAATAACTGTCCCACTGCTGGGCAAAGGGCTCCATCATTGAAATCAAGTCATCGCTATAATTGATGGGCTTAATCGGGTAACCGGGTAATTGGGTAATCGGGTAAACGCAAACCCGGGTTATGTATCAAAAATCCGAAACACACTTTGCCCTACCTGGAAATTGTACCCGGGACCTTTGGGCCAAGCGCTTTGCCACACGGCCACCGAGGCGTAAATAACAAATGGATACATTTTTAAAACGTGAAACGCGGGCTTAATCATACATAACTGAAGGTACGTTATGATAATACCGATACGAACATACCGACATAACGTACTATATATTAAGTTATGTATAATAGAAACGCACTTCGTCCTATACAATGTTATTTTTAGTATATACGAAACCTGAAAACTGTTTGTTCAGAATCAGTAATAGAATCGATTTCAATATTTTTTATACCATGTTACATTTTGACCAAATAATATTTACAAAATCTCAAATAAAGTATACTCTACTAAAAACACAACGGGACAGCACAAAAAGCTTGTAACTTCGTAAGTTTTCAAGAATTTTTTTTTGTACTGATTCTCTAAATGAAGATATTTGACCCGTGTTTCGATTTTCGTATAAACTAAAAATAAGGTTGTATATTACGTTACGTATTATATAAACGCACTTCATCCGGCATCCTCAAACACTAAGGAATTGTCTCCCTCTGACGGTACACACCAGTGCAGTAACCATTACTGTATTGTTACATACTAAGAGCAAACCCTACTATCAAGCACACCGATTACAACATCTAGCACCGCTGGAAATCGAACCCGCGATTTACAAAATAAAACGTAGTTCTTAAACAACTGTTCACTGCATTACAATCAATATCAGAACAATTTAGTCTATAACGATATGTTTAAAAGTACTTTAGGAGTAATAATAGCCAGACATGCAACAAACTCGTTCGAGGCTACACAAATAACGCTACGTTAATAACGAAACAACATCATCTAATGTGTAAATACGAGTGATATTTAGAGAGCATTACAATACTGTATTTATTTGTGGGCTGCGTCTTGCATGGATATGAGTATTTTGTGCATGACATGTAGAATATTCCTGACCAGTTTTCATATACACGGGCATAAGCACTTGACCTAAAGACCGATTTACACTTCGATAAGTACAGTAGCGAGTTATGAAATCAGTCAGTTAAGTAACAAGTTTTAAACAAATGCTTCACAGAATGCACCTTTCAACAAATAGTTTGTGTAGGGCATGTGGAGAGCAAACGGAGTCAATGCAGCACCTACTATGTGACTGCGACTCTCTAGTCGCTAGTCTCTAGTTTGCTAGGCTAGGAAAAGAATGGGACTCCTGAGGTCGGCCTATCCGAAACCAGAGGACTTCAGGCTCTTCGCTCTTAAGGACGTTGCCAGATTTATGGCATCTATCTTTACAGAGGAGGAAGAGTGAAAGGATGGGGTTGCACAAAAGATCCCAATGGGTCGAAGTGTTACTGGGAGGTGGAAACCTCGGCAGGCCCCACTGAGATAAGATAAGATAAGATAAACAAGTAGTAAGTTGTAGCGTCCAAACGTAGACGAGTGATTAACCATAAATTATCATTAATTAAAATACACGTGTCTGCGGCCGCAGTGTACATGTATGCATTGTACTAAACTCACCCGACTACATGCCCACCAGTTAAGTTGGCGGGGTGCAGGAGACGCGAGGGAGAGGCCTACTTCGCACTGGATTAGCCGAAAAATAGGATCGCGATCTATTCAAATCAACTTAATAAACCACTTACTACTTAACTCGCTTTTGCCGTTCAAACGAAACAAACTTAACTCGCCGATGTCGTAAGTTAAATAAATAAAATCGTTTATTATTAACAAAAATCTTACATTTCAAGTAAATGAGAAACAACCCCAGGTAAGTAATTGTGAAATACTCGTGTTGGGGTTGCTTGGCTCCGACCCTTGTGACTTGTTAATAAATTCAGATTTAAATAAAATAAAACAAATTAAAATCAAGCAAAACAAAATCAATACAATTAAATTATATAAAATAGAATTAAATCTGTTGAAATAAAGTTAACCAAAACAGAATCAAATCAAATTACATAAAACTCAATTAAATTAGGTAAGATAAAACTATTAAGTTAAATTACATTAAAAAATTAAATTATATAAAAAGAATAAAAATAATCAAACACTATAAAATCAAATCAGTTACCGCTACTGTACTTATTGAAGTGTAAATCGGGCTTTAAGGTTCAAAAGGAGGTAAGTAAGCGAGGACCTAAAGGTCAAGTACTTACCCGTGCTAACAGCAAGTGAGATAAATCTCACCTGATGTTCACTTCACCCGGGCCTCAACTACTGAGTAACAGGATCTAAACTATCTCTGACTCACGGAACCATAACAATGTTACAAACATTAATGTTATGATTAAGATGGTGGAGTTAGCCAGGCGGACTTAATGCAAGCTCTACCACTAACTAAATAGAATATAAACATGTACATTCACGCTGGAAATCGAACCTGGGACCTCTGGGTGTGAAGCCGGTGATCTTAACCACAAGACCATAGAAGTGGTTGAAAAGAACACTCAATAACCCCAGGGTCAGCAACCTGCTCCTCTACAAATAAAGGACGCTACTTCATTTGCGCTAAACCCGTATCTCGTGATGTCGAAAGAAAATTAAATATTCAAAATCCCTTCCCTCTACATACTTAAAATCCCCCCTACTAAATTCCAAGTTTGTAGGCTTTACAGTTTCTGAAATTTCGAGTCGGCAAGTCATTGCGTGCGTGGTAATGAGTTTACAAAGACATGTTTTTTTATGTGAGGACAATGTATGAAATATTTATTTTAGGTGATATGTTGTCCAGCGGCGGTAAACGTAATGCCATTAGTTTCTAAGTGTAAACTTACTGACCGTAAGGTCAGAGACTATGGTCTCTGGTTCTTCTTCATGATATAACATGTTTTATCATGACAAGAAGAACTGACAATTGCTTCTTAACTTAACAAATTTAGGCAAAAGGTTTCTTCCAATTTTCTCCACTATCTTGTGCCACGCTTTGCCCTCCAGATGTAGTTTACAGAGGCTTAAGAAGTAGTCATATGACAAATTGATTATTTGATAAGTATGTAGAAATGTAGAAATCTAGCTTCTAATCCCATAGATCAGGTTAGACTACCGACGACGTGAACCCATATTTAAGTACGTAAAGTAGGTAGGCTATTTAGGATTGGAATTAAGAGCGTTTACGCCGCACACTAGCGCCGCCAATGAAAAAAAAACATATCTAGTGATAAAAATAGAAAATCAAATTATGCTCAACAAACTATCTGAATGAAGTAATTTAGCATTTTTACGTCACCTAATGAACACCTGACATGTTATGGTTTAGTTAAATATGGCGTTATAGTTAAAAGTGGCCGTAACGTCTTATTTAACTAAACCATAACATGTGAGGTGTTCATTAGGTGACGTAAAAATGCTAAATTACTTCATTCAAATAGTTTGTTGAGCATAATTTGATTTTCTATCTCTAATTACTAGATATGTTCTTTTTTTCATTGGCGGCGCTAGTGTGCGGCGTAAACGCTCTTAATTCCAAAACTTAAAAATAGGACTAAGCAGGTACGCATAACAGTGCAAACTGTTAGGTACTTACTACATACACCAAAGTTATTAGGTACCTATGTATAAAAAAGTGGGAAAAGGTATTTCTTCTTTCATTCTTCGTCATAAATCGAAAACTATACATCATAAAAATAATTAAAAACCTGTTTAAGTTTGTGCAAATGAAACCCTTTCATACGATACCCTACATGACATGGTTAACTTACTTCAAAATTTGGACCCCCGTTCCTTGCATAAAGACCCTGTTTTTTTGTGATTTAATTTTAATATGTATGAAACACATAAAAGTAAAAATGTTTACATAATTTTTAACGCAAATTTTGTTGCGAACAAATTACAAAAACACAAATGTTGAAAAAATTTCCACGAGCAGGATTTGAACATGCACCCTTCTGACATACCGGGTCAGGTGCTCTCCCAATTGAAGGGTATAAAGGTATACAAGCTACCAACTAATTATGAGACAACCAACGCCTCAGTCTCTGACCACGGACCCTGCAAAGGGTTCGAAACGTCAGGATAAACATTAAATAAGTAATGTGTAAAATAAACGCGAGTAGATCCGTAAAAGTTGTTTCATTTCAATGTGTAGTGTTCGTGTAAACTTTAGAAAACAATAAATATGTATAGTTTTCAGATTTTTCCTTGTACTTGTAGCATAAGATGATATTATTACTTGCTAAACTTCATAGATCTAGGTCAACGGCAAGTATCCTATGGATTTTGATTCCCTTGAGAGTGTCGAAGTATACGTTTTTTGCGACATAAACGGCCGTATCTTTTTTTTTCGTTAACTTAGAAATTTGATTTTTTTACAGCTTTAAGGAACCGCAGACCTGAGTATATGGTTTTAATTTCAACTCGGTACCTCCACGCGTTCCCGAGATAAAGGGTCTTGACAGACAGACAGACGAACAGACGGGCAGATATGATCCTATAAGGGTTCCGTTTTATCCTTTTGAGGTACGGAACCATAAAAAATAAAGATTTTCAGTAATTTGTGGAGTTGAGTAAATTGGTTAACTATGCTAAAACACACTCTCGCTGTTATTAAAAAAATAATCAAAGTTTTGCGACCTGCCGCCTTTAATCCTTCCATACTTCAATCACTTGTAACGCATATCGTTTACAGGCAGAGATAAAAAGAAACCTTCTACCCTAATAAATAAGGTGTTATTCGCCTCGTTGTTTACGTAAACTATATGATACTTAAGTTTCCAATTAGAGCAAGTTCCTATAGCGTGTTCGCGTGACCTGGTTTTTTTACGGTTGAAGTAACAATGTTCACACTGAAGTTGTTTTGAGCAGGTTCGCTTAGGTATATGTTTATTACGTTTTAAAAGTCGCTTTCGTGGGTTATGCTAATTAGTTTTTTGATATTTTTGAAGTGAAAACTTCTTTAGCGGCGTTGTACACTTTTTTTGTAGTGGGTAAAAAATGTTAAATTCGCGTCAGGACACGTGACTCGCGTCAGGCGTCAGGACACGTGGCCTGATCGAAAATTCGTAAGACGGATGGAGAGTAGACAGCCGGCGCGGCGTAGGAGAGGAAGTATCCCCCTCTCTTTCTACGGCGCGGCGAAAATGTATGCCTGCTGTTCCGTTTAGGCGGCGCAGGGCGCTTACGCTTGCGCGAATGTTCGAGTGCTTCTTAATGTAATATAAATTGTCATGTTTGTGTACGATAGCGCAATAAATAAATATTGTATTCTACCACATAAATGATAGTACTTTTATACTGATAATTGAAGCAATTCGTGCAAAATTATTCCCTAACCATTCCAAAATATCAAAAATGCACAACGTTAATATTCAAGTTTTCACTTCTGCCGGCACTCCCGGAGTGCAGCCCGTCGTTTTTTTTTATATTAACGGGTAAGCACAGTACCTTGATCTCACCTGATGTTAAGTGATGATAAGGCCAATGATGGAAGCGCACTTCACCCGGGATGCACAACTAGTGAGGTCTGGCTATCTTATCTCTGGCTGCCGGAACACAACAATGCTACAAACATTGATGTTATGGCGACATATTTAGATAAGATGGTGGTAGCTAGCCAGGCGGACAAACAAGCCCTACCACCAACCAAACCGAGTACACAAACATATACCCCCCGCTGGGAATCGAACTCGAGACCTCTGGGTCTTATCCGTTGGTCTTAGCCACTTGACTACCGAGGCGGTTAAAAATATAAATCTAGGGTCCGTTGTGTGTTGAACTTGATTGCGGTGGTTTTGGAAACTTTACGTTTTTCGTTTATAGAACTGATAGCTTGGAAAACTAGAGAATTGGATACCGGTCTTGAAATGATATTATGGTAAGACTACCAACAAAAGGATTTTTTACCGATAGATTTTCCAGAACCAAATAATTTAAAAAAAGTCAATATGTACGTCAAAGTTTTGTCTCTGTCACATACATCACCAAGTGAGGTCAAAGGCAAAGTCACAGATATTTGGATATAGTTGCAAGTATATCAGCATCAGTTGCGACAAAGTTGAAATAAAATAAGTACTAATAAATTTTTAAGATAATTAATTAACAAATTAAACACGACACGGATCGACACTCGTTGAACGTTTCGAACCCTATACATCTTTCTTTCTTTGTTCTATGGACGACAACATGGAGACAAGTATTTGGTAGTCAAAATCATAACATACATATTATCTACCGTCATTTATTTTTACTAGTGGGTCGCCCGCAAAACTTCGCGTGTTTTCAACAGATTTTTTTAGGAATTTCGACACCTGTGACAGGTTTCTTTATTTTTCTGCACATCTACGGCTGGAGCTCAACAAAATGAGACCATAACCGATTTTTTATGTGCAGCTATCGTTCCATAATCACTGGGACAAAAATCGGCTTACGCTATTAATATATTATATTTCTCTAGGACTTAAAACCTGCATCGTGCCTATCTGGGATCCCAAGCAGGTGGTATTACAAGGTTAATCGAATTAATGAATTATATAGGTACCTACTAACTAATTAATTAGCTTGACCTTTAATATTCCTTAAGTAATAGTAGACCGTTAATAAATCTTTGTTTGTCAAACAGGTTGAAATATATCACGTTGGTACTAAATATAGTCGCGAGCAATATTGGGTAAACATCACATCCTTACGTACATTAGCAGATTACTCGTTTCTATAATTAGTCGGTGTATGACGCAACCAATATCTATTCCATTTGTGACTATACGATATAACTTATATTATTAATTAATTAAGGCATAATCTCGCTCCACTAGGTGTCCTCGCAACTGGTATCTGCTTCTGCTACATCAAGCAGAGCAGAGTCATTTGTCAAGTTTCCTAGAGAAAAAATTGTGATCGATTATATAATATAGGATAATATAATATAGGTGGACCGACGATCTGGTGAAGGTCGCGGGAAGCCGCTGGATGCGAGCAGCACAAAACCGGTCGTTGTCGAGATCCTTGGGGGAGGCCCAGCAGTGGACGTCTTTTCGCTGAGATGATGATGATAATGATGATGATGATGATGATGATGATGATGATGATGATGATATAATATAGCGCCTATCCACCCAAGTGCGCAGTGGAATACTGAAACTCTTTGGGCATGTTAGTCGGCGTGGAAACGAATCCATAGAACGTCTTGTCGTGCAAGGGAAAGTCGAGGGCACAAGACCACGAGGGAGATCCCCAATGAGATGGACGGATCGAGTTAAGGCTGCGGTGGGCGCTCCTGTGCACGAATGTGCCCGATTAACGACCAGCAGGCAGAGGTGGCGGGATGTCGTGCGGCGAGTACTGTCTGCTGCCCAACCTACCGGAACGTGATAACCACTACCACTCTGGCAACAGTGAATCGACTAAGAAGAAGGAGATATAATACTGAATAAAAGTATTCACATTCACAAAATGATATAGGTTTCAACATAAATTACGTTCCATTAGATTATATCACAGTGGCGCTGCGTTTAGCACGTTTATGTGTCGTTATTGCCCTTGAACAGGCCATCATCAGGCATCATATTTCGAACTCTTAAGATAGTCAGTTCTTGAAATTTTATCAATATGTAATCGAGATTCACTACGGTTTTTGGAAATGTTAAAACGGTCAAGTAAGTGTCAACCTTACAATGATCGTTAAAAACTTTTTTATTTATTAGGATTTTAGTAAGTCTTTGTTATTTGTCAATAATATTCATTGAAATACTTCCAGAGAGAGATCACGAGTAAGGAGAAAAATATTCTGTAATCGAAATTTCAATTTGACATTAATAAAAATTATGTCGAAAATCTACTTATGGGTGTATGTTAGTAAGAGAGAAGCATAACTGCATAAGACCTTCATGTAAAGTTTGCAATTGTTGCAAAACATTAACTCAAAAGTCTAACAAATCAAAGCAAAATAACAAAGACTTACTAAAATTAAAATAAATAAAAAGTTTTTAACAATTATTGTAAGGTGGGCGTTGACTCTTACTTGACCGTTTTAACATTTCCAAAAACCGTAGTGAATCTCGATAAAATATTGATAAAATTTCAAGACATGACTATTTTAAGAGTTAGAAATATGATGCCTGATGATGGCCTATTCAAGGGCAATAACGACACATAAACGTGCTAAACGCAGCGCCACTGTGATATATTCTAATGGAACGTAATTTATGTTGAAACCTATATCATTTTGTGTGAAGTCTATTCGTTCACGCTTTATTGGGCTTGTCCCAAGGTTTCCTATTTCACTGCTACTTGAATTTCAAATGTATCGTATTATATAAGTGAGTACTGGTTCGAATAGAAGCTACGCCTTTTCTGAGAGAATGTACAGATTAAGACAATACATATTTATGATTTCATTCTTATATCGAAAGATGCTTATCAACTGAAAGATATCTTACATATATATATTGTTTTATATAGTGTATGCGAGCACTTAAGCTCGTATAGTCTTTAAGAAAACTTCGTGAACCTTTTAAAGCTCATTGCGCGCATGGCGGAGTGCGAGATTTGGAATAGTTAAAGTTTATATGAAGTGGTCCCGATATATAATATGTGTTATATCTAATACCTTTAAACGACCAATTCTTGTATATCATCATCATCATCATCAGCTCATTAAGTCCCCACTGCTGGAGCACGAGCCTTCCCTATGGATGGATAGAAAGAACGGGCCATAAACCACCACGCGGGCTCAGTGCGGATTGGTGGCTTTACGTGCCTTCCGAAGCACGGAGGAGGTCGAGATGATAAATTTTTGGTCACCCATCCGTTGACCGGCCTTTGCGAAAGCTGCTTAACCTCAGCAATCGCAGACCAGGCGTGTTAACCACTGCGCCATCGAGCTTCTTGTATGTATATAATCTGAATCTCGGAAACGGCTGCAACGATTTTCATGAAATTTAGTATGCAGGGGGTTTTGAGGCAATAAATCGATCTAGCTAGGTTTCATTTTTAGAAAATTCCCAAAAAAAAAATACCGACTCCATCCAGGTACTTACACTTTATAAACACTGTAATTATTGTGATACTGTCGATTTTCGATCATTGGACGACCACTAGTAATTTTAAATACCTATATGACAGCCCAGGGAATCGAATATTGATCAACTCAAACAAAACAAAAGAATAGCAAATAATATAAAAACATGAAGGAGTAAGCAACAGTTCCGTTAGCTCAGCAAGGGACGCTTAATATACGTAATTCTTCTAGTGACGTCACTCTCAGAAGCATTTCCAGAGAATTTACATGGTAATGAAAATTGTTATTTCAATAGGACTCTGCATACACATCCTATTAGCATACTTCGTCAACTCTTGTACAATTTTTCCGCACTTGACTTTCATTCGGCTAGATAAAATTCGTTCTCGGACAGTTTTAGACTTTGCTGTTATTGCTTTAGTGCTGATTTTTGCTGAAGCACTTTAAATCATTGTTGGAACGAATTTATTATGGGCAGGGAGAGGTTAACGCGTCCAATATTTACTGACATATACGTGGACAAAATTAGAGTTTTTATTCGCATGAATACATTTTTTATGACTCTGCTGGTTGGTTATTTTTAGTTTCTTACCGAAAAGGGTGGAGAGTATTATCACGAAATTTGTTGAATAAACAAAGTCCACGCAAATACTATCCACAAAGAATATAAAATATTTTGTTAGCATTTCTTAGATTTTTTTTTATCATGAACGCCTTTGTTGTGTTCGGTCTTTTGTTCAGTTGCCAATACTTAGGTAACTAATGTAATTTTGCCAGTAAGTAAAAACAAGAAATTTCTCAAAAAATATTTTTTTTAATTACTTATTGACAAATGATGCCTATCTTTGTAAACAGATAAAACAAAATTACTTTCTTATTTAAGCGTTCTCATTATAAATAAAAAATACGGTTATGAAATAAAATATTTAATTATGATCTACAATGAATTTATTTGAGATTTACAAACAAAGACAAAACCAAGATAATAATAAAACTACCTAAAATTAAACTTACAAAAAACTATAAACTTTATCTACTATTAATTATAAATAAAAAATTTGCCCCAAATCATCCCCATCAGGCAGAGTGCCCAGTAAGCTAGCAGCATTGCCACGTTGGACAGCTATGCTTATACGCTGGAATTAAAATGAATTAAAACAAAATGAAAACCCGAGACACTTATTAAATATGTTAAATAATGATCATTTACTTAGGAGAGTTCCCTGTTTTAAGTTACTGGTAAAATTGAGAACTCTATGTTCCATAACTTTGCATCAACGAATAATCAGTCCGAAATTCTTAGCTAAAAGTTCTTAGAAGGCAAACTTACTTGATATACGAGCTATTTCAGTAAAAGTTTGCTCCTGAAGTTTGATATCGCATTGAAGCATAAAGACTCTATGTTTTCTTAAGAAAATATGATTCTTTATCATTCCATATAAATGTATAATTACAATACTTACAACTGCCATTCGGAGATATTTCATTATTCCATGATTACAAACGTAATAATACGGCAAGAAACGTGGACGGCCGGTCACCTGGCTCTGTCAGACACAGGCGCTCTGATGTTGCCAGTTATAAACGATTGTATATTAAATGGTTCCGTTGCGTAACCCAGATATTAGCAATTTAATAGTCTCTATCGATAAACTTATATCAGATTTTTATTATTATAGTTATAATGCCTCCCCATATAGTTTTTCAATTTCCTTTCTTATATTATTCACTTAACTCACGTCAGTTATCGTTGTGCCAATCTACTGAGAGAAACCTTGTGCAGTCACGAGCTTTAACATTAATAATGTTTTGACTCTTATACCATTGTATTAAGAGTTACATTGTATACCTATATATTGATGTTCGTGACTGTACCGAGACGAATAGGCAAAAAACTCAGGAAGTATAGCTACATCTTGTATGCCTTCTTTAGGTCACTAAAGACGAAAAATTCTTACCATAAAAGGACACTTTCCATAACAAAACATCACAATACAAATAATAAATAAATAATATTAATTGATTGGTATTTTAAAATGCTGTTTGTGCTTTTTTGTTTAAGTATAAACGAACGATGTGAGGACCAACCACCGTTTCTATTATTATAATAATTATAATATTTTTATTATCATTATTTTTATTTTTTGATGATGATGATGATGTGTATACCTTAGTAATCTTAAACAATAATAATAATAATAGATAAATAGATAAAATAAAAAAATAGATAAAAATAGATAACACGTTCAATTTGATTAGGATATCGCTTACTGTAGATTGTTCTGTTTATGGGCTATTGTTATTAACAAATAAAAAAAGGGTGTAAAATAAAAATAAAAATAAAATAAAATAACTGATCAAAGTGTTGAAGTCAACAACACCACAATGAAGAGCTCTTGTTTTTTTTCGGTATACATGTCGAAAAATCTCATTTGCAAAGAACAATTCCGGTGCGATTGGTATAAACTGTTATAACAGCTGCAACAATATTTTTTTAGTAATTCGCTTCAAACACTTGTTTCACGGCCCATATTGCGTCATGCAATAAAGATACAGTAAACATCGTTGGAATTTCCATCAAATGTCTGGATACTGTACGCACGCCTTGCGTAGGTATATAAAACTTGACGACACCTCAACAAACCGTTTCTTTTCTGACTGACTAATACGAGTACCTACCTTCTTCTAAGGGAATAAATTTTTATATTTTTTTTTTATTAAATTTATTTATTTTTTTAAGAGGATAACCAACAGCAAATAAGTCAAAATAAATATAAAATACAGAGTTGCTTAAAACTCTCTGTCCTTACAATTACAGGTACCTACCTAACCACAGCATGCATATATTATGGTAGATAAAATCAAAATTAAAATAATTAATTAATATATCTTTTATATTAATCTTTAATACAATCAAATAATTATAATTATTAAATATTCCAATTTAAAACCTTGAATCTAAAAGACCACCACGGGCCACCCCCGGTTCAAAGGTTCCCATGATACCGGCAGCGTTACCACGTTGTATTGCCAGGGAGAGTCTTTTATATTATTTTTTATTATTTATTTATATTCTTTTGGCGTTATTTCCGTCGTAACAATTTTTTTTATACCTTCGATTTTCGGCCTTTGATTACCAAATTGTAGAAAATTATGTCCGGTATTCATCATCATCATCATCAGCCTATATTAGTCCACTGTTGGACATAAGCCACTACAAGTGCACGCCATTGAGTACGGTCCGCGGCACCTTATCCAGAGGTGAAAAATAAACTTGTTTTTTGTCTTCCATTCATGTATACGATACTTCATCATCATCATCATCATCTCAGCCAAAAGACGTCCACTGCTGGACAAAGGCCTCCCCCAAGGATCTCCACAACGACCGGTTTTGTGCTGCTTGCATCCAGCGGCTTCCCGCGACCTTCACCAGATCGTCGGTCCACCTTGTTGGAGGCCTGCCCACACTGCGATACTTACTTGAATAAAACATTAACTTTGTTATATTCAACTGTCATATACATACGAAATTCGTTGATTAACATTACTGTATTTATTGTTAACCATAAAACTATTTCATTACCTACCCTGTTGTTATTCAATAACAACCAAATGCGATTATATTTGTTCTTATTTTTAACCCTTATATAAATAGGTACCTGGGTGAATCTAACGAGAAACTTGACTATACCTACTTCATTATTTCACATAACAATTTCAAGCTTGTAAATGCAAACTATTTTAACGACAGTCGGTGATAAGGGTAAAGACGATTCGGAAACAAAATAGCAAAATATTTGTAGATTCACCCACCTACTTATTCACTTTGTGTAACAAATACGATACACTCTGTATAACAACGAACATCTAATATTGTTGAGCAGGCTGCATACCAAAAAGCAATTAAATATACCCCTCTGGACACCGAGCTCCAGTTTATTAAAACTTTGAAAAGCCTCTTATCGGAATCGGCTTTTAAAAGAATAAAACCGCTGACATTTTTAGCTTTGGCTCCATTGGAATTTTAATCTTAATAGCTCGGGGTTTAAATTGGATTTCATTCAAACGTTGGAATTCTAGAGCTGTAGAAAGTGTTTCGGCGAACGCAATTGTTGCCGTCATCGAGTTACAGGTGAGTATGAATATGCGAATATGCTCATTAATATAAAGGCGGGTCGTCAGCTACTTCCTGAAACTCATACTTTACAAATTGAAATATGAGATTGAATTTGAAATTGAAATTATTTTAAAGTTGTTTTTTGTTTTATTATACTCATCATCATCATCAACTCATTTTATGTTCCCACTGCTGGGGCACGAGCCTTCCCTATGGACCGATAGGGAGAACGGGCCATAAACCACCACGCGGGCCCAGTGCGGATTGGTGGTTGTTATCGACTGCTAATACAGCCTGACCAACGGCTTTAGATGCCTTCCGAAGCACGGAGGAGCTCGAGACCATACATTTTTGGTCACCCATCCGATGACCGGCCTTAGTGAAAGTTGCTTAACCTCAGCACACGCAGACCGGGCGCGTTAACCACTGCGCCATTGAGCTCCTCAATTTTGTCAATATGTATTTATTAATTACTGTCAGTTGGAAGAACTGTTTCCGAATTGGAATAGATCGCGGGACTCCACTCAAACACTCCCCTTCTTTACTTTGTTTGGCAATAATAAATGATTTTTTTAAGGATACCCGGCTTAATGTGTATTATCCATGAAATATTGGATCAAAACCTACCAAACTCACCTTATATCCAATCCATATCTACGCCAAACTTTTATGAGTTGCGCCATATTGACTTTTTTTAAATATGCCTTACCATCAGACAAAAATGGAAATAGTTGGCATTTATAGATTAAAAATGCAGATACCTACGCGTTTTTCTAGCAAAACATTCCTTTTTTAACGATCTCATAACCTTGAGCATTTAATCTATTTCTAGAAACGTTTTATTTCAGTTTAATTGCCAACGTTCAGAACATAAAAGAGTTTGTTTTGAAGAGTTTAAAAAGTAGGTATTAAATCTCAAGTAAGTGATAGGACTTTAAGTACTTTGTAGTCAGTCACTTCTAAAATAGAAAGGCGAATTCTAAAAAAAAAGTTAGAATACTTTTCTAAGTTATTTTTGTGATAACATCTTAATGTCATGTAAGTTCGTTGCTACGTTTTGTTATAAAGGGATGACAGTCACAAAAAGGTATATTTTCAAAAAACCTGTACTTATTTATCCAAATTTGTAACTTGAGGAATTGTGAAATGGAGAGCCATATCACCAATGTTAGTAGAATTGTTGTGTTCCGACAACAAGAGACATGATAGCCAGTGCCTCAGTAGTTGAGGATTCCGGGTGAACTTCGCTTCCACCATCAGCCTTTTTATCACTTACCATCAAGTGAGATGAGGGCTAAGTGCTTACCCATTAGAGAATACTAGTGGTCGCCCAGTGGTCGAAATTCGACCGTAATTTTATTAAGGCTGCACGGATTGTATCCTAAGCAATGAAAAATTAAAAAAGATAGAATGTGAGTTTGGATTGGCATTGACAGAAATCGACCGCCCCTCTTCCATTTTTAAAATTTTTGAAAAGAGTATCTAAGCGTTACTGTCAAATACATTATGCGAGTGTATCAAATACATGGTAGTGTGTGTAATGTTTGTTTTATTGGTTTAATGTATTTTTATGCATAATAAAAAAAAATACATTTGGATAACCTTCTCAATATAAACTATAAGTGTGCGAAATTTCATACTCCTCCGTCCGCACAATTTTCGTAAAAAAGGGGTACAAAGTTTTTCTTCACGTATTAATATATAGATAAAATATTCTTAAAAAGTTTCTTAGAGAGATTCTTAGAAAGAGAGAGTATTGCATTTAATCATTTAGCGTATTAATTTTTTTGAAAATATAAAATGGTTAGTAAACCAGATCCAGATGATAAGACGATATTTTGTTGGGATGGCCGGAAGGCAGTGGATGAGGCTCACACAGTACCAAGTAAGGTTGACCTTTTAAAAAGAGCTTTTTATATAGGCTTTTCCAAGCAGTGGGCGTTAATGGACACAAACGATGATGAAGAATTTACTGCGGGCTTTAATGCTTAAGCTTCCCCTAAATATGTTGCACAGGTTATTTCATTGTTAAGCACATTATGAAACGAAAACGAAATGATGCGTTCATAAAATATTATATGTGAGCAAAGACATTTGACTTTATATTTTGAGATTAAATATTGATGCTACAAACAAATAATTTGCATGTCTATAGCTGTTTGCTATTTGTTGTTGCACAATTGAGATTAAAACTAAAACGTAAGTACACACAAGAACCCTGCAAAGACTCCGTAAATTTTACATTAAATATCACATGCTTATTATTTCTTATACTAGAATGAAGCTTATGTATAGTCGACAATGAAATTGCTCTACCACATTAGAAGTGAATTTTGTTTGCATTTAATAAAACAACAAGTGCTATTTAGTGCTAACAGTGCTAAACCAAGAGACAGGTACTTTGTCATCATTGACTATGAGCCTTAACGAAATTTTATTGTAATGGAAGTTTTTGTTAAAAGTTATAAAGCAATTTCGTGGTCGACTATACATACCTACCACTATCACGAGAATGAGGGTCTACATACACGGGCTGCTCCAGCAGTTAGCCAGTGATTAGAATACGCTTGAGCAGTCGTAGTGAAGCTGTCATTTCATCGGGCTGACCATGCCATTTCGCTGAATGCACGGAGCAGTTGCAGCTGCTTGGGCGGTTCCATGTATGTTTGTAAATAGAAGACATATTGGATGGATATATTCCACGATTCTTAGGGAAAAAGGTGCTGGAACTACTTGCATAGTTTTAATTGTTGCAGGTTCGTTGGAATATTTTTCTTATATATTTTTTTGATTTTAGTTTAAAAAAAATTTAACTTTTAATTTTGGTGTTTTGTTATTAAATTGTAGCTTTAAACTTAACTTATTTTGAAAACCTTGTTTGTGTTAGTAGTGTTAATGGCAAATGTTGTGCGTACCTATTATAGGTGTAAATATCAGTATTTGTCTTCTGTGTATATAATCATGATAATAGTAAATAATATTACACTGTTGATATTTCTAATAAATAAAAAAAAAGTCTGTAGCTCAAGCAGTCGCAGCTTGACGCAGTCGATCCTGACTGCTTTAAGCTGCCCGTGTATGGCTGCCCTAAGAATAACATTTTCAAACGACTTTTTGCCAATACATTTAGATGTTGAGTTAGTATTATCCGATATAACGATATTATCTCGAACACGTCAAAATCGTTCCCCTGGTACGCCTGAAATGCTATTCTGTTGTTTTGAAAGGATATTACATTGTAATGTAGCACTTTATGCGGATCTCCTTCGTATGTTTTACATATTTGTGTGTATGTTTAGAGACCTTAATGCTCTAAGTTTTAGGATGACCATCCGCAGGTAGACTAAGGCGATAGTCTCAACAAAATATAGTTTGTAATTTCAGTGTTCACGTGAACATCCCTACTAATATTACAAATGCGAAAGTTTGTAAGGATGGATGTTTGTTACTCTTTCACGCAAAACTACTGGATGGATTTTAATGAAACTTTACAATAATATAGTTTTTACTCCAGAATAACATATAGGCTATAATTTATATATATATTTTATTATTATTAAGAGTAACCGGCAAAAAACTGCCATTTGCGGGCTAATAAAATACGGGTTATACGAATATCCTTATGATGGAAACATGTATCCTTAACTGTTTTACAAAAAAGTCCGCGACAGCATATATCTATCTTTTATATGTAAGCCATTATTGCCAAAACAGTTAGCCATAAACACAATAAAATTTGACACTAGGTATATTTCCAGTGCAGATTTTGTAGTAACAAACTGATTCCTAACAAAATAAATACTATTTCGCTTTTGATATTTAATATAGATAAACATTTTCTTTTACACTACGTAATTTGGATAAATATTTTAAAAGTTACGACGATGAGAAAAATGTTTGGTCCGGCGCAGGGCGGTCGGGCGCACTGTAAGCGAAAACTTCTAGAAATTGTTGAGTAAAGGTCATCTACAAAACTAAGTCAAAGCCAGCCTCTTTGCTTAGCGATTGTGGACCATGGAAAAGCCTTAGATTCGATTGAAACATGGGTCCTGCTACAATCTTTTCAGCGGTGCCAAATCGACAACCAGAACATTGAAATATTGAAGTGTTTTTCTGAAAACACCACTATGTCTGTCCATCTTCAGGACCAGAGCTCGATACCCATTCAGTTCCAGCGAGGAGTGAGACAATAAGACGTTATATCTCCGAAACTTTCACTGCTGCACTGGAAGATGTCTTCAAGCTTTTTGACTGAAAAGGACTCTGCATCAACTATAACGGAGTATACGTCACTTAGCTTCGATTTGCTGATAACAAACTGGTCATGGCTGAGACCCAGGAAGACCTAAACAAGTAGGTCTTAAAATGAAAATAGAGAAGACGAAAGTTAAATTAAGTTAAGTTAAGAAGAACTTAGCTGTCGTACCCACTCCTCTGAACATTGGAGACTCTGCCCTTGAAGTTGTGAATGACTATGTTTACCTTGGGCAAACAGTCCAGTTAGGTAGGCGGAACTGAACCGTGGTCGCTCACTGTGGGCCTCACAAGAAGTCTCAAGATTACCCAAAGAGCAATGGAGAGGGCTATGTTTGGGGATTCTCTCCGTGATCGAATAAGAAATTAGGAAATCCATAGAATAACAAAGGTTACCGACTTAGCCCAAAGAGTTGCTAAGCTCAAGTGGCATTGGGCAGAGCTCAACGCTCGCAAGGCTAATGGCAGCTGGCGTGAAACAGATCTTAAGTGGTCACTGGAAAAAGCAGTTTCGGCAGGCCTCCAACAAGGAAGAAGGACGCAGTGAAGGTCGCGGGTAGCAGCTGAATGCGAGTAGTATAAAACCGGTCGTTGTGAAGGGAGATATGTTTCTGTTCACACACCAACTTTGTCATGTAGTGGATTCAAAATACGATGAGGACGTAGTGGTTCGAAAAAAATTTAGCGCTTATTGCAACAATACATTCCGTCAAAAATTTGTTGTGTGAAACTGACACAGAAAAATTAGACAGTTCCGAAAAAAAAATTGGACATAATAACTGGCGAAACATCAGTGTGCAACTCCATCGATATCATGTCATCCGATGACATTACGAGTAACTGGAAGAGACGAAGAAGAGACTAACTGGAAAAACCAAGGGAAACAATGTGCTAATAGGTACCACGCATCTCAATTATACCAAATAATAACTAACATATTATTATCATTGAAATGTTTCATTCAACTTTTACGGATCTACTCGCGTTTATTTTACACATTACTTATTTAATGTTTATCCTGACATTTCGAACCCTTTGGCGGGTCCCTGGTCACAGGGAGACTGAGGTGTTGGTCATCTCATAATTAGTTGGTAGCTTGTATACCCTCATTTAAATTTAATCAGGTGCGTTCTGTTTTACGCAGACAGAGCTTACAGTATCTTTTGGTATGGTGTTGGGGTTGGGATTTAATATTTTGTATGATGGGATCCCAGGCTGGTGGTAGATTCCAACCATCTTCTCTATTGAAATTAGGATGTTTTTTAATTTCAATAGCCTCGCGTATCATCCTAGGGATGAATCGTTGTTCTCTAGCGAGTATTTGTGGTTTATCAAATCTGATGTAATGGTTGGGCCGGGCCCCCTCTAGGGAATGTTCACATACTGCAGACTTATTTTCGCGCCTATGCTTGACGTCGGCTATATGTTCTTTAACGCGGGTTCCTACACTTCTCTTTGTTTGCCCGATGTAACATATAATTTATTTTTATGTCTTCAGTTTCTATAAAAAGTTGCATTTTCAATGTCTATCAAAATTCACTGTCTATCAAATTAAAGGTAGCAGGAATACATTTGGGCACGCTATGTTTTTCCTATGGTCAGCTCAACGAAGCTTGCTCACGTGTTTCTAAAAAAATCTTTGAACATAGTTTATGGGAGTATATTGCAGTAAATAGAAGACTAAAAAATATAGCTATAACTCATACAACATAATAAACATTTCTAAAGATATATACGCGGACGAAGCCGCGGGTAGCCGCTAGTAGTAATAAAGCCTTTATCAATCTTAAAACGTAAATTGACACAAAGAGGTGCACTGTGTTCTAAGTAGGCAATGATGTCATATATTTTTTAAATATTGTTAAATAAACGCAGTCTACTGTTTGACTCTTCTATGAAATTGAAAGTTTCATTCAAGCCATCTGGATGGTTCACTTACATTGCTCTGATTCATTATTCATCTGTATATCGATTTTGTATAAGGTTCATCACTGTTTTAATATCAATATTCAATCAACGTTTGTTGTTTAAACACACTAGTAAATTATCATCATCATCAGCTCATTTTATGTCCCCACTGCTTGGGTACGAGCCTTCCCTATGGATGGATAGGGAGAACTTGCCATAAACCACCACGCGGGCCCAGTGCAGATTGGTGGTTGTTAGCGACTGCTAATACAGCCGGGACCAACGGCTTTACGTGCCTTCCGAAGCACGGAGGAGCTCGAGATGATAAAGTTTTGGTCACCCATCCGATGACCGGCCTTTGCCAAAGTTGCTTAATCTCAGCACTCGCAGACCGGGCGCGTTATCCACTGCGCCATCGAGCTCCTCAAATAAATACTGTAATTCAATATTGTTTATTTAACATGCAAAGCGTTCTAAAAGTCGAGATAAAATAATAGTATGTAAAGTGATCAGGAGAATGCCTATCTAATGTGGTTTTTTTATTCAGTTTCTAGAGGGATTTGTATCATGCAAGTGTTTCCCCGTTCCATACTAGATTATCAACCAGATTTATTATTACTAGAGCATAGCAACCCAAAGGGGCGTCTAAAGTTCTAGGACCTCGTTTCAGGTTAAGCGCCCAGGCAGGTACTACATGCCCGTACCTGCTTAATAAAGCGTGTCTGAACCGGAACTTCGTCCCGATCCGGTCCCCCGATTCGTTCCGAACCCTTCGGAGAATCTAGTAGGGCACGGGGACACGCACTTTAAGGTGTGTGATGCTGTTCTCTCTAGAAAACCTCCGAAGGTGATTCGTTTCACACGGCTTGAGGTACCCTTTACGTACCTCGCCGCCCCCAAAAAAGCCCGGTGACACTGAAAATGCCGTTTGAGGCAATCAGCAATCTCTCTCAAAAAAAAGGTCTTCGTTACTCTTGCTCTTTGAGTACGGTGTGCTTGGTCCTATACTAGTATGCGTGTGTGGCGTGTCTTGGGTGTGTAGTTTCATTTTAAGAGCGTTTACGCCGCACACTAGCGCCGCCAATGAAAAAAAAACATCTAGTAATTAGAGATAAAAAATCAAATTATGCTTAACAAAATGTGTTATAGTTAAAAGTGGCCGTAACGTCTTATTTGACTAAACCATAACATGTGAGGTGTTCATTAGGTGACGAAAAAATGCTAAATTACTTCATTCAAATAGTTTGTTGAGCATAATTTGATTTTCTATCTCTAATTACTAGATATGTTTTTTTTTTCATTTGTGGCGCTAGTGTGCGGCGTAAACGCTCTTAAGGAACGGGCGGGGTTGTAGTGCGCTTCGTTCCGCGCTTTGGCCTCATCGGTATTTATCAACAGGTGAGTAAACGCTTATTGGCTGTAAAATAGATTTTAACCGCCTCTCTGGCTTAGTGGTTAAGACTACCGATCTCAGATCAGATTCCCAGCGAAGGTACTTGTACATGTACATGTTTGTGTACTCGGTTTGGTTGGTGGTAGGCTTGCTTGTCCGCCTAGCTAGCTACCACCGTCTTATCTAAATATGTCGCCTTAACATCATTGTTTGTAGCATTATCGTGTTCCAAAAAAAAAATACAAAAGAAAATATAACATTTCATTATCTGAAATATCGATTCGGTTCTTATTTTAAACGTTTTCATAATATCGTTTCACGGTCAAGCTTTTGTAATAGGCACATGATACGTAACTTTGAGGATTATTTCTTATTAGTTAGGCTTTAAAATGCGATGAATACCTTTGTGTTTAATGTTATGTTTAAGCACAGTTACGGGCTTCAAGTTACGATTGTCTACCGTCATAAAAAGTAAATGGTGATTACCTTTTTCAACTTATTTACATTTAAAATAGCTAATTTAATTAATATGAATTGTTACGTTTTTTTTTATTGTCCCTGTCTATGCTTGTTTTTTAAGCACTGCCTTAGATGGGTATTGAACCCCTGAGTATTATTACCATTTGTACCCAAACCTTCTTATTAAGCTACCTTAATTCTGGTTTAAAAAAATATATACAAATATTTATCGTTCGGTTTACATATTACTATGTAAACCAAACGATATGCACTTAGCCACATTAGGCTAGAATGTAGTGGGTTACGGCTTGATCTACCCTTGTGCTATTGTTCATGTGGGGAGACCCGAGCCCAGCAGTGGGACTTTTTTAGTCTAACTTAATTGTAATGCTGAATCATCGGTTCAGATGAAAAGCTATTTTTTTTGGTTTTACGTGAACAATGCTATTTTTTTTAATATATTATAACTGAAACTCTTCGAACTCTCAATGTGATGAGCATTCTCACCTTTGCTTTCATAATTAGCTTATTGTTCTAAATTCTACAATTCGTGGATTTCATATACTATAATGAATTGCGAAGCTACGAAACAGGCTTTCTTATATCGTCATCGGCCTCTTAGTAAATATTATATATATTATTAGATCCAATGGCATTATATCGTTTTACCCAAAGGGATTAGCGTGTGACTGGCAGTCTGTTTTGGCGATCATAATGTCTTCATATCTCCTAACGAACAATGAGAATGCCTTCATTTGGATCGGATTATCGTGCGAGTAAATTAAGAGCAAGAAGAAAGCCACGTTGTAATCAAGACGACGATAGCCAAGCGGGGAGATGTAGCGTCACAAAAAGGAAGATCGTGATTTATAACACTGCCATCATCATCATCATCATCAGCTCATTTTATGTCCCCACTGCTGGGCCACTAGCTTTCCCTATTGATGGATAGGGAGAACGGGCCACGTGAGCCCAAAGCGGATTGACGCGTTTACCACTGAACCATCAAGCTGCTTACACTGTCATGTTTGACGGGAACCTAGTAATTTGAAGAGACTTATACTTACTGGTAGGTCACATTGACGGAAGAAGAAGCAGAGGAAGAGCGCCTGCCTGCTGGATAGATGCTATTCTGGAAGCCCTGAAATGCAACACGCAGGCGGCTATCATAGCCCAGGATAGGACCTCTTGGAGATCAGTACACCTTTTATTTAGATAGAGTTTACTGATAGCCTCAGGCGAAATTTTCAGCGTCACCGGACTTTTTTGGGGGCGCGGGCGGCGAGATACTTAAAGAGTTCCTCAAGCAGTGTGAAACGAAGCACCGTCAGATGTTTTCTAGAGGGAATGGCATCATGCACTGCGCGTAGGGTTGCCAACTATTTTTCAGGAAAATAAAGTAAATCTGTCACTAAGTTAATAGTATAAAAAAAGGATTTCAAGAAAAAATAAAGTAAGTATTTACCAAATTTATTTAAGCGTTGCGTTTCGTTTCACTTCACCTGAGTCTGAGCATTATTCAGTAGTTCAGAAATTAAGTCATCAGAAATATTCCGTTCAAACGCACGCATTAGTCGGAAATAAAGTATTTTCCATACTTTATTTTTATTAAAAAGAATAAAGTATGGGGATGGAAAATAACGTAGGATACGTTATTTTAAAGTATGGTTGGCAACCCTAACTGCGTGTGTGTTCGTTCGCCGATACTATGTACTGATATGTGTGTGAGCGCTTTCCCCTCCTTACGACATGGTAAAACCGAGCCGGGATCCTATTTCGAGGTGTCCACGGATTCTCCGCATTCATTATTCCGCTCGAATACCCTACAAAATCTGGTTGGGTAGGTATATGGTTGAGGGGAACATCGCCGAGTATACATACTTAAAATAAGGCTGAAAGGATTATTTAATAAGTAAGTACATTGTTTTGTTCAGATCAGGAAAGCGGTTGGCTTTTATCTTGCATGATGGTAAGTGAGGATAAGGCCGAACGACTCCACTTGTAATCCTTAACAACTGATTAACTGGCTTTCTTATCGTTTTCGGAACATAGCAATGCTAATTAATATTGTTGTTATGACAGAAGATCAGATGGTAGAAGCTAGCCAGGCGGAATTAAAACAGTGCCATTGGTCTAAATTCAAAATTCAAATTCAGTATTCAAAATTCTAAATCAATTCAACAATTTTTTTTTTGGAGCTCGATGTCACAGCGCCCAGTCTGGGAGTGCCGAGGTTAAGCAACTTTCGCAAAGGCCGGTCATCGGATGGGTGACCAAAAATTTATCATCTCGAGCTACCCCGTCCTTCGGAAGGCACGTAAAGCCGTTGGTCCCGCATTAGCAGTCGTTAACAACCACCAATCCGCACTGGGCCCGCGTGGTGGTTTATAGCCCGTTCTCCCTATCCATCCACAGGGAAGGCTCGTGCCCCAGCAGTGGGGACATAAAAATGAGCTGATTTCTATTCAGTCTACAAGTAGATCTTGTGAATGTCACTATGCCATCGGTGTGACTTGAGACCGGCGTGGGTTAACCGCTACACTATGTACCTACGTACACACATAAAGATCGTGATAAGGTTTACGCCGTTCATACCAAGTGCGTTATTTATTAATTACAAAAATATATTTAAAGTTCGCATCAAATGTGCGTTAATTAATCTACAGTTGTCTGTAAATGAGTATTTCGACGCGAGCGAACGAGCCATGTGCACACGTCTCGAGGTTAACACATTCGAACGTCAATGTCAACAAATTAATCAGGCTGTGAAATCAGATTTCAGACTATATTTATTTTACGAGAATCACAAAATAGAATTATTAATACACAAGTTTATTACTGAGACGTACCGTGTGTTAAAGACATTACAAATTCATAGTTCGTAGGACGTTAGCTGAATGATTAAACTTTAATGACTGCGTTTTATTTTAGGGGATTATTGAATAGGGTAATAGTACCAGTGTTCAACATTTTAAGCCCAGTGTTTGACAGAGTTTTCGTCGCCAGTAATTAATATAGATTTTCATTAAAACATTCCCGGATGTCGGCTAGGAAGGCAAAGGCCGGCAACGCATCTGCAATTCCTCTGGTTTTGCGGGTGTCCATGGGCGGCGGTGATTGCTTCTCATCAGGGGCCCGACCGCCTAACCGATCGCTTTGACTTCGTGTGTGGTTTGACGTCATCTTGTCGTCTCGCGCTGGTTATGAAATCAATATCGAAAGCTATAGCCTTTATCTTTTGATATTGCTTTCATAGGCGGTGCGAGGTGGCAAGATGACATCAAAAATTATACGCGTAGTCAAAGCGATCGGTTAGCCGGTCGGGGGACCCGCCTGCTCGTTTGCTTCCTTCTAATATACCTATATAAAAAAAAGAAAGCATGTGGTCTGTATCCAATCGTTGCTAAAGACTTAAATCAGTTGTTGACCCATATAACCTACCCTAAGTAGCTTATGTAGAAATTCAAAACTTCATGTTTACAAATGTTAGGTACCTATACAGGGTTATTTGAAAAAAGCATCAACAGCCTCGCACGACTAGATAGCTAAGATCATAGACAACAACATTTGTTCTACGAGTTTTGTCATAACTCAATACATTAATTGAAAATGATTTTCCAAGCTTTTATTGTACTGTCGTGACATTTGTAAGTCTATGTTCCATTCGCATACGAAAAGGCAACGCGCGCGACGCTCGCGACACAGAGTAGATAAAATGTATTACTCATGTGCTCGCGATGCGATGCGCACAGAGGTAAGAACATTCAGACGTAAAATTAAATTGATATTTATTTTGTATGTGTATGGGTTACCGCACAGTAATTATGTAATGTCAATAGCTCGCTAATTTAGGTCACTAAGAAACAATATTATTGGTTATTTACGCACACATTTATAACTTCCGTACTTCTGCTTATGCATCATTTTTATAATTGATTTTAAATAAAAACAGTGTTAGAACGACTTTCATTGGGTTTGTTTCGTACATTAACTTTCCCTTATCATTCGCACTCATCTCATCTTATAAACTATAAACACACTACAGTTTTTTTTGGTCTTTCGAAAAAACAACATTACCTCTGTGGATTTCCATCGACATTTGGAAAATAGTGAAAAAGTGTATTTGATGTTATATAGCTGCCTAGTCTTGCGAGGTTGTTGATGTTTTACAAATAACCGCGTATTAAAGCTGTTAGTTTCCCTTAAACCAATAAACAAAAAGTAAAAATAGGTCTAGGTGAATTCACGTTGACGTAAACCCTGCCATTTCAATAGATAGACCAAAGTTGAACCTGTTTTAATAATGATGCTTATCTTTCGTGCCTACTGCCTTCATTAAACTGCATTTGGACACAATGCCGGTCTTGGAATTCTACGAGTTCCTTTCCCAGCGTAAACATAATTGTTCTATGTTTATTTGGTGTTAGTAGGGGTGGTTGTTCTGATAGTTGGAGACAAGATAGCCAGTTCCAGATGAAGGCCTAGCGCATTTCAGTAGTGAAAAATTGAGACAGCATTGGTATTTTTTTTATTTTTTTTTATTGTCTGACCGCTGGTACTCACCGATGATGCTGAAACATTGGGTGCGTGCGACTACACACCGTCCTCTAACGGTGGGTGGTGTATCCAGTGCGCCAAGCTCATTTCAATGTGCATTTTTTTTTCATGTAACTAACATTAGTGTATAAGGTCTATTGTAATTACTAACAATCTATGGAATTATTTTGAAATAAATACTTATTATTGTTATTATTAGATTTAAGCCAGCTTAAGCATGCGTATTAGGACAAGTAGGAGATTATTCAGTTCAGCTTAGGAAGAAAGTGAGAGAAAGAACGTGGCTTTGTCGTTACTGAGTATTGTTCATTACACTTACAATAACGTTAGTAAATTATAGTGACTTCTGTTTAATCGACACACAAGACGTTACTTTTATAGGTAATGTCTTTGCAAACATAATTCGCTTTATTAAGACAGTATCTAAACAATGACGAATTCAGAACGTGCTTACACACTCTTATATCCGTTACATTAATTACAAAAGGTTTTGGCTAACCCAAAGTGACCTTACAACGTAATTTAGAAAGCAGAAAGTCTGCTTCGAATGGCCTATAGAATGTTATTAAACCTTTACCAGTATGACAGGCCAGTTAAAGTATATTATAAATGAAACTTCACTACATAGTACAAAACAAAGTAGCTTCCCGCTGTCCCTATGTATGTATGTATGTATGCTTAGATCTTTAAAACTACGCAACGGATTTTGATTCGGTTTTTTTTAATAGATAGAGTGATTCAATAGGAAAATTTATATGTATAAATACATGCATAATATAGTAGAGAAACACTGATAATTTTAGAGGTTTCACATTTTTTTGCGTTTACATTGCAAACGCTGGCTGCAACCTACGAGATAGATCAAAATAATGTACTACAGTATTGTATTGTACACCTTAAAAAGGTCTACAAAAAAATCCACAATAGTATATGTCTATCTCTTAGGGATGACCCACAATAATCATTTTTTATCATTTACTTTTTACGAGAAATAATGGCTTATTTACGAAGCGATTTTAAGCAATACAGCATTAATCCTTATCCAATAAGTACCTTAAATACATTGTGCATTTAATATAAATCAATATGGCCTTTTACAGCATGTAATTTAAATGAATATTTTCGAAGATATTACAGATTTAAAATACAGGGACATAGCGGCTGCGTGTATCAGCATTGCACCCGTGCGAAGCCGAGGCGGGTCGATAGTAATAAGTTAAATGATAGATCGCCCACTGTCCTGTTACCGGTGACATAATTCTCAAACTATGATATATCTGCTCTACCAGGCTCTACCTAGCTATCATTAATTTAAAAATGACTAGCTGTTTGCCCGTGACTTTGTCTACGTCGATTTCAAATTTAAAGCAGCCAAAAAGCGTCTATGTCGAGATTTAAAAAAAATCTTTTTTAATCAAATCAAAATATAGTCTATGTTTACCCACAAGGTATATAACATTCTATCAGAGACATTTTTTTGTAATTAGATCAGTAGTTCCGGAGGCTAGCCCCGACATACAAACAAACAAACAAACAAACAGTCATAAACCTTTTTATTAATAGTATAGTAGTCATATTCAAGTTACCGAAGATATGTTACCACTGAAAATTCTCAAACGGTTTCGTTTTCGCTTTTTTCAGTTTCGCTTTTTTATTTTATATTAAATTTTTGTTTATTACTTTAATTTGAAACTGAATAAATATTTTGATTTGATTTAATTCACATAAACAAATTGTAAATTATGCAAAAAAAATTATGTTACACAGTGCCCTTTTCTTTGCTATTTCTAATTTCATTATCACCGATGCGGCGGTGGTTCAAAAAATGAACTAACAACTCTGTATACTAACGAAACAAAAGGTTTTTTACATAGTTTACAAAGATGAACCTATAACCAATTAAATAAGGGAAAGATATTAAAGGGAAGATTCTGAGCTATCAATTCGCGTTGCCTGTGAGTAAAACTGAAGCCAAATCTCTGGGGGACACCTAAATCATGCCGCCGCCATGCCTACAAAGTGAGTTCGGTAACGTAATTTGTCGCCCCGTCACGACTTTTTGGTTCCCGACAACGTTACGTCTCGTAGGACGTTGGGTGGACGTGGTAAGGTATATCTACAATCCGATATGTCATGGAAAGGCAGAAAATACGAAAGTAGAAAATGTAAGTAATATGTAGCCTTTATATTGATTTTTAGCCCCGGGACGTCCGCGACGCAAATGGCTGGACGACATCAAAAGTGGACTGGACTTAGTTATCGCCAATTAAAACAAGCTATATGGGATCGCAGAAAATTTTGTATACTGATCTCCAAACTTCAGTATGAAGATGACACTAAACTAAACGATAATGATATTGATTTCACAATACTTCATTTGCTTTATTTTCAGCCCTTTTTAAAAACAAGCATAGGCAATTAAGATATCAATAATAATAATAAACTATTATTCTATTTTTCTTATTATTATTCTGTTTTTTTGTGTGTTTTATTATTTTTATTTGTCTATGTTGGTTTCTCATTGTTTTGTGGACACATCACCGATTTAAGCCACTCCAGAATACCAGCGTTGCAGCGGCTCTAGGTCGCTGTAGCACGTGCTGAGGCTGGGGCGTTATATACATTGTCTTACATACTTTGTCTTTTGTTTTTGTGTTGTATTGTTATCTTGTAATGTTGTAGCGTGTGCCAATAAATGTATTTAATTTAATTTCAATAGATACTACCTATATTATAGTATAAGTAGGTACCGTATGAATACCAAATTAAAATTTAAACTTGTGTGTAACAAGTTGCAGAAGCTAAAAGCAAGTCACTATGTTTTTTTTTTTTTTTTTTTTTTAGTTTTTAATCTTTGCTCCCCGCTTCTTGGCAGGCCTTTGTTTTTCTTTTTTATCTTTCTTTTTTTTCTGTTTTTATGGGGTTAATAATTCTGAGCTTGAAGAGCTCTACTCTGTTTTGTTTATTTTCTTTTCTTTTCTTTTTCTTTTTTTATTATACTTTCTTTTTTTTTTTTTTTTTTTTTTTTTCTTTCTTATCTTTTCTTTTCACAATATGGTCTTATCTAATACATTGTTCTTCTTCTTATATTTACATTACATATTATATACTACTACATATTTTCTTAATTGATATTTCTTATATTTAATGTTACATTATTCTTTTTACTTTTTATTTATATTTCTTATTTCTTATTCTAGTTACATTTATTTTATTGCGTCTCATACTGAGGACGTATTACTTATTAACTAGTTCCAGTACATTTCTTTTGTTGTATTTCTTATTTATATGTGTACATCTTAGTATATATTGTATTGCTATTTTCTTATACAAATTGGTTTTATCCCTTTTAACATTTCTTTGGTCTACTTTCCGTGTGGTATTGTTCTCCATATTGTTTTTACTATTTTTAGCTTTCCCCAATAAATTTCTGCCGGTCTTGCTTATGATGTATTTGTGTTTCCGAGTGTTCCTAACTTGTGTGTTTGCTTTATGTGTCTTGTATGAATTATTAATTATGTACTTTATTACGCGTATATTGGCCGTTCCGCTTTTATAGCTTGGAGTTTTCATGGTGTCGAACGAGTCCACCGCTTGAGGAAGTACAGCCTCCACGAATGGAGGGTTGCAAAGTTCATATTTGTTTCCCTCATTCGTTTCGGCTGCCCCTCTTCTCGCTTCTGTGTGGTACTCGTTCTCTCCCTCATCAGGAATCTCCATGTAAAGATTTCCGGCCAATATACGCGTCGACTCATTTGTATTACCATTTTTTGACTGATTAGTTTTATTTGTTTTATTTGCCGTGGGAGCTGACGCTATCTTGCCTTTAGCATTTGTAAGCCACCTTGTCACGAGCCAGCCTGTCCCATTTGGCCCTTATCGGGCACACCTCGTTGAAGGTGTTGTGGGCTTTGTCCTCCAGGCCGGCTCTCTCGCAGTTAAGGCAGCGGGGGGGACTTTCTTTCTCCGTACACGCGGCGTATAGGTGGTTACCCCCACAGTGGCTGCAGCTGTCCAGCCGCTCCTGGCAGACCCGCTTGATGTGGCCGTAGCCCAAGCAGCGGGAGCACTGGATCAGCGGGGACTGATCCTCTACCTTGGAGACTCCCCACTGTAGCTGAAGAGTCCCCGCCTCTGTCAGCTGCTGCCATATTGCGGGGGTCACCCTGACCACCACATGTGCCACGTGCGGATTCCTTGTTTGCTTCTCAAACACTACCTCTATATCTTCCTTACCATCTTTGGTTTCCTTGATTCCAACCTTCCTCCTTATCGCTTGCTCTACTTGTTCTTTTTTCTTGTCCCCCCTTATATATCTTACAATTACTAGTGGAGTCACTATGTTACCCTCTATTATAGGTAATGTGTTCTGTCTGCTATTAAGCGGCTAAGGCGAAAGCTAGCAGGAAACCTTCCAAATTTATGGGCCACTTATTCAGGCGCGAGTTAACCCGTAAACCTTTGGATTGCCCCACCATCCGTTACGTACCTAACCATAACTTTCCTTCCATGAAATAAAACTCTAGCTATGTAAATATAAGCGTTGTTAAAAATACGATTTTTCATAAGAAACATGTAAAGTAAATAGCCTATTACAGTCCCACGGCTGGGCAAAGGCCTCCATCATTGAAATTAAATCATCCCTACAATTTAACGGTAAATGCTTGCCAAATGCGGGTTGGTGGTCACAAACCCGGGCTATGTATCGAAAAATCCGAAAGAAACTTTGCCCCACCTGGGAATTGAACCCGGGACCTTCAGGTATCGGGCCGAGTGCTTTGCCACTCGGCCATCGAGGCGTTCGAAGAAACACATATTTTTTTAAATGTTTCGTCAATTTTGTTTATCTTCATCATCACCTATAATCATCCCACCGGCGGGCATTACCAGGTGCTTTCATTCGGACAAGGCGGTTAGCTAGGTTAATTTTGTTTGCGTTTTTGAAATATAGGTATATGTTGCTGAAAGCAGTTCTTTTTTTAATTTAATATGTTTCTGTATTTAACTTTACATAGCCTTTGCAGTATCTACCTATGTTTCTTTATTGCAAACTAGCATTTTATCCGCGACATTGCCCGCGTGGCAATGAGATTTAAAAAAAATGATATAAAATATTGCCTATGTTACCTGCTTGGAAAGTAGCATTCTATCAGTGAAATAATTGTTGGAATCGGACCAATAGTTACAGATATTACCCTCCGCAAACAAACAAAGTCACAAAAACTTTACCTTTTTTATTTAGATTAAAGTATTTTTAAAGGTAACGCCGCAATGAACAAATAAACCATTAAGTAATGAAAGTTTTCTTTTGGTAAATAAATGGATTTAAAGTACGATTTATTATAGTAAGTTAGTGAAAATGAGTTTTTCTTGACAAATTCATTACTTAATCTTATTCTTAATGGATAATATTTTTTCATCTACTTGTTTGTACAAAACGAATAGACTGGAATCGTTGAACTTAAGAACTTAGTACCTACAGCCACCATTACATCTTTAAAAAAATAATAGAAAAATAACATTTCAAATAATGTTATTGAAATAATTGCTTTCTTGAAAATTCACTTTATACAATATGTAAAAAAAACCCTGTGCGATCGCAAAAGAGTACATAAGTATACAAATAACAATACAAAAAAATCAAATATTATTCATTAAAAGAAAAGAGTTAACGTAATTTAAAACGCAAGAGTTTGGTACCGAAATTGCTCAAATTACCCTAAAATCTAACTAATATTATAAATGTGACCACACTTTCCATCGATGGCGGCGCGCGGTGCCTAAGGTCCTACCTACCGAAGTGCCAACAAAAGTTTTTAAATGATTTTTCTTTAGGGTTTCACTTATTTTTTTTAAATGATTACGAAAATAGAACTGAATCTCGATGCCTAACAACACCTTAACGGATCGAACAGGTTGTTTTTTACGGGTTTTCCGCCTATGGTCAAACGTGCGATTCGTCAAAATATCCTTTTTGTCAAAGGCTCGTTTGGTCAAAGGTGTATTTGAACTAGTGATCGCCCATTGTTTGAGATTCGACCGTTTCATAATAAATAACTAAACACATAAATCATCATCATCAGCTTATATTATGTCCCCACTGCTGGGGCACGAGCCTTCCCTGTGGATTGATAGGGAGAACGGGCCAAAAACCACCACGCTGGCCCAGTGCGGATTGGTGGTTGTTAAAGACTGCTGATGCAGCCGGGACCAACGGCTTAACGTGCCTTCCGAAGCAATCCGGAGCTCGAGATGATACATTTTTGGTCACCCATCCGGAGACCGGCCTTTGCGAAAGTTGCTTAAACCTCAGTACTCGCAGACCGGGCGCGTTAACCACTGCGTCATCGAGTTTCTCACATAAATATAGTTAGCTAAGACTATACAATATTTTTTTCTTTCGGTAGTGTTTCTCCATTTTGATTAACTTTTATCATCATCATCATCATCATCTCAGCCAAAAGACGTCCACTGCTGGACAAAGGCCTCCCCCAAGGATCTCTACAACGATCGGTTTTGTGCTGCTCGCATCCAGCGGCTTCCCGCGAACTTCACCAGATCGTCGGTCCACCTTGTTGGAGGTCTGCCCACACTGCGCTTTCAGGACGCGGTCGCCACTCAAGAACTGTTCTGCCCCAGCGGCCATCAGCCCTGCGAGCAATGTGCCCTGCCTACTGCCATTTGAGCTTAGCAACTCTTCGGGCTATGTTGGTAACCTTTGTTGCGGATCTCCTCATTTCTGATTCGATCACGCAGAGAAACCTCGAGCATAGCCCTCTCCATTGCTCTTTGAGTGACCTTGAGTCTTCTGATAAAACCCATAGTGAGCGACCAGGTCTTAGTCCCGTATGTCATCACTGGCAACACAAACTGGTCAAAGACTTGGGACACTGCGGTATATCGGACGAGAAGATATTTCGTAGCTTACCGAACGCTGCCCAGCCTTATTAGATACGACGATTGACCTCTTTGCTGAAAGTAGACCTACCTAGCTGGTCCGTTTGTCCCAGGTAAACATCAACAAATCGTCCACAACTTTAAGGGCAGAGTCTCCAACCTTCAGAGGAGTGGGTACGACACGTGAGTTCGACATAACTTTTATCAACCTTAATTATACTAAATCTCACACTTCTATGTGCAAGCAATGTGCTTAAAAGGAAACACGAAGTTATCTGTTTACGAAATAAGGACCTTTGCTTTGAGGACCACCTCCTTTGAATTCAACTAAAACATATACTATCTAAAAAACGGTAAGAATCGAGGGAATGCAAGCCTTAATTTAAATACAGTTTTTGTGGAAAGAACCACAATATTTTGTTACACAAAATCTATCGAAACAATGCTCTCTATTGTTTCATTTATAATAGAACGCCAGCTACACGGCTTTACCGAAAGGCGGCCAATTAAAACTCAAGAATAAAGTTCTCCTTTACGAGATACGGAACAAAGCTGCTGCGATAAAACGCTTCGAAAGTTCCAGCAACTTTGTTCGCGTGGATACATTGAATAATATAATACATTATACTTATCTAAAAGATAGCTCAATAGACATTTTGCCTAACATTTAGAGTTTCCGGAAATAATATATTGCAGCTAAAAATGATGAATCAAGTATACTCGTAAGTATAAATGATAAACTTATGGCAAGGTTTATCAAGACGTTCTCGTGTGTTAGTCAGTCAAACAAATATGCAAAACTTATAATAATTAATGGTAAAAAACCACAGTACCATTAACAGTGTTATTACTCGTACTTGTTTTCTTGGTTTTGTAATTGTTGTTATCTTGTTTCAGAGAAGTTGAATGCATAGGTGTGCATTCAACTGAAACCAATAGGAGACTGAAAGAGGTCTTTCCACAATGTGTTATTTACATACATGCCTGTATTAAAGTTTATGCAATTGAAATAAAACTCTGTACACACATTCAAACTCTTTTGTACCTACGCTACATAATTTCAGACAACAGACACTCACTCTGTTCCAGGCTCATTTTGTTTTATTCAAGCCCACATTGCTTGAGGCCGTTCAAGCCTACTGCCTAATCCCCAAATTCGGTATTCAGCCATTGTCTGCTTGGGCTTACGTTCCAAATCTGACTCAGGTGTGAAAGAGATGGCGTGGGCGGCAGGGTTGTTACATGGGAAGACTTAAATATTGCGAAATATTTAATTCTTGTTAAATTATTCAGTTTTTGTGTTGTTTTGTTTTTGTTTAAAATGCATTTTTATTTTTTTCTTTTAATTAACATTAATGTTTAAGGTCTATTGTAATTACTATCAGTTTATGAAAGTATTCTGAAATAAAAACTTATTATTATTAAAATTATTAATTTTGAATTTAGATAGTCCGATTTTTATCAATCGGAGTCTTTAATACCGAATAAATGAAATTTATATTTTTGCCAAGCTTCGTGAATTTTAATAAGTGAATTTTTATTAGAACGTCAGCTGTCGTATAGTTTAGGTTACACTTGTGACCACGCGCACGGGATGTGCGAAACAATTGTTTATTTTTCCATTAGAAAAATGGAATTAAGTTTTTCGTTTGTACACTTTGTAGTATCTGAATATTATTGTTAAGTTTACCGTGTTGATTCCGTGCTGTTTGTAGTTTGGTAATTGAAGTTATATGCTAGTCGTACACCCACTAACCCTTATGGGACTAGGATATTAAGGTACAGGTCGTTTATCTTTATAAAAGTGTTTATGTGGGAAACTAACAGCACACTGCACAACATTTAAAAAACCAATAATAGCTATTAACTTAAATGGCCTTTATAAGTTTCCATAAGCTAATATAATTTTATTTTATTTATAAAAATGATAGAGCCCAGTTGCGGAAAGTCTGTTGTGTGTGAAGTGTTGAAAAAAAAGGAGTCAAGAGTTGGACTTCGCTGTGTATGCATGTAATGGGAGAAGCATTAAGACTAGTTTATTGGTTTCAAAAAGTTTCTAACAACACTTAAGAATAAAGAGTGCATCCTTAATTTTATTACTAGGTATAAAACTCGCAATACCTGTAATCTATAAAAAGAAATTGGTTTCCGATTCTTCACCGACCGAAATAAAGTTTATTTTATAATCTATTAAAAGCTTGAAAGTGGAAGCCCTGGATTTTCTTGCGACGTAATTTCGCTTCTCCCCTTACAAGTGACGTCACGCTAAGATCAAGTCAGTCAATAGGTACCTACTATAATGGAGGAATTCAGACAGTTTACTAACCGCCACACATCTACAGGCTTGTATGAAACTACTGCTGTAATTGGGAAATCTTGTATGATTAATTTTATATATTTATTAAGGGAAAGAGCTAACAAGGCAATTATTTAGTGTTCGAATACTTTATGTGCTATAATGCTGCTAAGGCAATTTACCTTTTAGGCATTTTGCTTCTTAGACATTTTAACATAGTAGACGTAATGCTGCTAAGGCCATTTACCTTTTAGACATTTTGCTTCTTAGACATTTTAACATAGTAGACGTAATGCTGCTAAGGCAATTTACTTTTTAGACATTTTGCTTCTTAGACATTTTAACATAGTAGACGTAATGCTGCTAAGGCCATTTACCTTTTAGACATTTTGCTTCTTAGACATTTTAATATAGTAGACGTAATGCTGCTAAGGCAATTTACTTTTTAGACATTTTGCTTCTTAGACTTTATACAACTTAGACATTGCTTTTAGACATTTTGCTTTAAAGACGTTCTGCAAGTTAGGCTTTCTGATCATAAAGCATTTTTTTCTCTGTTATAAAGGTTGACAAATCGTGTTTCTGCAACTAACAAAATGACAAATCATGGCATCAGATATCACTTTTATATGTTTTGTAATTGTTGGGAAAAATCAAGATCCCCGCCACGTAAATTTCCAATGCGTCGCCTTAACAGTGATTTCGAATATCGGGGTATTACTTAAATGTGTTTCGTTATGCGTAATAATAGTTATTAGTATTGCTTACAAATCAGTAGCTGACGAGAGATATAACTGAGCTGTAGCTAAAGTTTTGTCAAACTCATCATCAATCCTCATCCATAAGTCCTCTCATGTGTGTGACGAAATTTTTTTTTTTATGAATTGTATGTAATCTATTTATATTTTATCTTAATATAAACTGTCAACGCTATTTTGTTTTACTTTTGCTAATTGTCGTCCACAGACTTAGTAGGGATGCGTTAGGTATTGCTGTCGTCGTTCTTAAACTGCTCTTTGACTTGTTGACATTTTCTTGATTTGATTTCTTCTTTATCAATTACACGTTTTACTAAACATTTATCATCATCATCATCATCTCAGCCAAAAGACGTCCACTGCTGGACAAAGGCCTCCCCCAAGGATATGAGGGGTAAAAAAAAATAAACATTTATATTTTATTTAAATACAGTTCACAACTGTTCCTTACACGCCTCCGTAACAATGCGTGACCCCGGGACGTTCGTTTGTACTTCAATTTGGATCGCAATAATCCTGAATTTGACCTTTTTCATTGCCGAAGACAAAGTTTTTCGCCTTTGGCGTTATAAAAATGCTTAACGACGCCTTTCAAACAGCTCAGAATAAATTGTGGAAAAAGGAAAAAGTACGTTGCGACGGGAAAGAGTTACGTAGATGGGATACGTAATTGTTCTTTTTAAGTGTCTGTAATGAATGTTTTTTTAGGTACCCTTCGTTGGCATTGGGCCAAGATGAATTAAGAATAGCTAGAGAACAAATCGATTTGAATAAATGTGAGGCTGTCTAACAGGTTCTGGATTTAGATCCATTCTTAAAGCATGACTGAAGGGAACTGCTCTGATTAATAATTTAGATAAAATCCGCCCTAAAAAAGGGGCCTTACCATAAGCTCTTAGAGCAGTGTTCATCATCATCATATTAGCATCGCCTGCTCATTTTGTCCTCACGGCTGGGGCACGAGCCTTCCCATAGAAAATACTGCTACTTCACGGGAACTCGATACATCGATATTTCATTTCATTGTCAGGTACAACCTCCGCAAGGCCAGCGGTCAGCACCAACGTGTGGAGATTACCACCACGCGGGCCTAGAGCGTATTGGTGGTTGTTAACGACTGCTAATGCAACCGGTGCCTTTAAAAGCACGGAGGAGCTCGATATGGAAAATTTTTGGTCACCCATCCGATGACCGGCCTTTGCGAAAGTTGTTTAACTTCAGCAATTGCAGACCGAGGGCGTTAACCACTGCGTCATCGATTTCCTCGAACTGTATGTAAGCAGTATTACAGCAAGGTTAATACAGTTGTGAAAACGAAACGCTTATATACTCCGCTAAACGCGTTTCTTTTTCAAAACCGCAAGAACACTTCTACTAACTTTAATGCTTTAAGAACTCTTATTTATCCATGTGGCCTTAACAGAATTTGCTCAAGACTTACTTACCATTTCCCCAAAACGTATAGCCAAGTGAAATCGTTATACTCGAACATAAATAATTTAATAGCATGCGAAATGGGAAGCGTTAAAAGAATCCACACCCGCCTCGCCGCGCCGCCCGCCAAAAAATTCTTGGCGAATATTCGTTTAGCCAATCGGAGAACGGGACCGCGGCAGGTACAATGAAACGTCTTCAAATTCTATATCTAGATTAGACTAGACGAGAATATTGATAGTCGAGTGAGCGTAATATCTAAAAATAAGAAAGAATGGTGCGTGAGCCTGAAACACCTGAAATTTTTATAGTAGGTAATCTGGCCTCATATTACAGGCTTTTATTTAACTTACAATGTATGTTTGTTCGGGTGGAATCTTGCAATTCAATTTTGAAGCAGATATCTTCAACCGATTGAGCTGAAATTTTGTATACATGTTCAGTTCGGATGACAATGCATGGTTAGTTGTGTGACATCATTCTAAATCCAAGATGGCGGCACACCCAAGACGGCGGACTAATTATTTTTAATGCATTCCTACAATATGGGTATCAAATAAAAGGACTTGGTGAGAATAACTCGAAAAATAAAGTGACGTCACTCTTAATCTAATTATGGCGGACTTCTAAAGCTTGAAACTCAATTTTGAAGCAGATATCTTCAACCGATTGAGCTGAAACTTTGTATACACGTTCAGTTTGGATGACAATGCATGGTTAACTGTGTGACGTCATTCTAAATCCAACATGGCGGCACACCCAAGATGGCGGACCAATTATTTTTAATGCATTCCTACAATATGGGTATCAAATGAAAGAGCTTGCTGAGAATAACTCGAAAATAAAGTGACGTCACTCTAAATCCAATATGGCAGACTAAGTTTTTGAAACATGTCCAGCGATAACTAAAAAGTAAAAAATAAATTGAAAGTAAAAACCTTTTAAAAAACAAGCTTTTATTTAAAAGCGCTAAAAAGAATAAAATAAACTTTTACTATCAACTTATATATTACATTAGTTACACAATTTACATGATTTATAAGCTTGTCGCGAGATTTACTTGTGTAGGTGAACAAGTAAAACAAATAACTTGATGTGATTGATTTTAACTATTAAAATTTTCAATCTAAGTAAATTTGTACGAGTACTGAAATCCCGCGACAACCTTTTATATCATATAAATTGTGTAATGACGTTATTAGTTGATAGTAAAAGTTTTAAAGAAAAAGTTTTTCTTAGCGCATTTAAATAAAAGCTTGTTTTTTAAAAAGGTTAATGTAATATATACGAGAATGTATAATAGATGTCGCAGTATTTTTGTGATCCTACATAACTTCAGACTAATATTTTGTTTGTTTTATTTTTACTGCACAACGGCGTAGCGTGACTTTTATCTCACAAATATGAGACAAAATAAAGATAAAAAATATTTATTGCTTCAAAATTACAATATGTAAGCAAAGGGTACCAGTCTCAGCAAGGTGCTGAGTTAGGCTTAACGCGGATTTTCAGTCATCTCATCTCATCATCTTATCTGTTGGTAAACAAAGATAGAATATGAAAACGCACTTTGACCCGGAATTTTAAACCATTGAGAAATTGGATGTCTTAGCTTTAACATTTTTTCTTCACCGCACTACACGCATTCAACTGTCTTTCCATCCACACCATCTTGACGGATGGCGATCTAATACTGTGCGTTTCTCACGTAATTTTTACCACGAACTACAGTGCTATGGAACCAGCTCTCAGCGGCGGTATTTCCGGACCATTACGACTTAGGGATCTTCAAGAAACGAGCCTATTCCTTCCTTAAAGGCCAGCAACGCATCTGCGATTCCTTTGGTTTTGCGGATGTCTATGGGCGGCGGTGATTGCTTCCCATCAGATGACCCGCCTGCTCGTTTGCCTCCTTATAATATAAAAAAAAAATTGGTACAATATAAGTCAGGCATACTTTGAACAACAACTAACACTGACCGATTATTATAAAATCGAACTCTCGCCTTCTAGGTCTGATACACGGGATGTTACCACTAGACCTCGGAGGCGGATAAAGGAGTCAACGAATTAAGAAGACATTAGCAGCCATTTTGATGATCTGTCATATCAAAGCGGTTAGATTTCATAATGATTGTTATTATTACGGAGTAAATCATAGTAATATTATAAAGAAGCTTTGTATTTTTGTATGTTTGCAACGAATAAACTCAAAAACTACTGGACCGATTTAAAAAATTCTTTCACCATTAGAATGCTACATTAGCGCTGAGTAACATTGGCGATATTAAAAAAGAAATGTCCACCCGTGTGAAGCCGGGTCGGGCAACTAGTGGTATATAAGTACATAATTAATTAGCGAGGATTATTTGTAAAACAGTATGAAGAATAAATGGATAAAATTAACATTACTTAAAAAGCCAATGTTTTCTAAGGTTTCCCTTTCATTTCCGTGTTCCGTTTCGTCTTTTCTTTAGTCTATTTTTGGCTAATCCTTTGTGTAGGAGTTCGCTCATCCCACCACCTCCACCGAAATCTTAGCGTATAAGTAAAATTTAGATATTCTAAGGCTTGTATTCTTTTCATTGTTTACGAATGTGCACACAACCTTATCTCTTGCTGTTGACATAACCACAGAATAAAAAATAGTACCTACTATGTAGTAACCACAGAATAAATAATAACATAACTTTCAATCATCGATTCAGAAGTTATTTTCGTCTAGTCGAAATATGATCTTTCCAAACAATGTTTTTGACTTGGGCGAATTCTTTGCCAAGTTTATTAAGTGTTCAATATAAAAACTTGTCAATCTTTATTTTCTTTTTTGAACTTCATTTCGTAACTCGTCACTGTTATATAGTCTCATGGCCCAATAACGGAGATTTAATCGACTATGTTGGCCCAATATGGTGGGTGTTAACGACTATTTTACAAGAACAATCAGGATCTAAGGCTAAGTATCTTCCGAAGTACGGAGAAGATCTTGACATTTTAATTCGGTCACCGAATGCCATCTGAATACTATTTTACGGCAACAAATGGGATCGAGACATAATACGGTCACCCATCCGGGTCGACAAAAAAGTTCAAGCCACCCAGCTTTCTTTATCACCTGATAAGAATGTTTTTAACAGTAAGTAGGTATGAGCACTAAATCTCGATTAAAACTTATTGTGTATCCCACCCTAAGAAAGATGTTTAACAATAAAATAAATTTTACTTAAACTGGGGTTATTTATGGCGTTTTCGCCTTACACGAGGCGAATAAGCGTGAAACTTGAACTTTCTTATTAATGGTGTGAGGCAAGCATATTTTGTTGTAATTTATGAATTCTACGCGAACTGTTCGGAAGTTGCCAGACACAGCGTCTGAAATTTGTTTTTATAAAAATAACTTTTTGGGACGTTATAGCTATCTATTTTTAGTTTTGTATGCTTTTACGGGGCTTTGAAGACGTACATTTGATAATTCATTGTAATCTTTTTCTTTTATCATCATTTATTTATCATTTCTGTCTGTTAACATTAACATCCACTGTCTGCTCTTTACACGCTTTTTAAACAGCGGTATTTTTTTTTTAAACTGATTGTCTCAGCTTCACCGGGCTTTTTTGGGGGCGGCGAGCAACTTAAAGGGTTCCTCAAGCCGTGTGAAACGAATCACCCTCGGAGATTTTCTAGAGGGAACGGCATCACGCACTAGTGCGTGTCCCCGTGCCCTACTAGATGCTCCGAGAGTTCGGATCGGATTCGGAAAAACAGTGGTATGCTAAAACATATTATTACAGAAACATTAATACGAGTACTAACTACTACAGTTCTTCAATGAGTATTACCGCTCGGTCATGACCAATAGCGGTTTGCGGTGAGGCGACTGTTTCACTGTTCATTGCGTTCTTCTTATTACCGTTGATTAAGACTGTCGTAGTGTGACGCGCAATGAACTATAAATACGCTTGACGGGTCGCAAGACGCTCGTGTTTGTGGCTAGAGACTTGAAAACTTATTCCAAATAGTAATAACATGTCAAATTTCATTTATTTATACTTAAGTATATAGTCTGTTTCAACAAGAAGCTAGGTGGAATAATAGTATTCCAGTATCAACCGGTTTATTGTTACTCACACGCGTCAAAATCACGTTAAAACAATTTGAAATTTTATGTTCTAACAAACAACTTACATCGCGGTCCAACAAATCCGAGTTGCAATTGTACTAAAAGGCGAGAAGAGCGCTCCCAAATAAAGGTGGTTACGCAATGGTAACAAGTTGAGTAAAACAGTTAGCTCCCGATCGATCCCTACTGAACTTCACCTTGAGCCGCCCTCCCTTCCCAGCGGTCCCAGCGAAATAGCCGCCCGACTGGGGACACTGCGCTTTAATGTTTTCCTCGGACATACAACTAATGATTGCAGGTATCTGTATCAGGATACCTGTAAGGGTGAGAACCTAGTGAGAGTTTTATTGCCATTCGATAACTTTAAAGATAACTAGGAGAGTTAAAATTGAAATTTTATATTTTTATTTTCAGGAAAAACAAAAGCTTTTATGGATGAATAAAGTGCTATTTAAATGTTTATTTTACTGGTCCTCACAAATACATTTTGCCATACAAATTATCGTTTCGTCAACGTGATCGATTTAGAAATAAAAAATGCACTAGACCCAAAGATCTTGGATTCGATATTTTCGTTCGGGTAGGTATATTGGTTATGGTATTTGTAGTAGTGCGTCGTTGCAGTTAAATATTACAGGCATATTTCAAGTTGAAAGTTGCGTTTTTGAGACTTTCCGTAAGTTTGACAATTTTCTTAGGTGTTATTGCATTTTTATTGATATTTTTATTTTTTTTACAACCTGCGTAGGGGTCATTTTACGTCCATAGTAGGAGTGTTGTAATCCGATAGTTGACGATAAGATTAATTTCTTTAGAGTTGGTCACACTTGTTCCAATTGATTTCGTTGTTTCCAAACTTTCGTAAGTTTATTTTTATTGTTGATAATGAAGTAAGTATTTATAATTATTATCTTGTAACTGATCGTGTCACTGTTTTGTCTATGTCGTGGCCGATCTTAAAATGGATCACTTTATGATGTAATCGATCATCTCTATATATTAATACGTGAAGCAAAAACTTTGTACCTCTTTTATACAAAAATTGTACGGACAGAATACAGAGTATGAAATTTCGCACACTTATAGTTTATATAGAGAAGGTTAAATTCCAATGTTAATTTTTTTTTTATTTATGTATAAAAATGGAAGAGGAGCGGCCGAAATCTATCAATGCCAATCCAAACTCACATTCAATCTTTTTTAATTTTTCATTGCTTAAAATACAATCCGTGCAGCATTAATAAAATTACGGTCGAATTTCGACCACTGGGTAACCACTAGTTTCATAAAATGGTTGTATTTCATGATATGCCCAGCTTAAACTGATCATGTCATTAAAGCGTCAACGTTTGATGACATGCCCTTCCATGTTTGGCATATCATTAATGTAGGAAATCCTTACTGTTGGTTAGGTTAAGTATTTTTTTTTCCGAGCGAAACGCAGCTTAACGAGGCCCAGTCACGGAAGGGGGAAGCGCAGTCACGGAAGGGGCGCGCAGTCACGGAAGGGGCGCGCAGTCACGGAAGTGGGGAGCGGCATAAAATTGTACAAATCGATTGTATCGACACAAAAATAAACGATATCAGCGCCTCCAACGGTGGGTAATGTAAATATTTTACGATATGATCACTAAAGTTTGACTATTTCATGAAGTAGCCGCGCGTTTAGTTGCTCATATCGAGAAACAATTTCTTATCATTGATCTGCCCAAACCACATCATGATGTGGCCAATAGACAGTGAAACGGGTTCCCTCTCTGGCAGAATTTTGTTGCTCCGAATTTGATTTGGCATAACACACTTGGCATAATTTTCTTTAAACGAATATGTTCAAGGCGTAAAAATGATTTAGTATAATTATTATTTGGTCGAATGTGTATATGCCCGAATTCCTAATGGCATACAATTAAAGATGGCAGAATTTCACTTGGCATAATTAGCAAAATTAAATTACGCATAATTTTGTTTAACTTTAACACGAACATGGTAAAACGAACTACCCACTTAAAAAAATTATAATCATAAGCTAATATTCAATATTCTATGCACCACTCAAATTGTTTTTGTAACTTGTTCGAAATGAAACATTTGATTAAATAATATTTGGTTAAATGAAACATGATCAAACAATAAATTATGCCAAAAAAAGATTCTGAATATAGGACTTTCTGAAATATGATAGTTCTGCCTCCTAATATTATAGATATCAAATTTATGGCTAAGTATGATTCTGAATGAAACCTTTCTGCGATATGATAGTTCTGCCTCATAATTATTATGGATATTAAATTTATGCTCATATAAGTTCTGCGATAAAGGGTAGACCCCAGTGAAACATTTCATGAAATGCGACCATTTCATGAAATTCTCGTGCATTTCGTGAAGTGAGCAAATCTACGATATGGCTACGACATTTACATCGCCATGGCGACCCTACGCCGCGCCCTCCGCTCGTGACAATGCGCCGGGTTCCGTATAATTGCGAAGTATTTCGTTACAAATCAAATTTATTACAACCTACATGATGCTAGAACTCTGTGTGGTTTCTTCTATACTAATATTATAAAGAGGAAAGTTAAGATTAAATCAAAAATTTGCCTAATGATAGATAAATAGAAATACGATTTGTTTGTTTTGTTGTCATAGTAACTGTCAAAGCGGTACGAAGTCCGCCGAGTAAGCTAGACTTATAAAAACCTTTTTTATTAATACTATTTTGATAGACGAAATTCACATACAAAGGCACTAGAGTCCTGCGACGCAGCAAGCGGATATCTAGTTCATTGTGCGTTATACCGTTTACCTACTAATCGTCTCATTGAGAATTTGAGACCCCGGTCTTAGACCTAGAGGTCCAGAGTTCGATTCCCAGCGGGGGAAATATGTTTGGCGTTATTGGTTTGATTGGTGGTAGGTGGAACTTGTTTTAAGTCCGCCGTCTTATCTAAGTATATCGTTATAACATTAATTTTAGTAGCATTGTTGCGTTCCGACAGTTGGTGATAAGATAGCTATTGCCTCAGTAGTTAAGGATTCCGGGTGAAGTGCGCTTCCACCTTCGGCCTTATTATCGCTTAAGAAGAAGAGAACAAGAAGAGCAAGTGCTTATTCGTAAAGAGTAAAAAAATACTACGACAGTCTGAGCCAACGGTAAAACAAAGAACGCAATGATCAGAGAAATCGCGCGACGCGCCCGCCCGCCCGCCTGCCGCCGCCAGCGCCCGCCGGCGGTGCCGCCGCAAGCCGCCCGTGGTCGTGGCCGAGCGGTAAAACTCATAGAAGAACAGTACATACTCGTATTCTTTTGTATTAATGTTTCTATAATACAGGTTGACTTTTTTATCACCGTCCAAAACTTCTGGGATGACTCTCGTGATACGAACGAACAAATCTTACTATTGGACCAACTCCCTAACTCGAAAATAAAATTCAGCTGTTCCATACATTTTGGTCAAATGAATATTGATGTTTTGTATGGAACAGCTGAATTTTATTTTCGAGTTAGGGATTTGGTTCAATAGTAAGAGTTGTTCATTCGTATCACGGGAGTCATTTCAGAGAGTTTGGACGGTGATAAAAAGTGACCCTAAATATTAGCATACCACTGAGTGGCAATAGGTCTTATAAGTATAATCGAGCATTCATTACTGACCCTTACTGGCACAACAACAGAAACTGTACTGCTATGAGTATCCAATAATATAGAGCACATGAGTAAATGCCCAAAATTTACTGATGTGACTGTAGTTAGCTTTAGCGTTAAGCATTTTCTATAACTGTGCTTTGGTTCAAGTATTGCTCCTTTGTTATTTAAGTTGTTTCTAACAGTGGAGACTTTTTAATGACTTTTCTGTTTTACTTATAAGTTTGTAGCTATTCATTTATTGCATAAGTCGATAGTCTTCCTAAGATAATAAATAAATAAATAAATAAATAAAATTAAAATCTTTGAGTTATGTTATGATCTATTTTTTTTGTCGATTCCTTTATTTATTATTATGTATATATTGCATTTTTGTAACTGTGTTTTTTGGAGAGAGATTGCTGATTGCCTCAAACGGCATTTTCAGCTTTACAGTGTCAGCCAGTGTCTTGGGCCTAAACTAGTGTGCATGTTTAGTGTATTCTGTAAATGTGTAGTGGCATTTAGAGGATCGGGTGGGGAGTTTATAACTGGTACTCGCCCAGTGGTCGAAATTAAACCTTAAAGTCCAATGTTAATACTCTACATACAATGTATGTATGTATTATAAGTTTATTTTTTATTGTGGCACGCCAAAATGGCCTCACCCTGCCTGATGGAAAGCAGCCAGTGAAGCCCAAGAAGTGAAAGCGTTCATCACAGCGCTACCACGCTATGCCGAACGCTCACACTATGGCGGCCTGCATAAATGCTTTTTCACGCCCCGCTTAAATAACCCGGGAGAGAAAGAGGAGGGAAACACGTGTGCGGGAAGCGCATTCCACATACGGGCAGTTCGGCAAAGGAACGATTGTCCAAAGTTTTTGGTACTACATGTCTTGCTGGTCAGCACGGTATGAGGGTGGCTTCTCAGACCTGCACGCGTCGATCTGGAAAGGAATGGAGAGGGAGGAATGAGGTCAAAGAGCTCCTCAGAGAATAATTGCTATCTCTCGGAACTCCTTCTCGATAAAAACTTTAATTATTTCAAATATTACACTTCTCCTTGTGCGCACATGTGGTTTATTATATGTGCTTAAAAAAAGGCACAATGTTTTTGTTTCAAGATATATACTAAGAGCTCGATTGCGCAGTGGTTAACGCGCCCGGTCTGCGAGTGCTGTGGTTAAGCAACTATCGCAAAGGCCGGTCATCGGATGGGTGACCAAAAATGTATCATCTCGAGCTCCTCCGTGCTTCGGAAGGCACGTAAAGCCGTTGGTCACGGCTGCATAGCAGTCGTTAACAACCACCAATCCGCACTGGGCCCGCGTGGTAGTTTATGGCCTGTTCTATCCATCCATAGGGAAGGCTCGTGCCCCAGCCGTGGGGACATAAATGAGCTGATGATTATGATGATGATTAACATACTTCATTTATAACAATTAACATTAGCCGTGAACATTTTTACTTGTGCATTTGTATGCATGGCCTGACCTTTCCACCGTCTTAACAGCCTAATGAAATCCCTTATATGTACACCGACCTATTTCCTTAAGTGAAGGGGGATTAATTTCCTGCTCCCATCGCCGAGGACCAAACAAAATTAAACTCAAGAACCTACAGGGGGCGATTTTCCACACAATTTAATTGTATGATTGTGTGAAACACACGCAGTGAAACCTATAATTTAGTAACAAATTTTGGGGAACATACGATTTTTGGAACTGGGCGGTCGGTGGTGATTTATAAAAATGATATGCGAGTACATACATTTTATTCTAACCACAAAGCATTATTTTAATTAGTTAGAAATTTTAAATACTGAATTAATTTAAGTTTGTTCTAGTAACACTTCAGGGGACGGGTTAAAAAAATCTATACAAGGTGTTTTGTCTCACACAGCAACTTCCGATCCGATCCGAATCCTTCGGATAATCTAGTAGGGCACGGGGACACGCACTTTTAAGTGTGCGATGCCGTTCCTTCTAGAAAACCTCCGAAGGTGATTTGTTTCAACACGGCTTGAGGTACCCTTTACGTACCTAGCTGCCCATAAAAAAGCCCGGTGACACTGAATATGCTGTTTGAGGCAATCAGCAATCACACGTACTAGCCAACCTCACCTTGTAAACCGCAAGTTGCATCTTCACACCTTGTTTAATCCTTTAATGGACCCCACGTTGTAGGAAGGAGGTGATACGTGTACTGGAATAGAAATGCCGTTCCCTCTAGAAAACCTCCGAAGGTGATTTGTTTCACACGGCTTAACGTACCTCGCCGCCCCCAAAAAGCCCGGTGACGCTGAAAATGCCGTTTGAGGCAGTCAGCAATTTCTCTCAAAAAAAAACACAGCAACTTCTTCCGCTTTATTTCCAGCATATCAAACAGCATGACAATAATCTAAACTGAAAAGATATTGATAATGATGATGAGATGAGTAGGTACTATCCATATATCCATCTTTATGCTAATAAAATGATGACTGAAAAAATGAGTCGATATTAATTTCCTTGTATGATAAGAATATTGGCGGAGCGTTAGCTATGTATGCACTGTTTATTGCTTTTCATGTGACTTCGCCTACAGAACATGATGGATGGCGACTGTTCGGGAGATAATTCATCATATTTTATATACACGACAAGGCATTAGCGGCCCATTATACAGGCGATGATATTTTTGTGACTGGAACACACAAGAAAATTGTTTACTCCTTTTAAAAAAAAGGTCGTGTGCAATATTCGTTATTTATGCAACACACACACACACACACACACACACACACACACACACACACACACACACACACACACACCCTCACACCCTCACACACACACACACACACACACACACACACACACACACACACACACACACACACACACACACACACACACACACACACACACACACACACACACACACACACACACACACACACACACACACACACACACACACACACACTCGTTTTCACAACTGCAGCAACACTGCTTAGTGCAATACTGCTTTAGGAGTTCATGGCCACTCATCAGTACCACACTACATTGTGTACCAAAATGATGAGGAGCTTGGGCGAGTGAAACCACCTTTTACTATTAAAGTACATTTATTGTGTTCAACCTTGTTGCAGCCGTGAAAAGAGAAGAGTGGCGGGCGCGCAGGCCCTTATATATTGGCGACCTGTCGCTGTTTGCGGGAAAAATAGGAACAACTCATAAGTGATACATTGTCTAGATTGATTGCAACATAATTAGTTTCCCTTTGTCGGTGCCAGATGGCGCTAAATATACAACATGCTCCCCCCCCCCCCCGAAATGTTTATTTCTAAGTAGTTATAATTATTATTACAAGCCTTTATTTCAATAATTTAACTTATTAGGATCATTGTTTGACTCAACTAATTACACAGTAGGTACCTAGTATGCCTACCTACCTATTGAGCTTGTTTTATTTGAATAAAAAACCCAGAGTGCAAAACATTTATTACAATTGGTTACAAGATGCTCACGGGCCCTGATGTAGATATGCTCACGTCGGTGAACTGGCTACGATTCGGGGACCTTTTCGGGGAAACCGAAGGTTTTGTCTGTGCAATTGCGGATGAAGTTATCATGACGAGGAACTACCGGAGATATATCCTGAAGGATGGTACGGTCGACATTTGTCGGGCATGCCGCCGTCCCGGAGAATCACTCAGGCACATTATCTCCGGTTGTTCTCATCTTGCTAACGGCGAGTATTTGCACAGACATAACCTGGTAGCTAGGATTATTCACCAGCAACTTGCTCTTCCATACGGTCTTGTGGACTTTGAAGTGCCGTACTACAGGTACACACCTGCGCCGGTTCTCGAAAACGGCCGTGCCACGCTCTATTGGGATCGAGCTGTCATCACGGACAGGACTATTTTAGCTAATAGGCCTGATATCGTGCTGATAGATCGATCGCAACGCCGGGCAGTGCTTGTCTATGTCACCATCCCACATGACGAGAACCTTGTAAAAGCCGAGAAGGACAAGGTCAGCAAGTACCTTGACTTGGCTCACGAAGTAACCACCATGTGGGATATTGACTCGACAATCATTGTGCCGATAGTCGTGTCTGCGAACGGTCTGGTAGCGAAGAGTCTCGACCAACACCTTAAGAAACTCTCGCTCAATGGTTGGATCAAGGGTCAGATACAGAAGGCGGTACTCTTGGACACGGCGCGAATAGTCTGAAGGTTCCTGTCTCTGCAGCCCTAACCACCGGCAGCATGAGCCCTGCCCTGTTGCCGGCGGTACCCTAGGCTAGGTTTTTTATAATATTTTTATGTTTTGTATGTGCTTTTGTATTTTACTTTTATATTAATATTATAACAAACCTAAGCTAAGAAAAAAAAGAAATAAAGAGATAATAATAATAATAATTTTGTCTGTGCAATTATGGACGAAGTTATGCTAACGAATAACTACCGGAAATTTATTATGAAGGACGGGACGGTTGACATATGTCGGGCATGTCACCGTCCGGGTGAGTCTATCAGACATATTATTTCTGGCTGATCTCGTCTGGCTAACGGCGAGTACTTGCACAGGCATAATCAAGTGGCCAGGATTATACACCAGCAACTTGCTTCGAAATACAAACTTGTGGATTCTGAGGTACCGTACTACAAGTATGTGCCCGACCCAGTTCTCGAAAATGATTATGTCACGCTGTACTGGGATCGATCTATCATTACCGACAGGACTATTGTAGCTAATAAGCCAGACATTGTGGTGATAGATCGATTAGCGCGCCGCACGATGATTGTCGATATCACTATTCCCCATGACGAGAACCTCGTGAAAGCTGAGAAAGAGAAACAAATCAAATATCTCGACTTAGCACATGAGGTTGTCGACATGTGGAATGTGGACTCGGCTGTCATCGTGCCGATTGTTGTTACGGCGAATGGCCTGATGGCCAAGAGCCTCGATCAACATCTCATGAGGCTCTCGTTAGGCGGCTGGATCAAGGGCCTGATTCAGAAGGCAGTTCTCCTCGATACGGCACGCATTGTGAGGAGGTTCCTGTCTCTGGAGCCCTAATCACCGGTAGTTTGGACCCTGGTCCCGATGCCGGTAGACCCCTATTTTTTATATTTTTAAATGTTTGTTTTGTTTTTTAGAAAATATTTAAAAATGTAAATTAATATGTAAAAAAATAAATAGAGAGATAATAATAATAATAAAATAAACTTTATTTTCTCATCACAAACAAGTAGGTATACAATTTTATGATTATAAGTAAACAGTTGTACAAAAGTTGTACAACTGTAAAACAGTTGTACAAGTTATTCTAAACATTTTTACTATACAATAGGTACTATGTTATGACAACTTAATTAACTTATTTAACTTAATTAACTTATATCTAATTAGCTAATCCGTAACTTCAATTGGTATGGGACAAACTTACCATACCACCTACTTAAAATATTCGCACTTTCAACTTTATCAAATATATTGTCCTGACTAATATTATTAATGCGAAAGTGAGTATGTTTGTTTGTTTGATACGCTTTTAAGCGTAAAATATTCAACCGATCATCATGAAATTTTGTACACATATTCTCAAGAGTATAATCAAAGACATAGGATATTTATTATTGATAAAAAAGTGATTTTACTTGTTTGATTCGCATTTACGCGTCAACTATATAACGATTTGTTTGTTTTATTGTCATAGAAACTGTCAGCGGTAGGAAGCGGTAGGAAGTCCGCCGGGTCAGCTAGTTTCCTATAATTTGTTACTACATGGTCAAGGCTACGCACATGGGCACATTATTGATAATTGTCATGGGCACCGTCCTCGTGGTCACTCCTGGTGTTGCTGAAGTCAGCGATTCACTTGCTATGCGGAGTAATACCACGCTGAGAAACGACCCTTTTGAGATGCTGCGGCACACACAATTTTTGTATTTTCTATACTTATTACTTTGTTTCTTTTTTTAAAGTTCAAAGCACAGCAAATGACTCTATTCCACCTGGTGTTAAGTGGAAATGGAGTCCAGACGCGAAGACAACTGGTGCAGCGTGAAAACAACGCACCATCAGTTAACCTCACTCTGCCGGCCCACAACATTTTAGTGTCATTGTTGTCATTTTATGATTGTATATTATGTGTGTGAGTGTGAGTGTGAGGGTGTGTGTGAGTGTGCGTGTGTGGAGGTGTGTGCATGTTTCTGTGTGTCTATAATGTCCAAATAGAGATATTATCTAGATATTATCTAGATATTATCTAGATGTCCAAATAGAGATCTATAGATAGATAAATTGGATTCCGTTCGACCACCAGAGAGGAATGAATTAAAATACTCAGCTCAGAACGGGATCTACACGCTCAGAATATAAAACGAGGGTAGGCGCGTAGGCGCTACTGAGTTGGGAAGGAGGGGATTACTTTGCCAGACATTATTATATTAAACAAAAGCCCTTTGAAGTTTCGAACGTTATTAAAAATAGAAATTAATGGTTTGTAAAATGGCTTTAAAAATAAAACTAAACATAAGCGCACGTATGCGTTTGTAACAACATATAACGCCACCTGTGTAATTGGGTGGTAATTGTAATTATTTCTTGTTTGGGTCTCCAAACAAGAAATAATTACAATTAATCAAATGTCATTTAGTAACTCAAATAAATTAAATAAAAGAAACCAGCCAAGTGCGAGTCGGACTTGCGCACGAAGGGTTCCGTACCATTATCTATAAATATATTTCAAGTTTCTACCGTTATCGTTATTAAGACCGAGAAAAAAATTGGAAAAAATTACGTTTGTTGTATGGGAGCCCCCTTAATTATTTATTTTATTGTTTTTTTAGTATTTTTTGTTATAGCTGCAACAGAAAAACATAATCTGTGAAAATTGTAATCGGACGGACAGACGGACGGCGGATAAGACTCCGCCGTCCGTCCGTCCGTCTGTCTGTTCCGTAGGGTATATAATAGCCTGTAATATAATATGTAATTATAATATAATATATAATTTACCCAGTGGGTACGGAGCTCTAAAATGTAATAGTACAATTTTGATATCTATTACCCCAAAGGTTCTCCTTTTTTGGCAGTTATTTAATTATCTATAGAAATTATGGAATATCGTCGACATTATCGAATTAATTTGATTTAATATTTTTATTTAAAAAATAAACATATTAATAAGTAAAAACACCTTTAAAACTCGAATAAAATGCATTTCGCAGTATTCACAGAGTTCTTATATTACAAGCAACGAGGTCAGTAGGGCTGCTTGCAAAGCTGAAGTGCAAAGAACTTAAGTAAGCTTAGACAGGTTGACTTTTTTATCACCGTCCAAACCTTCTGAGATGACTCCCGTGATGCAAACGAACAACTCTTACTATTGGACCAACTCCCTAACTCGACAATAAATATAAGCTGTTCCATACATTTTGGTTGAATGGATGTTGATGTTTTGTATGGAACAGCTGAATTTTATTGTCGGTCATCTCAGTAGGTTTGGACGGTGATAAAAAAGTCAACCTGTATGTACTGGAGTAGTAGGACTAGAGTTCGACGGAACCACTGATCGACATTGTCATTTAATCATTAAAAATAGGGTCCAGCAACTGATTTTAGTCTTTAGCGACAACAGAATACGGACCAGTTTCCTTGCTGTCAAGGAATTAGATAATCAAAATCAAACAAGGCAATAGAATTATTTTATCTATGTTATTTTTTGGCTTCGAAAACTATTCAGTGTTCAACATCACTGGGCTTGAAGTGTCGAACAATGAGACAGCGCCGTTTAAATGAGACAAGCGAAGAAAACGAGAAACGCCTATCTCAAAGTAGGAAATCAAAAACTGAGATCCGGTGCCTGCCTTCTTTTGCTTCGTCATAGTCGCTTAACTATCTTAATCGAGATATTTTATCGCCACGGATATGTAGGTTTATGACTACATACAGCCCAAGAGCTCGATGCGGTGGTTAACGCGCCCGGTCTGCAAGTGCTGAGGTTAAGAAACTTTCACAAATCCGATCATCGATGGGTGACCAAAAGTTTATCATCTCGAACTCCTCCGTGCTTCGGAAGGCACGTTAAGCCGTTGGTCCCAGCTGCATTAGCAGTCGTTGACAACCACCAATCCGCACTGGGCCCGTGTGGTGGTTTATGGCCCGTTCCCCTATCCATCAATCAATCATCAATAAACTCGCTTGTCGTAGCACCACGCTACGACTTACACATTCGCTACAGAGCGGGGCGTGTAGCGGTGCGTGTAGGGGGTCAAACGTTACGCAACTGAACAGTAATTGCAGCGCTTATAGCGTGCTGCTAGGCATTTTGCCCAATGAAATAACACCAGCAAGAAAAAACGTTGCCACTCAAAATCAGGCGATTGTAACTCAAATGCATCTAAAACTTAGTTGCAATGTTTTTCCTTGCAAGAGTCGAATATAAGACTATTGAAAGTAATTTTACCAAGGATCGTATTTGTGTTGAATACGAATAGTAACCATCGTTATTGTCATTTTGAAAATCGTTTGCGATAATATTTTCATAAATAGTATCGCAAACAATAGTCTGATTGATCGTTAGTGTCGATAATATAGATATTATTAAATAAACTATTGTCTCTTTTTCATGTAGTTAAGTGATTTGTGCCGTAGTACCTATTGAAGTTGATTGTTCAGTTGTTGGCCCAGTGCGGACTGATGTTTGTTAAATACTTCTAATGCAGCCGGAACTAACGGCTTTATGTGCTTTCCGAAGCACGGTGAGCTCGAGATGATACATTTTTGGTCACCCATCCGATGACCGGTCTTTGCGAAAGTTACTTAACCTTAGCCGGGCGCGTTAACTATACTGCGCTATCGATTTCTTCTACATAAATAAAACAATCCTACTAATATTATAAATGCGAAAGTTTGTGCGTATGTATGTTCGTTTATTTGTTGCTTCTTTACGCTGCAACGGATGGATGGATTTGGATGAAATCCGGCATACAGATAGTTTATAACCTGAAATAAATAAGACTTTTTATTTAGATATTTCCACGGGAACGGGAACCACGCGGGTGAAACCGCGAGCGGCCGCTAGTTAATAATAAAGATAACATTTAAGTTTGTTTTAATTAAAATTTTCGGTTGTTTTGTATGCATATAACGTATATATTGTATGCTAGATACTTACATACTTTTCAGTTGTTTCGCGAGAGATCAAGTTTACCAACGCCGCCGCGCCACCGCGCCGCTATGAGCGTGCCTACACTTTATTACGTCACGAGCTAACACCAACCTATAGAAACACAAGAAGAAGAAACGTTAATCAAATGAAATGAATCATTTATTCCGAATTTACTACCTTATTTATTTTTTCCGGACTAACCCTTTACTGTTAACGACTGCTAAGTGCATGCGAATCAACTTCTTTACGTGCCTTCCGAAGCAAGGAGGAGCTCAAAGAGATACATTATTGATCACCCATCCGGTGACCGGTCTTTGCGAAAGTTGCTTAACTTCAGCAATCGCGGACAGGGCGCGTTAACCACTACGCCATTGAGCTCATCACATATACATAATTAAACGCTACAATAAAAAAAGAAAAGTGGTACGTTATTAAAAAGTAAATACAAACAATTAGACAGATCATGATTTGATCACTTCCAGCAACGCTAAGTCCACGTAGGTCGTCCTTTAAGGTCACATCCCAGTCCCGAGGTGCAATCAGACTAGAGTGATAGGTAACCTCTTAGAATTATGCCGACTACTTAAGTAATTGCAAAGTTAAATATACGAACACATGCGTCGGAACGAAAGACAAAGCAACACAGACTCTATGAAAGTTTTTGTTGCAGTTTGTTGGGTTTCTTTTGCAGTTTTGTTGGGTTTCTTTTGCAGTTTTGTTGGGTTTCTTTTGCTGTTTGTACCTGGTTAAAAGAACTTACTGATATGTTTATTGCGTTTTTAAAATATTTTATTGGATACCGACGGTGGGTGACTTGTAAAAAAAATACATAGAAGAAAATGTATGGTATATAAGCTTGATTTTAAATGTTCTCGTAAAAAAGGCTTTAAACGGGTCAAATGTCAATGTCATGTCGTCACTAAAGCTTTTACCTTACCAACTATTTAATTCTTTTATGATCATGTTTATACTATAGATATATTAACACAAACTTTGTTGCGAACTAATTACGATTTGAAAAAGACAAAGTGTCAAAAAAAAATCACGAGCGGGATCCGAACCCGCAACTCATGACATGCCGGGTCTGGTGCACTACCAACTATGCTATCGTGTCTCTAACCAACTCGTCGAAATTAACCAACACTATCTACTCTTACTCCAGCAGTCAAAGGAGCCTTATTCAATGTCGACAACTAAGTCATCAACATCCGATATTAATATTTTTACAAATATTATAATACGATAATATAGTTATTACTATTAGTATAGTCGCGGGTTCAAATTCCACTCGTGTAATATTGGTTTCTTGATTATATTTTACAGATTTTTCATCACGTATTTTTCTAGGTATTTTTGTTGTGTCAAAACAAAAATAACTCGGCTTTCGCCTCAAAAGCCGACTAGCTGGCGAAAAGATGAGTTGAAATTATACGACACACGGGCAAATGATATCTGCCACGAACACTGCGTATGTCGCCGACAGATAATGCGGATATAGGATTTTCCTAATACATCCATTATTAACCTGGTATTTATTGTAAAACGATTTCAAACAAACGAACGATTGACGCGATTTCAAACACAATTACCATTACACACTGACCTGCAAAACTAAGTACTACACTTTTAATATTTATTTATTTTCTAAACTATAGAAGTTAGAAATTTTTAATTAGAAAACGTTTTGCAGCAATTTTTATCAGCTTTCTTTGAAACTAAAGTAAATTATACATTAGTAACATTTTTCCTTTTTGTTTCGAAAGTATATCTTGTGTACTTAAAAAGTTATTGCAATTTTAAAAGTGTGATACTTAATTTTGCAGGCCAGTGTAGTATTCTAAAGTTTACGCGAACACTACACATTGAAATGACAACAACTTTTACGGATCTACTCGCGTTTATTTGGGTACTTCAACGATTCACATTACACATTACTTTTAATTAATATTTATCCCGACGTTTCGAACCCTTTGCAGGGTCCGTGGTCACAGGGAGACTGAGGTGTCGGTCGTCTCATAATTAGATAGTAGCTTGTATACCCTCATTTAAAATTAATCAGGTGCGTTCCGTTTTACGCAGAAAGAGCTTACAGTATCTTTTGGTTTGGCAGTATGGTGTTGGGGCTGGGATTTAATATTTTGTATAATGGGATCCCAGGCTGGTGGTAGATTCCAACCATTTTCTCTAATGAAATTAGGATGTTTTTTGACACCTTTCATATAATATGGAAGTACAGCAGGTTGGCGCTCGACTGTGGTTGGTTTATTGCGTTTTCTGTGACGAAGCCGTGGTACTTTCAGTTTATTATTCTGTAGTACGTGCTTGACATGCTGAAGCTCAGCAGCCAGGTGTTGTGTGTCACAGATGCCGCGTGCTCTCTGAAACAAAGATTTAACTACAGTAGCCAACTGTCTAGGATGGTGGTGAGAATCACCATTGAGGTACCTATCTGTATGGGTTACTTTACGATTCACAGTGTGACTCAAACTATGGTCTGGATTCCTGATGATTTAAGTATCCAAGAAAGCTAGCTTACTATCTGCCTCTAACTCAATAGCCTCGCGAAATTAATTGAAATTCTTTATTCAAATTAAAAAAACATCCTAATTTCAATATAGACGATGGTTGGAATCTACCACCAGCCTGGGATCCCATCATCAGTCATTCCAGCGGCTTCACGTGCCGCTAGGATGACTAAGAGGTTTTTAGTAGTCAGGCCTCTCCTTCTTCCGAATCCCTGACGAGACCCTCGGGTCTGGGCAGGGAGGCGGGAGCTGGAGGGGAACCCCACATAATCAAGACGTAAAAAGGTCTCCAACAAGGTGGACCGACGATCTGGTGAAGGTCTCAGGTAGCCTCTGGATGCGAGCAGCACAGACCCAGTCGTTGTGGAAATCCTTGGGGGAGCACTTTGTCCAACAGTGGACGTATTTTGGCCGACATCATGATGATGATGATGAAATTTAAAAAAGTAATTGTTTTTTATTTTATTTTATATAACTACTAGCTGACCCGGCAAACGTTGTTTTGCCATATAAATAATTTCCTAGTAATTTCTAGTGTAGACAAAAAATAGCTTACTTATTGTAAGTATGTATGTATGTTAGAATGTGTATATTGTATGATATGTAAGAATGTGGTATATGCGTGAAATAAGCATGGAGCGCTGTGAACGATGAGGGAATATAAAAATAACAAAAGGCAAACATTATTTTTAAGTTATTATAATTTATTCGAAAAATGATTAAATTACTAAAATGGCTATTAAAAAATAAGGGTTGATCGTAGAAGGGTGAAAATTGAGGATTGTATGTATTTTTGTATGTTGTATCATAAAAAAATAGAAATTAATTTCATCAAAATCGGTCAAGCCGTTTCGGAGGAGTATGGCAACGAAAACTGTGACACGAGAATTTTATATATTAGATATATTTGCAATCGAATTAAATTAGTAAAAGGGTTAAAATAAAATTGATACGTAACAGAACCGTAATGAAAATGTGTCATCTCATTTATATTGCCCATATTATTTTTCTACGACGCAAATATAAACTGAGGATATAGGGAGACAGGTAAACGGGCCTCGGAAAAAGCGAATAAGCCTTCCCCAGGGAAATTTTATTTAGTTTAAACGGCTCTTCAGACCCTGCCTTATATTGTAGTCCTTTATGTCTGCAAATATGTGAGGAGCCCGGGATCTTAGCGAGATGAAGTCGCTCCTTTGAATATAATTTTAAACATGTGACGAAGAATGCGTAAGTATGCTATGCCGTTATTTAGATCTGTACTTAAATATTTTTACATGCCATTATAATCTTTAGAAGGTATGGTAAGTATTCTATAGCAATTATTCAAAAACAAGTTAGAAATGAATACTTGGAGAAGCTGAGTTGTTTCCTGATTCATATTTAATGTTTATAACTTGTTTATACTTTTTTTTTTAACTTTTAAGAAATGTTTTTTGTTACGTACTAAATTAGTCTTATGCATGTCGGTAATGTTATCAAAATAAATAAAAATTAAATAATCATAAAGAGGTAATAATTGTCTGTTTTTTGTAAGTAGGGAAGCATACGCTTACATATTCCATACCAAAAAAAAAGAAGAAGAATATATTTGTCATCGCTTCTCGAAGGTTCTATTACAGGCAGCAATTTTATTATCATGGAAGCCGTGAAACAGCCCTGTGGTTCTCACGCAATCGGCTAAACACCCAGCTGAATACAGGGGGGGTCTTATTTATGCTATATTTTTTTTCTTGATTAATTGTTATTCGGAGCAAGTCCAGAGATTGGTATAATTATTCTTTTACTTCTGGTTTTTAAGTAATTGAGGATTGCGGATGAAGTAGCCGCGCCGTCGAGCTATGAATAAATTCCAAACTACATTTTGAACTCCCTACATGCGCTTTGTACTTTCAAATCTTTTTTTGTGAGATATTGGTGTTTGCCTCAGACGGTATTTTTAGCTTCACCGAAATTTTTTTTTAGAGGGGGGGGGGGGCGAGAAACTTTAAGGACATCTCGAGCCGTGTGAAACGAATCATCGTCAGAGGTTTTCTAGAAGGAACCGTGCCCTACTAGATTCTCCGAGGGGTTCGGATCGGATCGGAGCTTTCAATTCAATGAATTTGTTAAGCGACCAGTTTCGGCCATACTGTTGAAGTTTCGTTAACATGTTTCAGTTGTATAGTCAGAGCATCCTGTATTTGTTAGTTCGCCATGGAAATAATAAGTAAGCAAGTAAATTATTGGTACGCAATTGGGTCAATACTCTGGGTTGACCTTGTAGGGAATTCGTCGATTTCATTTGTATATTTTGGTTTTCTAGTTCCTATATTACGTTGCTGTAGCCGTTTTCGTGACCGTAAAATATAGTTACCGCTTTCTTTATTGAGTAGGTTTGTTAAAGTTGTTTTGGGATGTTTTCCTTCAATATTTAAAAGGGTTCCAAACAAGCTGGCATAAATCTTTATACATATAATTACTTGTCCCGACTGACTGACTCATCATCGCCGAGCCTAAACCGCTGAAGCTAATTAGATAAAATTTGGACTGTAGGTTAATAATTAACTCAATTATTGAGTGACGTAACCAGCCACTAAGAAAGGATTTTACGGTTATCACACCCTAAGGGTGTCAAATAGGGAATGAAAGTTTGTATGAAAGTCCGTCAGTTTTGAAGTAAAATACATGAAAATTGGTATTTGAGTTCTTGAAAAGAATTAAAGAATGACATGTCTCGGGAATTTCGTTTATTTTTCTTTAAAGAAGTAATAAAGGGAAAAAGGTTTTTTGGGGAAATGGTTATTTTTAAAGTTATAACTATCAAAATTAATATTTTAAGCGATCTTTAGAACTTTTAACAAAAATTAAGAATGACGTGTTTTAGCATTTTTTTGAAAAACCTCCCCTAGAGGGGTTAAATAAGGGTGGAAAATTGAAATTTCTTAAATTTTGGTATTTGGCCTGGTAAGAAATTATAAAGTGTTTCAAGCTTTTTGGAAATTGATCCCATATGTAAGGGATTACAATTTGTACAGGAGGTTCCAAACGGACCAAAATAACTTATACAGAGTGATCTTGATGTCGTTGTTTTGTGTTTGACACTTTTACTAATTCTAGCTCGCATGGATGGGCTTTAAAATTATAAAAAATAAAAATCTTAATGTCAAACATGCGTAAGTGTGGGATAATAAAATAAAAACGTCTCCTTACTTTAACGTTAACGCTTAATGATATGTGACAGTGATCAGGCCCCTTTACTCTATATCTGTCATAGACCTAAAATTTTTCATTGTATTGTAAAACATGTCATTGTATTTTTTTGTTTATTTATTAAGCCTATTTCATTCCACTGCTAGACAAAAGCCGACCCCAAACCCTTCAACTTTTCTCGCTTCCTGGTAGTTTCCCACTACCTGTCAATGCATCAACGAGATCATACCGCCAACCGTTGCCAGCCCCGACCACAAAGACGCCTCTCGCCCTCAGGTGTCTAATATAATATATTTTATCTACACTAATGTTGTAACATTCTACTTATGTTTCCAATACTTGACTTATTATTACTACTGTTATAGCGCAGACAACAAAACACTCAATTTAAGAAATTTCACATGATGGTATAATATCCACATCGATATCGTAAAATCTCATTATAACATCAATAAAACGCGACCAATTAACCTGGCGAGCCTTATGTCAAAATCCTCATACAAGTTGTATAAAATTTTGATATTAGGCTGGCTTTTGAAAACAGTTGGGTTATACGTGAAAACTTCGTCGAAACTACTAAACTTACATACACAAAACTCTTTGGTAAGATCTTGTGCCAATTAAATAAAAAAAGAACAGCGCGCGCTCGCTCCTGATTGGCCCTGCGCGCGCAGCTGCGCTCTCATTGGTTAGATTTTAATGGCGGCAAGTTCACTGTGACAATACACGTACGCGTGAATTTAATGTTTCGCAATGTGTTTTATTTTTAAAATACAAATTAAAAGTTAAAAATGGACAGCGACGATGATATTTGTACGCCTCCGGATATTCTAGAATTGGCAACAAAAGTAACTCACAATCTTTTGCCAGAAAAATCTAGAAAATTATATGAAAAAGAATATAATAACTTTTTGGCATGGAAGATCGAAAAGAAAACTACATCATTTTCTGAAAATGTCATTCTTGTGTATCTCAAAGACCTCTCCGACAAATTCAAGCCATCTTCTATGTGGGCTAAATATTCTATGCTCAAGTCCACACTGAGTATCTACAACAATATTGATATCACGAAGTATTCAAAAGTCATAGCGTTCCTGAAACGCAGTTCAGAAGGACACAAGGAAAAAAAGTCCTTGACGTTTACATCAGGTCAAATAAAGATGTTCCTGAAAGATTCACCAGATATTTTGAATCTTTTTGAAAAGGTAAGTGTATTTTAGTTCTGTTATTTAATCTACCTAGTACTTACGTACTACACACGCAAGTTATCTAGACACTCCGTTTAAGCGCTTTGTGTATAAATTAGGTAGTAGGTACCTACACTTTACTACTTCATAAATCATATTTTTTGCCTTGGCTATGTACCTCAAGCTTATTATATCGTTTATTGTTACAGGTTGCACTAATCTTCGGCATAATGGGGGCATGCCGAAGGCAAGAGCTATACAACATCCAGTTCGATGAAGTCTCTAACATAGACGACAGTACAATCATGGTGAAAGTTTCGAAAACAAAAACGAAAATAGATCGTTCTTTCGTTGTGACGGGCAACTGCTATGCCGTATGTAAAAAATACATGGAACTTCGACCCACCCCCTGTCGAAACCCTGCCTTTTTCTTGAGCTATAGATCGGGGAAGTGCGTCGATCAAAGAACTGGTATTAATAAATTTGGTGCTCTGGGAAAAACTATCGCAAGTTTTTTGAATCTGCCTAACCCAGCGTTGTACACGGGGCATTGCTTCCGGCGCACCTCGGCGACCCTTCCCATAGATAGCGGTGGTGATTTGACCGCACTGAAACGACACGGGGGGTGGAAGTCTTCTACTGTGGCTGAAAGCTACATTGATGAGTCTTTAACGAATAAAATTCAAGTCTCAAATACGATCTTGAACAGTATAGAAAACAAGACGAATGAAGTAATTATAAATATTCCAACTCCGTCTACGAGCTCTACTGCTTGCCCCGCGACCGCTACAGCTGCTGGATCAATAATTAACATTAACTTTCAAAATTGTACCATCCAAAATTTGAACAATTATTATAAATAAACTATTGTCAGCTTTTACTCTTGTTGTTTGACTAATTGCATTAGTGAAGATAAAGTAGTGTATGCAACTGCATATAACACGGGTATTAAAACACTCGTTACTATTATGAAACTCGCTGCGCTCGTTTCATAAACTCACACTCGTGTTTTAATACCCTTCATTATATGACAGTTGCATAAACTACTATAAAAAAATATATCCATATCTCTTTTTTACATTGTTACAAAAGAGTAACATAGAATTTTTGTCTCAAAAACCAGCTATGCTGCTCATCGCTATTTCCCTAATAACAAACGTAACAAAAGACGTTTTTAGTACAAATATGAATTTGTGTAACAGCTCACACAATACGGGCCCAATACGGAACAAATCTAATTTGTCAAATGGCGACATCGCAACACGTAAACCACATTATTATTGCAAATTAAATAATATATATGTTTGTGTTAACATTAGAAATTACTTAGACTTGAAGATCATTCTTCAAGATTAATAGATTAATTTAATCAATAGCAGATGTATTAAACTTACTTTGAGCAACTCTTATATTTATCGAATTTTGCTAGTCACATTTAAATATAAAAAAGTACCTAAAGTAGCCCAGGTATATAATATCCCACTGCTGGGTTTACCCACTGCTGGGTTTACCCGCGGCCTTTAGGCCGCCATCATTGAAATAAAGTAATCGCTACCATTGATACCGGGCTACAAATAAAGAAGTAAAATAATATAAAATGTTTTTGTTTTGTTTATATAATTTTTAACGCAAATTTTGTCGCGAACAAATTACAAAAACACAAATGTTGAAAAAATTTCCACGAGCAGGATTTGAACCTGCACCCTTCTGACATACCGGATCAGGTGCTCTCCCAATTGAGCTATCGTGGTTCTAACCAGCCCGCCGAAATTATTCAACACTATTTACTTTTTTACTTTGAAAGCCAAAGGCGCCCATTCAATGTCAACAACTACTGTCATTAACATCCGATATTTTTTTTTTAAATAATATAGTTTTTTATTTCCCAATGAAATACGAATACTTTGTAATGAGACAACCCCAGAGTAAGGTAGACAGTCCTAAACACGCTTTGCCACACCTAGGACTTGAAGTCAGGACCTCCGGTTATCGGTTATTCGCAATGAATGAGGATTCCAGGTCTTCTTCTTCCAGGTATTCAGGAGCATCTTTTATCTTTAGGTTTAAAAAGCCGGGCACTTACGATACTATCGATATATTCTTGAAAGGAAGAGCCTACCTGAAGGAGATCATAAACAACTACATATCGGTTACAGAAATCAAAAAGTAAGAGATCTTGAGCCAACGATGATATTGAAAGTGAAGAAACCAATCTTTTCTGTCTTCATAAAAAAATAACTAGTATAACTACAGTCACAACCAGATTAGAATAAATTGGGAATAACACGTCAATCTTTAACGTCTACCATCATTAATCTTTTAGCAGTTAATATTAATGGCAAAATCACCGTAAATAGAAACTTACGTAATTGCAAAATTATTGAAAATCATTAATGAGTATATAACGCTGTACGTACCGTACGTACCAGATAATACACATCATGATGAAGTCTCAAGGACGAAGAACGTCAGTATCCAATCTGTAGGTCATGCATACTGACAGAGCGAGCAGGAATGTACAGTTGTAAATGTCAGTCGTGCAATACCTCAGAAATAGTAATTCATGACGGATAAACATCATTTTGTGAGCGAACATTTGGCATCATAAATATTAAGCGGATCGTGGGTGTCCAGTATTTCCTGCGTCGGCTACGATTCATTAAATATCTGCAGGTTCACTTATAAATAGCCTAGACTTTGAAGAGCATTAAAAATGTGATTCTTATTTGGATAAATACGTCATATACCTAGCTGTTTGAAATTTTAACACTCCTGAACAATCGTTTGCCTTCTCCTTAGCTGATGCTGCGCTGCTGCTGCTTGCCTTTTGTCCGTGCTGACATGGCTGAAAGTGAAAGAGTGCATTGCTATTAATAACTTTTTACGAAAGTTCTCGCATTTAATGTGTAACTTATTATTAGGTATTTGATTTCAGCCTGCATGTAGTATAATTGTGAAAATGATTTTTGCAAGGGATTCGAAACGGTCGGGATAAAGTAAATTAATGTTTGTAAATTAAAAACAGGAGGCTTATAATATTGTTTCACTTAAATGAGAGTGTGCGCGTAAACTTTAGAAAACCATATCAAGGCAAAGAGCGCTCCACCCAAAGTCCTCGTTTAGAAAATGGAGTGTGTGGAAATAATTGTAGGTATATTCATTTCTCTAGCGTTGACATTCCGTGCGTGTCCTTATACACGCTTGATAACGTTAAAGCCGTTCGTCTCAGCTGTCATCGCGATTATGACGTCGTAAAGCCTCGTATCAGGCCCTAATCGTGGGCGGGGTCGTAGCTTCAGCCTTAATGTTGAGCGTGTACAACATGGAATCAAAACACTGTTTTTTCTCTTCAGCATTTATTAATCCTTTCTGATGGTAGGGTCTGCTTAACTGGTCATTCTTCTCCATATTGCTATATTGGACGCATCAATATCACAGACTTTACAGTTCTTCAGGTCTTTTGGCAATAATGTCTGTCCGTCTCAATTTCGATCTTCTTTTGAACCCTAGTAGATTTAGACACATTAGTTGTGTGGTTGGGAGGTCTCCTCTTCACATGTCTTCAGTCTGATTTCTTTTAGCTTGTCAGCGATATCGCGTCCACCAAGATGAGCGCGAACGTATTCTTAGTGTATTTTGTCAAGCCTCGTTACTCCGCACATCTACCGAAGCAGATTAGGATAGTTTGAACATAGAAGGATAGATATCTTATCGCTACAAGCTCTCTCTCTTTTTTTCCAGATAACCTTTGGTTTAAGAATAATTATAGAAACAAAACTGCGTTGTCAGATCGTACCCTTTGCTCACTGTTATCCAACATTAGTTGTGCGAGTTCAGTTCTGTTCAGTTGAGCGGCAACAAAATGGAGGACCCCAGGACGCATTTGACACTATCCTTCACACTTACCACCCACACAGGGGCAAAGGGCTTTTGGCTTACTTTTTAATCTTATTTTATTACTTGTCTATTGAAAAACGAACTTCCCGACGTATTAAATAAGAAGAGTTCTTTTTTAAGATCACCAAACACCTTCAAGAAGCCTTCTGGTATTTATAACTTTCGTAATGGCTGACCTGCAAGTGACACTCGCATTCAGCGACTACCCGCGACCTTCACCAGATCGTTGGTCCATCTTCAGATAAAGATTTTTATACCACATAACTTGTTGACTAATAAACAAAGTAGAATTATACTACTGTTACATGTAGATGCTTGATAAAACGACTACCTATTACTCAAGCTAAACCTTTAAATCCTATTAACTCTTTTCTTGACGAAACCTATGCTGGAAGCATTTGTCGTGAGTTTGTAAATACGAGCACAGAGCAAATGAACGGCGAACAACAAAGTAAGTTGGAGGAACCGGCGACCTACTTCGCCAGAAGGAAGCCACATCTCATGTTAACACTGTTTCGCCTAACGGGGGCACATTGCTGTAATGTAATCTGCCCTCTAAGACAAAAGGCATAACGCTAATAGAATGAAATAGACTATAATGATTATCGTATGGGATTAACTATACATATAAATGACGTTTTATTGACTTTATGTCGATTCAATACAAGTGTCTAAAAGATACTTAAAAGGATGTTCTTAAACTTCAATTAAGTTCATGTAATATTTGAGACAATACTTTTAAAAATGTATTTATACATTATTCCTTCTATTCCATTTCTATTCTTATGGCATTATGCCACATAGACAGCAGAGGACCTCGATGACATAAGTGATAAACGCGGTCGGTCTACGGTTACTGAATATAAGCCACTTTCACAAAGGCCGATTATCAGGTTAGTGACCAAAAATGTACCACCGCACCGTCCTCTGCGCTTCGGAAGGCACGTAAGGCCATTGGTTCCGGCTGCATTAGCAGTCGTAACAACGACTAATCCTCACCGGGCCTGCGTGGTGGTTTACGGCCCCTTTTTCTCTATGATATTTCCATCCATGAAAAGCCTCGTTCAACAGTGGAGGCAGAATGTGCTGATGATTTATTCAAACCATTTAAAGTAGAAGAATATGAATAGACTGCTGTGAATATACTATGTCACCGCTTTAATGGATTCCACAGGTGAGCCGCACTTTTTAATAACTTTGTACATAGCAATTAAAAAGAATTGGAGTGAGACAGCGACCCTCATGACCCATTTCCTGCTCGACTCGCACAGGTCAATTGACACAGCGAACGTTCTGGAATAGTCTCTATGTGTACTGCTATAGAATAGATTTCAGCTTGATAGACGGTTAAAGTGGATCCTGAAATAGATTCGCGAGACATACAGCTTTAAACAGTATTGATTGCCTTTAGAATAGAATAGTGAGTATTACCGATATATACTCGTATATGGCGACATATTGACATAATTTATAAACATTGTTAGTTAGAAAGAGAGAGAGAGTATTTATTTGATCTTTCTGTTTTTTGTATTAAAATATGCTGTAAAATATGTTATTTTACCTTTCTAATATGTAAACAGTTAATTCATGTGATATTGAGCAGACTTTAGATTCATACAGTATGAATTGCTTCTATGTTTTAAATAGGCATTTTCTCATTCGTGGCAGTAAGAAAAATGTGTGATAGTAATAGCAATTATGTAAATCCGGATAGAGTGCCGTCAATTTTAAGATATTTATAAGATACTAGATGACCCGGTGAACTTCGTATCACCTACATGTATTTGTGAAAAATATGGTCAAAACTTAAACATTATCGGCTGGGGTGGGAAATTACTCTAAACATTTCTTGGTCAACATCCAAAAATATAACAAATGCTTTCAAATGACGTCGTTTGGCGCAACGCATATTGTACAGGAAAATTTCATGCCCACTTTCAAGGTAGTATTCCATAATTTTTGTTTTTGATATATAAATAATTGTGGCAATTTTACTTTACCACCAACACAACATAATCTAGTAGATTCACCGCTGTATTTTAATGCTTTAAAATATTGACAAATGGTTGTTATTTCCCCAATTGTTACTGCACAATAATCTATTTCCGAGTTGTAGTGGAATGCTACTCGTTCCAGGTTTACAGGAACACTGTATCTGCGGAATCGCTCTATTTCATTGTGTCATGCACTCGTGCTCGCTGTTGTTGTTTTGGTGTGCCCGTACTCGTTCCATTCTATGCCTACCTACTTCATTATTATTTACTGTAGGACGCAATTCTGCCATACAAACGAATGTTATCATTATCTGTCTCTCGCTGGTTGTCAGTGCGTTTTGCACGTGAATTAGCTCGTCACACATTTGATTGACATCGCGACCTAAGTCAGGTCCTCTTCTCCTTGGAATTTTAAAAGATGTTTTTACAGTAAATAAAGTTTTCGCGCACTGACAAACTGGCTTCACTGGCTGCTTTTCATCAGGCAGGGTGAGGCCATTTTGGCGTGTCACAATAAAAAAAAACTGATGATAGATTTTAATAATCGACTTCAAATTTATTTCTTTATCTGACTGCATTAGTAGTTGTTAACAACCACCAATCCGCACTGGGTCCGCGTCAGTCCGCGTGGTGACATTTTTATTTTTGAAACAGAAATATTTTGTATTCCAACAAAACAGACCAAAGAGATCGGACCTCATACTACAGCTATGAAACAGACACAATACACACCTATAAATATTTGACAACCAACCAAGTGACAAAAGACATCAATGTTTCACAGCTAGGAACATTTTGTTGTACGTACCGCTTTGACAGTTTCCATGACAACGAAAGAACAAATAATTTTGTATTGGAAAATTAAATTGTCGTTTTTAGTATTTTCCGTTACTTATTATTTATGTTTCTCACCGCTATAACCTTCCCTGAACCTCCACAATCGGTCCAGCCATTCCCGAGTTTTAGCCCGACTAACGGACAGCAATTGATTTTTATATATAAGATATGGTAAAACATCTTTGAGTATTTAGAATTAAAGAGAATATTCTTCATTTGTGATTTGTATGAAAACTACGTATGTATCAATAGACGGTGTTTGTTAATTAGAATTAGTTTTTGAAGTTCCAATTGATTGATTGATAATTTTGCACTTTTTACAAATCTACTATGAAGTTTTTACATGTGCATGAAGTTTTTACATTTGATTTTATTTAGACGTTTTGATCTTTTTTATACGCGTCCCAGCGTCCCACGGCCATGCCACATGGAGGGAAAGTACCTTAATTATTAGAGATGAAACATTTTACTGAGAGAAGACTCTATTTTAATTTTAAAAACAATTTAAATTGCATTCATACATTTTTAAATAATTGCCTGGTTGAACCGGGAATCGAACCCGGTACACGAGAAAAAATCACTTGTAGTTTTATCATACCTATCGGAAGGCTTCATCATAAGAATGATTTTTTGCCAAATAACATAGCATCAGAAATAAAAGGAAGACCATGAATTTACGAAAGGAAATGGTGCGTACTTTTCAAGTGGGTACTTATTAGTAACAGTTTATGTCCTTACGGCAATGTCAGCTTTTCATTTTTCTGAACATAATTTTACATTTTTACTTTTTTTTTTATTTTCAAGTGCTAATTGCTGCAACGGTTGCAATGACCATTGGATAGATGGCGCGCTGTGCCGCTATTAGCACTCTAAAAATTACAAAAGCAGTGACAAGATTCAGCGTCTACGTCAGCCTTCCCGGTAGCATAGCGGTCAGTGCAGCCGCCCGGATTGCGGAAGACCCAGGTTCGATTCCTGGCTGGGTCGGGTAGGCGTTTAATTTTTTCACTGTATTTTGTAAATTTTATAAATATATAATTTTACATTAAATGTTAAAAAATTCATGGTCTTCCATTTATTTATGATGCATTATTTAGCAAAAAATAATCCGTATGACGAAGCCTTCTGATCGGTGTGATTTTTTCTCGTGTACCGGGTTCGATTCCCGGTTCAACCAGGCAATTATTTAAAAATGTATGAATGCAGTTTAAATAGTTATTAAAATTAAAATAAAGTCTTCTTTCAGTAAAATGTTCCATCTACAATAATTAAGGTACTTTCCCTTCATGTGGCATGGCCGTGGGACGCCCTGTATATTATATTATATTACATAAACTAATAATATATATGCGAAAGTATGTGTGTATGTGTGTATATTTGTTGCTTCTTCACGCTGCAACGGAGGGATGGATTTGGATGAAATTCGGCATACAGATAGTTTATAACCTGGATTAAGTTTTTATCCCGATATTCCCACGGATATGAAACTCATAGGGTAGGCTATAATAAAAAAGAAATGTCCACCCGTGCGAAGCCGGGACGGGCCGCTAGTATAATTGATATGATGGTGGTAGCTAGTTATATAGGCAAACAAGCTCTGTCACGAACCAAACCGAGACACAAACATGTACACCCTGCTGGGTATCGATTCTGGAACCTCTGGATATGAGACCTCTAAAGAAACAGTTTCATAAAAAACCTTTTGAAGTTTGTATGGGATACTTTGTACGTATGGAATTCTTTGAAGGCTGTACAAGGCACCATAGCCAATTAATTAAAACTAGTGGTCCCAAGGTCGACCGTAATTTTATTATGGCTGCACGGATTGTCTCCAGGGCAATGAAAAATTAAAAAGATAGAATGTGAGTTCGGATTGGCATTGACAGATTACGGCCGCTCCCCTTCCATTTTTAAAATTTTTGAAAAGAGTATTGCATGTGGCTGTCAAATACTTATGCGTATGTGTCACATGGCAGTGTGTGTAATATTTGTTTTATTGATTTAATGTATTTATTGTGCATAATTAAAAAAAAAAAATTAATATTATGTACTCCTTCTCTATATAAACTATAAGTGTGCGAAATTTCATACTCCTCCGTCCGCGCAATTTTCGTAAAAAGGGGTACAAAGTTTTGCTTCACGTATTAGTATATAGATGTGGCTAATAGAATTGGCCTGTTGTCTATTCTATATTGCGTTGCGAGCCGAGCTGGGCAGATCCTTTCCGCGCCCATTGTTTTGGAAAAACGCTACACTCCTTCGGATCTGCCCAGTCTAGTAGAACTTGAACGTTCGCTACCATAACGCAAACATTTATTATAGCTTCTTAAATCATTAGGGCACTAGAAAAGTGTGATAAGCTCGATGGTGCAGCTGTTTGCGATCTTACAAGTTAAGCAACTCTCGTAACGCCTTGTCAACGGATGGGTGACCGAATTAAAGTATCGTGAGCTTCTCCAGTTTTAGGAGAGAGTTTGCTGTTTCCGATAAGGCTTCAGCACCATAGACCACATACATACGTTGCGGCAGGTTATACAGAAGACCGAAGAGTATAACCAGCCTCTTTGCTTAGCGTTTGTGGACTATGAAAAAGCCTTCGATTCGATTGAAACATGGGCCGTGCTACAGTCTCTCCAGCGGTGCCAAATTGACTATCGGTACATCGAAGTGTTGAGGTGTTTGTATGAAAGCGCCACTATGTCAGTCCGTCTTCAGGACCAGAGCTCGAAACCTATCCAGTTGCAGCGAGGAGTGAGACAGGGAGATATGATTTCTCCGAAACGGTTCACTGCCGCACTGGAAGATATTTTCAAGCTTCTGGACTGGAAAGGACTCGGCATCAACGTCAACGGCGTATACATCACTCACCTTCGGTTTGCTGACGATATAGTGGTCATGGCTGAGACCCTGGAAGACCTCGGCGCAATGCTCGGTGACCTCAACAGAGACTCTGTTGACTCTCTTCTCCATGTTCATTTTAAGACTCAACAAGTGAGTCTTAAAATGAACATGGAGAAGACGAAAGTTATGTCGAACTCACGTGTCGTACCCACTCCTCTGAAGGTTGGGGACTCTGTCCTTGAAGTTGTGGACGATTATGTTTACCTGGGACAAATGGTCCAGCTAGGTAGGTCTAACTTCAGCAAAGAAGTCAATCGTCGAATCCATTTAGGCTGGGCAGCGTTCGGTAAGCTACGAAATATCTTCTCGTCCGTTATACCGCAGTGTCTCAAGAAGAAAGTCTTTGACCAGTGTGTATTGCCAGTGATGACATACGGGACTGAGACGTGGTCGCTCACTATGGGCCTTATGAGAAGGCTCAAGGTCACTAGAAGAGCAATGGAGAGGGCTATGCTCGGGGTTTCTCTGCGTGATCGAATCAGAAATGAGGAGATCCGCAGAAGAACAAAGGTAACCGACATAGCCCGAAGAGTTGCTAAGCTCAAGTGGCAGTGGGAAGGGCACATTGCTCGCAGGACTGATGGCCGCTGGGGCGGGATAGTTCTGGAGTTGCGACCGCGTACCGGAAAGCGCAGAGTGGGCAGGCCTCCAACAAGGTGGTCCAAGAAGGTCGCGGGAAGCCGCTGGATGCGAGCAGCACAAAACCGGTCGTTGTGGAGATCCTTGGGGAAAGCCTTTGTCCAGCAGTGGACGTCTTTTGGCTGAGATGATGATGATGATGATGAATATTTTTTTATTGGCACTTAAAATTTTACAATCATAGTAGGTACTATACCTACACAGCAACTTTTGCAATATGCTCGCAGGCCTGAATCACAGTAGTTAAGATGAGTAAGCATTGACCAATTTATGTATCTAACGACGGCTCCGGTTCCTTTACCTATAACTAGCTAAGTAAAGTAATAAAGTTAAAAAAGAAATATTGTGAGATGAATGAAGATAAAACACTTTACCGCTCACATACACTATAACACAGAAAACAAACAACTAAAATAACACTATTAATGTTTTTGGAGTACATAGAGAAGTGTAATAACGATAACTGCATAATATTTCTTTTGCTTTTATTTCTTTTAGTACATGTTCTCTATTTATTGGTATGTTTGTAATGGAAGGACGACCTTCCAAGATGGGTAGGACATTTTCCAATAGTCCGTCGTTGTAATGGAAAGGAAAAAAAATACATTTCGTTTCTCCCTTTCTGTGCCCTTGACGAGTTCCCCGTGCTCAATAAGGTCACTCCATAAACTTACAAACCCATTGTAACTATTAATACGAAAGTATATCCCACGCTGGGGGCCGTGTAATGCGTATTGGGTTTTAATGATTTTAAATGGTTTTAATGACCACAATAACTAACGGTTTAACAAGCCTTTTGGGGGTTAAAGTTACTCGTAGGTTTACCCTTGAGACCCTACACGTGACCCCTGGGTGGTGCTAAATGAGTGACACTGTCTGAGTGATATAGCCACGCTGCGTTGCAGCACGAAATGGGCCGGCTCGCCCGGCGAAATACCACCCTCTCACAGAATATCGGCGTGAAACAACGGCACTCGTTGCTGTTGTGTTTCGTCCGGTGAGTGAAAGTACCGGAGGGCCATCTCTCACTCCTCCCCCCTCCCAATTCCTACTCGCTCCTCAAGATCCAACTCCTTCCTCAAGGTCGGCAACGCGCGATTACTTTGGTTTTGCGGGTGTCCATGGGCGGCGGTGATTGCTTAACATCAGGTGACCCGCCTGCTCGTTTGCCTCCTTTTAACATAAAAAAAGAAAAAAAGCCTTCCGAAGCATGGACTCATTACACGCCTATAGTAAAGAGTTAAGTTTTCTATATTTACTAATTACTCAGAATAATAACGAGACTAATTATATGGACATTATGGCCAATTAATTGGTTGTTTCGTTGCTATGTTTTGACGTGATGAAAGGACGAATAGACCAACAACAATCCAAAGCAAGTTTATAATCAATTACCGTTGATAGATGGCGCACCGTGCCGCTATTAGCACTCAAAAAATCAAAAAGCAGTTACAAAACTCAGCGCTTACGTCAACCTTCCCGGTAGCAATAGCGGTTAGTTCAGTCGCCCGGATTGCGGAAGACCCAGGTTCGATTGGGTCGGGTAGGCGTTTAATTTTTTCACTGTACTTATTTTATAAATTTTATAAATATTTAAGTTTATAATGTTAGTTAGAATTGGGATAAGCTCACATTTACCCCCGTATTATTAAACAAAGTGTAAACTTGGAGTAAGTTACTCCGTGTTTTGTTCCCGTCATGTAAACTTCATTTCTTATTAGAGTAAAAGAGACAAAACACGGAATAACTTCTCCAAGCTTACACTTTGTTTATTAATAAACCCCTAAGAGTATTAATTAATTTATTTATTAATGCTTCGGTGGCCCAGTGGCAAAGCGCTCTGCTTGATACCCAAAGGTCCCGGGTTCAATTCCCAGGTCGGGCAAAGTGTGCTTCGATTTGGCAAGCGTGGTGATTAAGCCATTACTCATAAATTGTAGCGATGACTTGATTTCAATGATGGACGCCTTTGCCCAGCAGTGGGACAGAAAGTAAAGTAAATAGCCTACAAGGTTTTATTTATTTACTTTATTTACTTTTATTTATTTATCTATACTTTCCCTCTCACTTTAACTTTATCTTTTCTTAAGCATATAGGCATTACATCATGACAATAATAAATGTTAAAGTTTGTATGGAATAGCGAAATCTGTAACTACTCGTAAAATACTTTTTTTAAATTATTATTTATATATATTAAGCTGTCATGTACACAAAATTAAGGTCTTACATAAGTGTTAGCCCTGTAAGGGTAGCAAAATTTGAATTAGAATAAAATTTACTTAAATCTAGGTAGGTATTACAATATAACTTTTTAAACTATCATGGTCACTTACATTAGAATAAATATTATTAACGGGATTATTACCATGTTTATTGTCGTGTTTGAGTTTGAAAAAAGTAGCTCAATGTCTACGTTCACCAAAAGACAGGTTTCCCTTAGAAAAGCCCGGTGTGTATAAGATCGATTGCAGCTGCGGTAGCTCCTACATTGGCCAAACAAAACGTACAGTAGCCTGCCGAATTAAGGAGCATATAAAAGCTGTAAAGAATAACGATACGCAAAAATCGGCCATTGCTGAACATTTGATCCAATCGGGTCCTAATCACTGGATTGAGTTTTATAACCCCCAGATAATTTCAACAGAACGTCACTACATACCAAGATTGGTAAGAGAAGCGATTGAAATTACAAAATACAAAAATTTCAATCGCGAAGATGGGTTCAAACTGTCGCGTATCTGGAATCCAGTGATTAGCCTATGTAAAGACCGCAAAAAGAACAAAAGTGCCGTTTCGCGATCTGATACGGTCAGTGTAGTGTGTCGAGAACAAGTTCGAGTGAATAGTGACTTAGGAGCCAGTGGTACGAGTATTGAGCGCAAAAAACGACTAAGGAAGAGGGTAGATCGTTTTGTCTGCTCATAATCACCCCACCCGCAATAACTTCAGTACATCCGTGATCATGGCGCATGCAACTGTGCCGAAATATCGGATACTCAAACACGACAATAAACATGGTAATAATCCCGTTAATAATATTTATTCTAAGGTATTACAATTATCTGAGATCAAGGGCAAAACTATTTATTATTCATTATATAAATAAAACTATTTTATTATTCTAATGTAGGTAATTTTCATTATTAAAATTATTTTATTATTAGGTATTGTTAAAGTGTATGTAGAAAGCGAGTATGGAAATAAAATATAGATCGTTTTAAATTTACACCAACAGGTAAAGTGATTGCTTGCGCCTTGGTGCAAAATCGATGGGGGGCGTTGACCCGACCTGGTATGACAGTCATGAGTTACGGTTTCGTAGACTTGCGCACTAGACCTTTGCGACTCTTGAACTTTCATTTATAGCGACTCTATTCTTAGACGCAGTATAAAATTTTGCATTAGCAATAACAAAGATAACACACCCTGTATTATTGCAGTAGCCGAAAGTGTAGACTTTTATTGGATCTGAAGAGTTATGTAAAAAGACAAACTTTTTCAGTTTGTCTTTTTACATAACTCTACGACAAACTAAAGAAAAAAAGGGTTATTGCATATTTGCCATAAAGTAAGTTCTTCACATTTTTGTGCACTTCATGTCAAGTGCATTAAAAATATGTGTAAGTTCGTCACAGGCCAAACTGAAATATGACAAATTTTACCGGCACCCTCTGGGTTTGAGACGCGGTGGTTTTTTAACCATTACACCACGAAAGCGGTTTCACGCTTCATGGGCATACATTAAAATCAATCGTTGCAGTAATGGGCTAGGGGCATTGTTAATAATGAGAATATTTATAATTGTTTTGCATATTGTAATTAAATTTGAATACTGATCATACGTAATATCTACATATTTCAAAATTACACACGTAAATTATTAATTATTAATTGTCGGTATAAATAAAGCTACTATTAAGTGATTTAACGATTCAGCCGAGCATAGTAATCGGGTCAGTTATTTAGCTTTATTACATTTATGATAAATAACAAAATAAAACTAAAATGAGAAAATATCATTTGCGACCAGGGGCGGGCTAGAAGCAACCTTTAGTTTCGTTAATAGGAAAGATTTAGAAAATATCCATTATTATATTAAAAAATAATAAAAAATATAGTATTTAGTCCCAGTATTTATATTTATACTAGCTGTCCCAGCAGACCTTGTTCTGCCATATTTCTCTATAACAAAGTAACATTGATTTTTTTATGTTAATAACTGCCCCGACAGATTTCGTTCTGTCAAAAGTTGGCCTGACGCAGTCTAATAGAAACAAAATAACATTGAAAGACTTAAGTAATATCTAATGTGATGATATTTTTATTGTAATGCCTTTTAATACACAATATTTATTGTTTGATTACTTGGCGCGTAATAAAATAAATCTGACTTCTAATCAACTTGAAGGCATACCAAAGATAATCCTAACGCGCCTTTGTTTTGTTTTGATTGACGTCAAATGTTTGACAGCTGGGGACAGAGTGGTTTGTATGGCAAAAGAAAGTTCAGTCGTTCTCGAGTTTTGCGATTAGCAACACATTTAGCGATTCATTTTTATTTATATAGATATAATACTAGACAACATCACATATATTGTTCTGATCCCAAGTAAGTAGCTTATGCACTCGTATTGTGGAAATCAGAATCAACTACGGTACCACAACCACCGAGACCCGACACAATATCGAAAAGTTAGTTTTCGACATTGACCCGACCAGGAATCGAACCCGGGTCCTCAGAGTTAGCGTCGCCCAAAGTCCGGCGTGCAAGCCACTTTGGTACGTAGGTAGGTCATCAAGAGATTTGTAACAATATTTTAGTTGTTTCTTTATTCAAATAACGGACTCATTTTTGTCAGATGTTGTTTTGCTTACCTACTGCTTTAATTTTTAATTTAAAAAAGATGTTATACTCGAAATATCACTAAAACATATATGTATATTGGTGTCGGAGGCCAATATCCACTTTCGATCGCTGAGCTGCCGTTGGTTAAAAGTTAGTAAAGTTAAAAATAAGAGAGTGTACCTACTCTCTTATTTTTAACTTTACTTACCAACCGACCAACAAACTAACCTATCTGTAAAACTTCATCTGTAAAGTTGTAGAGAGGCCTGCACATCAACTAAACAATCAAAACTGATATGCCATATGGTTAATTTTTGTACTTCTAATTGGCAATGGCACACAAACGGTTAGCCTAAATTTTTTTCGCATAATTTCATTCTTCATAATCGTGTTTGGTCTAATTTAACTTCGCCTAACTTTTTATCGCCATATTGTTATTTACCAAATGCGACATTTGGCGGAACATTTCGTAATCCCTAAAGTTTGCAATTATTAAATATTAATACACACAAAATTAAAAATCACAAAGCTCTTATAGCTATAAAAAAATATATTTTTGTATGGAGCTAGATTTCTGTAGTCTAATAAAAAAATGACCTATCACGTAAAATAAATAAATAACTAACCTATCACGTGACCTACAGGAGTAGGGCAGCTACCGAAGGGCACCCATGCCAAAAACATAAAGCTCAAAGTCTATTGAGGACATTTGACAGTTTGTAGTGGTTTGATGCGCAAGCGTGTGTACTTAGTATTGTCAACTGATTTGGCTCATTCGAAAATGGACTTTAAAACTATTACGACAAGCAACTAAATCACAATCTTCAAGTGGTATACGACAATTTTCAACATAAACACAATTTTTCTCGATTCCAACACTAAGTTCTATAATTAATATTGGTATGTAGTTATAATCCGGACAGCGCATTTAATAAACTGTTTACTATAATTAGGTGATTTATTTACATTCAAGAATGTATAATTGGATCTAATAGCTGTATATAAACTGCAATGCTTGAAGGTGCAGCTTAAAACGACCACAATGAAGGTGTTAAAATGTTCAGTATTCATTTACTGTGTCTTCATACTGAAGATAAAATCTTCTTCTGGATATGAATACGCGAATGTGACGACAGTGGATCGAGTACCTCTTCAGCTAAGAGAGTTCAAAACAGAGCATCCTGTAAGTTGCAAAAAATATAAAAAAATACAATGTAATAAGGATGGAGTCGGCACTTTTCGGACGGTTCACTGAACTACGTGTTTAAAAAACGTGTATATACATCTGTGAACCGACCAATGACTTATTTTAATTTTAAATTAATATTGTATTTTTGTTACTATAACAGTTTAAAAAAAATTTCAATTGTAATCAATGGATCCAATGGTCCAAAAAAAAAACCAGCTGTTTATTAAACAAAAAATATTGTGAATGTGATGTCCTACTTTACTAAAATGCTATCTTAAGTTTTCGGGAGTGCCTAAGTGTAAATTCTGTTAAGCAGCGCCTACTGGTAGCTAACGAAGAGTTGAAATTTCTCCATTAAAATTCTCGTTTTTTGTTAACGTGATCGAATAGCTGAATAAAACTCGCACTAGGCACCCAGTAAAACATCTGCATGGTTTTTGTACTAATTTGAAAGCGTCATTACATTCCAAAAAATAAGATACTCTTACATTGTTATTGAAAATAACCAAATTGTCCGCAGTTACCAATAGGAGTCCAGACAACTAATGCCGGTGCTCCAGTCGACATAAGAGATACAATCACAGTTAATTCAGAATTTTTTAATAGCGAACACTTTGTAGATCACTTGATGCACTTTGCTGGTGAGAGAATACCTGAACGTGTTGTACACGCTAAAGGTAATGGCGCGTTTGGATATTTTGAAGTGACTCATGATGTCTCAAAGTACACCAGCGCTGACGTATTCAATGGCATTGGAAAGAAGACTCCAGTTTTTGGCCGATTTTCAACAGCTACACAAAGTCTTGGCGGCACTGAACTTGGAAGAGAGCACAAAGGGTTAGCAGTAAAAATGTACACAAAAGAAGGAAATCTGGACTTACTGTGTATTCATTATCCTGTCTATGATTACAGAGACCCTGTAGACTTTCCCAGTTTTGTTCGGTCCACAAGACCAAACCAGAAAACGAACATAGTTGATTTTACAATGAACTGGGACTTTGCTTCATTAAAACCTGATCGTTTACATGCTCTGATGTGGCGGCAATCAGATTTTGGTATACCTTTTGGTTTTAGACGGATGGATATATTTCCTATTCATGCTTATGAAATGCATAACAAAGAAGGGGAAAGGTTTATTGTGAAATTTAACTTTCGCACGGAACTAGGAATCGCCAACTTAACATCGGCTGAAGCTTTAGCTATATCAAGTCAAGACCCAAATTTTTTCACAAGAGATGTGTATAACGCTATAGCAAATAACAATTTTCCATCTTGGAGACTGGATATCGATGTTATGACATTAGATGATGCCAAAAAACTAGATTACAATCCTTTCGATGTTACAAGATTATGGAAGTTTGGTACATTTAAAACAGTAACCATAGGAAGGTTAGTTATGAACCAAAATTCTGATAATAATTTTAGAGATAATGAGCAGAGTGCTTTTAATCCTGCAAATTTAGTACCTGGTATTCCAGGGCCCGTTGATTACGTGTTTAAAGGTCGAAGGCTTGCTTATCGCGACACACAAAATTATCGTTTGGGAAGAAATCATAATAAAATTGAAATTAATTTGCCTAAACACGCCAAAACTTATTCGCGTGACAGTGTACCCCCAGTAAGGGATAACATGAAGGATGTGCCAAAATATTATCCAAACTCATTTAGTGGACCAGTACCATATGTTGATACTGGTCGCCCTAGTGAGAAAATACTAATGCTAGACAAAAATGCCGTAGATTTTGAACCAGTATGGTACTTTTATAACTATATAGTTAAAGAAGAGGGCCACAAGCAGAGGTTAGCTGAAAATCTTAGCAGAACACTTGTCATGACTGATGTAGAAATTGTGGAAAGAACCCTTAAACTTTTAAGGTGGATTGATCAAGATTTAGGACGAAGAGTAGCAAACAGCTATGCAGTAGCAATAAAAAAGGCAGAGGAACGTGCACAGTTAGATACAAGAACAAGGTATGAGCCCCTTGCTAAGTGCATGACCTTGTATGCACAGAATCAATTAAAAGATTTATTTGATAAAAATAACTACTAGCGTATATATATAGTATTGGAGTAAAAAATCCAGAAACTACAAATTACCTATCATCATCATCAGCCTATATGAACGTCCCGCTACTGGACTCAGCTTTCTGTCACATAACTCACCGCGCTAGGCCCGTACTTGGACGGATTGTATGTGTCTGTGTTTTATCCAAATATGTACCAAGTATAATAATAGTAGTTTCAGTCGTTACGTTAATCAAAACTATTCATCCAATAAATTATTATAATGTTACGTACGTTTGTTCACTAGTTGTAGAATGAATATAATTGGTTTATTTCATGAATAGAATATATAAAGGAGTCTTGATATTTATTTAAAGTTAACAGTTATTTAATTTTTGGTATTTGAATTTTTACTTGTAAAATAAATTATAACACGTCATTAAAACTATTAATTATGTTTGCTTTTGTTTTGACTCATTGATTTTCACGATTACTACCAGCGCTCTTCTGAAATTGGACCTAATTGGCTAAAAATGTGGTAAGGAAATTTAAGAGTTTACAACAGTTGTTTGAATTGCGAAGGATCACACGCTTATATCTCATTTAGATTATATTAATATTTCTTAATTACGTAACTAATTAATTTTTTATCTCATTATAATTTTTATGTCATTATTATTTAATTTTTATGTTTATTTTAAATATAAGTTTAAAACATCTAGGTATATTTTTTAAACTCTATATTTGTAATACCTGCAAAAGGTCACTAAGTTGTAAAGCTACCAAAATTTATATTCCATCTGTATGATACACTTAGTTATGCAAATAAATATTTTGATTTGATTGGATTTGATTTGAACTTCATTAGCAAAGTTCTTTTCTTGAATAAAATTTAGAAACAAATCTCAAAAAGGGCTGCACTATATAATCAGAGAAGTAACCAAGAAGCCTCACAAAGCCCGAGTCAATTGTCAAAAGTCGGTTAATCCCATGTCGACACGACTTAATTAATTTTATAATTAGGACTAGTTTTATGAAACATTTATTTTAAAATAATTACCCCAAACATTAAAATAACATAAATTAATTATAAATTATTTTCAATAGCTAGCACGAACGGAAAGTGCTATATGGCACATAGCTTTTAAAGACATAATTAAATGTTTTATTGGTATAAAGTAACAATACAATGGCTAAAACTGTATAATTGTTAGACAGCTCCTATTTTAGATTTTTAACAATTGCGTGCTGCTAGATTTAATGAAACGCCCCACACACAAAAACATTGAAGCATCAATTAATAATGATCTTCAACTATAATCGTTGAAAAGCCGCTTCCGTTGACCGGAGCAATTATGCTGCATAATTATGATACGTGGTTGTTATCACTAAATTAGGTATCATAGAAAATTTACTAGGCTTTATATAAGCAGAGCGTAGTCAGTGAAGAGTCTTTTGCCTATAGGCATGATGAAGTGGACGATACTCTTGTATATATTAGGGGTGTTGTCGGAAGGTGAAGGATATGCTAATGTGACCATTGACGCAGTGCCTCTTCAGCTACGACAATTTAAAGTGGAATATCCGGTAAGATTATTATACTTTTTTTTATTATTCCAACGGCTAATACGGTTTTGATATAAATGTCATGTGGTTTATGCACTTGCATTATAGAATATTTTGCGTTCACAATGTTTTATTTATACTGCCTCAGTTGGAACTCGAACCCGCCTTTTAGGATTTTATGTTGATAAAAAGAAAGAAAGATATCATCAGATTTTTTACAGAGCCAAATAAGAAATTTTTAATCAAAAATTTTCCATTCATATCTTAAGAGGTGTGTACCTATCTGATAGACGGTGATGAAAAAAAAAATTTTGTTATTACAACTAAAAGATATTGGCAATAGGTTTAAAAAAATGGCAATGCATCTGCGATTCATCTGGTTTTGCGGGTGTCTATGGGTGGCGGTGATTGCTTCCTATCAGGTGACCCGCCTGCTCGTTTGCCTCCTTCTAATATATAAAAAAAAATATTAGCCTTGCCTTAAACTTTTTCTACTCCTTCCAGTCTTTTGCAAAAGATTTAAAAAAATATTTTTTTTTATCTTCAGAACCTAGAATCAGTGCCTTAAAATTAATTTTCACCAAAATTATTTTGTTTTAGGTACCGATAGGAGTCGTCACTACCACATCTGGGGCTCCAGTTGACATAAGAAGTACGGTTAGTGAGAATTCAGATGAATTCATTAATGATTTCTTCCTAGATACACAGTTTCACGCAGACGCTGAACGAATTCCAGAAAGAGTTGTTCACGCTAGAGGCAATGGAGCCTATGGATATTTTATTATAACCAAAGATGTTTCCAAATACACAAGCGCTGATGTGTTTAATGGGATTGGCAAGAAAACACCCGTTTTTGGCAGATTTTCTACAGCAGTACAAAACAAAGGCGGTGCAGAACTATTAAGGGAAACAAAAGGCTTATCTGTCAAAATGTATACTAAAGAAGGAAACTTAGATTTCCTTTGTTTGCATGTCCCGGTATACGAATATCGAGACCCTGTTGATTTTGCTATGTTTATTCGCTCAGTTCGACGTAATCCAAAAACTAACATATTCGACGCGACGATGAGTTGGGACCTGACTACATTAAAACCATCAATTCTCAATCCAATCTTATGGCGAGCATCTGATTATGGAATTCCTTATGGATACAGAAGGATGGATATTTTCCCTATTCATGCGTATGTGTTGAACAACAAGCACGGAGAAAAACATCTAGCTAAATTTAACTTGCGAACAGAATTGGGTTTAGCAAATCTTACAACCGCTCAAGCACAAGCTATAGCTAGTCAAGATCCAGATTTCTTTACAAGAGATATATACGATGCTATTGCTAATAAAAACTTTCCAACATGGAAATTGGAGATGGATGTTATGCCTTTAGAAGACGCTGCTAAACTGGATTACAACCCTTTTGATGTTACTAGACTTTGGAAAAAAGGTACTTACAAGACAGTCGAAGTTGGACGATATGTTTTTGACAAAAATACTGATAATTTTTTCAGAGACGTAGAACAGAGCGCGTTTAATCCTGCTAACTTAGTTCCTGGTATTCCTGGCCCTGTTGATTTCATGTTTAATGCTCGAAGAGTAGCGTATAGACATACACACGAACATCGATTAGGATTTAATGCAGAAAATATTCAAATAAACTTGCCTAAATATAGAAATACTTACACACGTGACGGCCAGGCTCCAGTGAATGACAACATGCATGACGTCCCAAATTATTATCCAAATTCGTTTAGTGGACCAGTACCTATGGTTGACGTCAGTCGCCCTAGTGAGAAATTGATTGTGTATGACAGAACTTCTGTGGATTTTGGCCCTATGTCATACTTTTATAATCATATTATAGAAAATGATGCTCACAGACAAAGAATAGCAGTTAACTTAGCTGCGTCGCTAATTACAGCTGATAAAAAGATTGTTGGAAGAGCCCTAAAACTGTTAGGGTACGTGGATCCAGATCTAAGAAGGAGAACTACGGAGAGCTACAAAGAACAGAAAGCGACGGCCGATGCCTTGGCGAAATTAGATGCCAGGACCAGATATCAACCAATTGCTACATGTATTGATTCACTCCAAGAAGGGCGTTTGAAATATAAGGGGTATTAGCATCAAATAACTTTTAAACTGTTGTTCTATCTATTTTGATGAAGTTTCAGGAAATCTATTAAAGTATTCTAATTGCTGTTATATGGTTTTTGCACTGAAATATTTAATAATTTTTTGATCTTATACAACCATTGTAACGTACACGAAGACTTTTTATCGGTGATCAGGACCTACTGATTCCGTCTAAGTAAATGATGGCCATTGCAATAATAATAAAACCTATATGTCAGCGTTCCATTTTTTATTTTTTTGTCTGGGAAGTAAAGTTAATAACTATGAATGTTAAAATCATGTCATCCTACTCCTTCTTGTTACGAATAAAACCTCTTCATATGTACAGGTAAAACCTCATTATTATTCTGAGGGTAAAACGATGATAACAAACCTCATTGAAGATTTAAGAGCGTTTACGCCGCACACTAGCGCCACTAATGAAAAAAAAAACATATCTAGTAATTAGAGATAGAAAATCAAATTATGCTCAACAAACTATTTGAATGAAGTAATTTAGCATTTTTACGTCACTTAATGAACACCTCACATGTTATGGTTTAGCTAAATAAGACGTTACGGTCACTTTTAACTATAACGCCATATTTAACTAAACCATAACATGTCAGGTGTTCATAAGGTGACGTAAAAATGCTAAATTACTTCATTCAGATAGTTTGTTGAGCATAATTTGATTTTCTATCTCTAATTACTAGATATGTTTTTTTTTATTGGCGGCGCTAGTGTTCGGCGTAAACGCTCTTAAAGTGTTTCGTGTTATTAGTAGTAAACTGTCAAATGGCAGACAACGTAAGAAAAATCACTATAATCTTCACTTTATAAAAATGTAGCAAGACCATACATTCTAATTAATTTTGGTTACCTAATTAAAAATACAAAATTAAATTTATAAAAATAATACATATAACTACTATTATAATTGGAATGGCAATCATTTACTTAGTCGGAATCAGTAGCACATCTCTGAATATTCTTGTTTGCTTTTAAAATTATTTATATTTTTTGTACACACGGCGGCAGATCAACTTACCCAAAACTGTCAAATTTCTACAACCAATGTTGAACTTTATAGTTTGGTTATAAGGATCAATATTCATTGGAGAAATTTGACAGATTTGGGTAGGTTGATCTGCCGCCGACTGTACGTCCATCACAAAAATTGTTCTTTATAAATCATATTTGAAAAAAAAAAAAAGTTTTAAGAAACTTTATTCTCATAAGAATACAGAATCACTTACATGATTAATATTTATAAAAAGTAATTAAATTGCATTGTGACTAGACATGCATTAAACTAGGCTATACATAATTTTCATAATACAAAAACAGAACAAAAATAAAAAGTCAAAGTGGGTAAAAAGTTTTTCTAACAACTAATTTGTTAGCCAGATCACCGAACGAGTCCATCGAATTTAAACAGATACCTACATACATCCTCATTGACTCAAAAATCATAATGTCACTATGTGTTGTAAGTACGTGTTACGAGAACGCTGCGCAGCTTCTAGGCGGCGGTGCAGTGTGAGTGAGTATGCGCGTGTGTGCGCGACAAATAGTGCAGAAAGAACCGTGGCGGCGATCTGTGATCGATCATGTATGGTATTATTATAATAAAGTGTGTCTGTAGTATACAGTAATATCATATATGAGCAGTGCCCTTGTACTTGTCTATTCTTACTTTGTTCTCTCTTCAATTCGTTTGTGTTCCACTTTTATTTATATATTTATTTAAACTTTGCTTTGTGTAATCTGTATAGAGGGTCACTTTTTATCACCGTCCAAACCTTCTGATATGACTCTCGTGATACAAACGAACAACTCTTACTATTGGACCAACTCCCTAACTCGAAAACAAAATTCAGCTGTTCCATACAAAACATCAATATTCATCGGGCGTCTTTTGGCTGAGATGATGATGATACAAAACCAATATTCATTCGATCAAAATGTACGGAACAGCTGAATTTTATTTTTGAGTTAGGGAGTTGGTCTAATAGTTTTTTTTTTTTTTGGAGAGAGACTGCTGATTGCCGAGGGGCATTTTCAGCTTCACCGGGCTTGTTTTAGGGGCGGCGAGGTACGTAAAGGGTACCTCAAGCCGTGTTGAAACGAATCACCTTCGGAGGATTTCTAGAGGGGTACGGCATCGCACACTTAAAAGTGCGCGTCCCCGTGCCCTTCCAGAGTCTCCGAAGGGTTCGGATCGGATCGGGGGTCTAATAGTAAGAGTTGTTCGTTTGTATCACGGGAGTCATCTCAGAAGTTTTGGACGGTGATAAAAAAGTCAACCTGTATAAATACTTTAGTAAGTAGTGTTTTGCTGTGTTAGTATTATTATAGTAGTAATATTTTTGTAGTTGCTAGATTATTGTAACATTTCAATATTAGTTAGCTGAAGTATTTAAATATAAAAGAAACAGCGCAGCGGCAACATCGCTATGCGTATTCATCTGTGAGCGTCATTATAGTAGCAATATGGTCATTAGAGCTTATTGAGTTGTGTGTGCGCTGTCTGTCCAATATAGCACGGGAGCTCGTCTTCATAATGTTTATTATTATGAAAGTAGGTGTTAAAGAATTACAAAATTTTACGTTTCGGGTTGTGAGATAATTAAAATATTATTATTTATCATCATCATCATCATCATCATCATCTCAGCCAAAAGACGTCCACTGCTGGACAAAGGCCTCCCCCAAGGATATGAGGGGTATTTGCCGTAATCGCCACGCTTGGCAGGCGGGTTGGCGATCGCAGTAGGTTGAGGGTAACCTCAGAGAGATGCTGCTGCCCATCCTCTGGAATGCTCCCTTAGTCGGCTTTTACGACACCCATGGGAAGAGATGGGGTGGTGCAATTCTTTATCCCCGGCACCACACAGGGAAAAAAACAAAAAGAATATTCTTTTAGTTTTTTTTTATAAATAATAATATTTTGGGACTCATATACACTTTTAAACTTTCGCGTTCCATTTAAACAAATTTAAGGGAGACGTCGGGTATAGAGAAGGTATGATACCTTTTTACTAATTAGTTTGCGTTAATCCCCGTTTAATTTTTAAGACTCTTTTATTTCATTGGCAGTTTGTTATATAGCTGTGCCCCTTGGTACAAGATATTCTTTTTACCATAGTTTACGGTTCTGGAAGGACGGAACAGTAAATTATGTTTATTTCTCAAATTATGAGTGTAGATTTTTTTTGTAAATGTTATATGTTATATTTGTTTGAATTCTACTATGTAAAATTTTGTTCTCTAGAAGACATATATTATAGGTGTATAAAGGTGTATATTTGCGATATATTCAAAAGTCCAGTTTTAGTATACAACAGATGTTAGGAACGCGCAGTTAGATAAACGCTTGATTACTTTGTCTTGCGCAATCTGTAAGTTCTTAATATTCGTCTTAGAAGCTGACCCCCAAACCTCAATAAGATACTCTAGATCTGGTTTTACTAGCGAGTTGTCTACAACTACCATCTATGGTATTTTAATTTTAAGAGGTATACAGTTTCCTATTTTACCAAGGGCACCAGAAAGTGAAGATGGCTTTAATCTAACATTGTTAATGTGGAGCATCCATGTAAGTTTATCATCTAATATTAATACGAGATACTTTTCCTAATAATTAAATCGCTAATCTAGTAAGATCGGCGATGTAATTATTGATTTTAAGAGGGGTATACGGCAAATTCTTTTTATTTTTAGCAACAAATATCATATACAAAGTTTTTTCTGTATTAATAGATAATAGATCATAGAGAAACCATTCACTTAGTATATTCAAGTCATTTTGAGCCTCTTTTGACATCATGTATTGTTTTACCAAAATAAAACAAACAAGTGTCGTCCGCATAAAGAGTGAGGTAGCCTGTAAGTCCTATTTGATTTATATTTTTCACATATATAAGAAATAACAAGGGGCCTAGTATTGAGCCCTGCGGAATGCCATATGTAATTTTTTGTATTGTACTTTCATTATCACCTATTTTGACTATTTGGGTTCTGTTCGATAGATAGCATTTTAAGAGATCGTAGGCACTTTCAGTATTTCCTAGATTATATAATTTGTCCAATAGTTTAGAATGTGAAACCTTATCAAAAGCCTTTTTCAAATCAATAAAGATTCCCATGCAAATATGTTTTTGGTCAATATTTGTTTTGATGTTTGTAATCAGTTCAATTGTAGCTGATAAAGTATTTGGTTAATTTATCAAAACAAACATTGGACAAGCCCGTTGAGTTACTAAAAAAGGGGCTAAATTACGCCGAAGCCCCTCACAGGATACCGTATGAAAACATCATTAGCAACGTCGAGGATTGCTTAAATAAAAATAACGTTAGGAAGGCTGATGCTGAGGCAGTACGTCAAGACATATCGTCTGTCTTGCGCCGGAGCAAAATGCCGAAATCCAACCTTCCTCGTGATCAGTATTTTACTTTAAAGAACCTGCAAGTTAAGCCCGAATTAACTATCCTTCGTGCTGATAAAGGTAATGCTACGGTAGTAATGGATACGTCTGATTATAACGAAAAAATATCAATACTTTTATCGGATGACAAGACGTAAAAACGCGTTAAATGCGACCATACCAACAAAGTATTTAAGCAAAACTAGTGATCTTGTCAAACAACACTCCGAAACGTTAAATCTAGATGCTAACTATTTAATTCCTTCCTGCCCTAAACCACCAAAACTGTATGGGTTACCGAAAATTTACAAACCCGAGGCTCCGCTACGCCCCTATTGTAAGCCAGATCGATCCACCAACTTGAAATCTATGAACGAAATCACAACGTATTATAGCAAAACGCTACGAATAGGAAAACTATCTCACCATCCCGAAATTTATTAAAACTAATATGGCATTTAATTAAAATGATCACATAAAATTTCAATCAGAGTAGGTCCCATGTTGATATTAACTTATTTTAAAGCGTAATTCATAGTTGATTATTAATTAATTAAGTAGATTATTAAGAGTTGTAGCTAGGAGGCATAGCTTTTAAAATATATATATATATATATTATATATATATATATATATATATATATATATATATATATATATATATATATATATATATATATATATATATATATATATATATTAGTTATAGTAATAAGTTAATATCAACATGGGACCTACTCTGATTGAAATTTTATGTGATCATTTTAATTAAATGCCTTATTAGTTTTAATAAATTTCGGGATGGTGAGATAGTTTTCCTATTCGTAGCGTTTTGCTATAATACATTGTGATTTCGTTCATAGATTTCAATTATATTGAAAAAGAATTAGGTAATATTTTAAACTGTTACAGTGTTACACCTACTTCCATCACATTTCACGAAATCACTCCCAGAAATTGTATAAAAAGCGAGCGAAAAGATATTTTAAACAAACACAATATTTTTAACACATATAAAGCCATTGTTTTGTAGTACAAGCGAAGATGTTTATTAATTCGTTTTGTTTAAATAACATAACTAATAGACGGACTAATTGCCTTCGGGTATTTTCTTACACTTTCAACAACCGAAATAAACTATTTATGCAAATTTTCGCTAATCTTACAGTGTCTGCCGCAGTTTTAAACCTTACTTAATAAGGGGTAACAGCTAATTATATTAGAATATAAGTATAACTGGAAGTATAAGTACCCATTACCTTTAGAAACTTTTAGTTCCAAATAATTTTACAATTATAAACAAAGTAAAATCTACCGATTATAAAAAATAACCTTCGTTTTAGTTGAAAACGCCCGATGTGTATATTATTATGTTGACCGCCGAAATAATGTTTCCAAATCACGCAACTTATATCGTTCTTATTTGTTATTTGCGTAGGTATTATGTTTTTTCAATTTAATAACGATTTCAGAATTGTAGATGACCTAATCTACCCACTGAAGGCTTATTCTATAGTTTTAGTAAGTTTTAAAACGACGATATACCTACCTAGTTCCTGGAACAACTTTCCCTATCTCAGTTTTAGTCTTTTGTATACCATGTGTGTGTTTCTGTAACTATAGTTAATAATTTTTAACAAAGCAATTTGATTACGTCTAACCGTTGTTTAATTAACACGTAACAATAATAAAACATAAATTATGTAATATGGCGTTGTACTTACCTTCCAGCCTGGACTAAAATAGACGTATAATAATAAAACGGTCGGCCATGTTGAAAAAATCTAAGGTTATCCATGTGAATACACAATCAGCCCGTCGATCATGCAACCCAGCGGTACCTGACCTCCCCGTACCGCTTGCCGCTTTCAAAGACAGGCACCCTGAGGGGATGAGTGTTTGGCCACGCAGCTCTGGTTACGTTGGTCGATGATACTCCATTTGTTCGTGCCACCTTTGTTAGTCCTCTTTTGCCGGGGGTGTGTTATGTATTATGCTTACTGGCTTTAAAAACATAAACAACATTACTTTGAAAATTTGTAAAAATATTTTGCGAACTGTTTTTACTAAATATTTTGATTTTTAGTTTAGTCAATAGATAAACTATTTAACACCTGTCAATATTTTTCATAGAAATTGTATAGGAATAGCGAATTACGACACATCATTATTAGGTTATCATTATCACCTTTTAGGTTACAGAAATTCGTGTTAAGATCAAATTTTACATTACATTATGTTTCAGTGCTGTTGAGTGACGTCATTTTTGTTCTTTTAATGCTTTGAAATTAATAAATTAATTATTCTAATAATATTATTAATTATTCTACTATTTAATCATGCGGTTCCCGTTTTGCTGTTACAAAATAGATCTATCAAGCGATGTCAAAATTAAACAAATATGAAAAAATATCTTGCTTTGAAACATAAAATAAAAAATTAAATTTCCTTCATTTCATTTTCAAATAAATAATTACAAAAAGGGTTAATAAAAAATTTCATAAAAAATTCCCGTACCGGGAATCGAACCCGAGCCTCCTGGGTGAAAGCCAGGTATCCTAGCCACTAGACCATACGGGAGAATGAAAAGAAGAACGAAATAAGTTTATATAAGCAACACAAACTTACATTTTAATTTATTATTTTATCCACATTTTATCTTTGTTTATTTCTCAAGGCAGTTTCACCAATCTTTCGCCTGACACTTTCGGCAAACAACATTTATCTAAAAATGCAATAACCCTTTATTTCTAACAATTTATGCAACTTTTACTGATTGTTTTTGTTTTTTTTTACAAATTAGATGTAATATTAATATATATTTATTGATTAAATATTTACGTCGTGTACACATACCCAAATTTTACATGATGTCAAACTTGTACTATCAGTGCCATCTTGCGGTGACACTTCGTACTTTAGGCCTGAACCGCACGTTGATAGCGGTGTGTATGGAGTTTACGCGGATGTACCAAAGAGGGCGTTTGTGTTGTAAAAAGTTCCTGTCCGACAAGAGCGCAACACTTAACGCAGAGTTACATCGATAGATGCCGGCTATTCATTAAAATTATGTGTCTGATCCGAAATCAGGTACCTACTATGAAAGGCGAACTTGTTCCGATCCGAACCGAACCCTTCGGAGAATCTAGTAGACCATGAAGGCACGCACTAGTGCGTGATGCCGTTCCCTCTAGGGAACCTATGACGGTGATTCGTTTCCCACGGCTTGAGGAACCCTTTAAGTTTCTCACTACCCCAAAAAAAACCCGGTGAAGGCGAAAATGCCCAGTGGCAATCAGCAAACTATCAAAAAAAGCGAACTTGTTTTTCTTCAAATGCATCAGAGTTAGACTCTGATGTTTTTTAGTTTAATTTGTTACCTATTTTTTAAACAAATGAAACATGGGACTTTAGATGATGATGATGATGGGATGAAAAACTGTTGCAGTTTGTATCTATTGGTTTTTTAATCTTATAAATTACTTAAAGTACTTGATTAAAACAATAAAGAATTGTTGGCGGTAAAGTGAAGAGTAATGTTTTGTTTTATCTTCTAATAAGTACCTACATATTTGTATTTTGTAGAATAGTAATTTGAATAATGGTGGATTATTAACCCTCAAGTGTCCGTGTATGTGCATAAATGTTGGTAAATTAAAACAAAACTGTGCAACGTCACTTTTGCAATTCTCTCAAAAAGGCCACGTGAGGTCTAAGTTAACACCCACTACCTACACTCAAGATGTTTGAGGGAATATTGCCATTTAACATTTCTATCATCAATGACTTAATATCATCTAACTATCTCAATGACTACTACTTGGCTTTACTATTACTACTACTCGGTGGCGAACTTCGTCGTTTAGGTCACGGTCACGGTCAATTGAACGCGCTGCCTGCGAGTGTGTTCCCTGAAAGGTATAATCTGGACCTCTTCAAGGCCAGAGTGAATAGGCTATTTCTAGACAGGCATGTTCCATCCTCGACCGCACCGTCACTTAACATCAGGTGAGGTGTGGTCAAATCTCCGCTCCTTTAGTTGTATTATTATTATTTTATTTATGTATTTTTATGTTTTTTATTTTATTTTTATGTAATAGCTCCATGACCACAACACCTCAAATATTATATCCATGAAGTTTTATTTTTAATTTTTATTTATTTTTACTATTTGTTTTTAATATTGTGTCGTTTAGTGCCTACATTTTTGTTTTTTGTTTTGTTTGGGTCCTCTTCTGGGTAATAGCAGAATAATAGTGCTCTGCTTATACACTTGTATTTTTGTGTATAAGCAAAATCGCCTCCGGGGTATGTTGGGCCAAGTGTCAGAATGTCCAAGGTGACATAATGTCCAGATGTTATAAAGACCGTTAGTCAATATGTACAAGTCTCTGAATGTCCAAGAAGTCATAACGTCCAGATGTTCTAAAGACCGTTGGTCAATATTCAGCCACTGAGCTATCGCCCTTTTGTGCTTCTGCAGCACACTTATATAAAATGTCTATTTGTTATTATTATTGTTATTTGTAATAGATTTTGATTTTGATTTTATTTTTTTATGTGGGATGTATTAGTTACAAATAAAGTGTTTTCTATTCTATTCTTCTATTCTATTCTATTCTACTTTTAATTAAATATTGTACCTACAATATCTTATATACTTTGACACTGGCAAAATGTGCTAACCGCACGAAGATGAAATGTTTTTTTGTCAACAAAAATGTCAATCTAATTTTATTTGAATGACAAACCTCTTAATCTAGCGATCATTGGAAGATTCACAAAAATCTACTTACTCTTTTAGTTATGCCAATGAATAGGACCAAATAAATATTTTTGATGTGTCATAAATAAAAGTAAGACAGTGTCATTTAATAATGAAGGCTTTTCGTAATTTGCTAAACCTATATAACTATACATTTATTCTTATATTTTCAATAAGTATTGCCTTTGACCCATTTTATACTAGCACTTTAATCACGACTTGGACCACGTAAATAAGTAAAAAAATTTTCAACCTATGTTACCCGCAAGGTATGTAGTATTAATAATGACGCACAGCGTAAATATGAATATCTCTTTATTTATAACAATAAACTCTAGACAGGAGGTATTTTATCACTTAATTTAACTATTCACTAAATAAATTTGCCACAAACATTCATAGGAATAGTACGTTAAACCTCTATTAAAAATAATAAATCAACAAAACAGCTGGGAGAAATCTTATACTTTTCTAATTTACATTTAGTATAATTTAAGCGATTTGCTAGAAGTAAAGTTTTACAAATGGAAAAGAAGATACAGGAAAGTGGATCATATCTTCCATATAATTAGGATATAGTTCATAATATTTTATATAACAAATAAGATATTATGATATCTTTTTAAAGATTGACTAATAATCATAAAATTATCACAATAGTGTTAATGCTACAATCAAGTAATCATCCAAAAGTAAAATTGAAGAATGTAAATCAATTGAATTTAAAATTACATATATGACTAAAACAATGACTAGAATTGAAAATAATGCCTATGTCGACACATTTACTAATATATTATTTTCGAAAAACAATGAATAATTATAATTAACTAGATTTGGGTAATAATTATGACCAGATAACACTTTACTTTAGTATACTAAAATGTAGACACACAAGGCTTAGAATACAGCGTGGAGTTGCTTTATAATTCGTATTTTGAAGCTACGAGTCTACCAGCATTCTGTTGGCATACGCTTAAGGGTTTTATGGAAGAGGTCATGGGAGCGACAAATATTTGTTTTACTTGATGATGTTTGACTATTTTTATTGAGGCGATGTTATTGGTAGATATTATGTTCGCCTCAATGATCCGTGGTGGTTGGCGTATTACTGGGCGTCTCGTCGCCTCCTGCCGGGGCCGAAGGCGGAGTTGGCGGCGGAGACCCCTAGCATGTGCTTGGCTTGCAGGGCGCCTGAGTAGCCGCGGCTCAGACCAAGGTCCAGGGCGCGTTTCTCGCTGTAACATAATTTAACGTGTCGTTTGTAACTTTCAATATATTAGTGGGATCATTGGTAACAAATTTGTTTTTGAACATGAATGTACACACGCCTGCACTATCAGACTACCACAAACTGTCAAATTTTCTCAATAGATCTTGAGCTTTATGTAAAATCGTATATGGTTGAACATTGATTTAAGAAATTTTAGACAGTTTTAGATACGTTTTAGATATATAGTTATGTGCAGGCGTCTATACAACGACTATTAAGGTCGATAGAAAATGTCTAACGAGAGTCTAATTAGTAATGATTTTAATACATTCAATGCTTTCACAGGGCTAGTAATAATAACTGCGAGTAAGTTAAGTTACTGATTTTGAGGCAAACGTATGAATATAAGTAAAATGATATGGAAATATGGTCAATAAAGTTCATGTGTGGAGAGAATGTGAGTGATATAGTAATGTATATAGGATCAATACGACACTCTCGCAGACGAAATTGTGTCAAGGGAATCACTAATGAACATGAGCTAATTAGAATATAATAAAATATTTAAAATGGATATCATTTAAAAAAAGGATGCCGATTGAAGATTTATCATGAACAATGATGTATAAAGCACAACAACTAAACACATCTAAATACTACCTGAAAGTAAGGTTCACCTCTCAAAAAACGGAAATAAATGATTACATACTCGTACTAACATACATTTTTGAAAACAGTGTAATAATTATTTTCAAATCATGCAGAATTATTGTGAAATATACAAATACATGTTTATTATATACAACTTATATTTTTAATAATAGGCTCAATCATCGTCTTACACTTCTAAGTTTGAATATTACGGCAATCCATCAAGTCATACAGCAATATAAGTTAGCAGAAAAAAAGGTTTTATGCAAGAAAACCAAGCAAGTAAAGTGATTAGTAGGTATTCATAACAATAAAGTAATGGCCACAAGTAACTATTGATTTTTTTACGTACCAAATATTTTAAAATTGAAACTTAAATCCTTTTTATTAGTAATTATTTAACATTCAGTGCGAATTGTAATTAAATGCCACAACTGTTTTATTTAATTTTTAGTTTTTTGTATAGACTCATCATATGTATAGCATTTGTTATGAACCTCGTTGGGTTGCTAAATGCTTATTACAAGTTGTGTTGTAAAAAAAATTTGATTAAGAAATTTAAAAAAAAAAACTAACTAATGCATGCAGCACTACAAAGCATACTGAGTAGCGTCTACCGATAACAGTATCGGATACTAAAGGTCAGTTGCACCAAAGTTTAAGTTTTACACGCTACAGAAGGCACGTTAAGTCGTTGGTTCCCGTTTGTGGGGTTTTCACTCATTTTGACTATGTCTTCCCATGCGGCCGTTTTAAATCTGATGACGATAAACGTTTTACTATTTTGTGAAAATCATTATTCCAAATAGTCCGGCCAGGCGTTGGTGTGTTGTTGTAAATAAAATTCTAAAAAAAATTAGAGTATATATATATAATACTTTTAGGGCATTCTAAAAGCTCCGTCGCAGTATCTGGGTATCATCACCAGAGGTCACTCCTGAACATAGGTAGTTGAGGATCCCGGGTGAAATGCTCTTCCACCATTGGCCTTTATCATCACTTAACATCAGGTGAGACGAAGGCTGTCCTTCCCGTATGATATTAAAAAAAAGCCTTTCCATAGAGTTCTAGATATCCTAGTTATAGGCGACCTGCACACACACAGCATGCCAGTATAAGGTAGTTTCAGCTACTGAGATCACGTAATAGTAGATAAAATAAAAATACTGAAAACTTTAGACGTAAAGCTGTTTGGTGCAACCGGCTGTAAGTAAGATGTTTAGGACGTACCTAGTAATGTCATCTTTAAAGCTGAAAAAAGATAAAAGATAGTTAACATTGACAGAATAACCTCAAAAGGCCCTATACACACGACGCAGACACAATATTTAATTATCTTAGATCAATGAGAACGTCATGCTAGTAAATGAGGAGCCAAGTAAGGTATTAACTTGTAGGTGCTCTTCTTAGTAGATTGCTAAGAATTTCTGATTACAATAAGAATAGAGCTTAAGAAATAAAAGAAGATCTACGAAAATGATTAAGGGATTTCGGTAGGTTCAAGATAAGATAACGGTATTAAATAATGAGATCTTTGGTTTGCGAAAGTTAGTACAAGCTCTTATTATAAGGCAGATGAATTATCTCTATATTTTATTGTTTTATCGTATAACTGATTTTTCTTTTAATTTTTATAATAATGGTAAAGATAAGGAAAGATCTAGATTGGATTAATTGAAGGGCACTGATTTCTTTCTTTATAAGAAGTCAGGCTCTTACGATACAATAGTACGTAAGAGTAGATAAGAGATAAGATGTGCCAGCATTACTACATATTATTATAATATTTTATATTATACTTGGAAAAGTGACATATAGTGGCAGAAGGATGAGTACAAAAAATATGTTTTCGATTTTAGTATACAATACTGTACTGTAGTTTATGTACAAGTAGAGTATTGTGACTTTTTCTGTTTTGTAGCGGTATAAAAAAGTTTCTGTTTGATATATGAAATATACGGTTAAATATAAAGATATTATTGTAAGTACCTATTATTTGTTATAGTTTTCTAATAATTTCTAGTAAAATATGTGTAAATTTTATTTATTTATTTCTTATTTGTTGTCCTGTGTGAAACATAACGTTCGGGATAAGGATAGAATCAAAATGGCCGTTTTAATAAATGCTTTTGAAATTTGAGACTTTTGGGTTAGTGATATTCTCTTGTTAATGAAGCTGAACACTTAATAATTAAACAACTTTAAATGACTTCGGAAAGTGATTGATAAAATTTTGCGACGTCCGTCTGTTTCCGCATAATCGTGGTAAATCTGATATTATTGCTGAGACGGATTTCGTGGAAAACGTTATTCGTTGCATTAAAGGAAATGGGTTCCCTATATGAAATCGAAAGTTACGACATCTAATATCACGATAGCGAAAACGGTGCGTCAAACGGTAATCAAACCGATGGTACGCCACATCGAATGTCGCGACATCGAATGATCACAGTATTGACAGGTTAAACCATCGAAGGGTCATCAAATCGACTGTATACCACATCGAATGTCGCGACATCGATTGTCACGATATCGAATGGTCAGTTAAACGGTAATAAATTCTTTTATCGCTGATTTTGTTCTACACCATCTTAAACCCATCTAATATATCCAAACAATCCTTGTCTTTATCAGTTTTAAGTAATTTAGTTTCACTCATCTTAGTTTCGTGTCACACCAAGGACAGAATGAAACAAGTGTAAAAATACTATTTTGAATGAGGGAACGAGGAACACGTAGGCGTAGAATGAAAATCATGTAGTTGATATTATTTACTACCTACTAAAGGAAAAAAATTAACAATACTTACATTTGCTTCATTTATTTAATTGCGTTTATTTTACAATATTTTAACGTACTTTTTTGACTGTCAAATCCATATTTTTATTTCATTATTAGAGTTAATTTTGTCTGTTCAAACCTACTTATTTTTATTTTTTGGACGTCATGATTAATCGATACTACAACCTTTGGATGCCAAGACATTCGCTGTGTCAAGGGGGTGCCGCGCAGAATTTCGAAAATTTACGTGTTTTTAAGTCACTGGTGCTAGGCGCTGAATAGGTCATATACTTACATTAAAATGACTAGTGTAAGTTAGCTTGATCCTTTCACAAGGCCATTGTTGTCTTGGAATTTGAAACAAATACCCAGAAACTGCATGAACAATACGTAAAAGTAATGATATCTAAAAGCTTATTTCTTCAGAAACTATGTAAATAATAGCACATGAAACAATAATCCGACATCAAAATCTTTGTATTGATATTCCGCAGGACACTGTTGTATAATTTTTCATTTAAAAAATATGAATATGTAAATATTAAGACTTTTATTATTTTTTACCCAAACGCCTATGATTTTACGAAAATAAACATTGCTCCAATTAAATCACCAGCCAACTCTGTACAGTTATTAGTGTGCGTGCGTATTCATGTTCAATTCATCATCAATCAAGCAATCAAATTCATCCACGCGCCGATCGCTAGCTATAATATGCCTAAACTCGCAGTTTTGCGTCGCGCGGCACTCTCTTAAGAGCTTTTACGCCGCACACTAGCGCCACTAATGAAAAAAAAAACATATCTAGTAATTAGAGATAGAAAATCAAATTATGCTCAACAAACTATCTGAATGAAGTAATTTAGCATTTTTACGTCACCTAATGAACACCTGACATGTTATGGTTTAGTTAAATATGGCGTTATAGTTAAAAGTGGCCGTAACGTGAATTTGAATTTCATTTCATTTGTTGAGCATAATTTGATTTTCTATCTCCAATTACTAAATATGTTTTTTTTTCATTAGTGGCGCTAGTGTGCGGCGTAAACGCTCTTAACCATTCGATACAGTAATAGTTCGACATTGAGACATTCGATGTCGCGACATTCGATGTGGCGTACCTACCATATCGGTTTGATGACCGTTCGACGCACCGTTTTCGCTGTCGTGACATTAGGGTGCATAGTGTGAGTTTTGTTTACTATCCGTATTCATTCGAGTACGTTTACGATAACGAAAATTAGTATGGCATTGGAGTAGCGCCACTTGGCGGCATACGAGAAGAGTTAACATTTTGCCATACAAATTCTCGTTTACGTAAACGTTAATGAATGGCGAATGAAACTAGCACTTGGCACCTAGATGTCGCAACTTTCGATTTCATGTAGGGACCCCTTCATGTATAGACGCCTGCATATCAATCTATCCAAAACTGTCAAACTTCTCAATAAATTTTCAACCTTATGCATTGGGCATAGAGTTCAAAGTCTATTGAGGATATTTGATAGTTTGTGGTAAATCGTGTGTACCTACATTAAACAATTAAACAGACCATAGAGTCTAGACAAGTAGCATGACGCTATAAGAATAGAAATGGAATAGAATATTAACGTATGGGATTGACATAAAGTCAATCAAACGTCATTTATACGTATCGTTGGCGTTAGTCAATTCCATAGGATAATCGTTCTATACTTCAGAACAATATTGTTCTAAGTTCTATACAATTTCTATTCTATTAGCGTTGTTGTGCCACTTGTCTAGGGGGGCAGCTCCCTCATTTCCAAACATTATTAAAGTGAAATGTAGTATCACAGTATATCTGTCAGTTCTGTCACTGTATTTAGAAACATACGAAGCACGGGTTTTATGTTAAACATGTGGCCGAAAATATCTTTCATCAATCAATATTTACAGTAATGTTGTTAGACTAACATTGTCAACATTTTTGATTCAACTAAAAAGAGATTTAAAAAAGGACTTCGCACAACACTTATTAGTTTAGTTTAGTTTAAAATGTTGTTCTATTCTTCTTCTATTGTAGTTTTCATAATGGGTTAACAGGACTAATAATTGAATTTTAGTAGAGCATTGGTCCATTACTGCCATTACGTTTTCTTTCAAAATAACGTGATGGATACATGTGTTCCTTTTCCTTTTATCAATGTGTGGTTCGCGGTAGTGTGAAACAAAAGTACCCACTAACTTTGTTTTGTTTATTATGCTAGTTGTTCCGCTTTTGTATACCTTTAACTTAACATCTTCGCGTATTTTTGTGCGACAAAAAAAATGTTAAGTATCTATCTATATATTTATGTGAATGTAAATAGTTCTTGTGAGAAAATAAAGTTTTGAAACCTGATTTATAAAGCCAAAGCTCTTACTTTTCCATTTTTCTTTCGATTTGGAGCAGGTTCCCGAGGCGGTTCAGCATATCCATAATCTCTTCAGGCTCGTACGGCCCATCGTCACGGTAGTAGTTTCCAAGACTGACAAAAAATAGAAATATATTATGTTATATTATATTATATTATATTATATTATATTATATTATATTATATTATATTATATTATATTATATTATATTATATTATATTATATTATATTATATTATTATGGCGCATGTAACTGTGCCGAAATATCGGATACTCACATCGTTAGTAATTACTCTAATGCAAGTAACCATGATAGTTTAAATAGTTATATTGTTTTAATTCAGAAAAGTGTTAAAAAGTTTTCTACGAGCAGGACTTTACTAACTGTCTAACTATTGGAGTCAAGAGCACTACCAATTAGGTTATCGTAGCTATGTTCAACCCGTCCAAGGAGAATGAGTAGTGGACCCACCAATCAATAGAAATAATTTTATCACTAATGAATATATTTATACAGAACATAACTTAGTATTACGACTAACTACAGATTACACTACCTTAAAATTAATGATCTAAATTTAAGCATCTCATATTGTTTTTCTTTTTCTCTTACGGGTTAACATTTGGCCTTTAAATCACCTGAAATTAAGTGACGGTAAAGCCAAAGGGGGAAGCGCACTTCACCCGGAATTCAGTATTATTGCTCTTGCTTGACCGGAAGGCGAACTGTAGGAACTTGCGCTCACGTCATCTATGATTTGGTACAGAATAACTAATTTTCTTTGTTTTAATGTACCTAAAGGATATGTTAGACTGAGATGACTTTATGACATCGACGTAAATACTTAATAGTAACTAATGTAACTAAAAAGCGCTATTCACTGTTACTAATGAATGGTGGGCCCAGGTCTATATATTGGTTTTCCATTCTCCTCAACTCTATCTGCTTACTTCGTAAGCTAAAGGAAGCCTTATTCAATGTCAACAGCTGCGTCTCCGATATCCGATCTTTAAAATTGTCCATACTTTATTTCACTTCTATTGACTTATGGGTAAAACTTGCACATTATAATGCTTCTATGGCCATTTAGAAAGCAAGAAAGAAGAAAAAAAAAAATTATTGATCAAGCATTTCTAAAACTAAAATTACTTAAATTAAATTAAACTTAACCTAGTTTCCGACCAATTGGTTGCCACTCATAATGCCATGACATGATTATGACAAGGCGCTGATTTTCTATGACTTAACTGGATTTCATATTTTTTTAAACCGGAACAAAGAAATGCAGTTGTTTCGAGTGAGGAATTGAGCTGGACCTGAGGCAGTCGTCTTCTTTCATGTGCTATTGCACTGTAAACACAAATACCAATTTAAAACCTTAATTAGTTTCATGGTAAGGCTAAGGTACCACTACCTGGGGTAGGCCAAGGTGGGTAGGACGAGGAGCAGCGCGAAAAGAGCGCAGGAGGCCAGGACACAGGTAGCTCGCACCATCCTGGAACAGACAATATCACACAATTTCATTTAATTGCATCTTAAGTTGCATAGTTTGATGACCTCCTTGGTCGAGTGGTTTGTACACCGGTGTTCATGGTGTCGCCATCTCTGAGGTCCCGGGTTCGATCCCCGGTCGGGTCAATTTAGAAATTTATTGTTTTTCTAAATTGTCTCGGGTCTGGGTGTTTTCTATGTATAATAATAAGTATGTATTTTTAAGTATTTTAAGTATGTTTATCCGTTGTCTAGTAACCATTTTAACGAGTTTCATAATGAAACTTCTCTTGGGCTAGATAAATGGTATGAGTGTAGGATAGTTTATTATTATTATTAGTATTATTATTATAGTGGAATGGTTTAGCTAAGGCCTTTCCGAAACTGTTTTACTATGTACAATTACATCATCATCATCATCATCTCAGCCACAAGACGTCCTCTGCTGGACAAAGGCCTCCCCCAAGGATATGAGGGGTATTTGCCGTAATCGCCACGCTTGGCAGGCGGGTTGGCGATCGCAGGTCAGGTTTAGGGTAAGCTCAGAGAGATGCTGCTGCCCATCCTCTGGAATGGTCCCTTAGTCGGCTTTTACGACACCCACAGGAAGAGATGGGGTGGTGCAATTCTTTATCCCCGGCACCACACAGGGGCAATTACTTACATGTTTTCTTAATTTTATTTTGAGCATGACTGTACTTCAAATATTACTAAACAACATAATTTCTAAGCAAAAAACTGTCTAAACGCCATATACTCGTAGGTGCTTAGATATGTTCGTTACAAGACATCCTCACTATCGAAATTGTTGTATGCTGAAATTGATAATTTGTTAGAGGATGTGGTAATAACCTACTCTAGTTTTTTGATACCACTGTCAATCGCAGGCAACCTATATGTTATGGAACTCACAGGACTAAACTTTTTAACTTAACTGTCTTCTTCCTGGCAGCATAATGGTCAGTGCAGCCGCCCGGATTGCGGAAGACCCAGGTTCGATTCCTGGCTGGGTCGGGTAGGCATTTAATTTTTTCACTGTATTTTATAAATATTTAACTGTCATCTCTTTAACAATATCTGAAGGGTAGAAAGGGTAGAACTAGATACTTTGAATGACAAATCAAATTAAAAAGACTTGTAATGCTCACTACAGACGATTTGTCGATAAAAGAAAAACAATTTACAAAAAGTTAGTTCTGTTTCAATAGATTTTTCTCGCTTGTGAACTCGTAACTGTACACTTTCTCAAAGTGAAACTGTAACCCGAGAAAAATCTTAAGTGCGATGCAAACTACAAACGCCAGTGGTAAGTAGGACTCTCTTTTTTTTATATTCAGCTTGAATCACTAAGGAGCAACTAAAATCTTAATGTACATTTAGCTATAAACTTGCAATTAATCACTGTTGTTTGATTAGAATAGGCAGGTTGACTACACCATCAGTTAATTTAAAACAATTAAACTTACAACTGAAACCATATAGATTTGCAAAATATTTCAACATTTGAATAACCAAATATGAATTACTGCTGTCTAAAAAGCATTTAGTAAACAATATATTGATGAAACGCTTCAGTGGCCGAGTAGCAAAGCGCTCGGCCCGATACCCGAAAGTCCCTGGTTCAATTCCCAGGTCGGGTAAGTATTTTTCGGATTTTACGATGCATAGCCCGGGTTTGTGATCACCAACTCGCATTTGGCAAGCGAGGTGATTAAGCCATTACCCATCAATTTTAGCGCTGACTTGATTTCACTGATGGTAGCTTTACGTAGCAGTGTTACAGATATAGGCTATTTATTATAATTGTTGAATTAAAAAGTGACACCATAGCTCGATATTCTAAAACAATTTCTATTTGTAAGAACTTTATTTGACTTTGACGACCTTCTTGGTCGAGTGGTTTGTACACCGGTTTTCATGGTGTCGCCATCTCTGAGGTCCCGGGTTCGATCCCCGGTCGGGTCAATTTAGAAATTATTGTTTTTCTAAATTGTCTCGGGTCTGGGTGTTTTCTATGTATAATAAGTATGTATTTAAGTATTTTAAGAATGTTTATCCGTTGTCTAGTAACCATTTAACGAGTTTCATAACGAAGCTTCTCTTGGGCTGGATAATTGGTGTGAGTGTAGGAAAGTTTATTTATTTATTTTGTGTGGTACTAAAAATACCGCTCGTCGAAGGTTTTAACACTTTTCCGAGTTACGATTTTCGAAGTGGTGCTAAACACTTAACTTATTGATTAACCTGTCAACCATCTTAATAAATATGGACAGAATAAAGTTTTAAGTACTAGATGTAGAATTCGGATGAAAAGTGGCCCTCATCTTACTTATAAAAAAAGTTAATTTCAGATTATACTGGGCAAAACTCATGCTAAACAATTTTGCTATATCACGAATTTTCTTTATTAAGTTAATTCTTTTTTCTCACTGTTAACAACTTTTCCAATAAGTGTAACTATGAGGAAATCCCCCGAGGGTCTTCTAGAGTAAATTCACAGTGGCTTAGAGTCAACAGTCCGCAGTATTTTTTACTTGTATTAGTTTAACCACCGTTTCTACCTTCACAAACTAACTCATAAAATATTCAAAAACAGAATAGAATAGAAAAAAATTATTCATAACCACTTATATTTTATTTATTCTACTTACATGTAACGGGATTTCATAGTCCAAAAAAATAGTAATACAATAGTGTTGTGTATCTTGGAAGCATTTTTCGATAGTCATGACTTCAAAACACAGTCTTTGAAAAATTTGAGACAGTTTAATGGTAATACACGGGTATTGCTTGTTCACAAGACCATCAGTGCAGCGAAGCCTAACTCCTTTATAGTTATTCAGCCACGGTTCAACTATTCCATGAGGTATTAATTATTCAGCTATGGTATAGACAAATTCATGAAGTATTTAATGATTTAAATGTTATGGAAATCTAGAATCCGATTCAGTAAACATCGTATCTACCAGACAAGTATACACATTTAGGAAATTGATTAATACATTAAATAAACTATGAATATGAGAATTACTGAAGATGACCGATCTCTACAATTTTCAGATATCTACATTCATATTACTTTTGTTTGCATTACTGTTGTGTTTGCTGATAATTTTAAAGCAGAATTTATTGTCATCTGCAACTCAAGCAATTTTATTTTCTCAAAGACTGAGAAACAAAACTAAACGGTACATTGCTGTAGTTTACAAAATAATGTTCTTTAAAAAAAACTTTTGTAAAAGAACTTTCAAAATGATTTGAAAGTCGACAGGAAAGCGAATTAACTTACGCAATGCGACCAGACTTGACTGCTGCTCAATAACACTGTACACGGAAGTGGATGTTGCTGCAAATTTGTTATAAAGCTTAATTACAGGTGTTCGGTCAAGCGAAATGTTGACAACACATGATAACAACTAATTAGTGACCCCGGTCCACGATTCTGGCTGATACTGTGATAAGTTATCGAATGTCCAAATTTGTGCTACGCTAACTTGAGTTTGTCGAGTGATTTCTGCATTTAGACGCGCCACCTACACTTTCATAGCCTTTATGAATGAACAGGTTTATTTATAAGTTGCACCCTCAGCCGACGAGAGGAGATTATTGGTGATTGGGGATTTAAGATAACCATGATTCTTTGGAAGGACAGCAATTCCCTTCCATTACAATCCTGATCCATGAGCTGTCCTTGCGTTGGCTCTGCTGGTGATCCGTATTGGATATTGCTTGACTTATACGATCGCAACCAGGGGGGTGATTGTTGAACCGGTTAATTCTCACGCTATGATATCGATTCATCATCAGCTCATTTATGTCCCCACTGCTGGGGCACGAGCCTTCCCTATGGATGGATAGGGGGAAACGGGCCATACAGCACTACGCGGGCCCAGTGCAGTTTGGTGGTTGTTAACGACTGCTAATGCAGCCGGGACCAGCGGCTTAACGTGCCTTCCGAAGCACGGAGGAGGTCGAGATGATAAATTTTTGGTCACCCATCCGACAACCAGCCTTTGCGAAAGTTTCTTAACCTCAGCACTCGCAGACCGGGCGCGTTAACCACTGCGCCATCAAGCTCCTCAATAATGATATCGATTACAAGTAGGTACCCATTTTCCTCTTATTCAAGGTCACTGGTACCTTATTATTGTCATTTGAAATGCTCGAACTATATTTATCTTATTATTCAAATTGAAAAGAATGCACAAAATATTATAATTCATAGTGTATTTCATGTCACTTTTATCAATATCGATATCACTGGTGAGATTCATAAATTGTCACTCTGAACGCACTAGTCGCTGCGGCAACAGTCTCCAACGTTTATTTTTAAATATTTATTTCAACACTAAATACTATTATTACAGCTACCTCTTCAGGTAGGTAGGTAGGTAAGTAGGTATGCCTTCGCATACAAATATATAATTTATTTACTTTGTGGTACAAAGCAGATTACAAATTAAAAATATATCTTATAATGGAACAATTTCACGGAGAGTTCAATGTATATGTATATCTCGCTGCTTTTCTATTAAAATCTATTGTTTTACAAATTGTCAATGTATTACTTTTATTACTATAAAACAATCGCAGGTCTTGTAAATTCACTTTGACGAACATTATGAATTGGTATAAATCAAAGCTCTCCTTCGTCCCGTTATTAAATAGGTCAGATAGGAAACAAGATACATTATTAACGGGTGGTTAGTGAAATTAACACCAGCAAAGTGCGACACAATTTTCGGGGCGTGAGAGGTACTGCCGGTAGCATATCAAACTCAGCACCTCTTGAATGTGTCTTTTTTGAAAAAACTGAACAATTAAGTCGCCGATGACAACGCGACAACTTTTTTGGCTTGTATCCAAAATTTACATTTTAAATTGGTAACATAATTATAACATAAAGAAAAAAAAATAGGAAAATAGAATTTTACTTGAAAAAATCAAGGATTTTGTTGGAAAAAGGAATGTTGGAACAAGGAAAATGCCATGGCTTCCTAACATCAGAGAATAGACCGGTATCAAAACCGTGGAACAATTATTCAGACTTGCTCTGGATAAGATACGATTTCGTACACTGACTGCTGACCTTCAGTAATGATAGCCACCTTAAGAAAAAGAAGAAAAAACCAACCAGTCTCAGGAAACTTGAGTGGGAATCGAAGCCACGACCTTTCGATAACCGGAAACTGTATACAATATGTAAAAAAACCCTGTCTGATCCGTTAAGGTGTTATTAGGTATCGAGATTCAGTTCTATTTACGTAATTATTTTGAAAATACAAGTAAAAAAATTTTACCCCGATAAAAGTTTAGTTAAATGACAAAACTTACATGGCAATACTTTTGTCGGCACTTCGGTAGGTAGGACCTTTGGCGCCGCCGCCATTGATGGAAAGTTTGGTCACATTTTATTAAATTCGCATAGTTTTGGGGTAATTTGAGCAATTTCGGTACTAAGAACTTGCGTTTTAAATTACGATAACTCTTTTATTTTCATGAGTTTTTTTTTTTGATAAAGTTATTAAAGTATACTTATGTATGTACCCCTTTCCGATCGGAGAGGGCTTTTTTACAAATTGTATAGCATTGTGAATGCAAAAATTCAAAATAATATATTTAAATAGTAAGATAGAATTATTATGCAGCAACTAACTAAGGTGTAGGTTACATAGTTTTGACATTTATTCAGGTGTTCACCCACTTTTGTTAATTATCGGACCCTTCCCACAACTTAACACGGACCCTTTTACCGTAAATGGATATATTTGATCCCATCTCGTAGTGGCATCTTTTCTAAAAACGGAAAATGAATAAAAGTGGTCCCGTATACGTTTTTTCACACATTTTGCGGTACTTTTATGCTTTATTGGAAAGGCCAGCCATTTGTATTATTAACTCCGTTACGTATGGGTGGAAGATGTATTTTTATTTTTTATCTATACTAATATATAAAGCTGAAGAGTTTGTTTGTTTGTTTGTTTGTTTGAACGCGCTAATCTCAGGAACTACTGGTTTGAATTGAATAATTCTTTTTGTGTTGAATAGTCCATTTATCGAGGAAGGCTTTAGGCTATATAACATCACGCTGCGACCAATAGGAGCGAAGCATCAGTGAAAAATGTTGCAAAAACGGGAAAAGAGCCTAAAAAATTAAAAATGCTGCCGAAAGTCACTATTCCACGCGGACGAAGTCGCGAGCACAGCTAGTTTATTTATAAGTAACTAGCGGCCGCTCGCGGTTTCACCCGCGTGGTTCCCGTTCCCGTGAAAATATCGGGATAAAATTAAAAAAAAATCAAAATTCAAAACATTTATTAAGTTTAGGCTACAAATAGCTCTAATAAACGTCACTATGCCATCGGTTTGTAAGTCTATCTACTCTGGGCGGGAGATCTTGTACTGAGAAGAACCGAGAAACTCAGCAAGTGTCCAGCTCTTTTCTCCCTTACAGCGTCATAAATATTGGAAAATGTCCTGTCATAAAAGGACACTTTCTAAATATAAGATAAAAAGTATCCTATGCTTTAATCCAGGTTATAAACTATCTGTATGCCGAATTTCATCCAAATCCATCCATCCGTTGCAGCGTGAAGAAGCAACAAATATACAAACATACACACAAACTTTCGCATTTATAATATTAGTGTGATGTCTCGGTTGCCAAGTGGTTTCGCCTCGGTTCAATTCCCAGTTCGAGCAAAGCGTGTTTTGAATTTTCGATGCATGGCAAAGGTTTGTATCACTAGCACGCTTAGACCAATTAAACCAAATGCTCTAAGCTAACACGCATTTGGCAAGCGTGTTAACCGCCAATATCCAACTTATCCCCTTAACTAGAACAAACTTAATATTTTTTGAACCCTTTTATATAAAATAATAATTGTATCAAATAATCAGCTGAACAAACTTCTCCGCTTTATCCCCTGTTAATTCATGTTTCTTCCGTTATATGGTAAATATTACAAAAGAAAAAAAGTTAGGTGTACATAATAAAATTAGTAGCAGCCGTAGCAGACTAATTGATCATTCTCTTACTCATCGTCATCGTCATCAGCAGCTCATTTTATGTCCCCACTGCTGGGGCACGAGCCTTCTCTATGGATGGATAGGGAGAACGGGCCATAAACCACCACGCGGGCCCAGTGCGGATTGGTGGTTGTAGACGACTGCTAATGCAGCCAGTACCAACGGCTTTACGTGCCTTCCGAAGCACGGAGGAGCTCGAGATGATACATTTTTGATCACCCATCCGACAACCGGCCTTTGCGAAAGTTTCTTAACCTCAGCACTCGCAGGCCGGGCGCGTTAACCACTGCGCCATAGAGCTCTTCGTCGTGGTTGTTAATAAAAATATATATTGTATTGCAGCTACAATAATTAAATATTTAATTGATCTGTCAAAAGTGGTTTGTATTGTAAATACTTATTATTAAAAGTTGTAGGTAGTTGTTAAACAGATTTACCAATCAAAAGTTTATGGCTTACAAGCTGCCTTTGGCATTCGAATAATTATGTCAATCAAAGATTTGAACATAAACAATGGAGCCTTTAATACCGTCGAACGCATAATAGTTCGTTCTACGTAATAGTTATATTAAACTGCTATCAACAATCGGTAAACTAGAGATTTCAAAACGTAATTGTTTTTCTCTTATGTCTGTAATTATTGTTCTTACTGCTTTCCAAAGAAATGTATAATTCATGAGTAATACGATATGTTTACATAAAGGACTAATTACATGATTACGTGTAGGTAACAAGGGCTGCCGATACCTAAGTCTTGAATATTAAATAACGTCTAATTATAATGATGGAATGATTTTGTTATTGTAATGATTTTGAATATTTTCCTGCAACAATTTAGATTTTTGTTCATAATTATGTAAATGGGAACAATCCTGTATAATTATTAAAATAAATAAATAAACTTATTTCTTAGACATAATTATTAACTTTAATTTGTCATCAATTGTTAACTAAATATTTATACTCGTATTAGTGGCATCAGGCGCTCATAAACAAGCAGCAGTGATCATAAATGTAAGTACACATAATTAAGTTCCTGAACAACCCAGTTCATTCATTCATTTTCATTCATTTATCACTAGGGCTGTGACTTATTTATTTTGATGTGACGTCACAAAAGAAATAGGTATTTAATTAAAAATTACATGACAAATGTTAATAAAATATGTTTTGGTAAGTTTTGCATACAAGATCTAGATCGGGAACACTTTGGATCTTTTCATTATGACCACATCTATCTTATTAAAAAAAATATTCGTAAGATTTTCCCTTTTTTTACTTTTGCAGTGGACTGAAGACATGCTAATTATGACCAGGACTTTTTTTTATAGAAACAGATTGCTATTGGCCGTCATTCGCATTTGAGCGTAATCGGATTTTAGACGATGAGGTTGAATATGCTTTTTCAAACGTCTTATGTCTCAACCACCATTCAAAACAATGACCATTCAATATAATTGATTTGCCTAATATTTCTACAGTTTCAAATATTCATGAATGCATGAGAAAACATGTTTTATTTCCATTAAACACTTTCTTAGTGAACGTATGAAGTTGCGAGTAAAGCTAACATTTGTACTAGTTATCCTACTAAGGCTAAATTTATGATTATAAAAAAGCGCTGCTTGTCATAACTCTTCATTTATACCACAAAAGATAAAGTGATGGTGTCCCTCAGGTGCTGGTGTCCCTCAGGGGTCCGTTCTATCCCCCACGCTGTTCCTTCTGCATATCAATGATATGCTTCCACTTGGAAATATTCATTGCTATGCAGATGATAGTACGGTCCATGGAGGATATAACGGTCACTCAGCGGCAGGGCGGGTCGAAACCGAAGTGAATCGAGTTAATCTTGTCATTGAGCTCAATCGGGTATTGGACCTCATTTCTAATTGGGGCACCAATAATCTGGTTGAGTTCAATGCCAAGAAAACACAGGTGTGCGCGTTTACGGCAAAAAAGTCACCATTCCTTCCCCTTCCAACTCTTCGGGGTACATCTCTACGCCTGCAGAGCAGTATCAACATGCTCGGTATGACGATACGCTGCGATCTGAACCAAAGGGACTACATCGAAGCCGTGATCAAAACAGCCTCACGAATACTCGGAATTCTGAACAGAGTGCGGCGATTCTTTACGCCGGACCAGTTGTGCCTTTTGTACAAGACACAGGTACGGTCTTGCGTGGAGTATTGCTCGAACATCTGGGACGGTTCCGCTAAGTACCTTCTCGATGCCTTGAACAGATTGCAGCGTCGCGCTGAACGCATTATCGGCAATGCAGAAGTGGTAAATACTCTCGAATCTCTGCAATTGTGTAGAGATGTTGCGTCACTCAACGTGTTTTACCGCTTATACCATGGCGAGTGCTCTGAAGAGCTCTTTGACCTCATCCCACCTTCTCCCTTTCTTCATAGGAGTACACGTGCTGCTCTTCGGAGTCACCGATTCACTGTCTCAAATATCCCATCGCGCACAAAGAAATTTGGTGACTCGTTTCTTTGTCGCACCTCCAAGAGATGGAATAGTCTACCAGCACACGTTTTCCCTCCTTCCTATGATATGGGGTCCTTCAAGAGAGGCGTGAAGAAGCACCTTGTGGGCCGGCAGAGTGAAGTTGACTGATGCTACGTTTGTTTCCACGCTGCACCAGTTGTCTTCGCGTCTGGACTTCATTTCCACTTAACATCAGGTGGGATGGAGTCATTTGCCGAGCTAAGTATAAAAAAAAAAAAAAAAGTGAACTTTGAAATATTTACTTTTACTATACATAAATACTGGTCTTCCCAAACTTTCACCTGAATGATTATCACACTAATATATGCAAAAGTTTGTGTGGATGTATGTGTGTATATTTGTTGCTGCTTCACGCTGCAACGGATAGATGGATTTGGATGAAATTCGGTATACAGATAGTTTATAACCTGGATCCCGATATTCCCACGGAGCAGCCGCTAGTTAACATATAATTTTACGCAAATATTGTTGCGAACAAATTACAATTTCAAAAAGTGCACCTGACCCGGCATGTCACAGGGTTCGAATTTCGCTTTTGGAATTTTTTCAACATTTTGTCTTCTTTCACCTGATTGTACTACTAATACTACTTTTTACTTATTTACATGTTACTAAAATCGAAAAAGGAATGGAATAAAAAAAATCTTAACCTTTTTAACCTCTTTGAAATCTAAGGGTGCGTTAGTCAAAAAAGCAAAAATAAACCGGTTTGGTTGAATTCCCTGAATGTGTCTAAATCCGCGAATGTCTAAATGTGCGAATGTCTTAGTGCGCGAATGTCTAAATGCGCGAATGTTTAAATCCGCGAATGTCTTAATCCGCGAATGTAAATAGCCTATAACTATCCCAATGCTGGGCAAAGGCTTCCATCATGGAAATCAAGTCTTCACTGCTATTGATTAATCACCACGCTTGCAAACAAACCCTGGCTACGTATCGATTAAATACATAACAGTTTTTAATTATTTGCTTTGCCATTGAATGTTTGGTATGATTAACCTAAATCAATATGATCGACATTTCTACATTCCTCCATTCCCCAAGAGGTAATCATAACCTGCATTATCAATCATCTATACATCAGTACACCATCTGTACGAAATATGCACACGAATATGCAACAAAATATCCAAACACTTGCTTGCGGAAACCATTAAAACTAGTGGCATATGCCAAATACAAAGGCTACAAGTTTGTAGCCGACTGCCCAGTGTAGTTAACTAGTAGCATTGCGACACAAAGTAGTCAGGCCAGGCTAAGGTTCGTTAAGCCTTCCCGTCCGTTGTCACCTGCATGAGGCTGCGCGGCTTTGTACAAAGCTCTGTCTAACTTCTATAGGGCTAGGCTACTAGCTTAGAATTTGCGCAGAAAGTTTATACAGCTTGTATTGAACAGAGGGTTTAACGAGTAGATTTTATTGGTGTGTCGTCTTATCCCACTAATATTATAAACGCGAAAGTTTGTAAGTACGGATGGATGTTTGTTACTCTTTTAAGTAAAAACTACTAAATGGATTTGAATGAAATTCGGCATGCAGCTAGTTTATAACCTGGATTAAAACATAGAATACTTTTTATCCCGATATTCTCACGGGAACGGGAACCAAGCCGGTGTAACCGCGAGCGGCAACTAGTATTATATAAATAAAAAACTAGCTCAAACCGGTAGCTAGTTTATATTAATTTTGTGGTTTTAATATCTACTTGTTGCACATATGGATACGCAATTATCCATCATTCTTATAAAACTCTCTCAAGTCAATATTTTTTAATCATTAAATTTAACCGACTATTGATTAGATCACCGATCTCATAATCAAAGGTCCCAGGTTCGACTCCGAGCGAGGGTACATATTGCATACACTTGGTTGGTAGTATGCTTGTCATAATTGCGCTTGGCTTTACGATATTTTTACCTAGGTATGTTGCCATAAATACTACGTAAGTTTATCGGTTCCATCGTCACTTGGACAGACAAAAGCTAAGCGTTTCTCTGTTAAGAAATAAAAAGGACTAGTGATCGCCCAGTGGTCGAAATTCGACCGTAATTGTATTAAGGTTAAAATTAAAAAAAGATAGAATGTGAGTGTGGATTGGCATTGACAGATTTCGGCCGCTCTTCTTCCATTTTTGAAATTTTTGAAAATCTATACACGTGTTTGTCAAATACATGATAGTGTGTGTAATGTTTGTTTTATTGATTTAATGTATTTTTATGAAAAAATAAATAAATTGGGTAACCTTCTCTATACAAACTATAAGTGTGCGAAATTTTATACTCCTCCGTCCGCGCAATTTTTGTAAAAAAGGGGTACAAAGTTTTTGCTTCACGTATTAATAATAATGAAACACAGTTGGAATTCCATCAAGAAATATACCGAAATGAAGATTTTTGAGTTAGGATTTATGGTAGTTACTTACGCTTTTAATATGTACTACTACTACTACTAATAAGCAGGCAGATAGTAAACCTTGCAAGAGAGAGCTAAAGGGTAAATACACAGTAAAAGTATAGTATTTGTGAAAGAAAGCGGTTGAATTTCACAAGCCACGTATTTATACAGTTGGAATATGTATAAATAATACAGTTGGATTAAAATGAAACACTTTTTAAAAAACTACTCGGGTTTTTATTCAGCTTTTATTTTATCACTAGTTGTCGACCGCGACTTCGTTCGCGAAGACTACACTATCCCGCAGGAAACTGTTACCGGGATAAAAAGTATCCTATATATGTCCGGGTCATGGTCTGTCTATGTGCAAAGTTTCATCCAAAAACAGATAAACAGACAAACAGATAAAAATTCTAAAAACTGTTGGAAAGTGTTCTGTTATCGATTCTAAGTATCCCTAGCCAACCTTTTTTTCGAATATCCTCCATGTACAGACTTTCGACCCTCTTTAGCTTTATTATATGTATAGATTACGATTGCCGTGTCATGAGGAGACTCAATTAAATGTGCAGTATTCGCGAAAACTTTAAAAAAGAATAATAGTTGGATTATATATGAAAAAGCACTGAAAAATTATATGTAGATATGGTTTTCTTAAACATTCCTTGTACATTTTTTCTGGAACAAGAACATACTGTGAGGGTTCTACTCATTATTTCATTCACACGGCTTAGGGGCTACTGTCTTTTATTGTAACGCAAAGTGTACACAAAATTTTATTGTTACCGGCGGCATGGACCCTAGGCCGTCCACCTTTATTCTACTACCTTAAAGGTTTTATTTCGGGAATACTTTTTGCTGTTATCAGTGCCACGTTTGCTTTGGTTTTAATCAAAGACCTTTATTTGGTCTGTGGTTTTAATATTTTTCGGTTCAAAAGAGGCGAGCACACCCTAATTTCTTGCAATCCTGTGTTCTATTTTGAGGTTATAGAATCATTAGAAAATTACTGTACATCGTGAATATTTGACGTTTTAACAATATCCTGACTCAGTGTTTTTTTATATTTTACGGGTAAGCGCAGTGCCTTGATCTCACTTGATGTTAAGTGGGGAAAGACCAACGATGGAAACGCACTTTACCCGGGATCCTCAACTAGTGAGGCACTGGCTATCTTATCTCTAGCTGCCGGAATACAACAATGCTACAAACATTGATGTAATGACGACATATTTAGATAAGATGGTGGTAGCTAGCCAGGCGGACAAACAAGCCCTATTACCAACCAAACCGAGTATACAAACATGTCCGCTGAGAATCGAACCCAGGACCTCTGGGCCGAAACCGGTGGTCTTAACCACTGGACCACAGAGGCGGTTGTGTTGTGGTTGTTTGTTGATCTTGCTTTAACGTTTAGACTTAGTAGTCCAGTATTAGAATTTCATCGTACCCTGTAAGAATGAATAATGCCGCCATAGAACTGGGTAGGTATAGGTTATAGGGTAGGTACGACGAAATCTTAAAACTTATATGGAGTAACATAAAGCAGTCCGTAAGCGTGACGACCTTGTGCCTAACAGTGCTGCTGTGAGGCGACAAGTCCTTCACAGTCCTATGTTATCAGCTGAAACACATAGATAAGGTTCAGCCATTGCATTCTCTCACAGAGCTGTATAAAAGTGAGTGACAGCCAATTAAGAAAGATGAAGTGAACCTGTTACTCGATTGGCTTTGATATTCATATCAATTGGGTGCTAAAATCGTTGCACCACTAAGTTTAAAAAAAAATCACTAACTCTTAACGGATCCTTTTTAAGTGGATAGTGTTGACAAAATTCGCACGAACCCGATACAACCACGATGACTGGGTGAGGTGCGGGTTCAATGTAGTTATTTATTTTATTTTTATTTATTTATTTTATTGGTTTAAGGGAAACAAACAGCTTAATATAACACTAGTAGATAAATGAAGTATTAAGTTTGTTCATAAGCTAACAAAGTTTCCACAGCAAAAGAAATACAAACAGTTGAGTAGACATTGAACCTCAAACAGTGGTAATGGTTAAAATTAAAATTAAAATACAAATAAAAACAACAAAAAACTAAATAATCAAATAAATATTCTCAGGTGAACGAGTAAACTGTCGTTTACCCGTTCACCCGCGAACATCCATTTATACTTTAACCCTTTCCTATCTCCCCATATGCTATTTTAGTTTATGCGGGAAATCCTATGCCTAGCAATGGGACATTTAAAAGGCTGATGATGATGTACACGCTTCAAGCCAAGCTATATAGCCGAAGTGTTACTTCAATTCAACCAAGAAGGTGTAAGTCAGTCGCTACTGCTGAATAAAGGTTGAAAGAGAAACATGAAACCCATTAATCGTTTAACGCCACAAACAAGTCACAATCAAATTTGCCGACACCCCGTTGACCATAAAGCAAGATCATCAACCATAAATAATACGGAGCATTTCACCGGGCGCGACCTTGCCCGTCTGGTGCGATATAACTTTTGGTAATATGGTTTTATTTCAATCCGGCTACGTTTGAAACCGTAATGAATCCGTTAATAACATTGTTTATGCTCCTCAACATTTTATGGCTTTAACAAATTGTCTGAACGTTACTCATAGCGTCGGTTATCCTTTTCGTTCAGTTTTCATTCATATTTAAGCTGGAAGACGGCGTTTTTTATAGCTAGCTTTATATCCGGAGGTCTATGGTGCAAACACCTCGGTGGGTCGAGTGGCGAAGCGATCAGCCCTATATCCAGTGTTCTGTGGTTTAATTCGGACGGTAAGTGTTTTGTATATTTAGATGCACAGTCCGGGTTTTTTATCACCAACCCGCATTTGGCAAGAAACTGTCCTGATTCGTCGTATTCCTTATTCGTCAGATTATCAAAATCCAATGAAACTATGGAATTACCGTGACTCCACTTCTGTATTTAATATTAGAAACTAAACTAAATATTTACAATAAGATTCTAGTAGATAATATTAATATGCCTACAATAAAACCTCCTTTTTTTAGTCGAGTGGTTTGTACACCGGTTTTCATGGTGTCGCCATCTCTGAGGTCCCGGGTTCGATCCCCGGTCGGGTCAATTTAGAAATTATTGTTTTTCTAAATTGTCTCGGGTCTGGGTGTTTTCTATGTATAATAAGTATGTATTTAAGTATTTTAAGTATGTTTATCCGCTGTCTAGTAACCATTTAACGAGTTTCATAACGAAGTTACTCTTGGGCTAGATAATTGGTGTAAGTGTAGGAAAGTTTTGTTTTTTTATTTTATTGGGAATTGGGAATTTATGTAATTATTTAAGCAACTACCCACCAATTGTAACGATGACTTGATTTTAATGATGGAAGCCTTAACCCGGCAGTAGGAAAATATAATAGGCTTATTACTTTTACTACTTATGTACATTAAGTTGTGACAAAAATAGGCAGAAGGAGAAAGAAGCTACAAAGGAAATCATGATAACGCAAATCTTCGGTAACGAACCATAGTTCCCGTGTTTCTCTTTGTTTCGGAAAACAATTGCATTGCCAAGTACTTCTAAAGTAACACTTACGAAGGACACCATAAAATTATCATGGACAAAAATCTAACCGTAAAACGGTGAGGGGAGCAACACGATACCTTTGACGGGTGGCTCTCATCCATCTCTATGTGGCGAGACTTGTTAGGTGTAACCCGACGTATTACATTACAATTGCAAAGGTAAGGTTAACGTTATCGTTATCATTTCATATCATGTTACCTCTACATAGTATATAACTACAGACGCCTGCACACCAACCAATTACAAAACTGTCAAATTTCTTTTCTTTTCAACCATATTTCACAGAAAAACGTTGTATTTTAATTTATATGCCATATAGTTTAGGATCAAAGTCTATTGAGGACATATGACATTTTGTGGTAGTCTGATGTGAGTCGTGTGTACTTATCGAAAATCTTAATAAACAAAAAAGATTAAGTAAGATGTCGGGGTTACGTTTAACAAAACATTTTTATAGCGCAAATATCAACTAACTTGTCAATTTTGGCTATTCCTTATGCTATTTACAACCAATTGATACTGAAATATAAATGAACTGAAGTATGAAATAGCGGGGTATGGTTAAGAATATTGTGTGTGTATTTATGTAATACCTAGTGCTTAAATCGCATTACAAGTTAAATCAAATACAAGACAGTAAATAGTATTAACAATTCAAATGCTGCGAGATGATACACTGAATCCCACTAGCATACCAACCCAACTCGAGATAAACTTCTCTTATGAACCTATAACTTTAAATCTCAGTTAGAAACCCCAGTCACTACTAGATACAACGTGTTGCAAACTATTCGATAATATGATAACCTACAAAGTACATACACATACATACTTAAAACTTAATATATATATTATTCAGTCATTCATCTATATAGTTAGATCTATAAAAAATACTTTTGCAATCGACAAACTTACTCGTTTCTAATTACATTAAATACATCTTTCATTACACTACGAGTAAATTGTAGCAACTAACAATGGTTAGGGGTTACGTACTTATCTACTAATTTAATTTGACTAGTGGTCGCCCAGTGGCCAAAATTCGACCGTAATTTTATTAAGGCTGCACGGATTGTATCCTAAGCAAAGAAAAAATAAAAAAGATAGAATGAGAGTTTGGATTGGCATGGACAGATTTCGGCCGATTTTTGAAAAGACTTTATATAAGCATTTGTGTCATACATGTCATACATGGTAGTGTAATGTTTGTTTTACTGATTTAATGTATTTTTAGGCATAATTTAAAAAAAATAACATTGTGTACTCTTTTTCTATATAAATTATACCAAGTGTGCGAAATTTCATACTCCTCCGTCCGGACGGAATTTTCGTAAAAAGGAGTACAAAGTTTTTGCTTCACGTATTAATATAGAACATTTATTATGAGACTTGAATTGAATAAGCATGTTGTTTACACATACCTGTGTAGTGCCTACCTACTTTATAAATATTTATGTAAATCTTATACCATGTATCTGCTGTAAATCTGTTTTGTGAAGTAAATTCATAAATAAAAAATTAATAAATACTGGCTGTATTTTTTCTAGGCAACAAGTATTAATATATTTTATTTATTTAAGTATCAGAGACTCATATTAGTTAGTAACAATGGAACTTAAGAGCTATGTTAGCATGGACCCTTCTTACGAACATGTGCTCTTGAGACGAACAGTATCACAATTCACAACATTGATAAGCTTATGATGACAAAATGAACTAAAGCACGCGTAATCGTTGCGGCTGACATTATGATCTTAACGATGATGGAATGTGATTAATCAGTCCCATGAAACGAAGAATAAGGTTTTCCTTTAACGGCGCAACGTTATCGACATTCAAAGGTCGCTGAAGATCTGCGTCATTGATGGGAAGTTATTAACACGACATTATAATAATGAGTAATATGTGTTATTAGAGTGAGGGGACTGATGTTGCGTTGTTTTCATGCTGCACCAGTTGTGGTCGCGTCTGGACTCCATTTCCACTTAACATCAGGTGGAATGGAGTCATTTGCCTTGCTAATTATAAAAAAAAACCATAATGTTGACCTGCTATTATGATTGCTCTATTGGGTAATAACCATTTAAATACTCATAAATTACTAATGAAGAAAGGTTAATATAAATTTGATGATTATCGCAATGATGGCAAGAATCTAGTCTAATCTTGTCATGCTAGTCCACTCGTCTGACACGCTGTCTCATAGTACACTTTTATAAACATCAGCTCTTGGTTAGAAAAGAGTAGCTACTAAGTTTCTTGCTAGAAATAACCTCCCGATCCACCGGTAGAGTCGCATTAAATATAACTAGTGGTCCGAAAACGAATCGAAATTCGACTGTAATTTTATTAAGGCTGCACGGATTGTATCCTAAGCAATGAAAAATTAAAAAAGATAGAATGTGAGTTTGGCTGGATTGGCATTGACAGATTTCGGCCGCTCCTCTTCCATTTTTGAAGTTTTTGAAAAGAGTATATATATGCGTGTTTGATGTATTTTTTATGCATAATTTTAAAATAATATTAACATTCTGTACTCTTTCTCTATATAAACTATAAGTGTGTGAAATTTCATACTCCTCTGTCCGCGCAATTTTCGTAAAAAGGGGTACAATGCTTTTGCTTCACCTATTAATAATATATAGATAATGTTTGTTATCAAATTATATAATATTGTTACTATTATTGTGTGTACTCACATATTCAAAGCATTTTTTGTTTTGTTTCAAAGACATGTAGGTACTCGACGTTTAGTGTACTTCTTGTGTCTAAATTGAATAAAGAATTTAAAATTATTTAACAGAAGGAGAAGAATAATAAGGGTTCACTGTTTCTGCCTAAATTGAATGAAGAACTTTTTTTTCATTCATTTACAGAAGAAATAAAGTACTAAGGATAAGTTGTCAATTTTAAAATAAATTGGAGAAAAGTAAAGGGAGAGACGTCTGGTGTTCATAAACCTCATATCGATAGAAGTAAAGTCGTCGATTCCGATAAAATCACGTGGCGGTAACAATACAATCTGTGGAACATTGTCTTCGCCGATCGTTTTACTGGGACGCTCTTTTGCTTTGTGACATCGAATCGGAAATTTATGTGGTACCTATACTCCATTTTTGATTCGAAGAAAGGTTTTGTTACACCTACCTATTTTATAAGTATTTATTTTGATTATTTGGCTGTGAGAGTTATCTAAGTAATTGAATGTCATAAAAGCGCTAAATTGAAACGAAAGTGCTTTAGTCTTTAAGTGCGAATTCGAAATATTACTTACCTACAGTCAGACTGTTTGGCTGATATCTCAAAAAACTACTCATATAGTCTAAAAACTTGAAATTAAGGAAGTTCCATATGAGCATCAGATTAGTTATCTTCTATCTTAGCCTCGGCGCACACGGGCCACCCGCAACAGCCACAAAACGCCGCCAACGACCTATTTCCTGTAGTTTTCATACATTTTGTATGGACTCGCCGCACACGGTTGACGCCGGTGGCCGCCACTCGCTACAAAACGTCGTCGCTGCTCGCTTCTAGTGGCCGGCGCGCGCCACTTAAGAGGCCTTTTACATTTTGACCGTGATTTTTGCATAAAATGCCCAACTTTGGCGTTCTTGTTCAGAGAAATTGAAACCCTTAGACAATTTTGACTTATTGTATGGTGGAGAATAGTTATTAGTATAATTCGTAGCGGCCTCGCTTTCTGCAATTTTCCCTTATCTATTTATATAAAGCCAAAATTCCGAAGCTAGTTTTCAATTTAATACACTAACGGCAATTTTCAAGTTCAAATCCATTCATCGCTACTATTGATGGGTAATCGCTTAATCACCACGCTTACCAAATGCGGGTTGGTGATCACAAAACCCGGTCTATGTATGCTTCGAAAAATCCTGGGAATTGAACCCGGGACCTTCGGGTAACGGGCCGAGCGTTCTGCCTCTCGGCCACCGAGGCGTTATATAAGTACCTATAATAATCTTAATAAAATTGTAAGCTTTATAGTGTCTACATAATATATATTAAATAATTTCTATGAACTTACAATGAAGTGATTTATACATTCAACAGATAAGTCGGTACAAAACAATCGCGAATCAAAGATTAAATTAAACAAAGGAATGAACAAGACTACTGCAAAGTTTACGCACGGCTCAATTACCATTGAATCCACCAGAGTCAACGTAACAATAAAAGTAAAATTATATCCTTACGAACGTAATTTGAGGAATTCGTTAAACATGAATGAACCCTTTCTCGATTCACGTACTTACAAGCAAATGTAATTTGGAAAACGAAGTTTAAAAGTTCTCTCAAATCTCCTCCCCGGGCTTGCTCGAACAATGTTCCAAGTGCTTATACATTTCGTGTTCTTGGATGATTTTGTTATAATTAGTTTTAATGAAATCCTAATTTCGTAACCCAGGACGTTATGTTGTAATTATGTCATCGGGGCGCCCTCGGGTTGTTCTGTTCTTGATCCAATCCGAACACTTTGGAAAATCTAGCAGGGAACGCGGTCACGCCCTACTCTGTGATGCCATTCCCTCAAGAAAACCACTGACGGTGTTTTGTTTCACACGGCTTGAGAAACCCTTTAAGTTTCCCGAGGCCCCCAAAAAGTCCGGTGTCGTTGAAAATGCCGAATAAGGCAATCAGCAAAAGTCTGAGAACCTCGAATTTATGTCACTAAAATGTCGCTGTCTCTTGAGAATAACGTGGTTGGAATCTAATGTTAAAATGTCCGATTAATTATGAAGTTCTAATTATTGTCACAGATATATCATTATAAACTTTAAAGTTTAGATTATTTTCGTATTGACATAATATTCTTCGTTGAATCAAATCAATATAATGTTTGTGAGATTACAACATTTTTTTTTTATAATTGCCTAAATTACGTCTTAAACCATTTTATCAACATGTCCTTGTTGGGTATTTACTGTAAAGTTACGTGTATTTATGGCACTAGTACTGTTGTTTATTAAGTGACTGGGTAATGTCATTCATCAGAAGGTTGCAGAATTACGAGGAGATAAAGTCAACCAATGTTATGCCATTTGCATTTATTTGCGCGGGAAAATAAGTACACGGTTATACTATTTGCGCTAAGTGGTGTTTAATTTGTTGGTGGACGAATAAATAAATAAATAATTATGTATAATGTACAAAAAATATAGTTTTCGTGCAACTAAGATAAAACAAATTGTAACAAATTAGTAATATTTCTCTACCAAAAAAAAAACAATTCGCAATGTCTCGTATTGCGTCCCTTTGTCACAACCCTGGATTGCGAGTTGGGAATCAAATTAACCCTTGTCCGCTGTGGCCAGTGCGACCAGATAATACATTTCAGTGGACAAACTATCAAACTGAGTTATTAGCTTATTGATAGTTGCGACGACATCTATGATTTAATTATAGTATTCCGGGGCATTTATCGGGATATCTGGTATTCTGGTCATTTTAAGGGTTACATTATGGTTTGGATTTGGGTTACAATGTCTATTGTAAACTACAGTGTGATAATAGATCTTATGACTAAATTAGGGATCACGGAAGCTGATTGGTTCAACAATCCTACTAATATTATAAACGCGAAAGTTTGTAAGTATGGATGGATGTTTGTTACTCTTTCACGTAAAAACTACTAAATGGATTTTGATGAAATTTGGTATACAGATAGTTTATAACTTGGATTAACACATAGGGTACTTTTTATCCCGATATTCCCACGGGAACGGAAACCACGCGGGTGAAACCGCGAGCGGCCGCTAGTAGTATAATAAAGTAGGAGTTTTTGTTATTGTTGCATAATTAAAAACTTAGTTTAATTATCTTAGAGATAGGAATCTTTATAAAATTTTGGTTTGATCAACTGTTTTATAAACTATAATTAGAATGTGGCCAAAAAGGCTGAATTGTGAGGAAGGTTTGGAGTTAAAATAAAAAGACGAAAATCTCACTTACGATCGCTGTATTGCTCATGCTGATCTTCTCTGTAACTAAAACTGCTTCACTTAATTTCGGTACTTTACAGCAAGTATAGTTTTAAGAGAATTCTATTCTAGACAGAAAAAAATCTACGTCTGCTAATACAATTTCACTTGTGAATTAATCGTGGAATCTTCTAGTGAATGTCTGAAATAGGGTCCCAAAGGGATAGTTGGCGAGGTTCTTAAGCAATGTTGCTAAGAATGTGTTGTCCTAAAATAATAAGTGTATACAGACCCGCAAATGAAGGCCCGCAATTCCCTCATATTTACCTACAGTCGTTACAACATACCTACCCACTATAAAATAATAGTATACATGTACTAATGATACCCACGCACGTTATTCATAGTTTAAATAGTATACACCTACGATCTTCAGTTGTAATAAACTAAAAGAGAACAAATGCTCTCTTCATCCGTCCTGGAGAAGTCGCTTTAAAACGACGAGACCGCCAAATGAAAATGAAAATAAAAAAATGAAAAATGTTTTTATTGTAACAAACACCAATTTACAAAATTCATTTTGCCCTGACTACTGTAAAAAAGTCAAGTTGTGGTACAGAAGCCAGTTCCTTCCTGTCGAAAAAACTCGATTGGTATAGTCGAGAAATTGTATTTATTACCATATAGATAAAATAAATAAATAAATAAATAAACTTTCCCACACTTACACCAATTATCTAGCCCAAGAGAAGCTTCGTTACGAAACTCGTTATATGGTTGCTAGACAACGGATAAACATACTTAAAATACTTAAATACATACTTATTATATATAGAAAACACCCAGACCCGAGACAATTTAGAAAAACAATAATTTCTAAATTGACCCGACCGGGGATCGAGCCCGGGACCTCAGAGATGGCGACTCCATGAAAACCGGTGTACAAACCACTCGACCAAGGAGGTCGTCATATAACTATGTAATGTACAATGTTTATTTGTATAGTGTTGCAATAAAAGTAAAACCTACACAAAAAAAACCGCAAACGAATCAACTCAATTACTGTCATATCAAATCAGAATTTCATAAAATTCGGTGTATTTCATCACAAAGGCGAAAAGGGAGCAAATGAATTTCACACGCGGCTTCCTCCAATTATGTAGCGTAAAATAGTTTTTTTCCAATAAGCCGCCTTATTGAAAGCATCCAATCGCTTTCCCAAAAGTCTCGGTGGCGAGTCAATATCAAAAGTGAGATTAAGATAGGAGCAGGAAGAAGACAGAATAGGTAATAAATATTATTATATTAATCTTTCGATCATCTCTATAACAAAAACATTGCAATTGAAAGTATATTGCTTATAAATTAAGGGTATATTTAGGTTGGGTTGGTTGGATGGTGCAACCAAAGAAATACCATCTGAAATTCCAAACACCCTCTGTGGTCTAGTGATTGAAAGCTGTGGAGTTTCTTGCGCCCATTCTTCTCCACAGCTAAAAAATAGACGTCCTGAATGGATAGTAGTAGGTTAAAAAATTATGGACGGTTCAAAAGCACTTTTCCAAAGTTTATTTGAATAAAGAATATTTGACTTGACTTGACTTGACTTGACTTGACTTGAATCACAGGTCTCACGTCCAGTTCAGGTTTTTTTACCAGCCAGGGTACACCTATCCTACTCGGTTTGGTTGGTGGTAAGGCTTCTACTTGTTTCGTCAGAAAGTGGTAGGAATGCCAGTTTATCAGTGCATTCAGTCTTATCACTACTATATAAAAGTCTTAACAAAACCCCCAAAGCGTAGAGAAGACCGAGGAAATAAGATTACATCACATTGTTTGCCATATCCCCCGAGTGGTGCCGGGGATAAAGAATTGCACCACCTCATCTCTTCCCGTGGGTGTCGTAGAAGGCGACTATGGGACCATTCCAGAGGATGGGCAGCAGCGTCTCTCTGTGATTATTCTCACCCTACTGCGATCGCCAACCCGCCTGCCAAGCGTGGCGATTATGGCAAATTCCCCTCAAAGTGATTTATCCTTGAGGGAGGCCTTTGTCCAGCAGTGGACGTCTTTTTGGCTGAGATGATGATGATGATGTTTGCCATATTTATTACGAATACTCGCAGTATAAACTTACCTGAAGTTATAGTTAAGTTCGATCTCTGTTTTGTAAGTAGCTTCATATCATGGCAAACGAACCACTACACACTGTAAAAACTCATTTGAAAGGTGACTGGCACAAGACAAAGCGAATTGAGGGTAAGGGAGAAAACAGCTAGACACTTGCTGAGTTTCTTGCCGGTTCTTCTCAGTACAAGATCTCCCGCCCAGAGTAGATAGACTTACGAAACGATGGCATAAAGTAAAGTTCATAAGAACTATTTGTAGCCTAAACTGAATAAATGATTTGAATTTTGAATTTTTTGAATTTTGAGGTAGTAATGAAACGTCAAACGCAATGCTGAAGCCTGAGCTACCTCTATGGGTACGATCAGATACGATATTCTCTTTTTCCAATAGGTTTGGATTACTCGTAGCTTTGGTAATAGTCAATAGCGCTGGTCGAAAGAAAAAAAAGGAAAAAGGTTTGTTCATTAAATAGTCGAGCCTTTCGATTAGACCGAAATGTTATATAATCACATTTTCATAAGAAACGTTAAATATATTTTATTTTTTATTTTATTGTATTATCTTAGGAGAACCAAGGTTTACAAAATTTTAATAGGGTTACAAAGTATTACACGTAAAAACCACTTATAGGTTCTCACCGATAGAAGGGTTATTTATTAGGATACAAAGTTTCTTCTGCGAAATAAACACATTCAAACGCTGTAGGACTGACACACTGATTTGCAAAAAAACAACTTTTACAATACACTTTATAAAATATTTTTTTCTTATATTATGTAAAGCAAAAAGGTCTAACCCATACTAGCGGGTATTCATATTTTTGTTATTGATTGCAGATAAAAGTTACTGATTAATATTATTGATAAGATTTTACTGAGATCACACGCGGACTTTTTGACAGAATTTTAAAAATGGCTTTATTACATTTTGCAAAACTCACGGATGTTAATAACTCACTACTATTTCACATTCATATTCTGCAAATCAATAGGAAACAAAACTAAACTGCGAACTTATATCTCCACTTTACCGCCAAGAAATTCTTCCATACAACAATTTTCCTACGTCAACATTTTAAGATACAGTTTAGAAATGTCACTCATTTCACATTTTTAAATGGAAGCACAAAGAAAGAGAACCGAAAAGAAATTATGTAAATTCTATGCAACAGAAACATTTAAAGATGCATTAAGCATTCGTCCTCTTCGAAATTAATTTCAGGTGCAAAATTATACCTCAAACAATTCACGGTGGACTTAAAGAGGAAAGTTTGCACGAGAAAGTTGAACTTCCAATATTACTTTGGCGTGTTCAAGATCTTCCTGAAGGTGGTAAAAGTTACAAGTGAGACATCGCTGCAGACACGATCTGACATTTTCTACTCTTGTATACCTTTGAGTGGTTTTACTTCGGTATAAGATATAAACTTCTCAAGTTATAATGCAATACATATCTACTTCAGAATATTTAAAAACTAAAACACCTCTATCAGAACTAAGGTAACGTAACGGCATATAATTTTGTAAATGTCGTTACATATTGAATTAAAGCTGTGGAGTTTCTTGCGCCCATTCTTCTCCACAGCTAAAATATAGACGTCCTGAATGGGTAGTAGGTAAAAAAATTATAGACGATTCAAAAGCACTTTTCTAAAGTTTATTTGAATAAAGAATATTTGACTTTGACTTAAGGATCCAGAAATCCTAAATATTATCATTTTATTTAGAAATTCATAACATGATTACTGCTTATACAAAACACTATAATACTAAAAACAACAAAAATAAAACATAACTTAACTTAAAAAACAGAGAAAAAAAAGGCAAATTAAAAACTAAATAAAGATGTCCTCCAACTCATTTATTAATTTTGAAGACAACAAACTAACTACAGACACCAAAAACGCAATGACCTACAGTGTGTTTTAATCGAAGCTAGCTAAATACATATCATGTAAGTGGGTATGTCTCAACACAAAACCATTTTCGTAAAATGTTGTACTATTATTACCCTACTAACCGAATATATATAATATGACGGAGCATCATCCCTTTTTTGTAAGAACTATTTTGTGTAAAATGTATTCGACTTTCAATTCTTGTTGTAATTATACTTTTATCCTTTGTTCTTAAATTCTTAAATTTAATGCATTTAGGCTTTTGAATACCTAGTTTATTGTAACAGTAGTTTAATTGTTATATTGAAAAAGTACTTCAAGAATAAGCAGCTCGCAATACGTTTCCAATACGTTTTTAAATATTCAGAAAACATAAACAATAAGTTAGTTAATCCAACGGAGCTTGCGTTGCAGACACGAAACGTAATTACGCGTAACTAATAAAGCCAAAATGGAATTCTGTCGACATTGATCGATACCACTTACTAAATTTTCCTTATATTGTCCACGTAAAGACACTTTCTTACGTAGAAAAATGAGGTTATTTATAGAATATGTCTTTTCAGTGTAACATTATAGTACCAATGTTTTACAGGAAGCATTCATCGACACTTTTTTGTTTTAATTTTTGACTTTAGATACATTGAATGCAGTCTTCCAGTAAAATTTCCATGTTATGTAGAACAAGGGTACGAATCGCGCTCTATACCAGGTACAGAGAGTACCTGGGCGTTGCTCCCTACCACCACGGCCCGGTCAACTCGAGCCGAAGTCCGAGCTTTTAAAGGCGCCCTCGGGTTGTTCCGCTCCCCGATCCGATCCGGGTTCGGATCGGATCGGGGAGCGGAACAACTCGGAGAAACTAGTAGGGCACGGGGACACGCACTAATGCGTGATGCCGTTCCCTTTAGAAAACCTCCGAAGATGCTTCGTTTCACACGGCTTGAGGAGCTCTTTAAGTTTCTTGCCGCCCCCAAAAAAGCTCGGTGAAGCTGATAATGCCGTCTGAGGCAACTAGCAAACTACAAAAAAAAGCTATTATATATAGCAGAGATTCAATGCCGCTAAGTCGAATAAAAATGAAGGTTTCTATATTGAGGCAAAAATTTACATTTACAAAAAAAATATCGCGATAGCGCAAACTAGCGCAAATGACCGAAAAGACATTGCTTTTCGGATCAGCGAGCAACGCAATGTTATTTGAATGTGGTAGCTTGAATGTGACACTTAATTTCAAGATTGACAGATTTGCGGGGCGAATAGTTCCAGAAGATTTTGAGCGCGTCGAAGGCCTTATTTACTTATAAAAGAACTAAGAACGCTGTGAACTATGCTTCATGAGTTTATAAAAACTAAATGCAAAGACATGTGTATCTTATTGAGGAAATTAAGAATTTTATTCTCCTACCTACCTCAAAGGTTACAAAGGTAAGTACCTATATACCTTTTAAACGTTTTCATTTATTACAGAAAATTGTCATTTTGATAAAACATATTTATTATTAAAATTATTATTTATTTATTATTTATTTTTATTTTTATATAAATTTTATTTTTATTTTTGTATATTATCAACAACCAAGCAATCGACAAAATTATAATAACCAAATATGCCAATAATTTCTACATACAATATACATATATCAACTATAGTATAGTAAGGTTTATTTTGAAAGTTTATTTTAGGTGGAAATAGTAATATCATTCCAAAACATAAAAAAATCAAACATTTAAAAAAAATAGGGTTAGCTGACGATTAACGTCCAACTTTTTGCGCAACCAAATGACGATGGACTATAGGATCTCAGCCTCTATTCTGCTATTTAAATACGTCTTCAATCGTGAGTGGGTGGTCTGATTTTGTCAACTTTTACTCGTAATCAAAGTGAAGACCATTTCAGTACCACTAGAATTAAGTTGATGGATATTTTAATAATAACTATTTATTAATGACAATGGTAAAGAAGCTCGATGGCGCAATGGTTAACGCGCCCGGTCTGCGACTGCTGAGGTGAACAACTTTCGCAAAGGCCGGTCATCGGATGGGTGACCAAAAATGTATCATTTCGAGCTCCTCCGTGCTTCGAATGGCACGTAAAGCCGTTGGTCCCGGCTACATTAGTAGTCGTTAACAACCACCAATCCTCACTGGGCCCGAGTGGTGGTTTATGGCCCGTTCTCCCTATTCATCCTTAGGGAAGACTCGTGCCCCAACAGTGGGGACGTAACATGAGCTGATGATGAATGGCAATGAATTAATTAATGAAATAATTAATTTCACACTTTCTGTTTTTCTTTTTTATTACTCTTTTAGCTCTTTTTTTTCTGTCATTGTCTACTTTTCTAACAAAAATTAGTTTCTGGCGCTTCGCCGGCCGCTGCCGCGGCACGCTCGCTTCGCTTGCTCGGCTCGCGCGTTGTTGGGGTCACAGTTCTAACCTAACCTAACCTACTTGTCTGGTAGCATCTCGTTTCTGGTAGCAATTTGATTTTCAGTGGAGTCGCATTTTTAACTACACTTACTTTTATATCAAAAGTTAGTTTCTGGCGTTCCGTCTGCCTTATTTTCCATGTTTGTTAATAAATTATTTTTTCTTCTTTTTTAAAATCTGGCACACTATTAAGATGTTATTGTATTATGAGGTCCTGATTTTCTGAGGTTCTGAATTTGAAACGAAAACACAGTTGTGCTGATTGGTGAAACAATTTATTAATTACAAAAGCTCTTTAAAGGAGAGATGACAGGGCTTTGATGAAAATATCAGTACACCTCACTTAGTTAATGAATACCTATCGACAATATAATGGATTGCAATTCAACGTGTCGGTTTGATATTTAATCAAAAAGTTATTAAACCGCGAATAAAAATTCACGTAAATTTTCGTTTTAATCATGAATTGATTAATTGTGTCGCGTGAATGCATTTTACGTGCTATATGTTAAAAAGTTATTTTATACTATAGGTAGGTATGTTGCTACTTGACATTCTTTTGCCCATCCGCTGCCCTAAAGGTTGCTAAAAGCCTCTTGCGACAATTTAAATTAGTATGTAATTAATGGATTGAGTTAAATACCAGTCAATATTATGAATAATCATTGTTCAAAAATAGAGGCAAAAAAACCATTCCTTTTCATAGAATTTCCAATGTAAACTTTAAGCGACCAGTAGGCATAGCCGAAGTAACATTAAGAAAACGATAGCGAAGTTCGAAAATAATAAAATGTTATGGGATTGACATAAGCCGCGCTTAGTCAATCTTATATCAATCCCATACATTTTATTATTTTCGAACTTCGCTATCGTTTTCTTAATGTTACTTTAGCTACCGCCACTGGCCTCAATCTACTTGGGCTGGGGTTGTAGCAGCACGTTTTTCTATCCATTTCCGCTAGTCAGATGTCAAATTTAGCTGCCATTTCATCCATTCAACACACAATATTCATACATCGTTTCTTTGGTCCTTTTCCTCCTTTCAATCCATCAAAATTCAGATTGATAAAAATATTTTCTTAGTATTGTACAAACTCGTCTCTTTAATCTTCAACTCACCTAGGAATTTGTTAGTTAGTTTCATTAGTTATTTTATAATATTGCACAAATAAATTAATGTACCTATTGCTTGCTCATTTCACTCACCTAGTGCGTTTGAGCTATCACTTTCAGTTTCTTATTAAGTGAAATGTCTTCATTTATTATAGCTGTGCCTCGCAGTTTCACCCGCGTTGATTAGCTCTCAAAAAAATATTTTCCCGTTTTTGCAACATTTTTCATTGCTGCTCCACTCCTATTATTCATAGTGTGATGTAATATAGCCTATAGCCTTCCTCAATAAATGGACTATTCAACACAATAATATCTTTTCAATTCGAACCAGTAGTTCCTGAGATTAGCGCGTTCAACCAAACAAACAAAAAAACTCTTCAGCTTTATAATATCTATATAATATTATTTTTATGGGAGAATTGGCAAAAGAGTCCGCTCTACCGGATGTTCTAATGTCGAGTGGCGAGCGCGATCGAATTCGATCGCTTGGGGTTTGACGGATTTCGCCGCGATCGGATTCGAACTCTTAGAACCTAACTGGTTAACCAGTCAACTACCCAATTGTGCCTCATCATCAGCTCATTTTATGTCCCCAATGCTGGGGCACCCCTATGGATGGATAGGGAGAACGGGCCGTAATCCTCCACGCGGGCCCAGTGCGGGTTGGTGGTTATTAACGACTGCTAATGCAACGAGGAACAACGGCTTGTGCCTGCCGAAGCACGGAGGAGCTCTAGATGATACATTTTTGGTCACCCATCCGATGACCGGCCTTTGTGAAAGTTGCTTAACCTCAGCAGTCGCAGACCGGGCGCGTTAACCACTACAACCAACATCGAGCTTCACAAATTGTGACAATTGTGCCTCACTATAATTAAATAGCCTTTCTGATCTCGCCGACCCACTTGCTTCTTCATATACCTCGGATGAGGGGCCCAATGTTGTTGAAAGGAGGAAATACAAGTACTAGGAGAGAAATCCATTTTTTTGTTTCATATTTGAATTTGCTGTTTATGTCAACGATTTTAATTATTAAAAAAGCGGCCAAGTGCGAGTCGGACTCGCCCATGAAGGGTTCCGTAGCAGCAAGTAACATAACATAAAAGTTCTTGTAGTAAATTGCGGTTTACGATTTATAACGTATTAAAAAAAAACTACTTACTAGATCTCGTTCAAACCAATTTTCGGTGGAAGTTTGCATGGTAATGTACATCATATACATTTTTTAGTTTTATCATTCTCTTATTTACAGGGGGGACGACACATTTTACACTTTGGAATTGTCTCTCGCGTAAACTATTAGAAAAAAATTATATTAGAAACCTCAATATCATTTTTGAAGACCTATCCATAGATAACCCACACGTATGGGTTTGATGAAAAGAAAAATTTTTGGGTTTCAGTTCTTAGTATGTATAGGGAACTCCCAAAATTTATTGTTTTTTTTTCTATTTTTGTGTGAAAATCTTAATGCGGTTCACAGAATACATCTACTTACCAAGTTTCAACAGTATAGTTCTTATAGTTTCGGAAAAAAGTGGCTGTGACATACGGACGGACCGACAGACAGACAGACAGACATGACGAATCCATAAAGATTCCGCTTTTGCCATTTAGCTATGGAACCCTAAAAAGGTTAACAAGCACAACTTTTAATTGATATCGTAACTTTTTCAGTTTTAAATTAATGTTGTAAACTGAAATGAAATTACAAGTTTGTAAATTGTGTTTGTGAAACATACATTTTGTTTATCAAGATAGGTTTTTTTATTTAAAAGCTTACGGGAATGGCAATGAAAATGTTACTTTTAAGTTACGGTTGTACGCTATATAGACCGAGGAGAGTTAAATAATTTCCGAGGGATTCAGGTTGATAAATGGTCCTGAATATTTTGTTTATGTGCAAAGTTATGCTGCTTACTAAATAAATTAAACTACCTTTCTCCAATTTGCATTGTCAATTCTGAATGGGTACAGTTAATAGTTTAATTAAGCCAGAGGCGATTACTTCGCAGAAGAAATTAAAAATATGCTAAAATTTGCGTTAAAATTGACCACCTGTGTTGATTATTCAAATTTAGCGTAGATGAATGTCTTCAGTTCATCAAAAGCTTCTGTAATATTCACTTGATATTTTGGATGTACTTAAAGTATATAGGTCGTATCATTTAAGGTTTATAAAAAAAATACTGGACCTAAATGTGTTCCTAAACTTTTTTTTCAACTGTTGAAGTATTTATTTTTTGCAATAAAATTTGGGTACAATTTATGAATACTAGCAACACTTAGCACACTACCTACACTAACATCGAAATCACGAAAACCCAATCTGTTGCTGTGCTATAAATTTTGGTAAAGTAAATATTGGACTTTGTATGTAGCAGCCGACTTTTCTTCGCAATTTCAAAATGTTCTCCTAATAAAAATTGCTTATTTATGAGTAGTTTTACCCTCTTTCGGGATGTTATACTCTTTACCTACATTTATACCTAACTACATTCAGTATAGACAGAGACGAGAAGCATAGATACGTTCGCTTTTACGACGACAAACGCTGCTTCCAAAACACGAAACTTTAATTTGTAGTTAAAGGGACATCTGTAGTTGAGGGTTCCGGGTGAAGTTCTCTTCCACCTTCGGCCTTATCAGCACTTAACATCAGGTGAAATGAAAGCCAAGTGCTTTTCCTTAAGATATGAATAAAATAAAATAAATTGATAATGACATCAATAACATTATTGTAGTTTTTTACATCCATGAAATAACTGGGGTGCTTTGACAATTTCTAAAAACTTATATACAGCTTTTGTGTATGTGACGACCTTGTATTAGTGTTGCCTTATAAAACAATGTATTTTTCCCGATGACAACCCCTTTGTTCTATAAATGACGTCGCACCCTCCGCACTATCGCTGCGATCGGTTTAGTTAGAGCGTTCGCTGTGTCAAGCGGGCACACGGCGCGGGCGCCCGCTTGGCTTGTCTGTTTCGTGTAAATTCATAGAGCAGAGCTGCATGAGGCGGGTCGCCTGTCACACGTGGCGCGGGTTATTTAGATGAAATAGCATGCCGCGCGGACGCCCGCGCCTTGCGCCCGCTTGACGCAGCGGACACCCTGAGCTGTAGGGCTTGCATGGAGTGCAATTCAAGTGAAATACAAAATATATAATTGTATTTCACTTGAATTGCATTTGAATATTATTTTTTGAAGTTAACGCGAACAGTACACATTGAAATTAAATTAATTTTAAATGAAATGAAATGAAATGAAAATAAATTTATTTAGGACATAACAGTTTAAACATAAAGATCAAAGTGGAAATTTAAAAAAAAACAGGATTCCCAAAACGGTTCCGACTCAGCAAGATGCTAGCCTTGAGGTTAGCGCTGATCTTCCGTCGGAACCGGTTTCAGTGATGCTGCGATAGCAACATAAGCGTAACACACAAAAGTAAAAAAATAAAAAAAATATATATATAAAACAAAAATAGAAGATTAAAAATATAGGCTGTATATCCCAAATCCCTACATCCAACGGTACAATAAAAATAAAAAAGAATAATAAAAAAACAAGACAACAACAATGATAATCATTGACAGACAGACAGACAAAATGGTTTGTAAAAATTAATAAAAAGGATATTATTAATAGACTAACAAACAAAAGTTACGTCACATTTGGGTAACAGAATGCATATAATACAACAACTAAGAAGAAGAACTATATTGTACACAGTTATACAATAAATAATTTCTACTTTTATTTCTATAACGACACATTGCTAAACAGTTTAAGGAGCCATTACAAGACGCCTCGTATCGTAAATGAAACATGCATTTGGGACAGACAAACAAGGTAAGACCTGTTATAATGCGCTTGTATCTAACAATAAAGTCTCCTGCGCACTCTGAAAACTAGACAAATACAATTTCAGTTTATTCTTAAAACTATTTTTACTTTGCAGGTCCCTCATCGGTGAAGGAATATTGTTCCAGCATTTTGTCGCTGCGTATCGGAAACTTCCTCTGAAAGCAGTAGATGTGTGATTTGGAGTAGACAGCTGCAGAGCATGTCTTCGGGCTCCATAAGGCCTAAGACTCGAAACCCAAGACAACTTATTATATAAATAAGCAGGTGCTTGATCCCTTACAATATTAAACATTAAACAAGCCAAATGAAGTTTACGGCGGTGGCGCATTTTCAACATATTGTGTTTATTTAAGAAAGGAGTTACATGGGCCCTTAACGGAATAGTGAAACAGAAACGAGCACAGGCATTTTGCACTCTTTGTACAAGTTTCTGAGTTTTCGCAAGTAAACGAGGTCCGTAAACGGTATCCATATAATTTAGCCTAGACAAAACAAGTGACTCCACTAGCTGGATACGCAACTCTTCACTTAGATAGCGTCTAATCTTATATAATACCCTTAGTTTATAGAAACAATTTTGGATAGAACTCCCAATATGATTTTCAAAACGTAGGTTGCAGTCCATCTTAAGACCCAAATTACGTGCCTCATAAACTCTTTCAATAGCATCATCTTTTAGTTTGACAAGCACTGGAGAGTTTATTTTACCTATCTGATGTTTGGTCCCGAAGATCATGTATTTAGTCTTAGAAGAGTTTAAAATAAGGCAATTCTGAGCAGACCAATGAGCGATTTTGGAAAGATCTTCATTAATATTAATTATAGCTTGGTCAAGGTCCTCTGGTTTAAAAGATATATAAATTTGCGTGTCGTCTGCGTAAATATGGTACTTGCAGTGTGTGATTTGTGTTGTAATGTCCGCTGAGTACAAGATAAAAAGGATTGGACCCAAAATAGAGCCCTGAGGCACACCCCTGCCCACGGCCACCTTTTCAGATTCCATAGAAGAACCATTGTTACGGCTTAGTCTAACATACTGGCGACGATTACTGAGGTAACTATGAAACCACCGCAAGGCCAGATAATCAAATCCGTAGTAGCTCAATTTTGACATGAGAAGATTTATATTTAAAGATTCAAATGCCCTCGAAAAATCTAATAAGACCAGCAAAGTACACATGCCTTGATCTTGCGCATGCAGTATAGAGTCGGTAACATCTAGCCTACCTACCTACCTACCCTTTGTAAGATTCGTGGTTACAGGGCAACTAGAGACTGGAGGGTTCGAAATGTCAAAAACATTAATTAAACCTAATGTATAAAATCAAAGTAGCTTCATTTGAATATATTTTTGAAATTCAAGTGCATTGAAAGTTATCAAGACGTTTTTTGGAAAGGGATTTCTGGTGGCCGTTTATTTCAGCGTAACCGGATTTTAGTACGACAAGAATATTAGAATTTTACAAATAAATAAAGAATAAGCTTCGAATAGTTATTCCGTGTTTTGTCTCTTTGACTCTAATTTGAAATGTCGTTTCCATGACAGGAACAAAACACGGAATAACTATTCGGACCTTATTCTTTGTTTATTTGTAAGGCACTTAGGGTTAAGCGTAGTGATCAAACATGCTTAGATGGGGCTTAATGGGGATAGCAACACGCAAACGTGTCCCGCCCCTACTAGATTGTTGAGTAGGTACTCGAGACGTGTTGTTTTAACCGTCGCTAGTTTTGTATAGTCAAAGCTGAGCTGTGTTTTTTTAACCTAAAGGTACAAAGTCCAAGTAAAAATTTTGTATTCAAATAAACTTGAGAAAAGTACTTTCGTATCGTCCATACATTTTTTACCTACTACCCATACAGGACGTCTATTCTTTAGCTGTGGAGAAGAATGGCGCAGGAAGCTCCACAGATTTAATAGAAGTAACGACATTTAAAAAAAAAGAATGTCGTTACCAAATTGTACAATATTTAATTTATTACATTTTAAGACTTTAAGAGCCCGAAATTACACATAAAGCTTACCTCTATACATTTATATTTTTTTTTTTTTTTGACGACCTTCTTGGTCGAGTGGCTTGCACACCGGTTTTCATGGTGTCGCCATCTTTTCAGGTCCCAGGTTCGATCCCCGGTCGGGTCAATTTAAAAATTATTGTCTTTCTAAAATTGTTTCGGGTCTGGATGTTTTCTATGTATAATAAGTATGTATTTCAGTATTTTAAGTATGTTTATCCGTTGTCTAGTAACCATATAACGAGTTTCATAACGAAGCTTCTCTTGGGCTAGATGATATTGGTGTGAGATAGGAAAACTTATTTATTATTATTTATTTATTATTTATTTACGTTATTGCATGTTCGTCCGGACTATGTAACAAATCATGTTATCTGTGTACATAATAATGACTTGTCCTGACTAACTGATTCATCATCGCCGAGCCTAAACCACTGAAGCTAATTAGATGAACTTTGGACTGTAGGTTAATTGAGTGACGTAACCAGCCACTAAGAAAGGGTTTTACGAAAATCACACCCTAAGGGGGTCAAATGGGGGGTGAAAATTTGTATGAAAGTTCGTCAGTTTTGAAGTAAAATACATTAAAAATTTGAAAAGAAATAAGGAATGACGTGTCACGGGAATTTTGTTTATTTTCCTTTAAAGTCGTAAAAAAGGGAAGAAAGTTTTTTTTTGAGACATCGTTATTTTTAAAGTAGTAACTATAAAAAGGAATAATTTAATCGATCTATAGATTTTGAATAAAAATAAAGAATGACGTGTATTAAGCATTTTTTTAAAAACCTCCCCTAGAGGGGTGAAATAAGGGTGGACAGTTTGTATGGAATTCTGTCATTCCTTAAATCGGTATTTGACCTGGTTAGAAATTATGAAGTGTTTCAGGTTTTTTGGAAAATGATCCCAAGAAGGGAATTGCAATTTGTACAGGAGGTTTCAAAACGGACCAAAATTACTTATACAGAGTGATCTTTAGTACGTTGTTATGTATTAGACACTGTTTACTAATTCTAGCTCGCATGGACGGGTTGAATAAAAATATTGATTAAAAATTAAAGTCTTACCGCCAAACAAAGAATAAGGTCCGAATAGTTATTCCGTGTTTTGTTCCTGTCATCTAAACGTCATTTCAAATTAGAGCAAAAGAGACAAATCACGGAATAACTATTCGGACCTTATTCTATGTTTATTTGTAAGGCACTTAATGTATGATCATCATCATCATAATTTTATTACGAATGAACACAAGTCGTGCAGCTCACGTGAGCAATGCCGCAAGCAAAAGCTAGTATAGCATAGTTATGTAACATGTTTTATTAATGTGGACGACAAGTGCCAATAAAACTATCTTAAACTTATTGTTATGAATGTTATGTTACAAGATATACAACATGTTACTTAATGTGAAATTACTTTTAAAGTAAAAAACATAATTCAAAATACGTTTTCAAGAAAAATAATAAGTGTATTTAGTTAATGGGCATGCATTAATGTTGTTTTAACTGTTAACTTAAAATTATAGTATAAAGTATATATTATGGATAATCAGCAAAACATACAACAATAAAATATATTACGAAAACCAACAAAGTCGTCTTATCTAAGGCTGCCTCAAATCTTTCAAATACTACAACAATATATTTACAATTTAACTAAAAAAAAACTTAAATAAGAAGAAATTTAAGTAAAATTAAACATTAGTATGGTTTGAATGTTCAATAAAAGTTAGTCAACCCTGACCGTCTAAACCTTTGACTAGAACTGAACACTCGCGATCACAATCACAACGCAATAATGCAAAAATATTTCGAAGCCTCTTTTTATATTAAGAGAGTTTACGCCGCACACTAGCGCCACTAATGAAAAAAAAACATATCTAGTAATTAGAGATAGAAAATCAAATTATGCTCAACAAACTATTTGAATGAAGTAATTTAGCAATTTTACGGCACCTAATGAACACCTCACATGTTATGGTTTAGTTAAATAAGACGTTACGACCACTTTTAACTATAACGCCACGCCATATTTAACTAAACCATTACATGTCAGGTGTTCATTAGGTGACGTAAAAATGCTAAATTACTTCATTCAGATAGTTTGTTGAGCATAATTTGATTTTCTATCTCTAATTACTAGATATGTTTTTCTTTTCATTGGCGGCGCTAGTGTGCGGCGTAAACGCTCTTAACAAGAAAAAATATTGTACAAATCGCTTCGAAGTTTCACGTTTTTTAATATCAAAATGGTATTTCTATTTTTGTAAAAATTATAATAGAATGAAAAGAAAGCACAATAACACAACAACACATGTCTTTCGAAAGAATCGAAATATGATTTTTGAAGCAAGTCACATTTTAGGGTTGGAAAATATATTATGTTATTTTAAACGTGAACATATCAAAGTAGATGGAGCAATAACACTCTTCACCTGAAAGATAATGTCACATATATTTATGTTATATCAAATAATAAAAATATGTTTAGATATACCTAGTATGTTTAACATGATTACTAAGATATATTTACACAACAAAAAGAAACAATACATAACTTAACTTGAAAAAAAAAATTAAACAGAAAAAGAATTAGAAAATTAAAAACTAAAGACCTATAAATAAAAGATGTCCTCCAACTGTGGGCTCATGGGAACGGTCCCAAGAATGCTGGCAACATTGCCCCTTTGGATTGCCAAACTAATGCGCTGGCAGAGGTAGCTGCCAGCCTTCTTGTCACCGGAGGCCTCGATAAGGCGAGCACTTAACTCTTTAACTAGATGCTTTGCCTCCGGCCCCCATGGACCCATTGTTTCCACCGCAAACGGAACAAATAAATAATTTGGATCTAGGTTTGCGTATTTGTGCCGTTTGCGATTTTCAGCACTTACCGCAGCAGCCCCCACATGAAGTGAAGTGGCGCGAACATGCGAGGGAGCCACGGTGTCAGCACAGGTTGCATCCCACACCAACGGCCTGCCAAGCTTCCAGGGCCCAATGGTAATTCCGTCAGGTCTTTTGCCATCACTGCGAGAAATACCAGCTGGTTCTAAGACAGCCGGTAAACCAATGGTGGCAAAAGCACTGCGGATGATGCTGTTTAGCGTCGAGTGACGCATCATACGGCCAGCACTACGAGCGCAAGAGAGGCCGTGGTGGCCAAGCTCGTCAACAGCCTCCCCACACACACAGCGGTGAGGGTGGACTATATTGGCGCCTAAACGGAGGCAGACCGCTAGAGTAAGAGACGGCCCGTCCAACAAGGTACCGACATTGGCAGATGGCAATGCCTGGAGCCAGTGGCCTGACTCTCTCTCGGAAACGGCAGTGAGACGAGCGAGTTCGATCGTGTCAGCCGATGTGGATATAAGCCCCTCCAAAACTTGTTTGCATAACGAAAACTGTAACTGTATAGGTACAGTTACAGTTTTCGTTATGCATATATATATACGTAGGCGTAAAACTATTTTTGATTACTTTGATAAACTATGTTGTAATGTTGTGTGATAAAGTGGCATATAAAATAATTGTCTATATCTTTGGTTTACTTCTTCGCGTGCCTCCTTATATTATAAGGAGGCACGCGAGGTTTCTTTCAAAGAAAGTCCTTTACCAATCTTCAGCAATTCATTGAACCGAATGTCAGTGGCTCTGTTTTTAAATGTATTATTAATGCATCACGCCTATTACTGCAATTTAATTAATTTGATTATACTACGAGTCTCTGCAAAAACGGAAAATAATAACAGTTATATTTAAAATCTTTGTAAAATGAACATTACCGGATAACTAATAATGAAATTAATAGTCGAGTTTATTCTGTGCGAACGCTTAATTGCCTCTGAAACGTGCTGCATATAATCATTTCTCATCTCCTGAGTCCCCCCTTCCCCGAGGCTCGCAACAATGAGGAAGGCTTGGCCAGTAATGAGAGGACCACTTGCCAGTGACTAAGAAATGTGTTAACGACTCCGCTTCGTGTCGTCTGTAAAGCTTTTTTACATATTTCTTCTATTCCTCTCAGACATTAGCATTGCAGTAGTAAATAAAATGGATATAGGTCGATACAGATATTTTTTAAAACTGCATGTAAATTTATTGTTTTCTAAAGTTTACACGATCATCGAAATGAAACAGCTTTCCTGGTGACCACGGATTCTGTAAAGGGTTCGAAACGTTGAAATGAAATCAAAAAACAAATGCTTAAATTAAACCTTAGATTCGTGAAGTTGTTTAATTTCGCGTTAAAAAAAAATAAGTAAGTTTATGCTAAAATGTTTTGACTCCATTTTGCAGATTTCTCATAATAACTGTATTAGTTTAATAACTGTAACTTTTAACCGTAACTGGGATGATAATCTAATTTTAAACTGAAGCTCGTCCCACCCATTTATCATTTCGATATCTACCTTTATTATTCGAACAATTAAAATTTCTTAGTTCAAACTTTGAAAACTTTATTGATAGAAAAATATACTAAAAGTATGTTAGGCAAAAGTACACTACAATTGGTTTTGTGTGTTTTAGATTAAAGATGTAGTGGAAGCACTTTAAAATTCACATCTGTCATCAAAGTGACAATGTCGCTATCGTAAAACAAACAGACTCTAAGGCACTGTGAGTGCATTTCCTCGGAAATGAAAGTCTAAAGTGCCCTCACAGACCACGAGCGGTATTTTTCTAAAATGCCGAGTTTGGAGCAAACATACTTAGTTCTATGTTTGTCAAATAGAAAACGAACGAATGAATCTTAATAAGTTTTTAAAGTTTGTTATTGCATATACGTAAAGACTTTCAATGATAATGATTAATGACAAGCTTTGATAAATTAGAACAACAAAATCAAAGTCAATATGTTTTATTCAAATAAACTTAAGAAAAATGCTTTTGAATCGTCAAAAAGTTTTTTTACCAACTACCCATTCAGGACCATTTCAGGACGTCTATTTTTTAGCTGTGGAGAAGAATGGGCGCAAAAAACTCCACAGCTTTAAAATAAATAACAACATTTACAAAAAAATAAGTATGACAATACCAAATCATACGATATTTAATTTAATACATTAAGGTCCGATTTTTCAATTGACGGATAAAACTTATTCATTTGATAAATTATTAGACAACCATTTTAAAAATGTATTGTCATAACATGACTTTTCTTTTTAAACATGTGATATTTTAGCTTGATTGCGTAATACTTTATCAGAAGGATAATTGACAAATTATCCTTCTGATAAAGTAATAACATCAAGTATAAGTATCAATTGACCGATGATTGACAAATCAGCCCTTACAATTGAAAACTTTCAAGTGCCCTGAATTACAATTACATCTTAGGTAGGTACGTTATTGTATATGTTCTTTTCGAGGATAGTATCAATAGTTACATACACAGAACAATAAAAAAGGTTCTTTTGTTCTGTGGTTACATACTTAATGCATTTACCCAAATAAATGAAGAAAAAACATTGTACCTAACGAGCCTTTGACAAAAAGGATATTTTGACGAATCGCACTTTTGACAAACTTAATTTGACCAAACGAGCCTTTGACAAAAAGGATATTTTGACGAATCGCACTTTTGACAAACTTAATTTGACCAAACGAGCCTTTGACAAAAAGGATATTTTGACGAATCGCACTTTTGACAAACTTAATTTGACCAAACGAGCCTTTGACAAAAAGGATATTTTGACAAATCGCACGTTTGACCATAGGCGGAAAACCCAATTATATAACTTAGTCTTGCTATAGTAAAAGGAAAGCAGCAAATATGCGGTCTTACAAAACTGAAACTAGGGTATTTGAAAGCAGTATTCAGTGTAAGATTGAGTATCAATAGAAAACGTTTCTTAAGGGCGACTAACATTTTGAAGACTGGCATCCCATTTCGGAAAGTACTTAATTCTAATTGGGAAGGGCTTGTGGTTACAATTTCAAATTAGGTCCTTTTAGGAACCCTCAAAACCACGTAAGGGTAGCGTCTTTGAGTCTAACGGGCTTTTCTAAAATAGGCTTTACTAAATCTTTCACAGGAAATGAGCACTGCAAAGCGCTAGTGATAAAAGAAATATGTTTAATTACTGACCGTACCACTAGTACTGCCATGCTAAGCGCCACTAATGAATTCCGTAAGAGTTTTTTTTTATAAATACTATTCAGTATTTGGTTTTATTTAAGTTTTCTAAAGTTTTCTATTTTCATTAGACGTAAAATGTAGACTCGTTCTTTCTTGAAAGTATTTTGGGCTGAAATGTAAATATATTATTTCAATCTGTTGCTTGGTTAGGACGTGAACGAAAACATATTTAATGAATTTAAATTGATACATTTTAGGCAAATAGGGATTATACAAATACTGTTTCTATCAAATTAGCCTCTAAACTGGTTTCTATAACATTTATCACATACTAGCGGCCGCTCGCGGTTTCACCCGCGTGGTTCCCGTTCCCGTAGGAATATCGGGATAGAAACTATCCAATATGTTAATCCAGGTTATAAACTATCTGTATGCCGAATTTCATCCAAATCCATTTAGTAGTTTTTACGTGAAAGAGTAACAAACATCCATCCATACTTACAAACTTTCGCGTTTATAATATTTGTTGGCAACAGGCCACATATAATAATATGTTAAAACCTTTTTTTATTATGAATTTTAATTGATTGTCATTTGTTGATTTTTTCCTGTTCTGTTGATTTTGACGTATTGTTCGGTCTACCTAAAATTATAATAAATTGTTCTTTTTTCTTCTTTACATTCCTTGATTTAATAAAGTTCAGTGTCTTAACTCCAAGCAGTGTTTAAATGTACTCGCAAACCTAAACAATATATACAGTCCACTAAAGCTCGAGCGACTACGAAGAAGGCTACAATATTAGTAGGATGAATGAGATTCTAATAGCTATGGCGGAACATAAATCAGCCATCTTTCGCAATCACAAAAGCTAGGATACTGAAGATGTTATGAGAGAGAGAGAGAGAGAGAGAGAGAGAGAGAAAAGGAGAGAAACATTGTATGACATACAAATAAAAATAACAAAATAACAAACATAACACAAGACAATATTGTCAATCAGAACCTTGCCCCAGCTTGTGTAGAAGAATCTCTGAGTTTTCTTCGGTACTGCATCGTTTGGTATGGTGATGCTACTTAGCATAAAGTCCCCAGCGATCCTGTAAGGTGCACGTGAAAATTTCCGTTCGTTTCACACAGCCACGTAGCTTTAGGCGAGAGTCGGATTCGTTACCGAGAACAGGTGAACATTTCATCCTTTGCTTTACAATTCTTGCAATAGCAAGAACAACAGAACCTATTCAATAGAATAGTACCAGCTATTTTTGAATATTCACTAACTATTTGTTGTTATGGTAAGCATATCCATCGCCATTGGACTAACCCAATAAAAGTTGACAAGCGCGCAGTGCCTACAACAGGTGCAAGTGCAGTACAACAGGTGGCTTTAATAGACCACCTGTTAGAATTTATGGAATATTCTTCAAGGAGCGTACTGACGAATTATTACCTCCAATATTATATCCTTCAATATTAATCTGATTGTAGCCAACTATGGCCCGATAAGTATTCTTGCATTATGCCTAAACCCTTATAGTGCCTTACAAATAAACAAAGAATAAGCTCCGAATAAGGACAGTGAACTGTGTCTTTTGGCTGAGATGATGATGATGATATGAAGCTCAGAATAGTTATTTCTTGTTTTGTCTCTTTTACTAATTTGAAATAAATTATCGTATGTCGCATGTCGTCCTCACGAGTACTTCTTGAGAGAATTTAAAAAGTGACGTTGCACTGTTTTGTTTCATTTGCCAACACTCATGCACACTTACGAACACTTAACGGTTAATAATCCATTATTTTCGACTTAACACAAATTTTAGAAAATAAAACGATACCGCAGACATGACTCTTCACTTTCCCGCCAAGAAGCTTCTGTCTGTTGAGTGTCGGAAAATGTTCGCGAGATTTGAGGACCCTGCTTTCTATCAGACGTCAGACGTGATGCCACCCCAACGACACTAAACATATTTGCAAAGTGATTCCATTGCCTATTTTAAGATAAACGAAAGTAATCAAGTAGAAGGAAAGTAACGATGATGAATTGATGAATTAAGAGTAAGTAATGTTATTGTTTATGGGGGACAAACAAGTGTAACTCGCAGCCAACGCGCTCACAATCGATCAACGTATTGTATTGATTGATTAGTCGAAGTTCCTTCGAGCCTGTGGGTATTTGCCAAAGTTGATTTGGAAACATTTGTCGATAACAATTTTTTCTTTATATATTTTTATTCTTCAAGAATAGCCATCCTGTTGTTATTTTTTAAATCAAAAACAGAAATAAAAGTCACTGCTGATTTTTAATGTAATAGCAACACCTACCAGCCTGAAATTTTACTCTTTCACTTTTATATATAAAAATAACTATTCGCAAAATCTCCGCATAGAACTGATCTCGATCTTCATCATTTTTAGTCAGAATATGTGCCACATAAAAAATATAACATAAGCAATTCTAGCTATCTTGGAACAAAAATATTTAAAACGAAAAGAAGAATTAAGGTAGAGCAATAAGCACTAAACTTTATAAATAATGAATAAGTGTCTCGAGACCTTTTAAAAAAACAAAATATATATTGTTTAATACTTAATAAAATGCCTATAATAAAATACACACACTACTCGGAGTGAATGAACGACTTTCATTAAGCCAACGTTCCACAATCACGTTTGGAATTCAGACATAATAATACTTAATTTGGACCCGAGTGTTTTAAGCATAAAATCTCCTTGAGCAGAGGCATGACCAAAACTCAATATTGTCTACAGTACAGAGATTTGGAAGCAAAATTATGACAATAAATTAATGAACTATTTTCTCGTCCAGCAATTCCACAATTAATTTTAGTTTAAGTACAGATCAAATAATAGATCCGCCTGGTAAGCTACAACCATGTTATTTAAGTCTGTCGCTCTAACAACAAAGCTAGTAGCATTGTTGTGTGCCATAGTTTCCGATAAGACAGTCAGGTCCTCAGTAGTTGCAGTTTCTTGGTGGAATGTGCTTTCAGTTTCGGCCTGCTCGTCACTTATCAATATGTAAGAAGAAGGAAAAGCGCTTACAAGTGGAACTGTTGTCCTTGGTAGAATAATATAGAAGTATACTATAGTCTATATACTCGTACTATCTCACTGCTGGGTAAAGGCATTCATGATTGAAATTAAGTCGTCGCCACAACTGATGGGTATAAGCCAATACCACGAACAATCACTACGCTTGCCAAACCACAAACCTGGGCTATGAAATCAGATAATCTGGAACATGCTTAACTCGTCCTAGAAATTGAACCCACCATCAGCCACCGAGGCGATATATATTTCAAAAACAATAATTTTATAATAAAAATCGTTTACGACTGGAATTATGTAATGCCCCCGGTTATTGATCCTTTAATATTGGTCACCTATCTGGAAAATGGGGAGGAAGGGGACTACACGTGTTCATGGGTCGACTCTCTTGAGACACTAGTCCTAATGAGTACCGGATGATGAATGCGTTTCGGTGGGTCCTAATCTGGTGTTACGAACTGACATATGTTTGTTTACTTGCGCAAGGCCGTCTGGTTCCTTTCTTGTAACCTATGAGGTTGGTGGAAGGTGCCAGAATAATCTCAAAAGCAGTGTATGAAAGGGTTGGTCCTTTGATATGGTACACTGTTGTGGTAGGGGAATACGTGGTTTGTATAGTTATTAATTAAGTCACGAACGATTCTGGAATCGCGACACAAATTGTCCTAATTACGTTAATTAATTGTCACACAATTATATTCAAAGATGGCTGATCAAGAAACCAATTATTGCTCCGTTATGTAAAATTAAACGTGAGTAGACCTATAGACGCCAGGCGCTCGATAGCGTAGTGGTTAACGCGCCCGGTCTGCGAGTGCTGAGGTTAAACAACTTTCGCAAAGGCCGGTCATCGGATGGGTGATCAAAAATGCTTCGGAAAGCACGTAAAGCCGTTTGGTCTCAGCTGCATTAACAGCCACCAATCCAAGCCGATGATGATGATGAGACTTCGACGTTTAATATCGAAATTATGTGTAACATAATATACAAAAGAAAAATGTAAGTATATACTCAAGAATTCAAAATCTATTTTCTTCATGTATATTAGTTAGTTTTTCTTTTTTTTTTACATTGCCCTCATCTCACATAAAGAATGATTGGTTTTCAAAAGACAGTGCCTACAGGAAAATGAGAACTAAAAAACTTAAAACAAAGTGTTCGAAGCTGGAATTCATAAAACCGTGTGGCTGAATCGAATAGCTCATTCAATTTCATGGGAATGACAGCCTTTGTAGTCGGTGGGCACACCGGTTTAACGTCGTGGACGTTGTTGCATTTGGATTATTGCGATTTCTTTTTTTTTCGGTCTACGTCCACATATGGATGGACGCAAAGCATTTTCTGATTTTTCTATTTCTTTTTGACCAGTAAACTGGTTCGCAATCGGGATATCTTTCTTTAGGGTTCCGTACCCAAAGAGTAAACCTTATAATTTTTATTTATTTATTTATTTATTAGAAAACAAACGGTCATACAGTTTTCATTATAGATTCTACATAAAATGTTAATAAACAGACCTTATAGTTTCCTTTATTTTTACAAGTGTTAACATGAACTGTTTCTATTCTATTCTATTATATGAGCCTATTATCTAAATTAGTGCTACTTAATGCTTAGAAATGAATGGGAAACAAAAATATAAAATGTAAAAAAGGTGTTACTAATAAATCATACAAGGACAAATAAGTAATAACAATCAATGTCACCAAATTATTCAGCAATGACATTTATAATTCTAACCATTTGAACCTTTTAAAATTACTGTTAGACAGATCAGTGATAAAAAGCTTTTTTTATCGAATTTACAGTACCTACAGCAAAATATATCTACATCAGATAACTTGTCATTATCGTTATAAAGTTTGCAGGCCCGCTTTACGAACATGTTTTTACAGTAGGCTGTTTTACAATTAGGGATATAAAACAAATCTTTTCTACGGCATCGACGCCCTTGTGCACGGGGCACTCTGATAAAGATATTATGCAGAATTGATAGGGCATCTAAAATATTATGAATAATTTTATATAGTGAAACAGAATCTACGTAGTCACGACGCATCTTTAAGGATCTAACTTTGTTATAATTTAGAGACTCTTCGTAATTAGTGTAAGTATTACCTGTTCTATAATCAAACAAACAATTTTCAAATCAAACAAATTCCCTCTGGATTCTTTATATTCGATTAATATGTACCTTTTAGTTGGGATTCCAGACAGCGCATGCGAACTCAAGTCGGCTGAGAACAAAACTGTTGTACTCGTATACAATTTTGTATGTTAGGGCTTTTTTAAAAGGTTTTCCAACATGCAGTATTAAACCCAATTGCTCGTAAGCTTTTTGTAACATAGCATCAATGTGAGGAACAAAAGTCAGTTTAGAGTCCATGATAACCCCGAGATCACGAATTTGTGTTACTCTATTTAGACACTTACCGCTAAGTTGATAGTTATAAGTTAGGATATATAATATTTATATAATAAGTATAATAGAATAATTATTGATAAATAAATATAAATAAAATAAATGTAAATGTAATGTGAATGTGTATGTATACAAATATGTATGCATATATATGTAAATATATACTCATATTTAAAGAACTAAAAATACCAGTAAAAGATGCAACTTTATTTTTATGAACATAACGTCCTACTCTCGCCTAACTTTTGCAGTGCCCGACAGGGTCCGTATTGTTACTAATTTTATAATTTAAGACCTTTGTACATATGAGAAAGCAATAAAGAAATTGAAATTGAAATTGATATTACGTTTTCTAGAAAAGGTTATTACATAACATTTATCAAGATTCAAATAAAGATTATTATCATTGCAGAATCTATCAAAAATCTAATTAAGTCTTGTTGTAGTTGCTCACAATCACTATTTTCACGGATGACTCTAAATATTTTTGTGTCGTCGGCATACAATAAAATATCCGAATGAGTAATATACTTATCAATGTTGTTTTACAACGTAAATAAAAAGGGACCCAAATGGGACCCTTGAGGGACACCTGAACTGACATTTTTTAGTTGAGACTTAAAATTAGACAGCACAACACATTGATTCCTATTCTCAACATTTGACTTTATCCAACGAAAAAGATCGCCGTGAATACTGAGATGCCTAAGCTTATTTAGTAAGCTTTTGTGACCAATTTTATCAAATGCTTTGGCAAAATCGGCATACATAGCATCAACGCTGAACCCATTATCCATCGCATCTAATATTTTAGTAGTGAAAACTAACAGATTACTATCAGCTGAACGTCTCTTGTAAAAACGCATCCAGCGGCTTCCCGCAACCTTCACCAGATCGTCGGTCCATCTGAGGTCTGCCCACACTGCGCTTTCCGGTACGCGGTCGCCACTCAAGGACTGTTCCGCTCCATCCGCGGCCAGCAGTCCTGCGAGCAATGTGCCTTGCCCACTTTTGTTTTGTGATGCGAGTAGCACAAAACCGGTCGTTGTGGAGATCCTTGGGGGAGGCCTTTGTCCAGCTGTGGACGTCTTTTGGCTAAGATGATGATGATGCAAGTGCAGTAAAAGTAGATTGTGTTGATTAATTTCGGCGAGTTGGATTGAGCCACGATAGCATAGTTGGCAGTGCACCTGACCCGGCATGTCATGGGGTGCGGGTTCGAATCCCGCTCGTGGAATTTTTTCTACACTTTGTCTTTCTGCAAATTGTAATTTGTTCGCAACAATATTTGCGTAAATAAATTATGTGTAAATAATTATAAAGAGGTTTAATTTGTTTTATTTTATATATACGGTATGTGTGGGGTAAACTCAAAAACTAGTAAAGAAGAAGAAGAAACGAAACTACACTTTACAATTTAAACTACTTTTAATATCTTTGTGACAGACAGACCAACATTAATGAAACATTTTTGATATAAAATTGAAGTTTACACTATAAAAAAAAATTAAATACATTTTTTTGTAATAGTGCATCAAGTTCTAATAGTGCGCTCATACCTAACTAAATACAATTTCTTGCCATATTTAAATTCATATAAATATTATATTAGGTCCTTACCTATGAAATTGACGTTTAATCTCACTTATTAATAGGTGTATTACTTCTGAAAGTCAATACCGGTTGTTAATATTATTATATACCTTTGATTAGGACTATGTTACTTAGGCTTTAGTAATAACAATGATTATTAATTTTGTGTCTTTATCGCCCAATTTCTTTTTTAAATTGACAGCTTTGAATGACTTGATTTTTTTCTTTTTAATGTCTGCTATATTTAGCTAGTGAAACAAACACACTACTCTACAATTTTTATAGTGTTAACATAGATAAGATAGATGCTAAGAAAATTTAAAAAAAACGTTAGTATGAAAAATACAATTTTATAAAAAATCTTTGTACAAAACGGTAAGGACCTCCTAATATAACAATAACATAAACATTAAGTTAATACTTATTTATACCATGTTGTTTTGTCTACGGGAACCTTATATATTGGCACAGTTATAATATTTGTCATTATAATGGATGTCGATACTGAGATATTACTTACTAGATAGATATAAAATATTTTCTATAGTCTTCAATATGAAACTTTGAACAATTCACATGGTGCGTTCTCCCTTCGGTGCAGTGTTGTGATATTGCAAGTACTAAGTTTATTTGAACGTATCATGAAGCTAAAAGCTAATGTCGAGTGTTGGTAATAAATAACAACTTTGCCGGCGCTAGCTCTAAGCTATAATGAAATTTAAATGAAATTGTGTTAGTAAAATTTAATCAATGTTTTGTGGAGTTGCAACTACTATACTGCGTACTTTGCGTGTGGTTTTTGGTAAAGTTACTAATACGTTTTCGTACATATCTACGTATGATTATTTAAGTACATATAATTTTCGCAAATATTGTTGCGAACAAATTAAAATGAAAAATAAAAAAAATGTTGAAAAAAAAAGGATTGAGCCACGATAGCATCTACATAATCTTACATATCAAGCTCAAATATAACATTAATGCTAGTAGCACTGTGATCCGTCAGTTATATAAGGTAGCTAGTTCTTCAGTAGTTGAGGATTCGGGCTTACCTATACTTAATCACTTAACAACAGGTGAGGGAAGGCCAAGTGTTTACAGTAGACGTTATGTTGTATGCATTATTTGCTTTGGCATCATCATCATCATTATCATCATCTCAGCCAAAAGACGTCCACTGCTGGACAAAGGCCTCCCCCAAGGATATGAGGGGTGTTTGCCGTAATCGCCACGCTTGGCAGGCGGGTTGGCGATCGCAGTAGGTTGAGGGTAACCTCAGAGAGATGCTGCTGCCCATCCTCTGGAATGGTCCCTTAGTCGCCTTTTACGACACCCATGGGAAGAGATTTGATGGTGCAATTCTTTATCCCCGGCACCACACAGGCTTTGGCATGCGCATAAATAAATAATAAATAAACTTTCCTACACTCACACCAATTATCTAGCCCAAGAGAAGCTTCGTTATGAAACTCGTTAAAATGGTTACTAGACAACGGATAAACATACTTAAAATTCTTAAATACATAAGTACTTATTATACATAGAATACACCCAGACCCGAGTCATTTTAGAAAAACAATAATTTCTAAATTGACCTGACCGGGGATCGAACCCGGGCCCTCAGAGATGGCGACACCATGGAAACCGGCGTACAAATCACTCGACCAAGGAGGTCGTCGACCAAGGAGATGACCGCATGCCTGATATTCGAGGCCCTGAGTTACCTGCGCTAGTGGATGGTAGGATAAAGCCACCAAAGAGCGCGCACTACCAAAGAGTACCGCAGTGCTTCTTTTTTTTTTTTTTTTTTTTTTTTTATTTATTTAACAAAAACCACAGCTCTTTTATAACATAGATAAACTTAATTCTAAATAATACAGCCAATTACAGTTTTACTTTGTATAAATTAATTGAGAGCAGTTTATATCCGTGTGCTTGGTGTGAGTGTGTGTGTGTGTGTGTGTGTGTGTGTGTGCGCGAGTGTGTGTGTGTGTGTGTGAGTCTGAATATTCAATTATACCCTATATTATACTTTATACTACTACTACCTTTTCACTTGTTATTAAGTATATCAACAATTATTTTTTTTAATTTACCTTTAATTTTTCTTTTTCTAATTGATTAATATTAAATCTGTTAGCAACTACTTGCTTGTGACATAACGTGTGCATGGAGTCAATATGGTACGTAGTATTTATTAATCCTATGACTGTGTGTTTGCTTTTAGGAAAAATAGAATTGCGTATACGTACTTTTTGGTGGCTTTATCCTACTAAAAACGCAGTAGAGGGCGCAACTCCGAAAAGTTGGATGGGGCGCAGGTGGGAGAGCTCCATATAACTCGCGGGTTGCCCCAGACCCGGCAATGAAATGCATTTTTATCTTAGTAAAAACAAAAGAAAGCTCAGATGGCCGCGCGTCAATTCGCGACCCCCCCGCTTTTACGTCGGGCCATATGTTCGTTTACCTGCTCAGTATTATAAAAAAAAAACTCTACTAAACATAGGAACGAGACATGTAAATGCAAACACTAAGATTAGGTACTAGTGTTGGGTACATGACACGCCATAAAAGTGATAATTGAAGTCGTCACGTACGAGCCATATTGGACGGCCGGCTAGATTAGGCAATAAATCAGGCTCTTATGGCGTGACGTCACGGGAAGAGTCGGAGCCATAGATTGTGTTTATTCTGATGATGTTCTCGCATTTCTGTTTGATGTAGCAGTATTTTGATATTACGAGTTATTGCAACGGTTAATCACGATCTGCCTTATTTGAACAAATTTTATGCTGTTATTTATTTTATAGAGACACGCAAGAGGTTCCAGTATTTAATTTATATTCTGTAAGTTACAATTTAAAAATATAATATGTAGTTTCTTTACTATGAAGTTACGGTTATTATAAAATTAAATATTTTGTTACGATAAAAAGTATTTGTTAACTAAAGACGTTTAGTTAAGATGTTCATAATAATTTAGCCAGGAGGACAGCGCAAATCAAAATGAAGATTGCACGCAAAAGATAAAACCAAGATAGGGGATTGTTACAACATACACATATCTAGATCTCAACTTCAACCACAGCTTCCATACGGTTTAACACTAGTCCTAAATGTATTCTTTGTGGGTATTTTTAATAATATAAAAACTCAGACACATGTTTTGATACAGGAAAAAGGAACGAGATGTGGAAACATTCGGATATATCCGTTGCAAACACATACAGCGATCCAAGGATGCGGTAATGGCTGCCACTTTCGTCGGCAAACAATCGAGCTATCCTAATAGTAAGTTTATCCACACTTAATGTTTATAGAGATTTGGTTAAGTACAGGGGTGATTTTAAACCGGTAAGTGACCAGTATTTTTTTTTAAATATTTGAATAAATATAATGAGAACGTCGTGATATATATTCGTATTTAGATCGTGCTCAGTGGCGCGCATCAGAAGAAGCTTATTTCATGTATGTCATAGGCCGACGATGATGATCTTGATGAAAATAGGCCAGCAGCAATGACAATTATAAATATGAACATCGATATTTTATTGTGTATTTTCTCTCTTTTTAATTTGAAGATTAACAGTAAGGTTAAAAAATCGGACCACTGCTGTCGAATATATATAAATAACTAGCGGCCGCTCGTGGTTTCACCCGTGTGGTTCCCGTTCCCGTGGGAATATAGGGATAAAAAGTATCCTATGTTTTAATCCAGGTTATAAACTATCTGTATGCTGAAGTCATTCCATCCAAATCCCTCCATCCGTTGCAGCGTGAAGAAGCAACAAATATACACACATACGCACAAACTTTCGCATTTATAATATTAGTGTGATATGCTTTCATATTATTTATATTCTTTCATATATTATGACATAGTACATACCACAGACCTATAGATATGGTCTGTGGTACATACTTTTGTTAGTGTAAAAAAAGGACCGCATACATCGTTTTTCGAATGGTGGCTTTACTATCTCCGATCCGATCCGAACCCTTCGGAGAATCTAGTAGAGCACGGGGACACGCACTTTTAAGTGTGTGATGCCGTTCCCTCTAGAAAACCTCCGAAGGTGATTCGTTTCACACGGCTTGAGGTACCCTCTACGTATCTCGCCGCCCCCAAAAAAACCTGGTGAAGCTGAAAATGCCGTTTGAGGCAATTAGCAATCTCTCTCAAAAAAAATGGCTTTACGCTTCGAGAAACATTTTAATATACTCTAGGGTTGAATAAAATACTTGAGAAGAAAATGGATCGTGTTTATTTCTTTAAGTCGTTTGATGTTTGAACCTATTGCAAGTAGTCACGGGTAGAGTTGTCCCCACGACCATGCACGACCCATATAAACGTATTTCTTGTTATTATTAACGAAATATATACGAAATCGTGATCTAAATACCACAAATATTTCAAAAGAAACCTGAATTATCTTTGTCTCTTGTTCTTGATAGCAATGGTCGTCCATCGACACGAAATAAAGCTCACGAGGAGGACAATGAAGTCCCCACGACCATGCACGACCCATATAAACGTATTTCCTGTTATTATTAACGAAATATATACGAAATCGTGATCTAAATATAAACATTATTTAAAACTATGTAATTACTAATCTGTCGTCTGCTGAGAATACAGACACAATAGAAACTTAATTGTTTGTAAGACGGATCTAGAACTAAGCAGACGAAAGGTTAATAGACTGCATTACTTTTAGAAAAGAATTTTTCACCCATGGTTATTTACATATTAATAAAATAATTATGAAGTTTAACTACAGTAATATACATAAATTCTATAAATACTAATCGGCCTTAGCCTAACCAAAAATGTACTCTTAATTAATACACAAATACGATACTTATATGTTTATGTGTATGTGTGTATGTACTTTAAATAACATTGTTGTATGTTCTAAACAGTCTTTTCTTTCAACGTGCCACCTGACCAGAATGTTGGTGGCGTACAATTAAAAACGACGCTAATTATTTGTAACTTATTTAGCTACGTGTTGTCTCTGGGTCGGTAATTAGGTTTAGGAAAGCAAACGATTCATAACTGGATTACGACAGGCCGTTAGAACTACTCCGAAAAGAGTTTGGGAAACGCTAACTGAACTTTGTGGAACTTTTTATTTGACTTAGTAAATGCGGCGAAGTATCTTTCCAAAAAACATTATGGCATGAGTAAGTTTGGAATAGGAAGACACGGTATGTCCGGAAATTAAGTACTGACCTAGCCTCTATTTAGAATAAGATTATCAGAGCTTGTGTAAGATAACAAAACACCACACATAAACATTTGATATCCTCCTCCTCCTTGGTCGAGTGGTTTGTACACCGGTTTTCATGGTGTCGCCATCTCTGAGGTCCCGGGTTCGATTCCCGGCCGGGTCAATTTAGAAATTATTGTTTTTCTAAATTATCTCGGGTCTGGGTGTTTTCTATGTTAATAAGTATGTATTTTGAGTATTTTAAGTATGTTTATCCGTTGTCTAGTAATCATTTAACGAGTTTCATAACGAAGCTTCTCTTGGGCCAGAAAATTGGTGTGAGTGTAGGAAAGTTTGTTTATTTTATTTATTTATTTATATTTTTGTTTCTTGAAGTTTACGCGAACACTACACATTTATAAGATAAATATTTACTAGAAAAATCAACCAGTCTTAGGAAGCTCGAATGGGAATCGAACCCCAGACCTTTGTATAACCGGTCCAATGTTCTGACCGCTGAGCTACCGAGACAACAGAAGACTCGTTGAACTTTTCAAGTGCTTTGCGATTTACGCTGCGAGCTAGCGGTAATAAGTCACTTTGATGTATTTAACAATCGATAAATATGTCATCATCATCTGCTCATTTTATGTCCCCACTGCTGGGGCATGAGCCTTCCCTATGGATGGATAGGGAGAACGGGCTATAAACCACCACGCGGGCCCAGTGCGGATTGGTGGTTGTTTACGACTGCTAATGCAGCCGGGACCAACGGCTTTACGAGCCTTCCGAAGCACGGAGGAGCTCGAGATGATACATTTTTGGTCGCCCATTCGATGACCGGCCTTTGCGAAAGTTGCTTAACCTCAGCACTTGCAGACTGGGCGCGTTAACCACTGCGCTATCGAGCTCTCGATAAATATGTAATTCCTTATAAATATTTTTATTATTTTAAGGTATATAGTTACAAGATAAAATTTTACTATAATAAATCAACCAACCCCAGGAAGCTTGAGTGGAAATCGTGAATTGAAATCGTGGGAATCGTCCCACAGACCCTGCAAAGGGTTCGAAACGTCAGGATAAACATTAAATAAGTTATGTCTAAAATAAATGCGAGTAGATCCGTATAAGTTGTTTCATTTCAATTTTTACTGATCCACTCGATATCTATTTGATTCTATTTTTAATACAGCTAGATATTGCATTCCCAGTGCAAAATATAAAATAATAAAAATTACACATTTAAATAAAACAATTTTTACTGATTGTTTTCTAAAGTTTACGCGAATACTACACATTGAAATGAAACAACTTTTACGGATCTACGTTTATTTTACACATTACTTATTTAATGTTTATCCTGACGTTTCGAACCCTTTGCAGGGTCCGTGGTCGTAGAGAGACTGATCAACAGATACTGTAAGCTCTTTCTGCGTAAACGGAACGCACCTGATTAAATTTAAATGAGGGTATACAAGCCAACAACTAATTATGAGACGACCGACACCTCAGTCTCCCTGTGACCACGGACCCTGCAAAGGGTTCAAAACGTCAGGATAAACATTAAATAAGTAATGTGTAAAATAAACGCGAGTAGATCCGTAAAAGTTGTTTCATTTTATTTTTTACTGATCTACTCGATATCTAAATGTTTATATAATTTTTAACGCAAATTTTGTTGCGAACAAATTACAAAAACACAAATGTTGAAAAAATTTCCACGAGCAGGGTTTGAACCTGCACCCTTCTGACATACCGGGTCAGGTGCTCTTCCAATTGAGCTATCGTGGTTCTAACCAGCCCGCCGAAATTATTCAACACTATTTACTTTTTACTTTGAAAGCCAAAGGCGCCCATTCAATGTTAACAACTACCGTCATTAACATCCGATCATAATATTTTTACAAATACTAAAGATCAAAGTTGAAAAAATTTTTTCAACATTTGTGTTTTTGTAATTTGTTCGCAACAAAATTTGCGTTAAAAATTATATAAACATTTATAAATAGCTTGCCTACTTCTTAACTGATCTTTAGTATTTGTAAAAATATTATGATCGGATGTTAATGACGGTAGTTGTTAACATTGAATGGGCGCCTTTGGCTTTCAAAGTAAAAAGTAAATAGTGTTGAATAATTTCGGCGGGCTGGTTAGAACCACGATAGCTCAATTGGAAGAGCACCTGACCCGGTATGTCAGAAGGGTGCAGGTTCAAACCCTGCTCGTGGAAATTTTTTCAACATTTGTGTTTTTGTAATTTGTTCGCAACAAAATTTGCGTTAAAAATTATATAAACATTTATAAATAGCTTGCCTACTTCTTAACTGATCTTTAGTATTTGTAAAAATATTATGATCGGATGTTAATGACGGTAGTTGTTAACATTGAATGGGCGCCTTTGGCTTTCAAAGTAAAAAGTAAATAGTGTTGAATAATTTCGGCGGGCTGGTTAGAACCACGATAGCTCAATTGGAATAGCACCTGACCCGGTATGTCAGAAGGGTGCAGGTTCAAACCCTGCTCGTGGAAATTTTTTCAACATTTGTGTTTTTTTACTCGATATCTATTTGATTCTATTTTCAATATAGCTAGCATGCTCCTATAAAGTTATTAGACATTAAAATCCATTAATGAATTGATACAATAATAATACGACAATACTTAACTGATTTTTCTTATGTTTATATTACCGTATCTCGCATAGAACCCCATAGTTATTTAGAATAACTACCACCCTTGTTGCCGCCAAACAGTACCTTTAATTACTGTGTTCCGGTCTAAAGGGACATCAATGGACTATGAGAATGGCTGGGTATAGCGTAATATCTAAGATCTTAAGGCTGGCACCGCGCGAGTTTGAGATCGCTTAGTATCAGTTCTTGGAACCACTTTTACCTAGTTTATTTAATAATAGGGAAATGTGTTTCTAAGTTAAATTGTTATGTTGCATTTAGTCACAATTATATTTTTTTATAGAATTTGAAAATAGCACAAGGAAGTCAGATGAATTGCCGCGGGCAGTCACTCTAGCGGCATCCGCCCACGACCGACTTTTTGTAGTCCCGATAATCGGACCGATTTTTTCGCCGAAGTTTTTGTATCGATTTTGTCACCTACTTTTTTAGGACGCGTGCGTTGCAACATAGAACTCCTAACGTTTCATTTTCACCAACTAAAAAATCGGTCACCGATTAACGGACGTGGGGGGAGGAGGGCACTAAGCCCATACAAATTTAATGCTCTAATCATACAATAGACTGCACTTGAAATACAATTTATTTTCAACATCAGCTTATACGGTATTGGATTTGCCAAATCGAATTGTCATTGCATCGCGTACTAATGACATTATTGTGCGCTGAAACCACTTGACTGACCTACATTAATAATGTTTAATTTGATCCACTAAACATAAGTATTTCATTAGCGAGTTTCTGTAATTTAATAATTATTTCAATACAATTAACTTTATAAATAATCGCTCTATCGCTAATCTCTTGATGCTATCAGGAGATACGATTACTTATATCAGCAAATAATACCAGTGAGTTCGGTGACCCGTTGCGGAAGTTTCATAATTTATAAAAGCGCAGACTGTTGCGAGATCGAGGAGCGAGAAGAGAGGAGAATTAAACCAGCATTGTGATTTTTCTCATTTATCTCGTTATTTCAAAACGTCCGCAGCAGCTTGGTTTTTAGGTCTTTGGAAAAAAAAATCTGACCCAGTGCATCTGATGTATGCAAGACGTTTAAAAAAAGTAGAACCGAGCCATACTTGTGACAGATCGACAGAATACATTGCGTGGTCTTATGCCTGTGCCGGCGGCATACCGAGGGGTAACGCAATGTATTTAATATGTACTTACATACAGTGTCAAATAAAATCTGTGTAATGTTTATTTATTTTAATCACCTTTTAGGTTTTTGGAAGGTGTGTTATAGCACTTTTTAGGTTTTTACTAGTGGATGTTGCAAACTCTCCTTTCTTACTACGCAGATAAGAGAGTCTTGAGAAAGTACCTAAATGAAATAATTAACCTCACTGATTTCTGTATCTGTGCCTTGTGAAAAGGAATGAATCATAGTCATACTAATATTATAAAGAGGAAAGCTTTGTATTTTTGTATGTTTGCAACGAATAAACTCAAAACTACTTAACCGATTTTAAAAAATCGTTCACCATTAGAATGCTACTTTAGCGCTGAGTAACATAGGCTATTAAGAAAGAAACGTCCACCCGTGCGAATCCGGGACGGGCCGCTATTTACAAATAAAATTAAAACCTGACTCGTGTAATGGCTACGAAAATAAATTAAAATTTTAAACAATTCCCACAAATTATAACCGAATTACCAACTTTATACATACCCAGAGTTAATTTTGTCCGTCGCCATCGGGCCTGAGGTAAAAGCTTATCAGCACCGAGATCTAATAAGGAGAATTGGAACGTTGTACCGAGCCTTAGCCACTCTCAAAAATAATTATAATCGGCCGGGCTCATTTCTGCTACGTATGACGTCACTCCAAGGTCGTCGCCGTGGCGCTAGAGGTCGGATTCAACCGTGTGACGTCATTAAACCGGCTCAGTGGTATATTGGTTAAGACCACGAGTCTGAGACCCTGAGGTCCCGGGTTCGATACCCAGCGATGGGTACATTATTAAACTTGGTTTGGTTGGTGATAGGGCTTTTTTAAAGTCCGCCCTAACTAACTAATGGCTAACAATCATCTTATCTTAACATGTTGCCATAAATAAGCCTAAATATTTATAAAATTTTACAAATACAGTGAAAAAATTAAACGCCTACCCGACCCAGCCAGGAATCGAACCTGGGTCTTCCGCAATCCGGGCGGCTGCACTGACCGCTATGCTACCGGGAAGGCTGACGTAGACGCTGAATTTTGTCACTGCTTTTGTAATTTTTTAAGAGTGCTAATAGCGGCACAGCGCGCCATCTATCCAACGGTCATTGCAACCGTTGGCTATGCAGATTCATCTTTGCAGATGAAATACTACAAATTTGATAACACAACGCTATAGTAAACTTATACTTTTTATTTTCAAGTGCTAATTGCTGCACTGTAAAGCCTGTGATATTAATCTAATCCCGTGATAGCATCCTGAGACAAGAAAAAGAGAGACGTCTGTCTGCCATAGGCATTACAATTGGTTACGAAAATAGCAACTTTAAAAGTTATAAAAATTCTAAGGCAAGGAGGAGTTATTAATTACGTATTCTCAATTAAGCCAACCCCTAATGAACTACTATCCCTAATAAGACGTTTTAAAAGTACACAAGAAATTTAAAAATATGATAATTATTTCAAAAATATACAACGATTTAAACTGGAAGGAGCAGAACCATTCTAAACGTTACAATTAATTAATACAACATTGAATCTAGAAACACTGAGGAGCTCTTAATTATTTTTAGTCACTGTGTCGGACGTGTTTGTACCGATCGGTCTCAGGAGAATTCTAGTTTAAAAAGAAGCTAAACCTAAACTTTTTCTACCGACACAGGACATGATTACAAAAAAGGTTGTAGCTGTTGGTTAACGTCAACAGTTTAGCTATACATTTTGTATTACGTATTATTTTAAAGTCAATTCTTATATTATATTCTGTTTTTATTATTATCTCTTTATTTATTTTTTTTACATATTAATTTACATTTTAAAATATTTTCCAAAAACAAAACAAACATTTAAAAATATAAAAAATAGGGGTCCGCCGGCATCGGGACTAGGGTCCAAACTATTATTATTTATTATTATTGTTAAATTAAATTATTTTTATTATTCTTGAACTAAATTATTTTTATTATTGCTTTTGTTAAAATTAATTATATTTTTTATTGTTCATTTAATTATTAAATCATTATTATTATTGATAGGTAGATAGATAGATAATACTTTTATTGCAACACTATGAAACACAAACATGAACACAAATATAAAAAAACATACAAAGTTACAATTTGGCGGTCTTATCGCTTTAAAGCGATTTCTTCCAGGCAGCCAGTTGGATCGAGAGAGCTAATAAACTGTAAGATCAGAGGTGAAACTATTAAAACATACTAGAATAGTGTGTATTTAAAAAAATAAGCTTATATACCATAATAATATAAATATATATACCTACATAAACATAATAGTAGTCGCAGGTAGGAAAGTAGCGGATATGGCAGTTTTGTAGCAGGACAGGGTTAAATAGAAAGGTAGAGAAGTTTTTCACGAGCTCTTTAAATGTGTGAATAGATTTCGCACGTCTGATCACAACTGGAAGTGAATTCCAGAGACGAACAGCTTGGTAGTTTTAAGGCTTAAGTTATTAATTTTGTTAAATTAAATTATACTCTTTATTGTTAATTGAATTATTAAATTATTATTATTATATTATCTTAATCTTAGCTTATTATCGTTATTTTAGCACTTTTGTATGCATGTACTTAGTTTACACCTATAATTGAGGTGACAATTATCAAGCGTCTGATTTTTGCAATGTTTTTTATTTTGTAATAGTGTTTGCTTTGTTGGTGTAACAATAAAAAAAATAAAAAAATAAAAAATAAAACAGTCCTTAATTTCTCCTCCTTTTACTAGCTGGTCGAGATCATGAGCTTTGGGTGTTATAAAACTGAACACAGTACCGTTTTGAACCGGTAACTTATTTTCACGCTATAACGTGTGCTTCTTTTTCTCTTATTCAAAATCAATGTTATTTCATAGTGTTGTTCATGTCACTTCGAATTTAGAGATCACCACCGGTGAGACTTAAAAATCGCACCCTAGACTTTAAAAACAATAAAAAATAGTTTCTAAAGTTTACGCGAGCATACGTTGAAATGAAACACATTTTTCAAAATAATATTATATTAGTAGTGGTCGCTCACGGTTTCACCCGCGTGGTTCCCGGTTTCACACGCGTGGTTCCCGTTTCCGTGGGAATATCGGGATACAAAGTATTCTATGTGTTAATCCAGGTTATAAACTATCTGTTTGTCAAATTTCATCCAAATCCATTTAGTAGTTTTTACGTGAAAGAGTAACAAACATCCAAACAAACTTTCGCGTTTATAATATTAGTAGGATTTCTGACATTTCGCACTCTTTATAGGGTCCCATCAAAGAGAGACTGAAGTTTTAATCGTCGCATTATTAACTTGTATCCTACACAGTTCACAGATATTAGATATTATACACATAACATATTATAGTGTATTGTATAAATAAAATCATCTAATATTTAAGTAAAAAAAAGAATATGAATAATATTATGTATCGAAACACGAGTGTATTTGTAAAATGTGTACAATAAAATACATCTTTTAAAATCTGGGGCGCGTACCCCAAGTGCTTACTACAGATAATGTAAACAGGCATCATCGTTTTCCGACCATCCATCATAACCGCAGAAAGTTTGTTAACCCCAAACGCGCTTTTTGACATACCGCCCTGGCTGATGCAGCAAATCTGATATCGGAAACGGTACCGACTCATACATCGTTTGATAAGCTTTTGGTAGCTTTAATTATTACACTATTGAACAAGTAATTAATGACAAGAATAGCAAATAAGGAAAACGTAGGTACCTACATGAACAATGAATCACATTGTGATAAGACCATTCTAAATAGTTAATATAAAAAATAAAAAAACGGACTTAACGTTATTATAATATCATGGTTTCTTTCTCTCTTAGAAATAGGTTTTATAGTTTGAAATAGGTCTAAGTAAAGTCCAATACCCTAACTGACTCTTAAAATTGCGTTTTGCACGAAATGTATTTTAATGATGATGTTGAATCATGTAAAATAACTGAACGGAACGGCCGTTTCAGTTAAATCCTTTTGCTTTCTCATAATTAGGAGAACGGAACAAAGTAGCCCAAGGGGGCTATTTTCTGTGGCATTTTCCACAAAACTTCATTATTATTTTAGCAAGCTTACAAGTAATTTCCCTTCGCACATTCCACGACATATTTTGGACTGCCTTACCGATGCATGGTTGTCACGTGAGAACAAGTATGCGGATTGCGTTACCTCGAAGATAATGATGTTTTTCTCCGAGTCTGACTGTACTACATTCACCTGAAGGGACTATAAGGCCAAATACGATAACGCATTTTACACGGATTTCTTAATTTACTACATTTTAATATATATTTTTTGATAAGACAAAGTGTTGAAAAAAATCCACCAGCGGGATTCGAACCCGCACTCCATGACATGTCAAATGTTGATGACGTCGTTGTCGATATTGAATATTTAAATGTAAATAATCATAAATATATTTTTTTATATTAGACAACATTACATTACATTGTTCTGACCCCAAGGTAAGTAGCTACAGCACCCGTTTTATGGAAATCAGAAACAACGACGGACGGTAGCACAACCAGTTTTCTATTCAACTTCCTTCTTTCGTCACTACACGACCTATAACGGAATCAATCATCATCATCATCATCATCATCATCATCATCGGCTATACTATTCCACTATACTAGTCCACTGCTAGACATAGGCCTCTCCGAGTGCACACCACTGAGCACGACTCAATCAGGGAATCAATAGTATCAAATCCATAGTATTATGAAACGGCAAATTGAATTTTGTTATCTTTTGTCGTGATTATTGCACATGTAACCCCGTTAATAATAATAACTCTTATAGTAACCATGATTGAAAAAATTACAACCAAATTGGGTATTTATAACTTCAACTTAGCTGAAGGTTCAACTTGGCTTTAGTTTTTACACACATCTTGCTATTTTCCTTTTGCATTAAACTAAAGTTGTTACTTCAACATGATTAAGCTTGTCGTGGTAACTTATAATAACTAAGACAACGCTGTATAATATAATCTCATGAAATCAGCATGAAGTTGGTGAGTTTTAAAGTTAGAGGTACTAATACAAAAATAAACAAGTTGCAAAGTTTACAAAAAACGGTTAGAAAGTTTTGAATTTGTAATAATAAAAATTTGTATACTTAAACTTAACTAATAATTCTTCTTATTTAACAGTTATTTAGTATGCACAAAGCCAGATTTATATCGAAGCTGACATTTTCGTAATCTGGGTGACAACTTTTGCAACTAAGCTATCAAGACTGTTAGCAGGCATTTTCAAGTACGTACTATTTTCAGTTTTAAAACTAAATGTCTCCCTGCCAAGCTTAACCCTTCCTACTTGGACAATCCCGGGTTTACGGGATCCCGGGATTCTGGTATTGAATGCCTAGTCACAGTACCTAGCCTAATGCGGATCGTTGTATGTTAACGATTCCTTACAACAATCGAATAACTTATTTCCGTACTTCGGAAAACAGCTTTTAGTTTTGACCTAACTTAATAAAGTTGAAAGTTGCTTACCTTTCACGGTTGTAATTAGAACACGTTTTGCTCTTATAATATATATTTAATAAAAATGAGCGAGCCTTACAGTAGTCGCATATGATGTGTAACATTTGACATCTCACCTTAGTAATAAGCAATTTTAACATTATATTCTGAAAAAAATGGGTCAGGTATTACATCATTTTATAACTATAGAATAAGTGCAGTAAATACTCATTAGAAGACATTTGACATATCAAAATGACCTTTGATAGTCAAATAACACAATATGTCACATATAATAATAATATGTAATGTTCATAATATCGATTTTAAATTTTCAAAATGGCGCGCGCTTGCGCGCTTCACCGACTTCCTGTCACACTGTTACACCTACTTCCGTCACATTGCAAGAAATCACTCCCACAAATTGTATATATAGAAGGCGAGAGGAAAGATGTTACACATCAAAAAAATATTCCTCCTCCTCGCCGCTGCTTAATGAAAGTAGTTCGCCAACAAAAACGTCTCGTTTTAAAAGGAAAATAACTGTGAAGGGTATTGGCACCAGTGTTCGACCGGAACCAATGATCGACATGTTTTCCTTTAATCATTAAAATAATGTTCAGCAACTGATTTTAGTCTTTAGCGACAATTCAATACACACCACATGCTTGCTAACTGTCATCCCGTAAAATTCCAACGAAAATCAATGTTATTTTTTGACGGGGGATTTGTGTCGAACGCTGGGCTTAAACCTTCGGAAGGAGGGGAGTGACTCATCACCCCACACGTTCAAAAAAGATGCGATAACTTTTTATACGTTAAAAACAAACATAGTTACATAGGAAATCATTGAGGGTAGTTATGTTTTTTAGTATTCTCCTATTTTAGCTTACGTAATTAGTAGCAAATCTCACTGATTTGCGGACGGTCGTGGATTTTGCTATATTAACCTCGCTGGGGTGATCGAAGGGCTAATTGATATAAGGAACCTTCGGAAGTGAACCCCCTTTGAAACTGCAAAAACAAGCCCGGTACTCAATGTGTCCAAGGAAAAAAGACAAAAAAATAAAAATTGTTTGTGTAAAATGTCATTTGCCGGTATGTTCCGATCACCGTAAAGATATTTGTCTGAACTGCATTAAATCATAAATATATATAGATGTAAGCATATAAGCTATTTAAAATGGTTTTTCATTCTTTGTTTTGGAACTATATTACATGTTTCTTTAAAAATAACGTGATATTTTTGTAAACATATATGTTTTATTTACGCAAAAAAGCTGTGGGGTGATGGGTCACCCGGCACCCCCCTATCTGTACGTGTATGCAAGAAAAGCCTATCCTGCCGAAGGTTAAAGAGTCGAACAGCGGTGCCAATACCCTGCACTAGCCGATATTCGTTCAGGTCCCAGAGGAAAACAGTCAGATTAAAGCAGTGGATAGCCCTAAACGTGCAATTCCGGCCAAATTATTACTTATGACACCTGAGGGGACGTCTCGTCCCGGTGAAATATTATTGCGTTAACAAATTTCTGTCAGGCACCTACTGAGTAAAAATATGTGTTTTGTATACTTGCGAATAATGCTGACAAACAAGTTATGATTTAACTTTATTAATCTGACTGCTACGAGTATTATAAATTTGCATTCATTTATAAAATGTTTTTGTTTTTGTTTATATAATTTTTAATGCAAATTCTGTTGCGAACAAATTACAATAACACAAATGTTGAAAAAAATTCCACGAGCAGGATTTGAACCTGCACCCTTCTGACATACCGGGTCAGGTGCTCTCCCGGTATGTCAGAAGGGTTTGTGTTTTTGCATTAATTTATTCGGGTTAGTAACTAAAACTTTGAATAAAATGAAACATAAAATTAAGAGCTCTTTAAAATTACGAAGGTCTCGGTCTTATCTCACTTGATGCTAAGGTCAAAGGTAAAAGCGCACTTTACCAGGAACGCCCATTAAAATAAGCTTTACCATTATTTAACCTGGGTACAATTTACCCCACCGGGAGTCGAACCCAGGACCTGTTAAGGGGTGACCACTAGACCACTAGGCGATTAACGATGAAAACAATTTTGTCAAGTATTATGTGCTCTTATATTAAATTAAATAAAAGAAGATTACCATGTCTATAATAATAAAAAATCCGTAACATTTGGCTTAGGTACATCTAACCACGAACACACCTTCCGGGCCTAAAAATGCTGAGAGGTTATTAATAAGCAAATTTTTGACCGTAATTATTAATGTATGGGTACACTTTGGAGTATGAAAGGAAAAACTCGTTTTGATGGTGTAGGTACGACTGCGTTTCTGGTTAAGTTAAATGTAAAAAATGAGAAAAAAAAAACTTGTCACCGAGTGTTTCACGATTTAGCTATACGTGTTTAGATGATTTTCAATTCCCACAACCGAAATCAGGAATAACATTTATTTGCACAGCCAATTTAAATATCCATTTTCGAGATAAAAGGGAAAGGCTGACGACGTAATAGGTACTTTCGTTAACCCAGAATCTTTAGCGAAATAAATAAGTTTTTGTGTTTCTTTGATTTTAGGCCTTTAGAAGTTACTCAAGTATGTAAATTTAGCAGGCTCACCGCACCGTGTATCCAAACATTCTCCATTTTTTTGTGGACAAAAAAGTGCTCCACTTGAAATTTTAATTCAACAGCGCACGTAAAATGTAATCAAAAAATAACTGGCCTCCTACCAGTCCCCCTGATAAAGCTGCATATTTTAAGTTTTTCTTTGATAAACATTTTCAGTATGTTTCGAAAGGAAGCATTATAATTTTTCAATTGAAAACTGTTTCGTCAAAGGAGTAACTTAATTTTTCTTTTCTTCTAGCAGTATTCGTTTTGTTTCCTTTTTCGCTATACATTTTATTTTATAAATCGATTAGTATTTTTTAATATGACATTAGGTATAGTTTTACAAAGTTTAGATGAAAACCTATTTATTATAATTGTTTTCTAAAGCTTAAGTGAACACGACACATTGAAATGAGGCAACTTTTACGAATGTACTCGATATTTCATTCTGAAATCAGCGAATTTTCGCACCTGTTTTATACCGTGTAGTGCTTTTATGGTTAATAAAGAAATCGAAAGAGTAAACTCCTAATACATATTCATTTGTGTTTATTGTACCTATTCATTTAGATACTCCGATGGTTCTCTGACAGAAAGTATGTGTTTGATTCAAAGAAAGGCAACTATAATTCATCGACAAATAGCTTTGCTCACCTCTCAGTAGCTACGTGTCATCATTAAGGCCACCGTTTAAATTAGGTTAACGCAGTACCCTCCAACATTCACCATTTATTTACATTAACGTTACATTTAGCCTTAGGCGGAGTCACGGAAATATCACGATATAGGTGTATAATGTAGTAGGCCTCACTTATTAATTAAAACAAGAAGTGGCTGGATTGTACAGACAGTAGCAAAATTAGCTGAACACTATAGCACTTTGACCAACCAAATAATGTAACAGGAGTTTCAACCTTTTGTAAACCTATACGACAAGGTACTAAATTGGTCAGCGACTACCGACGCTCTATAACTGTTTTATAATATCGCAACTGATTTCGTCCTCGCATCTGGACTCTGCTTATAACAACCTTACTATATTTTTTTTTTAATAAATATATATAAAATATATTTTTCGATTATAGATTATAGCCTCGTAAATATATATTTACGAGGCTAAAAGACGGTTCCCAAAACATGTGTTTTGAATCCGATTTCGCTAAAGCTGGGAACTTGTGCAGTACCTATCTGATCTACCTACTACTACATAATTCTGCGTACTTTACATTGCGTCTTAAGAAACAAAATATTCGAATACCTGAAGTGCTCTCAATGCTTCATGTTAACATGTGAACTCACCTCTCTGTTTCAAATATACATGTTTCTTCCATTACCTTTGTAACATAAAAATCATCATCCTTAAATCTTACAATACAAATCAAATATAATAAGACCTTAACTCGTATACTCGCCATAATTATACGTTTGTGTAAAATAATCCTACTAATATTATAAACGCGAAAGTTTGTAAGTATGGATGGATGTTTGTTACTCTTTCACGTAAAAACTACTTAATGGATTTAGATGAAATTCGGCATACAGATAGTTTATAACCTGGATTAACACATAGGATAGTGTTTATCTCGATATTCCCACGGGATCGGGAACTACGCGGGTGAAACCGCGAGCGGCCGCTAGAATACAATAAATATTAAAAACTAGTTACTGTTATTTGTTTTGTGTATAATTGTGTAAGTAATAAAGTGTTTATCTATCTATTTATCTAGTTGTCGCCCGCGACTTCGTTCGCGAAGACTATACTATCCCACAGGAACCTGTTACCAGGATAAAAAGTATCCTATATCCCCGTCCGGGTCATGGTCTGTCTATGTGATGCGTTTTCACGTGATGCGCGGTCAAATAAACAGACACCCTGCTACACACGACCTTAAAGTTTATACTGACACCACCCACCAACCTTACGGTTATAAAGTTGGGTGTCAGACATCCTTGCGCTAGCACAAGGGACTATCTGCGTCAGGTCATAATGCCAGATCAGGACGCGCCGTAGCGTATTCTTCATCCGGTACTTTTGAGACTAGTGTCGCGAGGTAGTTGCCCCGTGGACGTGTATAGTCCATTACATATCCAGATAGGTTACCGGAGCTGTAAGCTCGCTCACTTCTCATTGCATTAAGAGTACAACTCGCAAAATAAAACAGATAAACAGACAAACAGACAAAAATTCTAAAAACTGTTGAAACGTGTTCTGTTATCGATTCTAAGTATCCCCAGCCAACTTTTTTTCGAATATCTTCCATGTACAGACTTTCGACCCTCTTTAGCTTCATTATATGTAGGTAGAGATCTATAATCTTTTCATTCAAAATTAACTTTTACAAAAGCATTTTTTGGATAGTCAAAATCTAAGCCGGTCTTTGGTAAACCTCTCAATTGAGACCTTGTTAGAGTTACTCGAGGAACACAACGTGAAGAAATCGTGTCCAATGTGAAGCTGGCTTGATCAATGGGTAATTCAACACAATTGAAGTTTGGTTCATCGTATTTGTTTTATGTTATCATGAATTGACATTATAAGTTCGACATGGTCTGTTATATTAGGCATGTGTTGTGATCAGAGTTTTGGTTTATTGTCTACTAGTGCTGAGAAAGAAATTGATATAAATAATAAGAATTTTCGAATTTGATATGTTTTTTTATATATTAGTATAACAAACCCTACGGCAAACCGAAACTCACAGAATAGACGCTCTGAAGGTGTGGTGTTGGAGGAGGATGCTCGGGGTCTCTTGGACCGAGTTCCGAACAAATGCCTCCATCCTTGATGAGCTTGGCATAAAAGAGAGCTTATCCACCCAAGTGCGCAGTCGGATCCCGAAATCCTTTGTGCATGTTAGTCGGCGTGGAAACGACTCCATAGAACGTTTTGTCGTGCAAGGGAAAGTCGAGGGCACAAGACCACGAGGGAGATCCCCAATGAGATGGACGGACTAAGTGAAGGCTGCGGTGGGCGCTCCCGTGCACGAATGTGCCCGATTAACGACCAGCAGGCAGAGGTGGCGGGATGTCGTGCGGCGGGTACTGTCTGCTGCCCAACCTACCGGAACGTGATAACCACGACCAATCTGGCAACAGTGAAACGACTAAGGAGAAAAAGAAGGGGAACAAAGTCATAGAACTTTGTATTATTAAATTAATAATGAACTCGACATTTACAATATGAACTATAAAGCATGTAAATCTGTGCTCACTGAATGGCTGATAACAAAAAGTTATTCTGATATTGAACTGCTTTTACTAAGTTTATTAGGTACTTTCTATCATTAAATTATACCTACACACTAAAACTCACGGCACACACACGCATACACACAAGCTTGCACGCACGCACGCACACACACACACACACACACACACACACACACACACACACACACACACACACACGCACACACGCACACACACACACACACACACACACACACACACACACACACACACACACACACACACACACTCACCTTCAAACACAAACACACACACACACTCACCTTCAAACACAAACACACACGCATACACATACACACACACACATAAAATGTTTTCTAAATGTTTTTATTAGGTACTACTGTTGTTTTATTAATGTATTTTGTAGAGTCGTTGATTGGTATTTGAAGCAGTCATTTTATGACTGTTAAAGTGGTTTAGTCTATTTGTAACCATGCTATGGAAGAGCGGTGCTGCCTACAACAAGTTATTTTAGCTCAAATGAGAGCACCAACCACATTATGCCTGTATATACCTAAGTTGCTGAAAGAAACTTTTTTGTTTTTCTGCACAACCACATCAATAAAATTGTTACAATACCAACTTCAATAATTGCATGAAATCTATGACTCAATGTGGTACTAGTTAAAATTAATGCAAATTAGCTGTCACAGAGGCGATAACAATTATTGATAAATTCGCTATCAATAGCATAAAGCACTTGCCGTTATCAGACTTGATTGCAGCCGGCTCGATTGTACTAGAAAACTTTCGAAAAGCTTTTAAGCTATGCAATATGGGGAATTTTAAAGTGATAATGTATCGAGGTGGTTTTACCCATGGTATCCCCGTTATTTTATGTCACATACTTAAAAGTTCATATCTCCATAAATAAATGTGCCATCTATATATATATAAAAATCAATTGCTGTTCGTTTGTCTCGCTAATACTCGAGAATGGCTGGGCCGATTTGGCTAATTTTTATTTTGAAATATTTGTGGAAGTTCAAGGAACGTTTAAACGGTGCGGTGAGAAACATAAATAATAAATAACGGAAAATACTAAAAACGACAATTTAATTTGACGACCTCCTTGGTCGAGTGGTTTGTACACCGGTTTTCATGGTGTCGCCATCTCTGAGGTCCCGAGTTCGATCCCCGGTCGGGTCAATTTAGAAATTATTGTTTTTCTAAATTGTCTCGCGTCTGGGTGTTTTCTACGTATAATAAGTATGTATTTTAAGTATTTTAAGTATGTTTATCCGTTGTCTAGTAACCATATAACGAGTTTCATAACGAATCTTCTCTTCGGCTAGATAATTGGTGTGAGTGTAGGAAAATTTATTATTTATTATTATTATTATTAATTTTCCAATACAAAATGTTTTTAACTATTTAATAATTTATTTGTTTTGTTGTCATAGAAACTGTAAAACGGCACGAAGTCCGCCGGATCAGCTGGTTATAAATAAAATGTAAAACGATGATTGACGCCAACTTAAATGACATTTTTAAAGGTATGTTTAGGGTACCTATATCAACAGTTTGCATTAAATCTCAAAAAAAAGGACGATCGCCTTTGTCAAATACCACCTTCCTTCTTTGTGATGAATGCCTTAGGCTTTCGACGTTTAACGATGGCTATCACTTACGTTATCGACCCTGTCGAAAGCTTTTTGGGAACCTCATGGGAAACTTTTCCAACCATAATATTTGCGGAAGAAACTCTCTTTTGATACTGTACGGAACATTTTTAAGGCAATTCTGTTGGCTGCATTACATCATAACCAAGACCGAATGTGCCGCGGAGACTGGTTGCGTGATGATTGGGAGGTAAGATCCTAAGAGCGTAAGTTTTTAGCCTCGCTCGGTCCTGGGTGGCGAACAATTCTCGGTGAATTTTAAGTATCTAATTATGATATGAATTACTATCTAGTCTTACTATATTGTTAAATTGTTATGGCTGCGTAACTGATAGTTATCAGTCTGCATACCTTCTTTAAATAATTAACTGACAATAGAGCATGATAGGCCTAAACCATGAAATCCTTTGGAATCAGGAGCGTTAATATTTATGTGGCACATAGTTAATAAAAAATAGAAAGATAAAAGTCTTATTTTTAGTATATGACTAACGCTGTCAATCTTGTTTTCAAAAGTTTACGCGAACACTACACATTGAAATGAAACAACTTTTACTTTTACTTTTTCCCTGTGACCACGGACCCTGCAAAGGGTTCGAAACGTCAGGATAAACAGTAAATAAGTAATGTGTAAAATAAACGCGAGTAGATCCGTAAAAGTTGTTTCATTTCGCTGTCAATCTTGTTTAATCATCTGGTATTTTAGTAATTAAACTGAGCTTGCTTTAAAAAGAGTTCCAACTTCCTCACTGACTCCCAAACCTTTCTTTTTTTTCTGATTTTGATAAATTATATAGACGTAATTTAAGCACAAGATTTACGCGACTAAAGTCGCGGGCAGTTGCTATTTCATAATAAATGTTTTGAAGCTTTAATTTCTCAAACATTTTTGTTCAAGCAGACCAAGTCCACTTAAAACTAAGCTGAGTTGCTTTTATGTAAAATAATTGAATGAATATATAATTCATAAAGTGTGAGTACCTTAAAAAAACTTTTCTAATGCATCTGTCTGTACATTTAATCTAATGCAAATCGACTTGTCTACTTGGTAATGTATAAAACTATGTTGCGTTTATTTCGCTAACTCGTTTAAAGGTACATCGGGTGGGTTGTTAGTTTTAATCAAGTGCAAATTGAATCCGGCGGTCAATCCAAATTCTATCGCAGGTAAAATACATTGCACAATTTTTCAACAAGGTTTTGTCTTTTTAGGGTTCCGTACTCAAAGGGTAAAACGGGACCCTATTACTAAGACTCCGTTGTCCGGCTGTATCTCATGAACCGTGATAGTTAGACAGTTGAAATTTTCACAGATGATGTATGCCGCTATAACAACAGATACTAAAAAACCGAATAAAATAAATATTTAAGGGGGCTCCCATACAACATACGTGATTTTATTGCTCGTTTTTGCTCGTTTTTATAGATAATGGTACGGAACCCTTCGTGTGCGAGTCCGACTCGCACGTGGACGGTCTTTTTTAATTTTTTTATGACAATCTCATTTGACGAATTGAATAATTTGACTGTCAGAAAATCATTTTAAATTGCAGTTTTGCTTAAACATGAAGATATGGTTTTTTAAAACATAATTCTCCTATCTATATAACTAGAGCAGTGGTTCCAGTGTTCGACAGAAACTAGTGATCGACCTTTTTTACTCCAAAATATTAAAAAACGGGGTTAGCAACAGATTTTAGTTTTTAAAAACAATTGAATACAGTCTACCTCCTTCCTAACTGTCATCCCGTAGAGTTTTTTTTTTCTTTAGTTGATGGCTTCGTGCGATTAGCACATTTAGCCAGTGTCAAAGTAATTTTTCTTACAAGTAATATATAAATAAACAATATTTCCTTCTTGTATAGATGATGATGAATGATAATAGAAATGAGAAGTGAGAAATGATATACCCCCAACCCCTCGAGTATCTCAGTAAAGATGTGGGGCTTTACTAAGTCCTCACGCGGACTTCTTGAGATAATTTGAAAAGTGACGTTGCACTGTTTCATTTGCCAACACTCATGCACACTCACGGACACTTAACAGTTAATAATCCACCATTATTTCACATTAACACAAATTTTAGAAAATAAAACAAAACCGCAGACATGACTCTTCACTCCCGCCAAGAAGTTCGTAAATCAACGTTATTTTTTGGCGATGAAAACTGTGTCAAACACTGGTCTTAAAGTATCGAAGACTGGCCACTAACCCTTCTATAGAAATGGAAGCCCTAGCTGACTGACTGAAGAGCAATCAACTTCGCACATCCCAAACCACTGGATCTAGAACAGGGATGGGCAAACTACGGCCCGCTGGCCATCCCTGGCCCGCGAATGATCGAAGTCCGGCCCGCGACCATCAAACAAAAATTCAAGTGCGTGCATGTGTGTTTCAAAAAATGCATACCTATAAATATTTCACAAAAAAATATTTATTAAAAAATACAGCAAAATATTTAATAGTCTGGCCCGCCATAGATTTTGTTAGTAAATATTGTCACGTGAACGAAAAAGTTTGCCCATCCCTGATCTAGAACGTTGATTTTTTGCGGACAGGTGACAGTTTCCTTTCATGACGTAGGCAAGAGATAAGACGACACTTTCCGAAATCCCCTAGGGATGACGGGAAGTTGCTATGCGGTCGCTGATCTCTTATAGTACGAGTATCTGACTTCCCCATACCTATCAACATCCGCATCCTGTATGACTCACTAAGTACATACCTTTAAATATTTTTACTGACTCATATGAATAATTATAATAATACCTATATGTTTTGTCAGGTCGACTAGTTCCAACTTTTTTCTTAAAATATTTTTGCATTTGCGTGTGGTTACTTCACATCAGGTCCAGCTGACTCAATTGAAAGAGGTGGCTCTTTCATAAAAAGAAAAAAATTACGTTTAGAAAAAAGTACAACACTAGTATTTTGTCGACAAAAGACGATATTGTTTTTACTTCACTAACTCGTTTAAAAGCGCTATCAGGCGAGTCGTTAGTTTCAAACGGAGTGTGCAAATCGACATTTTTGTCTATCGTAGGTATTGTGTACCCGATTGCAATTGCGTTAATTTAACAGGTGGAACGGTCGCGTGCCGCGTTCGTGAGGATGACACAGGAGCGACATGTGCGTCCATCGGCGTGCGTTCCACATGCATGCCTTTGCTTAATTATAATGTACAGTTTGTTGATTTCGATGCGTTGCCGGTAGCGGGACGGAGGAAAGCTCGCGTTGAATGCGCAAATCTTTTTTACTAAAATCTACCTACGCGAATTAATTGTTTACCCTACACATTGAAATGGAACATACTTAGTATAAACAAATCTCGTCATTACAAGCTAATTTTTTATGTCCCCACTGCTGGGGCACGAGCCTTCCCAATGAATGGATAGGGAGAACAGGTCGTAAACCTCCACGCGGGCCCAGTACGGATTGGTGGTTGGTAACGACTGCTTATGCAACCGGAACCAACGGCTTCATGTGCCTTCCGTAGCACGGAAGACATATACTGATCTACTCCCGTTTATTTTATATATTAACACTTTGTGGAGTCCCGGTCACTCGGGAACTGTTCCATACTTATGTTGTATAAAGATTTTAAATTAAACAAGTAAATAAATAAGATAACCGACATAGCCTTTGGTGCTTAACAATGAGTATGGCGTTATTAACCCTGTAGAAAGTATTTGTCGTTCTGAAAAGGCCTGATAGTTTTCCATTTGACACTACGGAATAGAAGGTTTTTGGCACAGCCACAAGGAAGTAGAAGGGAGATGTGCGGTTCAGATACGAATTATAGTGATTGAACACTCAAAACCATGTTAGATTACTTACGTGACGCCCTCCTTGCGCTAGTGTGATAGCTTTTAAGAACTATTATTAACACGATACGGGTCATATAGTACATGCCGTACATCTTACTGTTATACCTATTACATATTTGGAAAATGTGAGTACAGTTTGGAATTAACCTTTAAAAGGGTACCTAAAGGATTCAAATTAAGAATATTTACTTTACATGCAATAAATACAAAAAAACTTCTGTTGCCTGTAAGCAAACGTCGTTCGCAATTTATCGTATTACGAAAATATACAGTCCATTTAAGGTGGGTTTCGATGCCTATTTTCAAAAGGCAGCCGCTTAAATATATTATAATTCAAACAGCTTCATGTTCACAAATCCCTATGCCCGAATATCTGTCATGTAAGAAATTAAATATAGAAATCGAGTAGGTAACTATATATGAAGGTATAGAGGTTTTGTGATCGTCATTACGTCGACAATAGCTTCTTTGGAATGGCTCATAGAGTCTAAACAAAATTCCTAATACTTTTAAGACCTTACATGTAAAATGTTTCAAAAAAAGGTTGGTGGAATTTCTTACTAACAAGGCTTATTATTCAATAGAGGAATTTCTAAATGATACAATTAAATACCAATGTTTATTTTTGCATTCATGTTCTTACTCCTTTTATTAATTATTATTTTTAAATGACCATAAAATTATTAATTTGTTAGGTAGGTACTTCTTAATTCTGAAATTATGTTAATTAATCACAACTTCTGACCTTTTATATTATAACTACTATTTTTGATTTTACAATATTGTAATTATTTTGGGCATGGTCCCTCAAATGTATTTGTATACCTTAGATAAGGTCGAAATGTAGTGATACCTAGTAACAAACGACTGTCATCTATTATTGTAATACCTACATGTCAGAAGTAAAGATATTACTATTACTATTTATTTATTTTATTTTTAATAAAGTGGGTTCACACGTCATGTCATTAAGTATTAATTTTATAATTAGGTAATAAAATACTCGTAATATGTCACTCATGCGAATAGTTGACGCAATTTATGTTTGCCTGACATAAAATAAAATTCTTCTCTATCATCCAAAAATTTATTTCCAATTAAGTACCAAATAAGTGAGAAAGGTACTACATTCCGTGTGACTTACGTAAGCAGGTAAACGATTTCGGTAAAGCATTTTCGCAATAAACAGGGTATCAAAGATGCCAAACATTTCGAAGGGAAATTTGTTATAGATGGTAAGCTTTGGGCACTTATTACAAAACATGTTTATATATTTTCTCTTTAGGGGACCAGAATAAGTTTTCTTTTTACCTTATGTCAGGTCTTACCATAAGACCTTAGGTGGAAGCGCACTTCACCCAGAATCCTAAACTACTAAGAAACAGGCTATCTACATGTATATCTAACTGTTACTAGTGGTCGCCCAATGGTCGAAATTCGACCGTAATTTTATTAAGGCTGCACGGATTGTATCTTAAGCAATGAAAAATTAAAAAAATATAGAATGTGAGTTTGGGTTAGCATTGACAGAATTCGGCCGCTCCTCAACTCCATTTTTGAAATTTTTGAAAAGTGTATATAAGCGTGTGTGTCAAATACATAGTAGTGTGTGTAATGTTTGTTTTATTGATTTAATGTATTTTTATGCATAATTAAAAAAATATAAACATTCGGACCTTCTCTATTTAAATTATAAGTGTGCGAAATTTCATTCTCATCCGTCCGCGCAATTTTCGTAAAAAATGGGTACAAAGTTTTTGCTTCACGTATAACACAACATGAGAAAACATTATATCTTCCGTAATTAGGTAGCTTTTGAAAGCGTCATTTCTATACATTAAATGTTATTTATGATGATCAAAAGGTTAATTCAGCTTTTGAATATGAAAATCGCTAAAATGAATAAGAACGATAATTTAAATAAATGAAATATACCTACGTATTAATCTTCTTTATCTTGCAAGATGAATTATGACTATGAAAGCGATAGCATTTTTGTACGAGCATTATTCTCTTATCTCAATTATGGTCAAAGCAATCGCTTGTATTCCAATGGTAAGGTATAATCGTTCAATAACATACTTTTAATTTTTTACTTATACTTTAATATAAACTTGCATATTCTTATAACGTCGTTAACAACCACCAATCCGCACTGGGCCCGCGTGGTGGTTTATGGCCTGTTCTCCCTATCCATCCATAGGGATGGCTCGTGCCCCAATAGTGGGGACAAAAAAATGATGATTCTTATATATTATGACTACTCGCTCAGAGTATTAAATTTAATAAATCAAGTCAAAATTAATTACATTGAATTTTCAATTTTATTTCCATTTAGGGTCTCCTTTTTTGTCCTCCTTTGCCTTCCTTGTTTGTTTGCATCCCATTTCAATATTTTCGATATTAATTGTTGTTATGTAATTTTGAATATGACCTGTTAATGTAGGTACCTAAGTAAATAAATAAAATGAATCGTTTGCAACTCCGATTTTAGATTGTCCAATAAAATCGATAAGACCAACAAATTATGAGGTTAATTTTCAATCAATAATAATATAATAAACCTAATAACCTTTTATTTTCAGAGATTTTTACGGTTCGGTGGTGTTTTCCTTTTTATCAAATCTGTTTTACGGTTAAAGACATTTATTTCTCTAAAGAATTCACAAAATCCACTTACAGAGAAAATACAATGTTAGATAAATAAAGGTTTGATAAATTTTGAAGTTTTTAAATTCAACTTTATTCCCAATCCACATGGGCGCCTTTTATAAATAAAACAGTAGGTACGTGACTTTTTTCGCATAATTTAGGTAGGCACAGAATTCCGAATTATCAACGGTATGATGTAAAGAGTTTTTTTTACTGATTGACTGAAATGTGTAAACTGTATGTGTCTATGAAAAATGTTATTAAGCTCAATGCCAAGCTTTTCAAATGCCAGTACGTTGATGGGCAATCAAATGTAATGTAATACATGAGACGTGACTGCGGAGTTGAGCTAAAACATCCACAAAACAAATAACGATAAATACAACAAAACAAACCTGTGTAAAACAGAGAGAGAGAGAGAGAGAGAGAGAAAGAGAGAGAGACAGCGTGTGGGTTCATATTTTTTGTTTCTTTTTAATTTTTTTGGAGAGGGGCTGCTGATTTCCACAGGAGACATTTTCAGCTTCACCGGGCTTTTTTGGGGCGGCGAGGTACGTAAAGGGTACCTCAAGCCGTGTTGAAACGAATCACCTTCGGAGGATTTCTAGAGGGTACGGCATAGCACACTTAAAAGTGCGCGTCCCCATGCCCTCCCAGAGTCTCCGAAGGGTTCGGATCGGATCGGGGATTTTTTGTTTCATTTTGACAATCCTGTATAGGGTTGCCCCGTGTGGTGCCGGGGATAAAGAATTGCACCACCCCATCTCAACCCGTGGGTGTCGTAAAAGGCGACTAAGGGACCATTCCAGAGGATGGGCAGCAGCATCTCTCTGAGATTACCTTCAACCTACTGCGATCGCCAACCCGCCTGCCAAGCGTGGCGATTATGGCTAATACCCCCCCATGACCTGCACACCAGCAAAAACCGGCCCCTAGTCCCCGGCGGCCCCGCTCGCCCTAGCTACGGTAGCGGCCAAGGCAGCGACGGGGCAGGGGGTGCTAAGAATCTCCGGCAGAGACCTGGCTACCGCCAACAACGAACTCTGGCCCTGGCAACATTTAACACGCGCACATTACGGACTGACGAGAAGATTCACGAACTGGAGGAAGAATTGAGCAAGATACGGTGGGACATAGTTGGATTATTTCAGATAAGAAGTCCGAAGAGAGGGGGAGGACTCGATAATCCTCAAGTCCAGTAACTTGCTCTATTTCCGGGAGGGCGAACAACTGTCCCAAGGTGGTGTCGGGTTCATCGTCCACAAGTCCCTCGTGAACAACGTTGTCGAGACCGGGAGTGTGTCGCCTAGGGTAGCGTACCTTATACTCAGAATAACCAAACGGTATTCGTTGAAGGTCATACAGGTTTATGCTCCTACTACGACACACCCTGACGATGAGGTGGAAGCTACGTATGTAGACATCTCTAGAGCCATACAAGCCTCCAAAACTCATTACACCGTTGTCATGGGAGACTTTAACGTAAAACTGGGCAAACGAAGCGGCGATGAGATGAGAGTGGGACGATTTGGGGTTGGTAATCGGAACTCCCGGGGCCAACTGCTGGCGGATTTTCTTGAGAGGGAGGGCCTCTTTATGATGAACTCCTTTTTCAGGAAAGCTGAACACCGCAAGTGGACCTGGATGAGTCTTGATGGTGCAAGCAAAAACGAGATTGACTTTATCATGTCGACGAGGAAGCAAATATTCAATGATGTCACTGTGATCAATGCGTTTAAAACTGGCAGCGATCACCGGTTGGTAAGAGGCACATTGAATATCAACGTTAAGCTGGAAAGACGTCGATTGGTAAGGTCTACGCTCCGTCCTGCACCCATCCAAATCCAAAACCCCGAAAGCTTTCAGCTCGAATTGCAGAATCGCTTCGAGCGCCTAAATGATTGCGAAAATGTGGACGAATACAGCAACAGGTTTGTGGAAACTGTCCAAACGGTTGGGTCCAAGTTCTTTAAAACCCACCGTGCAAAAGGAACCAAAAAGTTCTCAGACAAGACAGACTCTCAATGGTTCTGCTTTCCTCAGGTGATGCGTCTCAGTTTCGGCGGCTAAATAGGCAGATCTCGAAGTCTATGACTCGCGACACGCGCCAATTTAATACTAACCGTATTAAAGAGGCCATTGAGCGGAACAAAGGCTCAAAAGTGTTCGCAAGAGATCTGGGTATTGGGCAGTGCCAACTGACGACGCTGAAAACCGATGACGGCAGAACTGTCACGACCAGGTCCGATGTTATGGGAGAGGTCGAGAAGTTCTATGGACAGCTTTACACATCCACAAGGCCATCTGTACAAAGCTTAGCTAAAGACCCTAGAGCTAAGTTAACCCGGCACTATACCGAAGACATCCCGGACATCAGCCTATACGAGATTAGTATGGCTCCCAAACAGCTCAAAAACGGCAGGGCACCAGGTGCTGACGGAATTACGGCCGAGCTTCTGAAAGCAGGCGGAAGACCGGTACTCGTAGCTCTTCAGAAGCTATTTAATTCCTCCGTACTAGGGGGCAGAACGCCAGAGACGTGGCACGAAGGTATGGTGGTACTGTTTTTCAAAAAGGGCGATAAAACCCTGCTGAAGAACTACAGGCCCATCTCACTTCTAAGCCACGTCTACAAGCTGCTTTCGAGAGTCATAACGAATCGTCTCGCACGCAGGTTTGATGACTTCCAGCCTATCGAATAAGCCGGTTTCTGAAAAGGCTTCAGCACCATAGACCACATACATACGCTGCGGCAGGTTATACAGAAGACCGAAGAGTATAACCAGCCTCTTTGCTTAGCGTTTGTGGACTATGAAAAAGCCTTCGATTCGATTGAGACATGGACCGTGCTACAGTCTCTCCAGCGGTGCCAAATTGACTATCGGTACATCGAAGTGTTGAGGTGTTTGTATGAAAGCGCCACTATGTCAGTCCGTCTTCAGGACCAGAGCTCGAAACCTATACAGTTGCAGCGAGGAGTGAGACAGGGAGATGTGATTTCTCCGAAACTGTTCACTGCTGCACTGGAAGATGTTTTCAAGCTTCTGGACTGGAAAGGACTCGGCATCAACGTCAACGGCGTATACATCACTCACCTTTGGTTTGCTGACGATATAGTGGTCATGGCTGAGACCCTGGAAGACCTCGGCGCAATGCTAGGTGACCTCAACAGAGTCTCTCAACAAGTGGGTCTTAAAATGAACATGGGAGAAGACGAAAGTTATGTCGAACTCACGTGTCGTACCCACTCCTCTGAAGGTTGGGGACTCTGCCCTTGAAGTTGTGGACAATTATGTTTACCTGGGACAAACGGTCCAGCTAGGTAGGTCCAACTTCAGCAAAGAGGTCAATCGTCGAATCCAATTAGGCTGGGCAGCGTTCGGTAAGCTACGAAATATCTTCTCGTCCGATATACCGCAGTGTCTCAAGACGAAATTCTTTGACCAGTGTGTGTTGCCAGTGATGACATACGGGACTGAGACGTGGTCGCTCACTATGGGCCTCATAAAAAGGCTCAAGGTCACTCAAAGAGCAATGGAGAGGGCTATGCTCGGGGTTTCTCTGCGTGATCGAATCAGAAATGAGGAGATCCGCAGAAGAACAAAGGTAACCGACATCGCCCGAAGAGTTGCTAAGCTCAAGTGGCAGTGGGCAGGTCACATTGCTCGCAGGACTGATGGCCGCTGGGGCGGGATAGTCCTGGAGTGGCGACCGCGTACCGGAAAGCGCAATGTGGGCAGGCCTCCAACAAGGTGGACCGACGATCTGGTGAAGGTCGCGGGAAGCCGCTGGATGCGAGCAGCACAAAACCGGTCGTTGTGGAGATCCTTGGGGGAGGCCTTTGTCCAGCAGTGGACGTCTTTTGGCTGAGATGATGATGATGATGATGATGTATAGGGTTTAAAACGTTCACGTTAAAATTAAAATCAAATGTGTAAAATAAAGTGAGTATAGATCTATAATTTTTTTTTATTTTTTATACCTAGCACGGCAAATGACTCCATACCACCTGATGTTCAGTGGAAATGGAGTCCAGACGCGAAGACAACTGGTGCAGCGTGAAAACAACGCAGCAATAATCAACCTCACTCTGCCGGCCAACAAGGTGCTTCTTCACGCCTCGTTTGAAGGACCCTATATCATAGGAAGGAGGGAAAACGTGTGCTGGTAGACTACTCCATCTTTTGGAGGTGCGACAAAGAAACGAGTCACCAAATTTCTTTGTGCGCGATGGGATATGTGTGACAGTGAAGCGATGGCTCCGGAGAGCAGCACGTGTACTCCTATGGAGGTAGGGAGAAGTTGGGATAAGGTCAAACAGTTCTTCAGAGCAATCGCCGTGGTATAAGTTGTTTCATTTAAAACCATTTTTAATTCACAACATAACCGATTGACCTTCATCTCAGCTCTAACTACTTGTCGTTACTTACTTCACTTATATACCTTGGTATATAGGTATATGGAATCAAATAAATAATTATAATGATACAATACAGTCATATATATAAGAGATGCTTTTTCAAATTAAAATATTTCACATTGATTTAGATAAGCGAGATCTAAAGCTACACTTATACGGTACAATACAAGGTGTATTGTTCTTGTCCTTTTAAATTTCAGACACAGAAAGGGTTTCAAGTCAGTGACTTAATTGAATACACTGATGTTCAAAAGTAGACATAACCGAAGATAGCTAGAGGAAAGTATTTAAGCAGCAAGATTGTGATCCATAGGATCAGCCTACCCCTGACTATAACATGCGCAGTGTAAGTGTCTATACGAATTTCTACTAAAATCTAGCTAAAGATGCGCAACTCGCCAGCAGATTGTCCGAAGTAATCCCGTAAGTCTTAGTCGGGATAGAAAACTTTTGAGAGTAATTACCTTCTTGGATCGCTATTTAACTTCTTCTTGGGTTAAATTAAACAACACGATTCCGTGGCCTAGGAACTTTTTATTGTATTTCGTGCCAAAGAACTTGAGGTGAGGCTGTACGTTTACAGACACTGCTTTTAAAGGAGACTGAGTCTAAGTAAGAAGATGTAGCGGAACGGCCAGTATTTGAGACTCTCGTTGAGTTATTATATAACCTATGATTATTTACAACGTTATACTGCATCGTAAAACGCATATGGGTTCTGCAACCAATTTTTGGTGTGTACTGCACTTGGTGTAGATTTGTAAAAAACATAGACAAATAACTGACCTCATCATCATCATCATCATCATCATCATCATCATCATCATCATCATCATCATCATCATCATCATCATCATCATCATCATCATCATCATCATCATCATCATCATCAGCCTACACACGTCCACTGCTGGACATAGGCCTCTCCAAGTGCACGCCACATCTTAAGATGCTTAAACGTAGTGTGCAATTAACCTTGTTCTTCCTCTCTTAAACTCTGACAACAAAAACTGTAAGTACTCGTATGTCCAACACTGTTAAGTTTTTTAGTCCATAGTTTAACAAAGTAAAACTAAGAACTGGGTTTTAATTAGCTCCTACAGTCAGCTCTGTGGGTGACAGTCAACTATTATGACTAGGAGAGCCACTGTCCAGCGGCTTCTATTCTCGCGAAACATACGTGGGGATGGTTAATTTCACCGCTATGGGCCATTTGATATCAATTATGAGCTAAGTATAAAAATAAATGGTTACTTGCAATTGAAACTGGAAATTAGTTTATATAAAACACTATTTGAAGTATCTATTTTTTTTATAATATATCATCATCATGACGCTATTAACATATTTATTTAAATTTAATAGTCCCACCCATAAAGGTCTCGACATTCTCGGCTACGAATCCAACCGAGAAATCTGTTTCGGTTCTCGGCTAAAAATCACCGAGATTCTCGGCAATGACCGAGACTGTTACTTTGTACGGAATGGGATTAAAATTTTATCGCGTGCGGCCATGTTCGTCACTCGCTCAGAGTAAGTGCGTGAGTGAGCTGTCTTGTGATTGGTAGAAGTCCCGCTGGCGAACTGGTTTGGGGAAAAGCAAGATCATTACAATTTGTGCCATTGTTAAATGGAAAATTGACGCCAGAAAATAACATTCAGTTTTCTAATGACAACGAAGATGGCCATGAAAATTAAAATTACTCAGAGGCGATGAAGAGCAAGCTACTGGATGCACTTAATCAGCGGTTTTTATTTATATAAAGAGTTGTTTGTTACTAATTACTGCAACACTGATCGATCCACGGTTTAAAACCAAATATCTGACTGAAAGCGAAATTAACTTCATATTATCGAGACTCTTCATGGAATTGTGGGATCAGATTCTCGTGTGACGACATGTGCATCTTCAGCTAAGTCGTCAAACATAGCTACAATAGATCACTCCCACTTATGAGCAGCTCACGGTTCCATAGAGTTGGAAGACGAGCCAATGACCAATGACGAAAACAGTTCAAATTCTATGAAATAGCGGTAGAAAGCTTTCTTAGAGATCCAAGATTGCAAAGAAACGAAACAATTAACAGCATATTCATTTTTTTTCACGGTTTGTCTATTCTCGGTCTCGGCTCTCGGTCTCAGCCGAGATTTTATTTTATTCTTGGTCTCGGTCTCGGTCTCGGCTGAGAATGAAAAACCTGACTCGGTCGAGCCTTACTAACCTTTTTACCGCCAACAACTTCTATAGAAGTTCGAGATTTTCGTGCCATCCACGCCAGCACTTCTATAGAAGTTCTTCTTTGTACCTACTTTATTAAAATACATTTATACGTTGGCGTACACGGGCCATTGCGTGCAGGATAGTTGGGCGGTGAAAAGGCTAAATACGCTTGTACCTACCTATTAAGGATGAGTTCACGTCAGTAATGTCCGTAGCTATAGGGAAGAACCACGATTTTTCGCACATACAACCCGAGAATTTATCCGTTCGCAAACGTGTGACGTATCTATAGGTACCCACCTGTTACTAATTGCGAGCATTTCTGAGCTGCGTAATGTGTCAAAGCGCAGCCAAAAGTTTGTCGCCAAAATCTTTAACTAGTCGCGTGCAATTCGGTTATGATAACGAAAGCTAGGCAGCCTTTCGCAATCCAAAAAGTATCGATATCGTTTCTCCATCGAGCCTGTTGCCATCCTACGTTTCTACGTCCAGGCAGCCAACAATGCCATATTAGGACCTTGTGGATCATCGTCCATCGTTACGTCTGCAGACATGTCCTGCCCAACTACACTTTAAGATGCTTACGCACTTTGCTACGTCGTCGGTTAGTCTTGTACTCGGCGGATCACGGCATTGTAGCCAGGAGGACCTAGGTATAGCAGCCAGAAGTCCCCTGATATTTAAGTTAGACCACCGAAAAAAGTCTTCAAATAAGATAAAATAAGAAACTGTTCCTGCCTGTATAAATGATGTATTGATTGGATCCTCTCAGCGGCATAGACACCTTCGAGGTTTTGCTAATCAGATTATCGTTATTGTTATCTCAATAGTCAATATTTTTATAGCAAATATGGATTTAAAATTATGGATTTTTACTAATTGTGTTCCCGACAGGGTCCCTGTCGGGAACACAATTAATTACTAATATTACAATAAATGAAAGAATAATTTGACAACGAAACTCTCTGCAGACACTCTGCTAATTTCATATGGCATACGAGTATATGAATAGTCTAGTTAATATCGATGAAGACATACGTAAGCTCTACTCTTCATAATTGCTACATATCTGTTACCAATGTATGATGTGAGTGTCACTAGTCACCAAATTCCATAAACCCACTTAATTACAGCTCAATTCAAACAATTAATGCCACTGAAATCGATATACAAAAGATTTTTTTCCTGTTTTGATTATCCAATGATATTTTTCTTTTTAACAATTAGATCAACGAACAGAGATTCTGTTCAAGTAGATACTGGTATTGTTTCATAACCTTTTGTATTACCAAACAATTGACTTTCGTTGATTACTCTTCCAGTTTTAAAAAGGCCGTAGCGCAGTAATTTGTAACAAGAACCACATAAATGTACCATTCTCTGTGAGAGTTATTAAAGTTCAATCTAGCTTAGCTATCTCGCATGGGTTCGTGAAAAACGATTTCTTTACCAAAGTACTTAAAGAGGAATCCACATAAAAGAAGGCTTAACATATTATACTTTTGCCAACAACTTTCGCAGTTAGAACAAGTTATGGTATTAGGAATATATTAGCGAACTTCAATAGTTCCTAGAACATAAGTCGTAAAAAGCGCCTATATTATATTCACTTCTCATGTGAGTTTCATTATTCTACGTAAGGAACACCTTTTTTGTGTATTATTCTTTTCTCAGAATAATATTCTTCCGTTTGTTGTAGGAAATAAAATAACATAAAAAATTATAGATAATTAATGAAGGACGATGTTTTCCCCGAACCAAGTAAATAAGTACACATAAGGATGTATAATGTACAAGCGTGACCAAATTAAAAAATAATAAAATATATATCTGTGCCGCCACAGGGTTGCCAACATCGACTTGGAAAACTGGAATGATCCTTTCCAGGTCTCTAATTATGCTATGGACATTGTTTCAGTAAAAATATGATTGACTTTACTAAGACCTAAACTGGACTTGAAAAGTAACTTTGCACTGTTTTTTTTTATTTGCCACCCTCATGCTCACGAAACCATTATTTAAGATTAAAATAAAACAAAAAAATCTGCTAACATTATTGATCACTTTCCCACCAAGAACCTCGTAAGATACTTTTATCTACACTAATGTTGTAACATTCTACTTATGTTTCCAATACTTGACTTATAATTACTACTGTTATAGCGCAGACAACAAAACACTCAATTTAAGCAATTTCACATGATGGTATAATATTCACATCGATATCGTAAAATCTCATTATAACATCAATAAAACGCGACCAATTAACCTGGCGAGCCTTATGTCAAAATCCTCATACAAGTTGTATAAAATTTTGATATTAGGCTGGCTTTTGAAAACAGTTGGGTTATACGTGAAAACTTCGTCGAAACTACTAAACTTACATACACAAAACTCTTTGGTAAGATCTTGTGCCAATTAAATAAAAAAAGAACAGCGCGCGCTCGCTCCTGATTAGCCCTGCGCGCGCAGCCGCGCTCTCATTGGTTAGATTTTAATGGCGGAAATTTGAACAATTATTATAAATAATCTATTGTCAGCTTTTACTCTTGTTGTTTGACTAATTGTATTAGTGAAGATAAAGTAGTGTATGCAACTGCATATAACACGGGTATTAAAACACTCGTTACTATTATGAAACTCGCTGCGCTCGTTTCATAAACTCACACTCGTGTTTTAATACCCTTCATTATATGACAGTTGCATAAACTACTATTATAATTCCGTGTATCGAAAACATAATTACCTACACTTGTTACGGAGTCATCAAGTTATCCAAAACTGTAAAATTTATTCAGCAAATGTAAAACCATATTACCATATAATATTAGGTCCTTACCTATGAAATTGGCGTTTTGTATGAAGATTTTTTATAAAATTTTATTTTTCATACTAACATTTTTTTTTAAATTTTCTTAGCATCTATTTATGTTAACACTATAAAAAATGTAGAGTAGTGTGTTTGTTTCACTAGCTAAATATAGCAGACATTGAAAAGAAAAAAAATCAAGTCCCTTCAAAGCTACAATGAAACAAAAGGACAATTCCGCGAACAAAAAAAGTAGCCAATATTAAAAAAAAATTGGGCGATAAAGACACAAAATTAATAATCATTGTTATTACTGAAGTCTAAGTAACTTAGTTCTAATTAAAAGTATATAATAATATTAACTACCGGTATTGACTTTTAGAAGTAATACACCTATAATTGTAAATGTTTGTTTCTGTTTCTGTTTCTGTTTCTGTTTCTATAATTAATAAATGAGAAAAAAACGTCAATTTCATAGGTAAGGACCTAATATATAAACTTCAAAGTGTCTTTCTCTTAATCTGTCATTGGTTAGGCTTATAATATTGTATAGTCGACAATGAAATTGCTTTACCACCTTAGAAGTGAATTTTGTTTGCATATAATAAAACAACAAGTTCTATTTTTGTTTAAAAGACCAAGTGACAGATACATTGTCATCATTGACAATGAGCCTTAGCGAAATTTTATTGTTATGGAAGTTTTTGTCAAAAGTGATAAAGCAATTTCATGGTCGACTATACACGTAGTCGTTCTATCATCAATAGGAAAGTTGTCAACAACAATAATCAATTAATAATTTAATTCATTAAATGCGACCTCCTTGGTCGAGTGGTTTGTACACCGGTTTTCATAGTGTCGCCATCTCTGAGGTCCCGGGTTCGATCCCCGGTCGGGTCAATTTAGAAATTATTGTTTTTCTAAATTGTCTCGTGTCTGGGTGTTTTCTATGTATAATAAGAATGTACCTATTTAAGTATTTTAAGTATGTTTATCCGTTGCCTAGTAACCATTTAACGAGTTTCATAACGAAGCTTCTCTTGGGCTAGATAATTGGTGTGAGCGTAGGAAAGTTTATTATTAGTTTATTATTATTATTCCAAATTATTAAACGTATAAATGACATCACGTAACAGTTTTTTTGAAAACATTAACCTATTTTTTATTTCGCTTTGGTTACAGATATTTATGGTGAATATCTGTAACCTAAGCTTTTAAATAAACACTCACAACACAGAACACAATAGTGTCGTCAAAGTTTGCCACTCTCATTTCAATACAGTTTCAATTCAAAAAATCCTTTTGACAGAAGATTCTCTATCGACTAACTTTATTAGTCAACTACCCAATTCGTTGTTTTTTCTAAAATTCTTTTTTTTGTATACTTATTAGTCCGCTTTTCTTTTTCTTTAACACATTCCACTTTCATTTCCCTCACGCTTTCTGTACGATAGCATTTCATCCTGGTGAATGTTTCCTGTGTTATTGCTAATTTTTATATAATTAATTCACTAATTAACACGACAATTATTATTAAGCGATCGTAAAAATGGACATTTGTTTTCTTTTGATTATTCCACCAGTCTTAAGGTAAAACGGTTTGAAAAATACTCTGGTACAGACGACGGCACATCAACTCTCCAAAACTGTCAAATGTCTTCAATAAATATTCAACTATAATGCTATATACAAAAAGTTCAAAGTCTAATGAGGAAGTTTGTCCACCTTAGAAGTGAATTTTGTTTGCATATAATAAAACAACAAGATCTATTTTTGTTTAAAAGACCAAGTGACAGATACGTTGTCATCATTGACTATGAGCCTTAGCGAAATTTTATTGTTATAAGAGTTTTTGTCAAAAGTGATAAAACAATTTCATGGTCGACTATACAATAACTGACACCTCATGAATTTCTCATAAGGGAAGGTATTGTTTCTCTTTTGATTAGGTTGCAAACGTTTGAAAACTAACCGTTGGCGCTTCTGCAACGTCGTTGTTAAACCAAACCGAATCGTTTATTTCAAATAGGTACGCAATACCGAAAGTTACATTTACTATTTATTAGTGAGTGAGTATAGTCGACCATGAAATTGCTTTATCACTTTTGACAAAACCTTCCATTACAATAAAATTTCGATAAGGCTCATTGTCAATGATGACTTGGTTACTTGGTCTTTTAAACAAAAATAGAACTTGTTGTTTTATTATATGCAAACAAAATTCACTTCTAAGGTGGTAAAGCAATTTCATTGTCGACTATACAAGAATGCTATGTCAGTGGCGTGCACTTGGACTCCGTGCCTGTGCAGATATGGACGTATACCTATAGGTTGATGATCATGATGTTGATGAATGCCATGTCGTTTTTATATTTACGTATTCTATATGTTCATTACCCGTTATGACAACATATCGGATACTCAACTACTATACTTGTACAGTCAACAGCAAAAGTAGACGATGTTTACTAGATTTCAAAATTAAGTTTCGAATGTGTAAGTCGGTATTTTCTATATCATCTTCATCTTCTCATCTTCAGCTCATTTTATGTCCCCACTGCTGGGGCACGAGCCTTCCCTATGGATGGATAGGGAGAACGGGCCATAAACCACCACGCGGGCCCAGTGCGGATTGGTGGTTGTTAACGACTGCTAATGCAGCCGGGACCAACGGCTTAACGTGCCTTCCGAAGCACGGAGAAGCTCGAGATTAAAATTTTTTGGTCACCCATCTGATGACCGACCTTTGCGAAAGTTGCTTAACCACAGCAATCGCAGACCGGGCGCGTTAACCACTGCGCCATGGAGCTCCTCATATTCTATATAACTACAGTCAAAGTCTTCAGGTACTAGTAGATACTCGAAGGTTTTTCGATATGCGTTTATAAAGTTTTGATTTTCATACTGATTTCATATTTTGAAACTTGACCAATTATCAGTTACCTTTGCAGTTGACTGTACTCTGTTATTAATTACCTAATTTAATGGGGATCATGGCAGTTTAAGGAATTATATTTATTTTAATTCGCTAACAATTGACGTAAAGTGATGATAAGGTCGGAAATCAAAAAGCGATTTAATCGGAACTGGCTAACTTGTCCAACTGATCTCTTTGATTTGATTGTCCTTCCTTCTCGTCATAACGGAGCAACAAACTAACGTATACTTTTGGATAGAGATGGTATTATACAAACGCCAATAGTGCCATTAACGTACAAGTATGGCCTATTTTTGAAACCGAGGAAACATCTGATTGTATTGCGAAAAACAATAGGTAATTAAAAAAAAATGTATATGATATATTAAATTACATAGAGAAGCATCATATAGTATTTTTTTACAGAATCTTTGCGGTATGCGGCGAAACGAATTTCAAATACGCGTGTCGAAGGGCAAAAGCCAGTGCTATGTAAAAACTATCTACAAAACCTACATATAATACCATCAGTAGGAAACAGTGAAAAATTTTATTTTGAAAGACCGCTATTTAGCCGACTTCTTTTATTATATTTTTACAGCACCTAAATAGAGAAAAAAATTCAAACGAACGTGGCAAAGAAAACATCAACAAAGAGTACGAGTGCTAAATAATTTATAACGAGACGAGAGAGTTAATTACGCTCACGAACAACTCACCCTTAGTTTTAATTAAATAAGTACTGTGGTAGTGATAAATAACTATGTAATTGTCTGTTTTGCATTAGGACAGCGTACTCGAAAGATGCCTGTGTCCGCGAACAAAGATAAATAATTCACAAACAAGTTCAAAACTCGTAAAGGAATAGTAACAAAAAAGTATTCAATGATACGGAAAGAAACTGCATTAAACTTGGTTAGTTTGTTAATAATCAAACTGAGAAAAACTTAAAATGTCAGATGTCTCTTTTGTCTAGAACATTAGTATTGAGAATTGAGAATGTATGAAATGACATTCTTTACTTCGTAAGATGAGAAATGTTTTTATTACAGACCAACGTACCGACGACGGCGATGTAATATATAATTAAGTTAGTTTGTTATACTGACATGCTATTTTTAGGATCATCACAGCCAAAAGACGTCCACTGCTGGACAAAGGCCTCCCCCAAGGATATAAGGGGTATTTGCCGTAACCGCCACGCTTGGTTGGTTGGCGCCAGGCGGGTTGGCGATCGCAGTAGGTTGAGGGTAACCTCAGAGAGATGCTGCTGCCCATCCTCTGGATTGGTCCCTTAATCGGCTTTTACGACACCCACGAGAAGAGATGGGGTGTGCAATTCTCTATTCCCGGCACCACACAGGGAATTTTTTTTTAGGATACCATGTATATAAATACAGATTTTTCCCAATTGGGGTGGTATTGAATGAGCCATGTTCCGTGTCAGCCTGAGGTGCCATTTTTGGGGTTACCTGTAAAAGTTTTGGCAGGCTTGACGTTGAATGAGCTACGCAATCTTTTTCATCATTCTGACGAGCCATATTTAGGATACCGTGTATAATGTTTTCGTTTTCCCAATTAGGATGGAAACCATCTCGGAATTAAATTTAACTAAGCAATATTTCTATACCCTTTTTTCTTTATTAATAAATGGATCTAGTAGGAGGTGTATAATATCAATAACTGTAACGCAGTTACAAACGTAACTGCCAATATTCCTAACAAACTCGTTAAGAGTATTTTATTAGATTTAGATTTTAAGATTTTCGATGAATTTTATTGTCATTTTTCATTTTCTAAATTCTTAGTTTGTATTTAAATCTTGACATCAAAATTATTGTTATTTTATTAATTGTTTTTATCTTATTATCTTTTTTCTATTGACATCAAAATTGTATTATTACTTGTTTTATTTTATTTGTTTGAGACATTTTCTGTCTATTTTGCCTGAATAAATGAATTTATCATTATTATTGTTCATTTTCATTTTGTGTTGTAAAGCTAACATAATATTGTCCAGCAGAAACAATAATTCAATGTTTTAAAAATTTATTTTACTAAAGTTGTCTGAAAGAGAACGGTTATCTATAGTGATAAGTCACTCACAAATATGTTTTAAAATGTCTCATCTGCATAGGTATGTAGCTGAAAATATATAATCTGGTCTCGTAACGTAAGTTAAGAATCTACAAAAAAGCATAAAAATGTTTTTGATCTCGCCGCGACATTTTGTTTTTCCCGTTTTGATGTAAGAAACGCGTACGTACCTACAAAAGTTATGTATTTTAATGAGAATCCTTTGGATGCAAATGTAGCATTATGCGTAAATAAATAATTCATCAAAAGCCCCACGTCATTTGATAACGAATTTATATTACAATTTTTTTTTATTTGTAACAATAAGCATTTAAATTTTGCGATACATAATGTTGATATAAAATATATATGTATATATTTATAACGCTTTTTCGCTGTCTAGCCTGTGTGTGGGTTTTTTAATTATGATTTGATTTATATAAGCAGTCATAAACTATCTTCTGTCATTTGTATAATAATAATTCATTAAGTAGTAACTATAAGTTAAGATTCTTTTTTTCTTTTATATATACGCTGTTGTCAAAAATTGCATGCCGTGGCAGCTTATAATTAAGACAGCACTCAGCTTTAGAGGTTAATGTATGATTAATTTTACTCATGAAGTGTATGTTTTGTTAGCTGTCCTTTTCAAAATAAATAAATAAATTACAAAATTATTAAACTATTTAGCACTTATATAAAATATTTGGTTTGAAATTAGCCTTTTCTCGTCTAACTATGTTTACAGCACATAATAAAAATGGAAATAGTTACAGTCAAATCGTAGTTTTGGTAAGCAAATACCATTACGAGAAGATTGATTTTATATAGCGGATTTGTGACTTGAATAAATACTTATTCTCGTTCTCGTTAACGTGATCAAATAACAATTAAAACTTGCACTTTGTACCCTGTTGTTATGTTGAAGTGGAGTATAGATACGAATTTGGAATTATTGACAATACTCATACAATAGGAACGTTACTGACGAACGCTTGATTTTCATTACTAAATATGATAATCTTTAAATACCGCTTGAGTCTAGGTACCTAGTAAATCTAAGACACCCTCCCTTTCCGAGTCCAATAGTTGTATTTTTATTTTAGAAAAGGTAATTTACCTTTGCAATCGTTATGAGGTAATAAAGATATCAATTATGACGTCACAAGTAACACCATTTCCGTAACCTTTAATGTTCTCGTCCATATTTTAAGTGAAATTGAAAACAGTTAATAAATGTTCTTAGTTCTATTTGCATTACTTCTTGATCTAATTAGAAATCAATCTTTTCAGGCATATTGCCGTGTCCGAAAAGTTTAGCAACATACATAATACACTTAGTAAGCTATAAATGATTTGATTTGAATAGTAAAATTAAGTAACTTGCACTTAGTAGTTAGTTTAATTTGTGTTACGGGACAGGTTGTCTTTTCAGAACTATTTTCACGGAAGTTCTGGATATTCACATTTATTTTGTACGGGTATTATTTGCCACATTCATTATGAATTAAATTGGTTTTCTCCAGACAATACTTGTAGAGTAGCCAATCACATATCACAAAATAAAAGTATGTAGGTACATCACTTTCGTTTCAATTTTATTCATACAACTTCAGAGTTGTGCTATTAAATGTTGTTTTTTGGAATTTTATCCATAAAAGTTTAATTGCAATAGTCTTATTTTTTTGCTTCATTTTAACACTTATAAAATTTTTTTTACGTGTTATAAAGTATCTCTTTTGGCATAAAAGGAAGCGTTTAAGTCTTAGAAGTAATGATTTTTGTCTTAGTTCAACTTCCTAAGCCGAAAAGGGCGTTTATGAGTGTACGTAGGCGGACGCCCAAAACTTTCTTATGTTTCAAAAGTTTATGACGTTATCACAATAATATTTTGCGTTTTAAAATGTGAAAAGTTGTTTTTACATAAATACTGTTGCCGCGTTTAGATTATTTACTGTAAAACACTGAATTAAAACCTTCATAAAAACCTTCTTATTCAAAAATATTCTCACAAAAAACACCTTTATATATTTTATACTTTTTCGTATTTAGTTCGATTAAAATGACTTTTAATTTAAAGTTTTCATCACACAAAAATAATCCGGTTGGTTTCACACAAACAGTACACATTTTATAATAAAATTAAAACATAAAAATGAATTCGACTTACTTGATACGTGAGAAGTTGTGACGACGGACAGCAACCAACGACCAGCCACGACCACCGCAACAAGTGTGTTGCGCCGCCCGCCCTAGCCACTGCTTATATACGGCTTGGGCGGCGCCCTCGGCCGCCTACCGCCCTAATCATCGCGAGAATGCTACTAACATAGTTTGCATTTCAATCTTACGAATCAAACATTTTCTTGATTGTTGCGACGTACATTTTGGGAATTGCGACGAATTTAATTTTATTATCATTTGTAATGTATTGTGTGAAATGGAATAATCAAATTTCACGTTTAGGTGTTGAATTGCGCAGTTACTGTAGTGGTAATTATTATGTTAACAACCAACAATCCGCACTGGGCCCGTGTGATGGTTTATGGCTCGTTCTCCTTGTAGTTTTCCATCCATAGGGAAGGCCCCAGCAGTGGGGAAATAAAATAAGCTGATGATGTGATGTGAAGTATAATAAATCACAGTTGTCCACAAACCTTTTTATTGAAAATAAAACAACTTTTACGGATCTAATCGCGTTTATTTTACACATTACTTTTTTTTTTATTTAAATTAAATAAAGTAAATTATTCTGCCTTATATTTTTTAAGCAATGATGTACGATACTGTTGATAATAATATTATTTATCAGGTTCATTAGTATTTTTAAATTGAAGGTTTTTTCTTTTTAATATTCTTGATATTAATATTTGATAATGAAAAAAGAGTGCGATGGTGCAGCGGCTTGCGTGTTCAGGTGCGGATCGTGCAAGTTAAGCAACTTTCATATTGGTGGCTCAACGGATGGGTGGCAGAAAAGAAAGTACTGCTTCGGGTGGTACGTTTAGTCTTTGTTCTCGGTTGTTGTAGTAAGATAAAAAAACTAACTAGAACGGCGCAACGACCCAAAGTGAGTCTTGGCCTCCGATAATAAGAGTCGCCATCTGGGTTGGTCCTGTGCCACCTGGTGCCAGTCATCCGCGTTGAGCTCGCGCAAGTCCTTACCGACCTCGTCCTCCCAGCGGAGATGGCAGTCGTTAATACCACCTTATCCCATTGTTGGGTCCGCGTGAAGATCGGCTCCCCATATTGTTTATGTGGAAAGACTACATATGTGTGTATCATATTAAGTTTTGATGTTACAAGTTTTAATGGTCCTTAAATGAATAAACTAGAGCTAATCAGCAATACTTTTATGGGCTAATGATGATTTCATAATATTTATTTACTAGACATACCAACAGTGTCTATTTTATACTAGCGGCCCGCCACAGCTTCGCACTGGTGTACTTTTTTTTTAAATATAGCCTATGTTACTTAGCGCTAATGTAGCATTCTAATGGTGAATGAATTTTTTAAATCGGTCCAGTAGTTTTGAGTTTATTCGTTGCAGACATACATACCATATACATACATACATACCTACAAAGCTTTCCTCTTAAAAAATATTTTAGTATAGATTGATATGTTTACATACACGGAGGACGAATATTGATGCATGTACACCTTTATTAGGTACGCACAACAGTTGACAGTAAGACTTCTACTAACACAAAACAAGATATTCACATGTTGGTAAGTTTTAAGGTAAAATTTAAATGCATTATAAAAACAAAAGATTTTTTTAAAGTAAAATTCAAAACTAATAAAAATATATAATAAACAACCTATAAAAAGGTAGGTATACAACAGCTGTGTTTATAATAACTAAACTTTTTTTTGATAAATATAATAATTGTTATAGACGAGGCTACACTTTTGATGTTGTAAGTAAGAAATATGTTGCTCAGGTGAAATGCAATGCATAGTTACATACCATATCTGTGAGGTGTGGCGAATCACTTTTTCTAGTTCTTGTTTTCATTTTTGGTTGATTGAATAAATATTTTAGATTTGGTTGACTATAGAAGTGTGTTACGATATTTTTTAAGCTTAAATCATTTGTATGTAAAGCAAGCATTTAAATATCAATATATGAGGAGCTTGATGGCGCAGTGGTTAACGCGCTCGGTTAGCAATTGCTGAAGTTATGCAACTTTCGCAAAAGCCAGTCATCGGATGGGTGACCAAAAATTTATCATCTCGAGGTCCTCCGTGCTTCGGAAGGCACGTTTAGCTGTCCCGGCTGCACTAGCAGTCGTTAACAACCACCATTCCGCACTGGGCCCGCGTAGTGGTTTATGGCCCATTCTCCCTACCCATCCATAGGGAAGGCTCGTGCTCCAACAGTGTGGACATATAGTGAGCTGATGATGCTTTAGGTCATGAGGAGACCTTTGTGGCAGTGGATGTCTTATGGCTAAGATGATGATAATGATGATAAAGGTCTTACATAAAAAGTAAGAAAAAACATATTTTAGGTCACCCATCCCGTGAACTGCCATAGCGACAGCTTAACTTGCAAGGTCAGTCACTAGTCAGAAGGTCAAATGTAATTCACCAAAATCACAATTTCTATTTTTTTTTCTCGTGCACCTACGACGAAACCACCACATGGTCAGACAGACTACTCTTTGGTAATTAGACATCGTATTCAATTAATGTTAACATAGGTACCCTCCTTTGCGGTATTTGCTGTTTGTTTTCTCGTACTCGTATTATGTATTAATTCCATTACTTCAGCATTATCTATCCTTGCAAAGAGAATATCAGTTTCACATTCCTCTCGTTGTATTGTGTAATTAGAAAGGAAATTCGTAGCCCCTATCCGATTCGAACCCCTCGGAGAATCTAGCAGGGAACGGGGTTATGCGTGGACTAGTAGACTAGTCATTATTATCATCATCATCATCGCAGCCAAAAGACGTCCACTGCTGGACAAAGGATATCAGGGGTATTTGCCGTAATCGCCACGCTTGGCAGGCGGGTTGGCGATCGCAGTAGGTTGAGGGTAACCTCAGAGAGATGCTGCTGCCCATCCTCTGGAATGGTCCCTTGTCGGCTTTTACGACACCCAAAGGAAGAGGTGGGGTGGTGCAATTCTCTATCCCCGGCACCACACAGGGAAGTAGACTAGTGCGTGATGACATTTCCTCTGGAGACCTCAGAAGGTGGTTCGTTTAACACGGTTTGAGGACCCTTTGAGTTTCTCGGCGCCCCCATACAAGTCCGGTGACGCTGAAATGCCGGCCGGCTAAGGCAACCAGCTAACCCACTCCAAAAAAAATTTGGTTAAAAAAGGTTAGATGGGTGCCTCGAACGTATTTTGTGCCAGTAAGGTTTTTGCCCTAATCGCATTTTGCCACGATCGTGTTTTGTCATATATATGCTTTATGTAGGACCGTATTTTATCCTATAGGTGATTTGCCTTCAAGCATGTTGTTTTAATCGCTTTTTGGTCCTAAAAGATTTGTCTAACAGCATATTGACTTATACGTTTTTTGCCTCATACTGTAAATTGAGAGAATTAAGATAATACTTTTATTGCAACACTATAAAACATAATCATGAATAATTTACAAAGTTACAATTTGGCGGTCTTGATAGTAGGTAAGTGACGACAAAGCCAAAGGAAGAGCATTTCACCCGGAATCCTGTACTACAGAGAAGCTGGTTATCTTATCTCTAACTGTCGGAACATTACACAGTGCTAATGACATTGATGGATACCAGTTTCTTAAGGGTTAATGGTTCCAGACCTTCTTCCAGACATCTTTGGTCTTATGATCGGGTGAATGGTTGTGTAATTACAAAAATTACCACTAACGATGTAACATTTATAATGGTCTACCATACTAAAAATCTTCTGCAGATTTTGTATTATTTAAAAAGAATAACTTTTAACTGCTGTTTATTTTATTCCTTGCAATTAGCGAATAGCACATTGTTATCAACATACATACAGATTACCTGAAACTGACATTTGAGCTCACATTTGCTCAAAGACAAGGGAAAGGATGAATTAAATGTTAAAAATTTAAAATTTATTCTACTAACAAGTTGTTAAGTTATCACTTTAATGAGTCCGGTTAAGCGATTTTATAAAAATAGTTGCTGCAAGTTTTTATGACGAGAATAAGAGCTGCACTGGACGATGTTATATTTATTAGAAAAACCCTTTGCTTTTGACAAAATGTGTTGAGAAAAAACTGTGTTTCATAAATATTAGTTTACACAAAACGGCGAGCCTTGGTTAGCAAATGCCGCAGATTAAAAACGAAGCTTGACACAAAATCTTTCAGATTATTATTATAAAGGAAAAATACTCAACTTGAGCACGAGAACAAAATGATGAAAAAGCCCTTTTGCCTTAAAGCAACATACAGATTATAAAAATAAAGAAAGTGCTTCATTCCTCTTCGTAATTAAAAAAGGAACTTTAAAAACCTTTATAAAATCCAGAACAGATAATCACTGCGCCTTTAATATGTCACCTGATTGTAATCGTGATTGTATGGTGACGATAAGGCCAAAGATGGGAGGAATAATTGGATATTTTTTCATGTTGGTAAGCTAGAATGTCTTCGCATCTTGACTACGCTTCTGCCTAACATCAAGTGAAGCGGTCATTTACTTTCCTAATGATAAAAAAAACATAAATTCGAGTAAAAAAGTATCAACAATTTTACTTATGAATTACATAGAACGGCATTATTACCATGTGTTTTGTTGGCTTTGAGTATCGTAAAGTATATAAGACAAAAAAGAAATATGAAAATAATCATAATTCTTAACAAAATTAACGGCTTGATTAATTCTTTAACTATCAAAAGATATTAAAAACCATATTTTGGGGGTTAAAGTTACTCGCGTCCGTAGGTTTACTCTTGAGACCCTACACGTGACCCCTGGGTGGTGCTAAATGAGTGACACTCTCTGAGTGGTAGAGCCACGCTGCCTTGCAGCAAGAAAAGGGCCGGCTCGCCCGGCGAAATACCACCCTCTCACAGAATATCGGCGTGAAACAACGGCACTCGTTGCTGTTGTGTTTCGTCCGATGAGTGAAAGTACCGGAGGCTCATCTCTCACCCCTCCCCCCTCCCAAATCCTACTCCCTCCTCAAGATCCAACTCCTTCCTCAAGGTCGGCAAAGCATCCGCGATTACCTTGGTTTTGCTTTCCATCAGGTGACCCGCCTGCTCGTTTGCCTCCTTTTAACATTAAAAAAAAAATAACCTATAAACCGTTTGCCTCCTCTTTCAATAAGCACATCCCATTGATCAATCACAATTTCCCGATGATTTGCGAACGCTCCCGCTTAGAGCCAATCTCGCTACATGTGTACAATTTGCCGCGAATCTCCTGCATATCGCCGAAACTACATCACTTCACCGCTATCAATTTTGATACGGTTTGTAGGTTTTCGTATTTCAGTTGTAGAGTCAGTGAGAACGAGGTCTTCTTGTCTGGTGTAGTAGTCGTTATTACCCTAAGTTATTACCGTTTTGATTATTAATTTTAATGGTCTTCGGCTAATAGGAAAACAATAATTTTAAAATAATCAATTTGCTGTTCTATTCTATCTATTCTATTCTATTCTATTCTGTTTTTATTAATGATTGTTTGATAGGTCATCACTAGCATCATCATCAACAGCAGCTCATTATATATCCCCACTGCTGGAGCACGAGCCTTCCCTGTGGATGGATAAGGAGAATGTGCCGTAAACCATCACGCGGGCCCAGTGCGGATTGGTGGTTGTTAACGACTGCTAATGCAGCCGGGACCAACAGCTTTACGTACCTTCTAAAGCACGGAGCTCGATATGATACATTTTTGGTCACCCATCCGATAACCGACCTTTGTGAAAGTTGCTTAACCTTTGCAATCTGTCTTAAGTGAAAGTTCTTTATTAAAGGTAATACCTAATTAATAACGTATTTAACAAGTGCTTGGAAAAGTACGACAATGGTAATCCAATATCTTGGTAGTTCAATTAGAAGAGCTGTCACTCAGATTGAGAATAATCGTGGGTTCAAGTATCTTATAGTATTTTTTCATTCATACCCGGGTTCTATTTTGGAAGTATGCTTTTGTTTTATGGACACGTTAGCTGTAGTGCGTTTATAAACATATTCTTTTGCTACCTACAAAGTTGCATACAAGTAATTTTCATTTTATATTCAAATTAAGATAGATAGTTATAGATAGATAGATATATAAAGGTTTATTTGGTACACACACTATCATTAAATAAATAAGCAAAAGTATTATGAATACCTCAACCTCTTCTGCAACTCAGAAGATAGGTTAAGATGGCCACAGTTGTGCCAAAAATAGCAGTTCTTCTAACAAACTTCTCCATAACTAGATGTTGCCCGACCCACCGCGTCGCATCGCGTTGTCGACGCCCGTATGGACTAGCATAGCGTGTTGTTAAATAGCCGAATAGCCTTCCATAAAAGTTGGGCTATCAAATGCAAATATATTTTTTCAAGTTGGACTAGAAAATAGCGCGTTCAAACGAAAAAAACAAACTCTTTAGCTTTATTTTATAAGTAAAGATGGGTCAGCGTGGTGGGTTATGACTAGATCCTTCTATTTGTTATTGTTCACATAGAAGAGCCTTGTCGCAATAGTTAGATAGACATAATGATGATGAAACTATCCGGTTTAGATTGATAGATAGATAATACTTTTATTGCAACACTCTAAAACATAAACATGAACAAAAGAAAAAAGAAATACAAAGTTACAATTTGGCGGTCTTATCGCTTTCAAGCGATTTCTTTCAGACAGCCAGTCGGATGGAGAGAGCTAATAAACTTTAAGATCAGAGGTGAAACTATGAAAATATACTAGAATAAAGTGTATTTTATAAATGAAGCAAAATAATAATAATAATGGTAATGATAATAATGATAAACATATATGCATAATATATAAATACCTTACCTATATATAAATAAACCTACTTAAACATAATAGTAGTTTCAAGTAGGAAAGTAGCGGATATGGCAGTTTTGCAGCAGGATAAGGTAAAATGTTAGGTTATTTTAGGTTTATCTTATTAATTATTAAAAACCTCAAAAAAAATCTCTGATAAAGACATTACCTACTTATACCTACGAATAATAATTATCTTGGCATGACTTGTAGCACATTTAATGTGAACTGTGGTGGTACATGGATATATGAGTTTCATAACAAAAAGTCCTTACATAAAACTGCTAAAATTAAGAATATTGTAAATTGTGAGTCCGAGTGACACTGTGTCGTAAATCTATCCAGCATTATTGTGTGGTTCACTACGAAAACCAATGAATGATTTTATCTTCGAATGCTAAATTAAAAGTTAGTTATGAAATAATAAATAAAGCTATAAACAGGGAATATGTTTTATATAAAAATAATATTGTAAAGTACATTGTTATTTAATTTACATTAGTTAGCACTAACTAGGTAGAACATAAAGACTTAAAATAAATGTCGTCTGTCGTTAGAGGCTGCTAATGAGTGATTGGAAAACAATATTTTAAACAAAACAAATACTTGTATATGTTTTTAAATCTAAACTGAAAAATAAATTATATTTTTTTTAGGTCACAGTAGTCACAGTAGTAATTTACGAGTATAAGTTTGCTACATATAACAGCAGCTACATAATGTACAATTGTACATTTTCGTGAAATAAAAATTCTCTGGTAAATTCAAAACTAGTCGGACGTTGGTATGGTAAGTAAGTTAGGTCCTGGCTCTTGGGACTTAGAGTTAGGAGTCAGCGTGTCCCTCTGGCTAAAAAGTTTGGAGACCCTTGATTAAAACCATTCCAGAGTAAGCTATTGAAGGGAAACATTTCACCGTCCATTTAATTTGTGCTCTTCTTAATTAAACATTATAACATAGTAAACATCAAAAATGGCGGTCCAAAAATAATAAGAAAGCCTACGAAAGAAGATAGGTATGTAATCAAAGTGGATAGGTTACGAAAAAATGTATTAGAACAATTACTATGTCTCCTCCTCGCCTCGGTGGCAAAGCGCTCGGCCCGATACTCGAAGGTCCCGGGTTCAATTCCCAGGTCGATCAAAGTGTGTTACGGATTTATTCGGTGCATAGTCCGGGTTTGTGATCACCAACCCGCAAATGGCAAGCGTAGTGATTAAGCCAATACCTATCAATTGTAGTGATGACTTGATTTAAATAATGAAGGCCTTTGCCCAGCTGTGGGACAGTTATAGGCTAGTTACTTTACTTTATTAAGTGATAAATTCTTTTATACTTTGATGATGAAATTGTAACATCTACATCAAATAATATCATCAAATAATCTGAAACGTCTAAAAGTGTTTTCTTTGAAGTCGTGTCTTCTAAAAATACGTTTATATTTCTTAACAATAGTAAAGCCGAGTATGAGGAGACAATGGGCAAACAAAAGGGAATATGGGGAAGTATGATTGGCGCCCACGTCCGACCGACACCTCAGTGTCAGATGACCCAAGATTGTTCACGGTCAATAGAGGGTACACAATGGGACTGCACCACCATATAAACAGATATATGTATAATGCTAGTTATTGCTCCACCTTATTCTCTTTTGACCTACTTTCTTATAGCGCTGCGTCTCTTTCGTATGTTTATTAACGGTGTAGTTGATGTTTGTTGCGATATTAAAATTAATTGATTTGATTTTGATATTTACTTTAATAATCGAAAGTTAATTTACAAGGGTTGTTGTACATTCGCCACAAAGTTAGTTTGCCACAGAAAAAAGTATGTGTAAATTCGCTACAGTTCTATTTTTATCAAGTAAATTCGCCACACTCTTATTTTCGACACAGACAGCAGAAAAATCGAATTATTCCCCAGAGACACACTTTCCCCGTAGAGACACTTTTAATAAAACTGCGCTTTTATTCCTGTAAGATACCCTTTTTTTAAACCCTACCACTTTGTCCTCTTAGGTATACTTTTAGGTACTGTTGAAGAATATGTTTTTTTTATATTTATAGCGTAATTCTTAACTATTGTGGTACCTACCAACGGAACACAATAATGCTGTTGGATTTAGTAGCAAGCCGTAGGACTAAAAGCAAGCTCTAGCACAAATCAAGCTAAGCAGGTTAAGTAAATCGAACATGAGTTAACAATTTTACATTATTGTGTACATACCATTATTGTCAAAATGAATATTTATATATTAATACGTGAAGCAAAAACTTTGTACCCCTTTTTTAGGAAAATTGCGCGGACGAAGGAGTATGAAATTTCGCACACATATAATTTATATAGAGAAGGTTATCCGAAAGTTATTTTTTTTTAATTATGCATAAAAATACATTAAATCAATAAAACAAACACAGACACTACCATGTATTTGACACACGCGTTTGTATTTGACACACACGTATATATACTCTTTTCAAAAATTTCAAAAATTTCAAAAATGGAAGAGGAGCGGCCGAAATCTGTCAACGCCAATCCAAACTCACATTCTATCTTTTTAAATTTTTCATTGCTTAGGATACAATCCGTGCAGCCTTAATAAAATTACGGTCACGGATATTATTAAACAAACTAATAGATGAGATACTGGTCTAGTCTGCATGTGTTAATTAGGAAATTATTTTTATATTAGAGGTGTGGAGGGTATCATAGTGTGCCTACACAATTTAAAAAAAATGAGTTTTTTACTACGATAGACTCACCTAAACATTGATAATCTTATTCAAATAGCTGTCACAGACATTGTAAGCTGAGTAAAGCCAGCGCCAGTTATCCTAACGGCCCATAAAAGTAACAATGCGGCTAAATAATGTAGGTTCTAAACTACTATAATAGACAATTTGCCAATGGAATTAGGGAAATTTTAAATTTGATACAGATAGCTTATACAGATAACAGTTATGGTCTACCGTTTTCTGAATAGGAATCACGTACCGTTTATGATGCAGAGCAGTAACGATTACAAGTTGTACAGTACAGTCGCGAACATTAACATGTAAACAATGTAAATCCTAATACAATGGTATAAGAGTCAAAAAAGTAATCATTTTAATGCTTGTGACTGTTTGTACCTATTGTACCACTTGTGTACTAGCGAATGGGTGAATACGTCGATTTAGTTCCTTTACGTCGCCTGAAATTAGATGTTCTGCTTTTATTGCTACTGCATCGAATCTAAGTTTTATAGTTTTGGTAACGTTTAAGAACACAAGCTTACAGTTTAAACAACTGTAGTTTCATCTTTTATACTTTGACATATTTGTACCAATATCATTATCTTCACACATTTTCTTATTAAATAAATATTATATACACTTTTAAACATTCGCGTTCCATAGTTAAACAAAGAATTTAAAAGGGGATTAACGCAAACTAATTAGTAAAAAGGTGTCATACCGATTAAAATGTTGTTTGAGTTTCATGAAATGTAGATGTGTATGACTCTAAGCGGTCGAAGGTGATTAATGGTAATAAAACTGTAATTTTTTCAGATTTCTAATATGTGACACTGTATAGGAAAAGGAGACAAGCAATGGTCTTGCTGAGTATCCTATCAGTATACCTAAGAGCAAATTTTTGTAGCCTAAACTGTATTTGATTTTTATTTGTTTTCTAATTCTTGTTCTTTTGAATTTTGAAATGTATAATATATGTTTTGTCTGTACATGCAATTTTTCTGACAAATTTTGGGATAAATATTCGTTTTATGACTCACTGACACTATTTCTACGATTTTTGAAATTTTTGTCTGTCTGTCTGTATGTCCTTTTATAACACAAGAACGGCTTGACCGATATTGATGATAATTTGTATGTAGTAAGAAGATGAGACTGTGCAAATGATAGGCAGTAAAAACAAATTAAAAATAAAATAAAATTATATTTAAAAAAATTCAAACAGCGAAGCGGCTGGGTGACTGCTAGTTGGCAATAAAATTATCATCATCATCATTCGTTTAGATAACTCCAAAGAATCCAGCTACGCAGTTACGACCCCGCTTGCGTGACGGAAACTACTAGAAAACCTCCGGGGATACTCGATTACTACGTCTGAAGTTCCTTAACCGACATTGTTTTTCTTTTAGCACATTAACCCGATAACGCTACAAAGGTCATAGGTGACCCCTATTTATATTATTTTTTAGTTTAACATTTGATAACTTTTACTTTTTAAACTATTCTCGTAATTAAAAACGAGATTCTTATAATGTTTTAGTTGTCAGATGCAAAAAAGCTAATAACGAGGAATTTAGATCGTCTTGTCTGCTTATACATATCCATCCACAATAACTTCGTAGGTACATCCGTGATTATGGCGCATGCAGCATTGCCTAAATGTCTGATGCTTAATATGTACTTTTTAGGGTTCCGTACCCAAAGTGTAAAACGGGACCCTATTACTAAGGATCCGCCGTCAGTACTCTGTATGTCTGTCCGTCTATCACCAGGCTGTAGCTCATGAACCGTCATAGTTAGACAGTTCAAATTTTCACAGATAATGTATTTCTGTTGCTGCTATAACTACAAATACTAAAAAACAGAATAAAATAAATATTTAAGGGGCTCCCATACAACAAACGTCATTTTTTTTTGCTCGTTTTTGCTCGATATTAATAACGACAACAGGAAGACGCTTGATAAAATAAATAATTAAATTAAAATAAAACAAATATTTAAGGGTATCTGTAACTTACCGTTCTGATCTGAAACCCCCGGAGAATGTAGTGGGAACGGGGACATTCTTGAGTGATACCAATCCCTCTAGATGATTTTCAATCACACGGTTTAAGGGAACCCTTTAAGTTTCTCGCCACACTTAAACAAGTCCGTGACGCTGTTAAGGCCGTCTGAGGCCAACAGCAAACACTTTAAAAAAACAATCTGTTGTCTAGTACGTTTTCTACAAACACACTAATCAGTAAAAAAACAATCTGTTGTCTAGTACGTTTTCTACAAACACACTAATCAGTAAAAAAACAATCTGTTGTCTAGTACGTTTTCTACAAACTCTAATCAGTAAAAAAACAATCTGTTGTCTAGTACGTTTTCTACAAATACACTAACCAGTAAAAAAATATCTGTTGTCTTGTACGTTTTCTACAAATAGACTAATCAGTAAAAAAACAAACTAAGCACTAACGTGAGATAAACGAGGAGACCCATCCTTTTTTTTGTGTAGGTTTAAATTGCGAGGCACCTTCCTCGAGTTTATTTGCGTGGGTAAAATTAAAAAGTATACGTATTTGATAAAATGTGACGCAACACGACCAAGTGAGACTACGTAAACATTGAACATAAAGCGATTGTTGCTCTTTTGCCTGTTTTATGTAACCCTTAGTTAAGCCATGCTAGATGACGGATTTACTTCGTCAACCGTCACCTATCATAGCATTTCGGTGACAACGGTTGTTGTGTTCTCTATTTTGGGGTTTTAATAAAACACTAATAGCTTGCTGAGTAGGCGTATGGTGTGATTACGTCCGCTCACCTCAACGCTCGGCTGACAAGTGACTCGGACGGATAATACCAGTTATCGCAGTTAAGTACCGTGTACACTTTTTTTGTAACAAAATTCAAATTCATTTATTTAGTTTAGGCTACAAATACCTAGCTCTTATGAACTTCATTATGCCATTCGTTCGTAAGTCTACTCTGGGCGGGGGACCTTGTATTGAGAAGAATTAGTGTCAAAGATCATAAAAAGACACTTTCCATCACAAATAAAAACACAAAATATGAAGGACAATAACACATGTTAAAAAAAAACAAAAGAGAAAAAATAATAATAACTATCTAAATTTGCAAAACATCAGTTACCAGTTAAAATGTTCTTAATGTCATACAGTACTAATAAAGGTCTAAAATTGTCTAAGAAAAAACAAAGTTAAACTATAGTTAATAATAATAAAAATAATAATACGCAAGAGAAGTCCAGCCTCCACAGGCGGCACCCGTTCACGAGTATGACCTATGAATCAGCCATCGCTTCACTCAACCATATCTTAGGGAATGTAACAACACCAACAACAATACCCATTACGAGCATGTAATAATTTGTTTCTCTTGATATCTTGTTGTTGGATAGTTGGTTCATAATCTATATTAATATTATAAAGCTGAAAAGTTTGTTTGTTGGAACGCGCTAATCTCAGGAACTACTGGTTCGAATTGAAAAATTATTTTTGTGTTGGATAGTCCATTTATCGAGGAAGGCTTTAGGTTATAAAACATCACGCTCCGACTAATAGGAGCGAAGCATCAGAGAAAAATGTTGCAAAAACGGGAACAAGAGCCAAAAAAAATAAAAATGCTGCCGAAAGTCACTATTCCACGCGGACGAAGTCGCGAGCACAGCTTTCTTATTAGAGAGAGATTATATAAATTCACTCATTCATTAGCATTGATTATTTTTACTTAATTGTTGTAACTTAATTTTTGTAACTTAATAAAAGTTAACTGTTTCGAGTTTGTTACAGTAAATGTAGTTAAGGGTAACTTTCTTCTTCGGTCATGACACGACAAATTAATATTGTACTCCTAAATTACAGACCTAGTTTCCTATAAAATTCATAAAAAATCAAAGTAACAATCAAGCCGGGTCTATTTCTAGACTTAAACAATAACATGTTACAGACCATTAGCTGTGATAAGCAATATCTTCGATGTACCTATTACTTGACTAGTCGCATCTACTCGTACTATAATACTCGACAAGTTGCATCAACTTAAAACTAACGTATTTTAGAAATAGCAAGCAATAATTCGTTTTACCGTTGGTAGCCGAAACTAGTCAACAACTGTTGTAGGTAGGATTGGGAGAGGTTTATTAAGTCCCAGCTGAGGCAAGTAGTCTTTTTCAAGTGCAATTTTTAGTTTCAATGGTGATGTAAAGCAAAAGAAGTCAAGACACAGAAAGCTTTGAAATAAATCGAAGTGTAAGCTGTTATCTTTGCTTTTATATACTTCAGACCAAAGGTGAAAGTATTATTCTTTCATATAGCTTCAATATCGTAGTAAAATCGCATGCGTCGGGCGTCCGTCGTCGTCCCATCTCGGCGGCTCTAAAACCCTCAGAATAATAAGTTATTATAATATTCTGAGTTAAAATCACTACTTATGATAATAATGCTCTAAGTAATAAAGTGACGTTGACACTACAAGTATACCAATGATTGAATTATGGAATCGTTGATTACATTCGGACTTTGTGTCATTGAATTGGTAAGTTGTAAATTAAAAAAAAAATATAAATAAAAGCGTGCTACATTTTGATGGAACAATAAAGAACATTTAGCATAATACACCTTCATTATTTTTCTTTTGCAATCACAATTTAACACGCTTTTATTTATAAATTTTTTTATAAATAAAATTTTTATTATATTTTATTATCAATTTTTAATTAACAAGTCAAGCTTGTTTTTTTTTTTTTTTTTTTTTTTTTTTGATGCGGAGTGTAAAATCTGCTAACAGACGCATCAGCAGGCAAGAGGGGTCCCGCTGGCTGTCCGAGGATGGCCTAGACTCTGTTCCAGGGCCGAAGCCCTAGAGAAAGCGAGTCGAAGCCGACTCGGTAAAAACCACTCCGATGTCCTCTCGTCACCTTGGAACCAGCAGACCGGCGATCATCGCGTCGTCCTCATCTGAGGAGGACGCATCGAACGCCGGCATGGTAGAGCCTGACGAGGTCATGGGAACCGTTTCGGACACTTCCACAACCCCGTCGGTGACTGCTCGCCCTGTAGATGGGCGAGCCCCTCTTCCGCCCCTGATTGGGGCGGGTGACCGCCCTCGAAAACGATGGGCGGACACGCTTGACCCGTCATTTGGAGTCACCCTCACCCTGCCGGCCCACAAAGTGCCTCTTCGCGCCTCTTTTAAAGGATTTTATTTTTATTTCTTCAATTGATTTTGTGTCACCATAGTAAATAGGTTTATTTTTCGTTAGCCTGTTTCTTCCGTTGTAATTTTGGGCACAGGCATCTCCCAAAAGCCTCTTCAATCTTTCTCGATCCCTGGAGGTTTTCCATCATAATTTCATATTTTTCTTATTTCTAACTTGTATACGTACGAGTATTGGTAAGAAATGATAATAATCTTATTCTGGCTAGGATGTGAGCACAATTGTTATAAAAGACAGACATATAAACTAACAGACTCTACCGATGTATAATGGCATAAGAATACTCTTAAAATTATGCAGAAGTTGTTAGGTTTTTTTTAAATTTCATCATCATCATCAGCTCATTATATGACCCCACTGCTGAGGTATGAGCATTCCCTATGGATGGGTAGGGAGAACGGGCCATAAACCACCACGCGGGCCCAGTGTGGCTTTACGTGCGTTCCGAAGCACGGAGGAGATGACACATTTTTGGTCACCCATCCAGTGATCGGCCTTTGCGAATGTTGCTTAACCTCAGCACTCGCATACCGGGCGCGTTAACCACTGCGCCATGGAACTCCTCCTCCTCCTCTTAAATTTATTTTCACTAAAAACATACATAGTTTTCCATCATGAGCAGACCAAAAACCACTGAGATTTGTCTGGAAAGCTAGAATTCAACATAAAATTAAAATATTTCTATCACGACATCAGTACTACAGTAAATAGATAATAAATAGCATTTATTACCATAAGCACTACTGCTTGGCACTACCAGTAGTGTCATGGAAAAATAGCAACAAACAAATTACTTCCAGCGAGCGATCGCATCTGCTCCAGCCCGTGCGCAAAAAAACATCAGTGTGTGGGTTTGTTGAGACATTTACAAGTTGTTGAAGAAATGTCTTTTTAATATATAATTTTAAGGGGGGAGTAAGAAAAGAGAAAAGTAACAAACCAGTCAACTTTCTAGCTCACTATGTTGTTGATGAAAGCTTGAATGCATTTATAATAATAATAATATAATATCAATATCCATAATTAACACATACAATAATCTAATACAATCAAATTAAATTACATTACATCACATTACGTACTTATACATATAAATCAAAACAAAAAAAAATTAGAAATAAATAATCAATAAAACAAAATAAAATCAAATAAATGTCACAAATAGTAATAATAATAAATTTATAAAAAAGAAAAAGGGGACGCACTGACGTGCAAATGCATCCACCTCCTCAACAGAGGGGAATTATAATACATACCTACTTTTTTTGTAGTTAGTTGCAGCCTAAAAAAGTATTGTGCAATACTTGTAAACTAACTCTGGCTGTAAAATGAACGTCCATAAATCCTGGACCACAATGAGTGGTCTAGGTCACCCATAGATAAGTCTCATTTGTCTTAAAGTAGGGGTCTCCGAGATAGCGGGGCCTATTAATGGAATTGAGATTTATTAGATGCTAAGAGCTATTTCAACGGCATTAGCTTTTACGATAGACGCGTTTATTTGACATTTAGACATATTAAACTTAATTCTATATAAAGTTGAAACTAAGTTTGCTAATGTCCTCAAAATGTGTCAGTTAATTAACGTAATTCCATGATATCATCATTCATTCAACACAAAGGTACTTACCTAACCTGAAAAGGACCATTTATGGCTGAGATATTGAGATTGTTTGTGTCTAAGAAAAAAATTAAAGTAATGTTCTTGGTCGTCAATCTTATGGTCAGTTATTATGGCAATCAAAATCAAAATAAAATCTAAATCTTTATTTAACTTAAAACTTAGTTACCCTTTTTAGAGAGCTCCCAAATATTTTTATATATAGCTATGAATTATATCTAAAGTGAAAAGTTAAAATTTAAAAAAAAATTAACAAAATAAAATAAAATTAATAAAGTAATAATAGTCTTTAACTTTTGTGCTTCTAACAGACTGCAACATGTTTTGTAAGCAGGTTTTTTAATTTAAATTAAAGCACTACCTACAGTGTTCTAACTTGACAAAAGGTAATGTGATTTCAAACTGAATATTCATACGTCTATAATCCGTTTCAAAGATAAATCTAACCCGCTCCGTGTCCAACCACCGCTTTCCAGTACTAATCTCCACTTTTTATGTCCTAGATCCATTCGGAGCTCAAGTGATTGCTTATTGGTGCTTTCGTACGTTTATGTGCCGTAAAACGGAGCTTGGAGCATCGGCCCAACGAGACAATTACCCTGCGAGACGGTGACGCAGTCCGCGTACGGTCACGTTTGTACGCCTACAGTTTGTAATATCAGCGAACAAATATGCGTTAGAGAAAAAAATGGATTTTTTGGAAATAGATTGCTATTATTATTATGGTAAGCATCGTTTTTATTCTTATTATTTCAAACTGGTACTATTATTATTTATTTATTTTTACTTTAATTACAACGGTATGGATTAATAAATGGCTTTCACAATGAACCGGCCTTAAGGGCAGCGAGAAACTTAAGGTTCATTTCAAATACAAATATATTTATTGCATATTAAGTGTGTATACTACATAAAGATCTTATACTAGGTAAAATGTAGGTGGCTTATAAATTTAATAACCCTTAAAATGTTTATATAATTTTAACGCAAATTTTGTTGCGAACAAATTACAAAAACACAAATGTTGAAAAAATTTCCACGAGCAGGGTTTGAACCTGCACCCTTCTGACATACCGGGTCAGGTGCTCTTCCAATTGAGCTATCGTGGTTCTAACCAGCCCGCCGAAATTATTCAACACTATTTACTTTTTACTTTGAAAGCCAAAGGCGCCCATTCAATGTCAACAACTACCGTCATTAACACCCGATCATAATATTTTTACAAATACTAAGGATCAGTTAAGAAGTAGGCAAGCTATTTATAAAATGTTTATATAATTTTAACGCAAATTTTGTTGCGAACAAATTACAAAAACACAAATGTTGAAAAAATTTCCACGAGCAGGGTTTGAACCTGCACCCTTCTGACATACCGGGTCAGGTGCTCTTCCAATTGAGCTATCGTGGTTCTAACCAGCCCGCCGAAATTATTCAACACTATTTACTTTTTACCTTGAAAGCCAAAGTCAACATCCATTCAATGTCAACAACTACCGTCATTAACACCCGATCATAATATTTTTACAAATACTAAAGATCAGTTAAGAAGTAGGCAAGCTATTTATAAAATGTTTATATAATTTTAACGCAAATTTAACATTATGATCGGGTGTTAATGACGGTAGTTGTTGACATTGAATGCGCCTTTGGCTTTCAAGGTAAAAAGTAAATAGTGTTGAATAATTTCGGCGGGCTGGTTAGAACCACGATAGCTCAATTGGAAGAGCACCTGACCCGGTATGTCAGAAGGGTGCAGGTTCAAACCCTGCTCGTGGAAATTTTTTCAACATTTGTGTTTTTGTAATTTGTTCGCAACAAAATTTGCGATAAAATTATATAAACATTTTATAAATAGCTTGCCTACTTCTTAACTGATCCTTAGTATTTGTAAAAATATTATGATCGGGTGTTAATGACGGTAGTTGTTGACATTGAATGGGCGCCTTTGGCTTTCAAAGTAAAAAGTAAATAGTGTTGAATAATTTCGGCGGGCTGGTTAGAACCACGATAGCTCAATTGGAAGAGCACCTGACCCGGTATGTCAGAAGGGTGCAGGTTCAAACCCTGCTCGTGGAAATTATTTCAACATTTGTGTTTTTGTAATTTGTTCGCAACAAAATTTGCGATAAAATTATTTAAACATTTTATAAATAGCTTGCCTACTTCTTAACTGATCCTTAGTATTTGTAAAAATATTATGATCTGGTGTTAATGACGGTAGTTGTTGACATTGAATGGGCGCCTTTGGCTTTCAAAGTAAAAAGTAAATAGTGTTGAATAATTTCGGCGGGCTGGTTAGAACCACGATAGCTCAATTGGAAGAGCACCTGACCCGGTATGTCAGAAGGGTGCAGGTTCAAACCCTGCTCGTGGAAATTTTTTCAACATTTGTGTTTTTTTTTTTAAAACCCTTTTCAGGTATTGCAATTTTCTTGAATTAACAAGAACATGTTACATTTCAAACTATAAAAGACTAAATATTTCGTAAAATATGGGTTCAAATATTCTTTTTAAATATAGAAGGCTTTTCCCATCAACCAGGTTTTTAATTTAACTAGTGGTCGCCCAGTGGTCGAAATTTGACCGTAATTTTATTAAGGCTGCACGGATTGTATCCTAAGCAATTAAAAATTAAAAAAGATAGAATTTGATTATATAAGCGTGTGTGTCAAATACATATGTGTATGTGTCAAATACATGGTAGTGTGTGTAATGTTTTTTTTATTGATTTTACCTATTTTTTATGCATAATTTAAAAAAGATTATTAACATTCTCAACTCCTTCTCTACATAAACTATAAGTGTGCGAAATTTTATACTCCTCCGTCCGCGCAATTTTCGTAAAAAGGGGTACAAAGTTTTTGCTTCTCGTAACGTCACTTTAATATATAGATTTTAAAATTTTTGAAGTTAATCTTTTCAGTTCTAAAGGTAGATGATTAAAAACTTATATTCCTGTAACAAATGCACTTTTGTAATACATATTGTTATTAATCATTGGTACATAGTTATGTCTATACTAGCTGACCCGGCGGACTTCGTACAGAGCACAAATAAGGGTTGATCGTAGAAGGGTGAAAATTGAGGATTGTATGTATTTTTGTATGTTGTATCATAAAAAAATAGAAATTAAAAATTTTGTCAAAAAAAAAAAAAAAATTTAGGGGTGGACTACCCCTAACATTTAGGGGGATGAAAAATAGATGTTGGCCGATTCTCATAGATACCGGATAAGCACAAAAAATTTCATCAAAATCGGTATGAAATAATAGTAATAATAATAATATGAGACCTATTAATTGTTTCTTGTTTTTTTTTGTGTGTTTAAGCGTTTTACTATTTTATTGTCTATGTTGGTTCCTCTTTGTTTTGTGGACATGTCACCAATTTAGGCCCCTCCAGAATACCAGCGTTGCAGCGGCTCTATGTCGCTGTAGCATGTGCTGAGACTGGGGCCTAGTTGGCCACACTTCGTCTGTCTTTGTTTTGTATTGTTATTGTGAATATCGTGTAATTTTGTAGTGTGTGCCAATAAATGTGTGTTTGTTTGTTTTGTTTTGCTTGTTTGTATGGCAACGAAAACTGTGACACGAGAATTTTATATATTAGATATCATACAAGCTTTTGCCCGTGGCTTGGCTCACATGGGCTACACGACTTGTGATTGTTTTTAATAAAAGCCAAACTTATTAATGTAAGTATCCGTAGGAATAATCGTGAAACACTTCATAATTTTAACATAACGAAAGACCGAAAATGTCAGATTTCGATACTTCAATATCTACTCCCCTATTTATCTATCTAGAGGTTTTTTGAAAAATGCTAAAACAAGTCATTGGTATTTTTATTAAAAAATCTATAGATCGAGTCGAGACATTCTTCATTTTTTTCCAAAAATCCAAATACCAATATTTTCATGTATTTTATTCAAAGCTGACGGAATTTCACCCCCTATTTGAACACTTTAGGGTATGATTTCCGTAAAATCATTTCTTAGTGGCTGGTTACGTCACTCAAATTTCATCTAATTAGCTCCAGCGGTTTCGGCTCGGCGATGATGAATTAGTCAGTCAGGACAAGTCATTAAACGTATATAGATAAGTCTAAGTGACTGAATTTCCTCAGAGGGTTTTTAGAGAGGATGCCTTCACGCAAGTGTGTCGCCGTCCTTTACTAGTCTCTCTTATGCGTTCGGAACGGAATAGAAAAAACATGATTTTTACTTAAGCTATTCTTGAACTTATGTGGAAGTCATTTTAAAATTTCGAGAACAATACATTTGGAGCTAGTGGTACTAAGCCAACTGCGCTACCGGTTCGTAGTCTATGGTAGAAGACTTTATTAGTACAGAGAGGAATGATAATGATGATAAAAGAAATGTACTAAGAATAACTTAACAAAATACTAAATTGATTGCATTTTTAAAAACGATGACAATTTCCTTGACAGGACAAAATTTATATGTTTATTTGAAAATCCACTACACTTGAACATGTTATTGGAAACCTTTTCTCAAATATTCTCTTTCGTTTGCTATACTTAGTTGAGGATCCCGGGCGAAATGCGCTTCCATCATTGGCCTTATCATCACTTAACATCACGTGAGATCAAAGCACTGTACTTACCAGTAAAATATTATTATTAAAGACTTTGCTATTTTCTATCGTACTACAGCTGTTGCCACCTACAAGAGTATGTCGAACATTGGAATAATATTAAGCATTCTTACGAAAACACATTCAAAGACAGCAATTCTATCACAAGAAAACATACGTAACATTGAGTCGTGATCATGTAGCTGTATGGCCGTGATAACGCCATAAATTCTATGAAATGACGTCTGTCAATTGTTAGTTCCATTTATGGACGTTGTGGCGCTGTACCAATTTCCAAACAATATTCCTCTTTTAGGATAACGAGTTTTATAATATGAATACGATAATTGTTCGTACTCAACTCAGATGTTTTGCATTCAGGCATTCATCAAAATGTTAGCATCGCGTCTTTTGTCTTTATGTTTATGTCCATAAAGTTCAAATTCGTCAGGCATGATTATATATCTCGAACTGTCCCTAACACTCTATTCCTTGGAGTATGCAACACCTGACTTGCATTTGGCGCCAACAAACGAAGCTTAATTCATTAGCCCCCACTAAGTACACCATTTGACCAACCCACCAACGAAATTAGAGCAGCAAGGAGTCATTATTCACGTTCTACGCTTAAGGTGCCATCATTTTATCCCATAGAGAAATCAGACCATCGTGTAAATGCAAAGAGCTGACTGTCGACTTAAATATGTATGCAAATAGCGAATGCGCTCGGCCTCCGCAAGAAAACTTTCAACAGCAGCAATTTTGTGTCGCGATGGCGATAGCGACTCTATTCGTAATGGACATTGAGAGCTTTTACGAGAGAATATTGCGATCTGGAGCAATTATTATCGACTTGTTTTGTTACGTTTAGCAGGACACAAGTTTATGGTTAAGTACCTACCCATAGAGACATTTTCTTAACCCAGCGTTGCTTTTCTTTTGAATTATCCACACTTAGACTTCTAGCCTAGTCTCAATACAAATGGGATATTTTAAAAAATCTTCGTAAGTCGTAACTAGTCAGTTATTCCTTAAACAGTTCACGTCGTTTCGATATTTGTTCAAGAGCAATGTTTACTCTACAATGCAGAAGACACGACAAGTATTATCTTCAAGCATCAAGTAGTAAATTACTGGCTTCGTAGGAATACTGGCTTAACAGAATAGAATAGAATAGAATACCTTTATTTCAGGCAACTATGGCCCATACAATACTTGAAATATTAACATACCTACATACTTACAATTTTTGATGTGTAACATCTTTCCGCTCGCCTTCTATATACTTACAATTTGTTCCCACAAAGTGAAGTCGTGAAATGTGACGGAAGTTGGACGTAACAGTGTGACAGGAAGTAGGGAAAGCGTGCAAACGCGCGCCATTTTGTAAATTTAAAATCGATATTATGAACAAGACATATTATTATTTTAAGTGACATATGGTGTTATTAGGGGAGGCCTATGTCCAGCAGTGGACTAAGATAGGCCGATGATGATGATGATGATGATGGTGTTATTTGTCAAATGTCTTCTAATGAGTATTTGCTGTATTATCTTTATGATTTGTAAAAAATTATACGTAATTGTTAATTCTATATTTTATTTTTCATTGTAATATTGATTTCAACCATTTCGTGTGTAATAGACTTTTAAACTATATTTACTGATGTTAATTAGTCTCAATAAAGTGCAGATCATTGATTAAAAAATCCAAGTAAGTAATAATGAATAATTATTCGAATAAAATATTTCAGTAGCTTTTTTAAATTTTGAGGTTAATTTCTGTCACTGCTTAATGGAAAAGTTTCCGTATTTTATGTTATACATAATATGCGACTTCTGTGAGGCTCGCTCGTTTTTTTGTTAGTAAATAACTTAAAAGCTATGTTTTTATTCAATTCATTTATGTAATAGTAACATAGTAATGGTAGGCATTAGCATCCCACATTAATCAGATACAATTATTGTTTTTAAGTTGCACAAAAGACATTATTAATGTTGCTTTAGAGGTTAAACACATTTTAGATGTATCAATACCTATGAAGTTAGTTCTCGTGGCGTGCATAACGCTTCTAAATTGTCATAAACGAGTTCATTGTTTCCTTTACTATTGAGTAAAGGAAACAATGAACTCGGTCATTGGACCGCAGTGTATGAAGTTTCACCCAGTAGCGCCATCTACCAAAGTATCATCAAAACACGATATTTAACCATAGAAAAAGCAAACCGCTGCCAACACACGTAGTTCCATGAAACTACACAACAGCGGTTTTATATTTTTTCTTAAATTTTTTTATCAATGCAATCATGTCTTTAATTTGTTTTAATATAAAAGTCGCAACAATGCGTGGGCTAAACGAACTCGTATTGTAAAGCTTGTAGGCGTAAAATAGGAATAATTGTATGGAAATTGGAACAGCGCTACAAAACGTCCGTAAATGGAACTAACAATTGTATCTTTTCGTAGAATTTGTGCTACAATCTTTTGCGATATGACTTCAATAGAAGTTCATGCTATCTATAGTGCTTTCATAATTACAAATATCTTTTTTTTCTTTGAATTCCCAATTAGTAATAGACATACTATAGAAGCTATCTCAATTCTCTGAATATACCAAAACAAATGAAATCTTCTTAGAATCGCACTAATATTGTAAATGCGAACATGTACACAGCAAGTGTATGTTTATTTATTTTACAAACATGCCAAATAAGTATGCAGTTTTCTGTGACCACGCTCGCTCCCTGTAAAGGGTTTGAAACGTAAGAATAAAACAATATATAAAGTTAAAAATCAGTATATATCGAATTATAATTACTAAGTAACAGACAAAGAAGGTCGGTACTTAAAAACAATACAGTTTGGGTAGTGCAATATTGAGGATAACTCTTTTTTTGACAAGTATTTTGTATCATAAAGGTCGCGGGAAGCCGCTGGATGCGAGTAGCACAAAACCAGTCGTTGTGGAGTTTCTTGGGGGAGGCCTTTGTTCAGCAGTGGACGTCTTTTGGCTGAAAGGATGATCATAATAGGTATAGTTGAAAGTTCTCGAAACGTGAAGTTCCGGGCTCTTGATTTTTTTTAATTGTAAATGTATTGAATTATAATATTATATGATTTGGTAACAACATACTTTTTTTGTTAAATGTCGTTACTTCTATTAAAGCTGTGCCGTTTTATGCGCCCATTCTTCTCCACAGTTAAAAAATAGACGTCCTGAATGGGTAGTAGGTCTGTACAAAAAGTGTTTGGACGATTCAAAAGTACTTATTCCTAAATTTATTTGAATAAAAAAATTTGACTTTGATACCTTTATCACATGAGTAAAAACCCGGGTATTTACTCATGCGCGTTTCGGACGAGTTGCACCGGCGGCCGTGGCCACGGGCTGACTGCTGTAGTTGCGTCAATCCCCGTTATAAAACTTTGCTTAAAATTCAGCTATATATGCTATTATTAATATAGTTAAAACCATATAAATAGTCTAACAACCTAAAAACTATTTGGATTCGAGAAAAGTATTTCATTTCGTATTTCATGTGTTCGCATAAACTTTAGAAATCTAAACTAAACTGAACTAAAGTGTGTCTGTCCGTTTATTATTTATTCACGTCAGACCGGAGCAGGGGATCAACGTTATTTACTTCACCCATACAATTATTTATCCCGGTCCAAAGGTAGGTAAGCAATGTTCCCGGGGGAAGGCGATAAAGAGTTTTTTGACAAATCGAAATTCATGCAGGCGAAGTCATGTGCAGAAACTAGGTAGTATGATTATAGTGCTTCATTGATTCTTGTTGACAAACAGTCATACCGATATCTTGGTTCAACATTCGCTTGAACGCATTAAAACAGTATTTCACCGGGGATTTTACCCTTTGACTTTCCGATAAAACTGCTTATTACTATAGATAGTGCAAATAATTAAGAGCACTTAAATATAATTCATTGAGATCATACTTTTTCTGTTTGTTAACCGTAAGATTCTGAAGAGAACAGTCCACGATAAATACATTAGTGCAAAATGTATCATTTAATATTGTGTTTGTTATTGTTTATTACTGTAAGTATCATCAATTGCAATTAAACTCATATTTCTTTAAGTTCATCATCACCATTCATGTTTGCGTTTAGGAGCTTGATGGCGCAGTGGTGTACTCACCTGGTCTGCGATTGCTGTGTTAAGTAACTTTCACAAAGGCCGGTCATCGGATGGGTGACCAATTTTTTTTTTATGTTTTACGGGTAAGCACAGTGCCTTGATCTCACCTGATGTTAAGTGATGATAAGGTCAATGTTTGAAGCGTTCACCCGGGAATCTCAACTAGTGAGGCACTGGTTATCTTATCTCTAGCTCCCGGAACACAACAATGCTACAAACATTGATGTTATGGCGACATATTTAGATAAGATGGTGGTAGCTAGCCAGGCGGAAAAACAAGGTCTACCACCAATCAAACCGAGTACACAAACATGTACCCCCCGCTGGGAATCGCACCCGGGACCTCTGGGTCTAAACCGGTGGTCTCAGCCACTAGACCACAGAGGCGGTTAAAAACAATAAAATGTATTGTCTCGAGCTCCTCCGTGCTTCAGAAGGCACGTAAAGCCTTTAGCCTTTTAGCCCGACTATATTAGCAGTCGTTAACAACCACCAATCCGCCCGGCCCGCGTGGTGTATGGCCAGTTCTCCCTATCCAACCATAGAATAGGCTCGTAGCCAGCAGTGGGGAGGGCAGAGGTCCTGGCTTCAATTAACAGTAGGGGTGCAAGATTATATACGTTCTGTATTTAAGTCCGCCTGGTAATTTACCATCATCTTCTAAGTATATCATCTTGACGACCTTGGACGACTTTGACGACCTCCGTAACCGAGTGGCTTGCACGCCGGACTTTGGGCGGCGCTAACTTTGATGTCCCAGGTTCGATTCCCGGTCGGGTCAATGTCGAAAACGAACTTTTCGATATTGTGTCGGGTCTGGGTGGTTGTGGTACCGTCGTTGTTTCTGATTTCCATGAAACGAGTGCTTTAGATACTTACCTTGGGATCAGAACAAAGTATGTGATATTGTCTAATATAATCATCCTAAAATAAATGTTTTTGTAAATTTTTTATTACTGTTTTACGGCATATTCGGAAATCCATTTCCTCGGTAGTAGGCCTTGTCATCACATAACATAAGTTGAGGTGAAATCTACTAATCTACTAATAAGTTCTACATAGTAAAAGAAAAACATGAACAAATGCACATGTTGAGATTGGGCCAGAACCCACTGCGCTGGCCTAATGCAGGTTAGTAGGTTTTAACGAGTCATTGGACGTGTGCCTTCCGAAGAACGAGGAGTTAGAGAAATTTTTGATTTGGTCAACTCATCCGGTTTTCCAGAATTGGCAAATTTCTGCCCGATCTGAAGCTGGGTATCGGACTTCTCTACATACACGTTATTTCTAATAAAAAAATAAATTTTAATGATTTATTTATAATTCTCATTCCACAGGCTAGTAATGCTGACCTTTTGATGCAAGAAAGAAGTAGGGGGGCTACACTGGTATGTATCATAATTACAATAACCAATTACTAAATTATGATTATTGACAAATTTCGATAATTGTCATGAAAATAAAATATTAAAATAAATAAATCATAATTCAATCAAAGGGCGTAGGTAGATAAGGAACATCTCTACAGAGTGAACTACCCTAAGAAAACCTCTGAAGTTTTGCCAAGAAAGTCACTAAAGAGACTTTACATTTGACTCTTGTTTGAACCTTATTGTTGTAATTTTCCAGAAACCTATATCTGCCTGCTGTGATATTCCAGAGTTAGGAGACTCCAAGCCGCTTACTGAATGCTCCAATCCTAAACTGCTTGGTCCTGTAAGTTATTAACTCTTCAAAAATATCCTATAGTGTGAGAAAACTACTTTAATGTACTGTCTGTGCACAGGGCAACCTAAGAGCGAGTTTCATTCACGTATAACTCTTCTTGTCTGTCACCAGAAGGCGCTGCTTTAATGCCTTACATATTATTGTTTTCGTTAACGTATTCAAATCACACTAATATTAGGTCCTTACCTATGAAATTGATGTTTTGTATGAAGATTTTTTATAAAATTTTATTTTTCATACTAACGTTTTTTTAATTTTCTTAGCATCTATTTATGTTAACACTATGAAAATTGTAGAGTAGTGTGTTTGTTTCACTAGCTAAATATAGCAGACATTAAAAAGAAAAAAATCAAGTCCCTTCAAAGCTACAATGAAACAAAAAGACAATTCCGCGAACATAAAAAGTGGTCAATTTAAAAAAAATATTGGGCGATAAGAACACAAAATTAATAATCATTGTTATTACTGAAGCCTAAGTAATATAGTCCTAATTAAAGTTGTATAATAATATTAACAACCGGTATTGACTTTTAGAACTTTTAGACCTTTTAATAAGTGAGAAAAATACGTCAATTTCATAGGTAAGGACCTAACAGATAGTTTAAAACCTGGATTAAAACATAGAATTTTTTTTTATCCCGACATTTCCACGGGAACGGGAACCATGCGGGTGAAACCGCGAGCGGTTGCTAGTGGCTAATAAAACTCGCATTAGGCACTTAGATGGTGCGGGTTCATAATCAGTATCTTGAAATAATTTTTTATTTTTTAACACTGTTCTAAATAACAATGTATTAACTTCGTTTTCAGTGCAACGACGTCCAATGTGTATTCGAGAAGTCCGGTTTTCTCGTCGACAAGAACACATTAAATAAGGACGTCTACAAACGGCACCTTCGGAAGTGGGCAGAGGACCACCAGGGCTGGACTGATGCGGTCGAGAAGGCCGTCACCGACTGCGTGGACCGCGACCTTCGGCAGTACCTGGACTATCCTTGCCGGGCATATGACGTGTTTACTTGCACGGGTATAGCAATATTGAAGGTAAAAGCTTTATTAAAATCGTTTATTTTCGATAAATATTAAAACATTACAGATGTGGTAGGAAAGATATAGATGTAACCTATATACTAACATTATATAATAATATAGTCTAAGCCTATTTAGCTTTGTTCAACCGCATGCAATTACCCCCTTATTCATAAAAATTATTTAAGCATTATTTAGTTAATCATTGTTTTGTCTCTTTTTCTCAAATTCAAAAGACGTTTGTGTGACGTTGACAAAACAATATTTAACTAAATAATGCTTAAATAGTTTTTATGAAAAAGGGGCTAATTATTAAGGTACCTACACAATATGCATCAACAACATTAACTAACAACTCTATCTTCTAACGAATAAAATGTTGTTTAGCAGTCATTAACCGACTTATTTTCTTAATGATAAGCAAAATCTATGTAACCTATTTGCTAAATGGTGTTTTATTTTGTTTCAGAAATGTCCGAAAGAAGCTTGGAAGTGTTGATATAATTGTTTGTTTATCAACAATATCAAACATAATGTTATTTATGATAGATATTTTAAATAGCTGTTTGGCTTTTTCTGAAAAGAGATAGTATTTTTGACAGCAAGATCTTTGTCTATGTATTTTAAATTGAGCAAAACAATAAAACTTTATAATTATAATGTTCTAGTAAACTTTTTCGTGCATTTCTTTTTTAATTCCTTTGCATAAGCTTTAGTAGTACGTGGGACGGTGCCTGCATACAATTATTGTATCACTTTGTAGCTTGGGTGCCCAACGGCAAAGTGGCATTAACACTTTTTTGTAAGCCCTTAAAAAAACCAAGATACATCTTTTCCCTTTTAACGTTGACGGTTCTTGCATTTTTTAGGGACGCTTGGAGCTACAAGTGAACGTTGCCCGGACTGACAACTAAGATAAATTAATATATAATATGTTTTATTTCAACACCAGAAGAAATTAGATAGAACTAGTGGTCGCCCAGTGGTCGAAATTCGACCGTAATTTTTAGGGCATGGATTGTATCCTAAGCAATGAAAAAATAGAAAAGATAGAATGTGAGTTTGGATTGGCATTGACAGAATTCGGGCGCTCCTCTTCCATTTGAAATTTTTGAAAAGTGTTTAAATGCGTGTGTGTCAAATACATATGCGTGTGTGTCAAATACATGGTAGTGTGTGTAATGTTTGTTTTATTAATTTAATTAATTTTTAGAAAATATTAACATTCGGATAGCCTTCTATAAATAAACTATAAGTGTGCGAAATTTCATACGCCTCCGTCCGCGCAATTTTCGTAAAAATGGATACAAAATTTTTGCTTCACGTAATAATATAGATAAGTTACTGAGAAACAATACAATGTTATAAATTGGCCATCTCTTCAAAATAGCTATGGAGAGAACTTAGACACACTTAATTCCATGACGAACCTAATTGGTATGGCGTCTGACACTGAGGAAAAAACATTAACACTATTTCTGAATTGTAATAATTGTTTGCAATAAACTTTAATCAATAATTAATGCTTTGTTGTACATATAAAACACATCTTTAAACACACAAGACATACACAAAGGTAAGCTTATCTCTAGAAGAGGTCTCTTCCAGCCAACCCTAGCTGTGGTGTGGAACGGAGGTCTGCAGGACCATCATACGGTAGTAATTACTGATACCTATACATACTTATACTTATTATAATGAATATAAATACATACATATACATATTATAGTATAACTGTATGATTGTATATAACGTTACATTACCGGTTAAGTTGGGGAGGTATTTTAGTGATCTTTTAATTTATTTACAAAAGAACAAAGAGCCGAAATATTGAATACACCAAAAACATAGTAAAAAATACCGTTAATAATGTATCGATTTTATGAAGTTGCAATACAAGATTACGTTATGGCAGCAAGTGTAATCGTAGATGCACACTGTATAGAAGTACTTACTTCTAAAACGTATAAAGGAAAAAGGAAAGCCAAGCAAAAATTTATATCGTTCAGAGATTTCAACAAAAGACAGAAGACGCTAAGAATAACAAAAGAAAGTTGACAGCTGTTAAAAGAAAATATACTTTTATATTTACTACCTACCTTTATTTACAAAAGAGTATTTACTCTCCAACACGGTTGCATTATCCGCCAGTTCATTGTACCTGTAATTGATGGCCGCGTGCCCGAGGCTAGGGCCTCTTGACCCTGATTCGTAGACCGTGCTGCACCTTGAGGACATCCGACCTATTGTGGGTAATGTGAAATTAATTGGCCGTCTCTATGGTGAATTGATTAGCTTGTGATATTTGAAAATGTACATTATTAGCTAAAAACTACGTTGTGTACATAGTTGGTTAAATCTGGAGTTAGGAAGTGGAATTTGACGGAATGCAAATTGGTTGGTTTATTTCAGAATTGCAATTAATAATTTCCTTTAAAAAATATATGGTCTGTTAAAATGCGACACGAAGCTAAGCCGCCTGCCTGTGTTATGCATCGGTCGCCAGTAGTCTAACGTGGTTATGAATATTGAACCACAATTTCACGCAATCAACCCAAGAATCTCCCGTTGCAACGTGCAATGGATGGTAGTTTTATGATTTCATCATCATCATCATCATCATCATCTCAGCTAAAAAGACGTCCACTGCTGGACAAAGGCCTATGACTTATGACTTCAAATATTTAAAAAAGTTTTGAATAAGTATTTGAAATGAAATTTATTTAGGACAAAACAGTTCAAACATACAGATAAAAATGAAAAAAAAACATAGGAGTGTCCCAAAACGGTTCCGACTCTGCAAAACGCTAGCCTTGAGGTTAGCGCTGATCTTCCGTCGGTTTAGATGATGCTGCGATGGCAACACAAAAGTAACATACAAAAAAAAAAGTATAAAAACAAAAATAGCAGCCTTATTATAAAAATAACAAATAGATTTATTAAAAAAAAATTTAGGCTGGCTATTCCGAATCCCTTCCTCTATTATTAAAAACGGAATATACTTGGTATATTAACTTTATGGAAAAAGGGCGGGAAAGGTTGAACTGAGCGCGCGCGTTTTTTCAAATTTCACTTTTTTCTTACTTTTAATACGTTGTAAATATAGTGATCAGTTGAGTAGCATAGTTTTATATAGTCTATTTTGTGTAATATAATTATTTGTACATATTATCTGGTAAGTCCATAATTATTATTAATGAATGAGCCCCCCGACCCGGGGGGCTTTGTTCCCCCGGCTGGTAATTATGTCACAATTCAATCCAATAATGAATCGGGAATGGAAACAGATGGATCTACTTCTAGCCGTACTTTAAAACGCAGCCGTACTCATACACGAGTTTGTAAACATTGCAACAAAAGACGCAAACATCATGGATCGGAAGGGCGGTCATCAGACTGCAATTGTTTGATAGAAACTGCTAACCAATTACCTACTTCTCAACCTGACATTAATCTCAAAACTGCATCTCCGTCTACAACACCAAACTTAAATAAAGCACCAACAATGTCTATTCCCGAGCCGATAGGTAGAAAGTCTTATGAAAGAACCGACGCCGCACCGTATGTGGTGCACGTCCAAAAAATACAAGCAGCACCAAATGATGGGACCACAATACACCCGATGTCTTTTGGTAGGTTTTTAAAGAAGACTTCTTTCCGCAGTATCATTAATGGAAGTGTTAAAAGAATTGGTCGTAATAAAATTTCAGTCTCTTTCTCTGACTCTAATGATGCAAATAATTTTATAAACCACAATGACTTGGTATCAAATCAATATAGAGCTTTTATACCAACTTTCAATGTCACACGTATGGGCTTAGTAAGAGGTGTTCCAGCGGAATGGTCACTAGACGAAATTAAAGAAAATATCTCAGTCCCTGTTGGTTGTGGTGAAGTGTTAAAAATTAGACGTTTAAACTTTAAAACTTTCATTGATGGCTCCCCCACCTGGAAACCATCTCAAACAGTGGTACTGACATTTGATGGCCAAGTACTGCCAAAAAGAATTTTTATTTGCTACAATGCATTAATGGTTGACCTGTACATATTCCCTACAATACAATGCTATAACTGTTGCCGTTATGGCCATACCAAATTAAATTGCAGATCAAAACCATGTTGCTTCAAATGTGGCCAAGACCACTCCGGTGAATCATGTGATGTGACACAAGATAACGCCTCATGCTGTTTGTGTACAGGTTATCATTTTGCAATTAATAAGTCATGCCCTGAATATAATAGACAGACTCAAATCAAAACCTACATGGCACAAAACTGTGTCTCATATGCAGAGGCATCTAAACTTCATCCACCTATTTCCAAATCATACGCTGATGTACTGTCTTCCAGTCCTGTTAGGACAAACAATGTCAACCTTAATATACCCCAACACCTCAGTGCCAATAGACCTTATCCAAGTACTTCTTATAAAAAAACAGTGTTTTCGAAACCTAAATCTCCCCCAATAATTAATAAGGGGTATGATAAATTAGCTCACAATGCCCTTATCAAAGAGTATACTATGCCAACACCTAGGGATGGTTGTGCTATCAACAATAACCCTAGTCACCCAAACACACAACTTCATAATGACTTTGTGACAGCTTTTATACATTTATTGAACCAATTTAATATTGTGTTACCGTCCAACGCTGCTCTAGAAACTCAAAACTCTCTTGCTAATCAATCTCACAATGGATCAAGTAATCCAATGGAATTGCAGGAGCATCATAAGTAAAAAATCTGACATAATATACTTACTAAATAAACATAGCCCATTTTTATTTGCAGTTCAAGAAACCTGGTTAAAGCCCATTAGTATTTTTAAAATCAATGGTTATCATGTAATTAGAGAAGACAGAGCAGATGGCTATGGTGGTGTAGCCATTCTAGTCAAAAATTCTATTCCTTTTTCACAAATTATTTTACCTACTCATGATGAAGATTACTCTATTATTGCAGTTAGTATTAAAAATATTTGTTTTGTATCTCTATATATTCCCCACCCATCTTCTTCTATTTTAAGTGAAATTAAGAAACTATTTTCAACACTCCCAAGACCATTTCTAGTATTAGGGGACTTCAATTCTCAACATCAATCATGGGGAAGTTCAGTTTCAACTAGTTTAGGGGATAACTTATTAGATATTCTTGACTCATGTAACTTATGCATATTAAATAATGGTAAACCCACTCGTCGCACAGACCCAAATCAAAACATAAGCGCAGTAGACCTATCAATAAGCACACCCAATTTAGCCGCATCATTATCTTGGTGTGCTCTTCCTTCTACACATGGAAGTGATCACTATCCTATAGTAATTACTTTTCCTTTTAATAAACCTAAGCATTCTGGCAAGTTATCAACTAGAAAATATAGACTACCAGATAGGACCTCCAGTGACTGGATAAAATTTAAAAACAGTGTTGATAGCAAAGTTTCATCCCTTCCTGATTTAAGCCCAGGTAATGAAAATAAATGTGCTGACAAACTTGCATTTATTTTAAATGAAGCAGCCAAAGAGGTATTCCCTCGGAAAGATAATTCTCAAACTAAAATACCTTCTCCGCCCTGGTGGGATAAAGACTGTACAGAAATTATAAAGAAAAGAAAGGAGGCAGAACATATTTATAATAATAATATGACAGATCTTAACTATGCAAACCTATGTAAAATAATGATAGAAACAAAAAAAATATTTAAACAGAAAAAATTTCAAAGTTGGAGAAACTTTTGCAGTTCCATATCCCCAGATACACCTGCGACATTTGTCTGGCGTAATGTTAATAGATTTAAGTCCGTCTATAATACTTCACAAATGTCTATCATTGCACCTGCTTTAGTTAACGATTTCGCAAACAAACTAGCTCCTTCATGGGTTCCAACTCAATGTATAAACAATAATCATTATCAGTGTCTTCTTACTCCCGATCATAACCTTTTATCACTTAACTCTCCTTTCTCTTTTTATGAACTAGAAAGTGTTATCTATAATACAAAAGACTCTGCTCCTGGGAAAGATGGCCTTCCTTATATCTTTTTCGCCAATATTAGTGATAACCTTCTTTCATATTATTTAAAATTGATTAACACTATCATGATAACAGGTGTTATCCCTCTGTCATGGAAGTCTCAAGTAGTGTTGCCAATACGTAAGCCGAATAAATCTCCGTCTGATGCTTCTTCATTCCGCCCAATAGTGTTGTCATCAGTTTTAATTAAATTAGCTGAGCTTTTAATAAAAAATCGTCTAGAGTGGTATGTAGAGAGTAAAGATTTATTATCTAATTCTCAATACGGGTTTCGCAAAGGTAAAAGCACAACTGATAACTTAAGTATATTAACAACGGATATTCGATTAGCTTTTACTTTTAATAAGTCTGTTGTCGCAGCGTTTCTGGATATAAACTCTGCTTACGATAACGTGTTATTATCAGTACTGAGGTCAAAATTAGAAGCTTTAAATGTCCCGATTATTTTACTAAATTTTATAATGAATATCTTATATGAGCGGCATTTAACTTTATCGATGTCAAATGAATCTGAGGTTAGAAGAACTGTTTGGAGAGGATTACCGCAAGGGTCTGTATTGAGCCCTCTTTTATATAATATATATACATATGATTTAGATTCTGCTCTCGGAAATAATGTCAAGTTATTACAATATGCTGATGATTTATTATTATACTCCACTAGTATCTGTATAGATTTCGCATCTTCAAATATTTCTTCTGCCTTGGTTTCTTTGAAATCTTGGATGGATGCCAATGGTTTAGATTTATCTGCAACTAAAAGTACAATTGTCATATTTACGCGAAAAATAAATCCGCTCCCTACAAATATATATTATAGTAACACAATGATCCCACTTGCATCTCAATTTAAATTCTTAGGCATAGTTCTAGATTCAAAACTTACAGGCAAGGCACATTGCGACTATGTTGTGAACAAATGTGAACGTTTACTCAATCTTTTGCGATGCCTTACAGGCGTATGGTGGGGTGCACATCCTCAGTCCCTTAAATTAGTGTACAACGCTCTCATTCGAAGTGTACTTGATTATGGAACATTCCTTCTGAAGCCAGGCAATGTAGCTGCTTTAAAAAAGTTAGATAATATACAGACAAAGGCGCTTAGAATAATAACAGGTGCTATGAAATCTAGCCCAGTTAATGCCTTACAAATAGAGACTTGCGAACCCCCGTTACATTTAAGACGCCAGTTTCTTGCTGACAGATTTTTATTCCGCTTACTTCAATTTGCTAATCACCCACTTTTTCATTTACTACAATCGCTTAAAGTACAAATAAATTCTTCAAGTTATTGGCACCATAAATCACATCCTTGTTTAATTATTAGTTATAGTAAATACATAAATCTACATTCTCCTATACATCGGGACAATCATCTCCCTTTGTTTAATGTCGACTACGACGCACTTCAGTTTTCACCATTGGTCACTTGCAATTTAATTGAAAAAGACGATATTAATCCCATTTCTACTTTTAAGTTAATTATTGATGCCAAATTTAAGGACCATAACCATATATTTAGTGATGCTTCGAAATCTGCCCCTAATGAGTGTGTAGGTGTTGGAGTGTTTCATTCTCAGCTCTCCATTGTCCAAAAAGTGAAACTTCCTCCGGAGACATCTGTGTTTACAGGGGAGTGCGTGGGTTTATTCAAAGCTATTGAATATATTATGATAATGAAGCTTAAAAAAACAGTAATTTTTAGTGATGCGATGAGTGCTCTTCAAGCACTACTTAAATTTCCTTTTTACATGAAATCGTATTTCCCTGTAATATTTGACATCAGAAACAGCCTAGTCAAATGCGATACTCTAGGATACTCAGTGGAGTTTGTTTGGATACCAAGTCATTGTGGAATCACAGGAAATGAGACATCTGACCGGCTTGCCAAAGAGGCAGTGCATTGTGGTGACATGAACCCGTACAAGACTTTTAGCCATGACTTGCTGTCTTTACCTGCGGTTTTTTTATGTGATGAGTGGCAAAGTTATTGGGCCAAGAGTCGACTTCAAAAGGGAATGTTTTACTCGCTTATCCAACCTACCATATCATCTAAACCATGGTTCCGCAAAGCTAAGCTTGGTAAGACTGTTACTAGTATTTTGATACGCATGAGACTAGGGCATGTTTGTTCGCCAGCACATCTCGCCAAGCTCAAAATTGTTAATGAACCTACATGCGAATGTGGAGTGGACATTGGTGATGTTAACCATATTTTCTTTTCCTGTGTGCTTCACGACCGCTCTTCTTTCTTAAATGACCTCCTATCCCTCGATGTTCCATTCCCATTATCCATACTTTCCTTACTTTGTACTAATGATTTATCTATTTATAAATGTATAGCATCTTTTATTAACTTCAATAACATTAAAATTTAATATCTAATTCTATATTGAAGTACTTCCTATCCTATATATTTATATTAATAATATACTCTCCTGATCCTAATTTCCTAAATTTCGTTTTTCCCGATCTCATATCCTGCATTACCTTTCCCTAACTTTGACATTGGCTATATGTGCAAACCGCACAAAGCCATTAAAAAAAAAAAAAAAAAAAAAAAAAAAAAAACTTTATGGAATATACATTCAACAAATAGAAACAGAAACAAAACAAAAATTAAAACGGAGTGACAATGACTGACAAATTGGTTATCGTTACAACATCAGTTTTTTTTTCTTTTAGTTGATGGCTTCGTGCGATTAGCACATTTAGCCAGTGTCAAAGTAATTTTTCGTACAAGTATACATAAATAAACAATATTTCCTTAAATGATGATGAATGATATTAGAAATGGGAAGTGAGAAATGATATACCCCCCAACCCCTCGAGTATCCCAGTAAAGATGTGGGGCTTTACTAAGTCCTCACGCGAGCTTCTTGAGAGAATTTAAAAAGTGACGTTGCACTGTTTTGTTTCATTTGCCAACACTTATGCACACTCACGAACACTTAACGGTTAATAATCTACCATTATTTCACATTAATATTCGACATAACAGAAATTTTGGAAAATAAGACAAAACCGCAGACATGACGCTTCACTTTTCCGCCAAGAAGCCACAACAGCAGTTATTAATTTGACTGCTTCACGTATTTTTTAAAAACTTTTTTTTATTGAAGACTAGTTTGTTTAATTGATCTTTGCCATAAGAGAAATGTGATGTATTAAAGCGGCTTTTAGAAACAGATGTACGAGTTTATTATATAACTAGGTAGGTAACTATACAATTTACCTCTTTTGAAATGGTGTTAATTTTTTTTCAACTTATTATCTTTAGCATTTCCACCACCTCTAATATCCAGGCGCATAAGAAACTTATCACAAATAAGATTTAAAATGACTCGTATTTTAATCATGCTGACTTAATCATGTTATCATATTACAATTATCTGATTAAAAATAAGACAAGATTCACAATAAAATTATACCACAAGCGAGCACGCCTGATACCTACATCAGGCCAGTAATTTTAAAGCTATTGCATTTGCTTATAATTGTTCAGGTGAGATAAAACGGTACTGATAGCGTTATAATTTACACATAAGCCAGCACTGAACAAAGGGCAATTCTATAAAACTATTTTCTATGAACATTACAAAAAACCGGTCTCTAAAGGACCATATTTGACGACCTCCTTGGTCGAGTGGTTTGTACACCGGTTTTAATGGTGTCGCCATCTCTGAGGTCCCGTGTTCGATCCCCGGTCGGGTCAATTTAGAAATTATTGTTTTTGTAAATTGTCTCGGGTCTGGGTGTTTTCTATGTATAATAAGTATGTATTGAAGTATTTTAAGTATGTTTATCCGTTGTCTAGAAACCACTTAACGAGTTTCATAACGAAGCTTCTCTTGGGCTAGATAATTGGTGTGAGTGTAGGAAAGTATTTTTTTTTAAATATTTGTTGCGTTTAAATAAAGTTTTACAAAGCGCGATTATCGCAAACTACTTAGTATGGGTATCATATGCATACCCAAAGTACGCCAATGCCCAAGTACGTAATCTTAGAATCAAGTGTAATAAAATGTTTATATAATTTTTAACGCAAATTTTGTTGCGAACAAATTACAAAAACACAAATATTGAAAAAATTAAATTAAAAATTAATTTAAAAGTAAATAGTGTTGAATAATTTCGGCGGGTTGGTTAGAACCACGATAGCTTTGGGAGAGCACCTGATCCGGTAAATCAGAAGGGTGCAGGTTCAAATCCTGCTCGTGGAAATTTTTTCAACATTTGTGTTTTTGTAATCAAGTGTAATGATAAGTAAATGTGTAGAGGTAAGCATTTTTTGTAATTCTGGGCACAAGAATGTTTTTAATTGTATTATGTATTATGTATTATATTAAATATTGTATGATTTGGTATCGACATAAGTTTCTTCTATTAAAGACACTCCGTCTTGCGCCTATTCTTCTCCACAGCTAATACATAGACGTCCTGAATAGGTAAAAGGTAAAAAATGTATCGACGATTTAAAAGCACTTTTCTTAAGTTTATTTGAATAAAAAAAAATTACTTTGACTTTGACTTATACCTTTATATCCGAGATAAGTCCGACCAGTGAAGCTGACAATGGCGTCTGAGGAAATAAGCAAATTGTCTCCAAAAAAAATGTTATACACAACGACCGACGTTCCAACCGAGTTGCACCGGCCGGCCGTGCGTGTCCACGTGCTGACTACTGTCGCAATTATTATATAAAATATAATTTTTTTTATATACAATGTTATTTTTAGTTTATACGAAACCTGAAAACTGTTTGTTCAGAATCAGTTATAGAATCGATTTCAATATTTTTTATACCATGTTACATTTTGACCAAATAATATATACAAAATCTCAAATAAAGTATACCCAACTAAAACACACAACGGGACAGGTTATGGTCCGTTCTCCCTATCCATCCATAGGGAAGGCTCGTGCCCCAGCAGTGGGGACATAAAAAACGAGCTGATGATGATGATGATGATGATGATGATGATGATGATGATGATGATGACTGTTAATTGACTTTACTGGAATTGTATTAAGTTGATGCTAAAATAAAAAATCATGTGCTGTCCTATTGTTTAAAGGAAAAATGTGTTGATTACTGATTTTTGTTCAACTCTGGAGTGACTACCCTACATATTTGAAAATTATAGAGTCATCATCATCAACCTGTAAATGTCAAACCTTCTTACATGAAAACGGCCTTTAGAGGCCGGCAACGCATCTGTGATTCCTCTGGTTTTGCGGGTGTCCATGGGCGGCGGTGATTGCTTTCCATCATGTGACCCGCCTGCTCGTTTGCCTCCTTCTAATATAAAAAAAAAAAAACATGAATAATAGCATACAGGAAGATCGGTCTATATTACCGCTTACGGACCACTTTAGCCCAATAAAGGCATAGCGCTTATCCGTAATTGAATAAAGATATAAAACAATTTCATATCTATGTTTATAAAATTCTTAGTCAACGAACTAGAGATATTGTCGACAATTATAATTGCGTTAATAAAAAATGTGCTCACGTCTGTTTCATTAAGATGCTTGATGAGGATGCAACGCTAACGAGCTATTAGTTGCAATTTAGTAGAAAAAAACCGTTTGATTGTTAACGAGCCGGCAATAAAAACCTTCACACCGCATACAATTTTAAAATGTTCATATTTTAATAATAATTTATTTTCATATTTGCCACTTGGACAACGCCTCGGTGGCCGAGTGGCAAAGCTCTCGGCTCGATACCCGTAGGTCCCGGGTTCAATTCCCAGGTCGGGCAAAGTGTGTTTCGGATTTTTTGATGTATAGCCCGGGTTTGTGATCACCAACCCGCAATAGGCAAGCGTGGTAATTAAGCCATTACCCATTAATTGTAGTGATAACTTCATTTCAATATGGAGGCCTTTGCCCCGCAGTAGGAAAGTCATGGGCTAATTACTTACTTACTATCATTTATTTCAGATAAAAATATGATATAAAAAAAAGGTGTTAATGACGGTAGTTGTTGACATTGAATGGACGCCCTTGGCTTTCAAACTAAAAAGTAAATAGTGTTGAATAATTTCGGCGGGCTGGTTAGGACCACGATAGCTCAATTGGGAGAGCACCTGACCCGGTATGTTAGAAGGGTGCAGGGTCAAATCCTGCTCGTGGAAATTTTTTCAATATTTGTGTTTTTAAACAAAACAAAAACATTTGGAGAATACATAATTCAGCGATTCTTATTCGAAAACAATGAAAACCAAATTTCTACCGTTTAAGGCTATAGTGTTCACTATGTTTACATCCTATTTAAAATGTTCGAGTAAATAAATAAAGCTCATTTCATTTTAGAGACGTCTATGGCTGATGATGATGATGCTATGTATAGATTGTATATATATATATATATATATATATATATATATATATATATATATAATATATATATATATATATATATTAGACAACATCACATACATTGTTCTGATCCCAAGGTTAGTAGCTAAAGCACTCGTTTCATGGAAATCAGAAACGACGACGGTACCACAACCACCCAGAGCCGACACATTATCAAAAAGTTCGTTTTCGACATTGACCCGATTGATTCGTATGTATTGTATGTATATTGTTGTGTTCCGGCAGCTAGAGATAAGATAGCCAATGCCTCACTAGTTGAGGATCCCGGGTGAAGTACGCTTCCATCATTGGCCTTATCGTCACTTAACATCAGGTGAGATCAAGGCACTGTGCTTACCCGTAAAATATAAAAAAGATGCAATATAAAAAATACATAAAAAATAATAAAAAAATAATGAGTAAATAAATGAATGCATCCTGCTAGAAAACTGACTAAATACAATCGCAATAATGGCGTACGACCATCATTATGTGCCGTATTAACACAATGACACGTGAATAGATGGAAATAATAGTATTTTTCTGCTTGCACACTGCACGCTTACGTTAACCTATTATTTGTTCATGCTTAACAGGTACTTACTGGACCATATTTTAGTTTATATTTTGTTTTAGAAACGAACTTGAGAACTTTTTTTAGTTAGGCACCCACTCACAAGATACAAAAAGTTTCATCAAAATCAGCTTAGCCGTTTAGGAGGAGTTTAGTGACATAAATAACGTACGGAAGAATTATATATATTAATTAAAAAGAAGATTAAATACTAGTGGTCGCCCAGTGGTCGAAATTCAACCGTAATTTTATTAAGGTTGCACGGATTGTATCCTAAGCAATGAAAAATTAAAAAAGATAGAATGTGAGTTTGGATTGGCATTGACAGATATCGGCCGCTCCTCTTCCATTTTTGAAATCTTTGAAAATAGTATAAATGTGTGTGTGTCAAATACATATGGTAGTGTGTGTAATGTTTGTTTTATTGATTTAATGTATTTTTATGCATAATTTATAAAATAATAATAACATACTGATAACCTTCTCTTTATAAACTATAAGTGTGCGAAATTTCATACTCCTCCGTCTGCGCAATTTTCGTAAAAAAGGCGTACAAAGTATTTGCTTCACGTATTAATACACTGGCCTGCAAAATTAAGTATCACACTTTTAAAATTGCAATAACTTTTTAAGTACACAAGATATACTTTCGAAACAAAAAGGAAAAATGTTACTAATGTATAATTTACTTTAGTTTCATAGAAAGCTGATAAAAATTGCTGCAAAACGTTTTTTATTTAAAAATCTCTAACTTCTATAGTTTAGAAAATAAATAAATATTAAAAGTGTAGTACTTATTTTTGCAGGCCAGTGTATATAGATTACGTAAAATAACTATGCTGAGCAAACAATATTGCCTGTGTATTAGGTATCTATCTATAACAGAACGTTAGTGCTTATTCTACAATAAAACATTTACACAATAATAATGACGAATAGTATATACAATAAGAATGACTGAAATCGAACGAATCGATAAAAATCGGTGTTTACTTATTCTGTGGCATGTTGTATACCGTAAACAAAGTAAAACAATTTAAAGTTGTATTTCTACCCGATTTAAATTTAATATTGTTAAAAGTTGTTTCCCATGTAATTTTCATATTTATGACTATCGGCCCGTCCCGTCTTGGCACGGGAGGACATTTCTTTTTTAATATAGTCTATATTACTCAGCGCTAATGTAGCATTTCAATAGTGAAATCTTTTTTTAAATCGGTCCAGTACTTTTTGAGTTTATTCGTTGCAAACATACAAAAATACAAAGCTTTCCTCTTTATAATATTACTATGATTAGATTTTACATTATAACAGGGGAAGGCTTATGGTCAGTAATGGGGGCGTTTACGGCCATCGTGTTTAAAGTAAATCAACGTGACCTATTACGTCAGTCACCAACAATACGTGTGAAATGATTAGGTACCACTTAGTATGCGGAAGTAGGCGGATATTAGATACTACATTACCAGTTTGGACATGTTATAGAATTCATGCACAGAACAAGTCATTCATCATCATTATCATCATCAGCCTACATCATCATCATCAACTTCCAAAACATAGAATAGTCTACCAACACACGTTTCCCCTCCTTCCTATGACATGGAGTCCTTCAAACGAGGCGTGAAGAGCACCTTGTGGGCCGGCAGGGGGAGGGTGACTGATGCTGCGTTGTTTTCACGCTGCACCAGTTGTCCTTGCGTCTGGACTCCGTTTCCACTTAACGTCAGGTGGAGTGGAGTCATTTGCCGAGCCAGGTATTAAAAAAACATTAGTCCACTGCTGGACATAGGCCTCTGCAAGAGCACGCCACTGAGCACGATCCACGGCTACTTTCTTGTCAGCTACCTTGCAAAGAGTCCCGATCCGTTCCGAACCGCTAGCTCCAACAATTGTATCCTATCAACTCCAAATTTATTTCAAGGTAGTACTGCCAACTCCAAAAACGTACATAGAGCTTGAAATCCATTATTTTCAATAATTTTTAATTTCATACATTAAGGTCCATCAACTCAAAAATATAAAGATACAGTTCGCAAAAAAGTGTTTACCCTCGGCTTAGACTCAAGCGACCGAGTCTTATTTTTGGTGTTTACATTATAAATTAAACAAACGTAATATTGAGAAATCGTAAGTTTTAGGGGAGGGGTAACGTCGTAACACCAGAGACAAAATATTAATCGGAAAATATTTACAGGTACATTTTTCAGCTGTTTTAAGCATTATAGAAATTTAAAAATCCCTTAAATTGAGATGGAAAAATTAGCTACAGGCGCGACCTGTACCGGTACCGCCCGCTTGGGTAAGATCCTCGAATTTTTGAATCGCATTATTAAGTGAATTTTGTGGCATTTTTCACCTTAAGAGCGCTTACGCCGCACATTAGCGCCACCAATGAAAAAAAAACATATCTAGTAATTAGAGATAGAAAATCAAATTATGCTCAACAAATTATTTGAATGAAGTAATTTAGCATTTTTAAGACGTTACGGCCACTTTTAACTATAACGCCGTATTTAACTAAACCATAACACGTCAGGTATTCATTAGGTGACGTAAAAATGCTAAATTAGTTTATTCAAGTAGTTTGTTGAGCATAATTTGATTTTCTATCTCTAATTACAAGATATGTTTTTTTTTTCATTGGCGGCGCTAGTGTGCAGCGTAAACGCTCTTAACTGATCTTTAATTAGCGATCATGTGAATTGTACCGAGTGTTGGTAGTGTTGTAAAACTAGACCTTGGTCAAAGGTATCGCTTGCCTAAATAGCTAATAATAAGGAAAAACAAGCCAGTCTGGATTAGAGCTACAGTGGTCCAAATGGTACGAGTATAACCATGACCACAACACCTCAAATATCATATCTATGAAATTTTTATTTATATTTTTACTAATTTACTATTTTTACTATTTGTTTTTAATATTGTGTCGTTTAGTGGCCTACATTTTTGTTTTTGTTTTGTCTGGGTAATATTCATTTTATTAATTTGTTAATCTTACTATTTTATTTATGTGATTGTTATTTTCTGAGTAGGTACTTAAAATTTTAATTGAAAATTGAATAATTTTATTTGTGTAATTAATATTAATTTTTATTCTCTGATTTTTATCTTGTAATTTTTATTTTTTAAAATTTTTATTTTTTTAATTTTTATTTTATTTTAAATTTAATTTGAATTATAATACTGTACTATGATCCGAAGTTGGTTGAAATAAACGCATTTCATTTCAATAGCAGAATACCTGTGCTTTGCTTATACACTTTAGTATTTTTGTGTATAAGCAAAATCAGCCACTGAGCTATCGCCCTTTTGTGCTTCTGCGCACACATGTATAAAATTGTTTTTGTTTTGTTTATATTAACTTAAATTTTGTTGCGAACATATTACAAAAACACAAAATGTTGAAAAAAAATTTCATGAGCAGGATTTGAACCTGCACCCTTCTGACATACTAATTCATGGTACTTATGTGTTGTAAACAATCAATATGAAAGACCCTTTCGATCTGCATAACAAAATACGGTATGTTATTTTTACCAAATTTGATCGGTTATATTCCCGGTTAAGACCGACGATTTTTCAAAATCCATAATTGCAGTATTTATTATTCTTTAAAATAAAAGTAAGTTTCAATTGCGTATAATTTGCTAATTCCAATAATTAAAGTAGTTGCTGTGCATTTCACGTGACGGGTGAAAACAAAATTAAAAGGTAATTGTTAGTTTTCATGGCCTTACGTTATTTTGATTGTGTTTGTTATTTAGAGAAAAATGAACCTTAACAGTACCCTTTCGATTTGCTTTATAAAATACGGCATCTTATTTTTACCAAATTTGATCGGTTATATTCCCGGTTAAGACCGACGATTTTTCAAAATCCATAATTGCAGTATTTATTATTCTTTAAAATAAAAGTAAGTCTCAATTGCGTACAATTTGCTAATTCCAATAATTAAAGTAGTTGCTGTGCATTTCACGTGACGGGTGAAAACAAAATTAAAAGGTAATTGTTAGTTTTCATGGCCTTACGTTATTTTGATTGTGTTTGTTATTTAGAGAAAAATGAACCTTAACAGTACCTTAGTAGTACCCTTTCGATTTGCATTATAAAATACGGCATCTTATTTTTGTCGCATTTGACTGGTTCGATTTTTTTTTAAATTTATTTATTTTATTTATTTATTTACAAGTAATTACACAAGTATGTACACACTTAAAAGGTAACAAAATAAGGTCTACGGGTAAATGTAGTACAAGGGCGCTGCTTATTTCAGTTCTGAAATATTTTCCAGAAGGCCCGCAAAAGGAAACATTATAAATAGAGGTAGAATTAATGTGTACCGCCTGCAAATTTAAAATAAACTTACTTAAATATTTATATTATACATACATAATAATTGCATAAAAAAAGGAAATTTAAAGTACAAAACAAAAATAAAAGGTTAAAAAAAAAGAAAAGAAAAGAAATCAATATATATAGGACGACAAAATCAACCGGACAGGTAGTGTTCCTTCAAACGCTTTTTAAAAAGTCTGATGTTAGGAGAGTCTTAAATATTAGGCGGCAGCGTGTTTTACAACCTGACAGCATGCACGGAGAAGGAGTAGGAGAAAAAATATAGGGTGGAGTTTTCAGTTGGTGTAGGAGGTGAGACCTTGCAGATAGGATGGATAGGAAGGATTATAAAGAACATTGAAGAGGAGACATAAAAGCCTAGTATTCCTGCGTAGGCGAATTGGGAGCCACTTGAGTTTCTCGCGGAATCTTGAAACATGGTTATACTTTTGTAGACCGAATATGAATCGAATGCATAAGTTTTGTAGGCGTTCAAGTTTATCAAGAAGCTCCTCAGTGGCGTCCAAGTGCAGGCAGCATAGTTAAATAAAGGTTGTATAAGAGTTTAGGCGAGGGTGACTTTAGTCTAATAAGGCAAGAAACTTTGGAGACACTTAAGCGAATGGAAAGAGAAAAACACTTTACGACTAACCTCAGTGATGTGGCTTTCCAGGACAGATTAAAGTCTAGAGTGACACCGTTGAAAACAACGGGGCCAACCGGCGTTGTATTGACACGGCTCTGCATTCCCCTAACTCCAATAATTATAGCTTGGGACTTGTTAGGATTTACTAGTAAGCCAAACGAGCCAGCCCAGGTGTTGATGCGGCTAAGGTCGTCGTTAATAGCGACAGCCGAGTGAGCATCGTCTCGAAGAAAGTGCTCTAATCATCATTTTGTAAACGTCCCACTACTTGGCTTAGGCATTGACATTAGCAATAGCATATGTGGAAACCGGGTCATAACCAATCACGATGGTCCAATGCTGGTTGTTGGTGGGTTTTAACGACTGCCAACAATCGGGCTTAGTGGCATGCCTAATTCCAGCACTGGACTAATCATGTTTATTAGCGCTAATAGAACCAAAAACCACTTCAATTCATCAATTCAATTTAGGCTTACAAAGGGTTACAGGGTTAAAGACATCTGTTTCAGTGATACTGAATGCAAAAAAGTGTTTAATTGGTATTCCTACTACTCCGTATACACTTGTTAATTATGTTGCATCAATAATTTGTTAAATAACAATTATTCTTTGTAAGTTAACACCATTGTGTCACCATTATTTTCCTGACCAGTTTAAATTTAATCGTTGTGATTATCTGGATTTGAAAAATAATAATAATTGTTTAACATCACACTTTAGGTTGGTTGAATTTGAATCCATTATGTTGTACGTTTTTCTTTTAGTAAATACTTCCTGTGACATAAATGTGTTGTATATGTTGTATATGAATGGCACATAGCCCCACGCCACTTTAGGGTATGCTATTACCTAATACAAAAGGTATTATAATATATAATTGCGTTCACTAATTTAAACTTGTCAATATCATAGCCAAGCCGGTTTTGGCTTCTTGGTGTACATGGACGTCATGTGTGGAGAGATATGAGCTGGCACGAAATTCAGGAAGCATTCTTTGCCAACCTATGTCTAGTCTAATACTGAAAGGTTGCTGATGAAATTAAAAACCGGCTAAGTGCGTGTCGGGCCACGCGCAGTGTAGAGTTTCGTAACCCATCTCAATATTGCGGACTCTGAGAAGGGCTTTTATGAACATTCATTTAACAATGGCTCATATACTTAAATTTAGATACTACCGGTTTCACACACCTGACAACGTTATTTAAGTAGTTCCCAATGAGGAATTTTTACTGCGCCAAGTACACTTTATAAGTTGGTCGACTGTTACTCGTAAACTTGTAAAGCCTACTTAGCTGTGACAGTTGTCCTTTTAACTTCGTCATATATACAACTACCGTGATTTTTTTCACGTATCCAAAAACAACCATTTGGTTGGCAGGGGGGGGGGACACTTGACTCTAACAAAATTTTGCACTTTCAAGCTTAATAGTTCACAAACGGATGCCTCAATCAAAAAACTGTTTCCACTCACCCGCAATATTTTCAAAATTTCAATCCAATGACACTCCACATTATGGGGTAGACAAGAAAAAAATAATTTTTAAAATTTTAGTTTTGTGGGCGTGATTAATATGTATATCCATGCCAAATTACAGCTTTCTAGTACTAAGAATCTATGAGCTAGGCTGGAGACGGGCAGACAGACAGACAGACAGACAGACAGACAGACAGACATGGCGAAACTATAAGAGTTCCTTGTTGACTACGGAACCCTAAAAAGTGGCTTTACCATTCTCAACTGGTGAATCCCTCAATGAATATTATCATCCCTCATACTATATATTATATTATACTATACTATCCCTCATACACAGGCAGTTCAGGCTAGGAAAGGCAACACGCAATTCCCCCATCTAAAAGAAGATTATATGGTCCAATATCCCGATGAGCTCTGGCCCATCTGACCCATTCTAGGCTGTTGATACCCACGTGATTATTAATCACTCCACTCCAGACGCGAAGACAGCTGGTACAGCGAGAAAATCTCTCAGACGATCCACAAACAAAGTGCCTCTTTACTCCTCGTTTGAAGGACCCCATGACATAGGATGGAAGGACAAGGTGTACTGTTGCCTATTCCATATTTTTAGAAGTCACCAAATTTCTTTGTGTGTGATGGAATATTCGAATATAAAGTAAATACTCCTTCTACGCATTTTTCGTTAACGCGTGTTTAGTCGCTGGCGCCATAGTGGTGGCGTATTCTGCATAGCAATGGTGCGTTACATCAAACTTTTACAAGGAACATAGTCCCAGATTAGATACATAAAAAGGGCATCAGTTGTACTTGCAACTGCTTTTAATTTAATGAATAAGTGCGCTTCCTTAAGCGCGTTTGTCGCGAAACAATCAATTGTCCCCGCGTGGTCATGGTCGCCGGCGGGCGGCGCAGGCGCAGGCGCAAGTATATAACCATGGCGTGCAGCGTCACATCGTCACAACAGCCTAGGAGCCGCAGCTGTAAATATGTTAGGACAAACATCGGTTATTGTACTTGCAACTGCATTCCAGGTAAGATTAGCATATTAAATCAAAAATAATTAAAAATTTAAAAAAGCAATGACAAAATTCAGCGCTTACGTAAGCCCTCCCGGCAGCATAGCGGTCAGTGCAGCCGCTCCGATTACGGAAGACCCAGGTTCGATTCCTGGCTGGGTCGGGTAGGCATTTAATTTTTTCACTGTCTTTTCTAAATTTTATTAAATATTTAAAATTTTAAGTTTTGTCACTTTAATAGGATACGAGCTCACATTATGGATTTATATATTTACAGAGTTTTACTATCGGACGATTTGCGAAGCAAAAACATAAAGCTGATGCATTCACAGCTCTTGGAAATAGAAGATAGAATTTAAGTTTTCAATAATAATAGTAGTTAAATAATAAGAATGAGTGACTACCAAAATAATATAATTAATGATATTCATAAAATAATATATTAAAAATAAAACTAAGTCAGTGTTTTTTCAGTACGCTGCGCATTTTGGAAAATAAAAGTATGTTTGTTTGTCCTCATTCACGTCAAAATGGAGCAATGGATTGGCGTGATTTTTCGTCCCGAGGTAGTTGGAGGGTGAAGATTGACTTAATGTTTAAAAACTATGCGCAAATGCCGTTATAACAATATCTACTAATACAGACTAACTTACGAGTATATTTGTTTCATTTACTCGATGCCTAGTGCAAATTTTATTTGTCATTCAATCACGTCCACACATAAAAGGGAATTTATATAACAAACTTTTAACTCTCCTCCTTTGTCACCAGAAGGCGATGCTTCAATGCCGTATAGTTTTTGTTTAATCATGAAATTCTTAACATTGTCCAGGTAATATCATCACAAGAACCACCGCCGTTCCCACCCAACCTTCCACCTCAATGCAGGGGACCACCAGAAGGAGTTGTACGTATAACTATTACAATAACTATTAATTTTTTTTTGTTTTTGTTTATATAATTTTTAACGCAAATTTTGTTGCGAACAAATTACAAAAACACCAATGTTGAAAAAATTTCCACGAGCAGGATTTGAACCTGCACCCTTCTGACATACCGAGTCAGGTGCTCTCCCAATTGAGCTATCGTGATTCTAACCAGCCCAGAAGAAGGGTATCAGAAGGGTGCAGGTTCAAATCCTGCTCGTGGAAATTTTTTCAACATTTGTGTTTTTGTAATAACTAGTAAGTAGCAAGTCTGTATAACTAAATCGCTCGGATCTAGTAGGAAGGGACACGCAATAGTGCGCGATGCCATTTCCTCTAGTGTCTAGGACTCCTTTGACGGTGCTTCGTTTCACACGGCTTGAGGTAACCCGCCTGCTCGTTTGCCTCCTTCTAATATAAAAAAAAGTTTCTCGCTGCCCCCAAAAAACCATCAGAGGTAACCAGCAAAATCTCTCAAAAAAAAGTTGGATAGTAACTCCCCATATCTGCTGCCAAGCAGCATTCTTCTCCATTGCTTTAAAGAGTACTTACTATAAACAGTAGAATAACAGGGCTTAGACGAACAAGATCGAAAGGTGCAAGGTCAGCAACGCGTGCGTTTAGGTACACACGCCTGCAAATAAGACTACCATCATTGGCCTTATCTTATCTTATCTTATTGACTTTATATCAGGTGAGATCAAGGCACTGTGATTACCCGTAAAATATTTTAAAAAACTTAAATTTCCTCAATAGACATTGAAGTATATGTCTAAGGAATATGGTTGAGCATTTATTGAAGAAATTTGACAGCTTTGGATAGGTTGAAGTGCATGCGTCTGTACTATGTAATTGTTAACGTTAATTACCGTATCTGATAGCCGCAATAAGAATTATTATTTATGTGATTCTAAAATTTTTATGACTATGCATATACTTCACTCGAACGATAGTTGTTGTAGTCTGAAGTTTTAAATTATATGCGTGCGTTTTCGTGGATAAAGGGACTTACTTTAGTCGTCTTAACAGTAATAAGAATACAATCATAAAAATAATATATTAAATTGTATATAAATTTTCGGAGGAGCTCGATGGCGCAAATGCCGGTCATCAGTGGGTGACCAAAAATGTATCATTTCGAGCTCCTCCGTGCTTCGGAAGGCACGTAAAGCCGTTGGTCCCGCTGCATCAGCAGTCGTTAACAACCACCAATCCGCACTGGACCTGCGTGGTGGGTCATGGCCCGTTCTTTCTATCTCTCCATAGGAAAGGCTCGTGCCCCAGCAGTGGGGACATAAAGATGAGCTGCTGACGATGGTGTATATGAATTTAAGTTACATATAAAAAAGATATGCTAAATGAAAAAACAGATGCTAAATGAGTTATAGAAACCATATTATGTCAATTAAAATTTACAATAAACTACCTGATTATATTAAAGAAATAGAGAAAGAATCACTGTTAAATACCACATTATAAAGAAATATTAGCCAAATCCGTTCATAATTTCCAAGTTTTTTTAAATATACAGATGCTTAAATGTTCTATAACAGGGCACAATGTTAATTGTTATTATTTTTAATTCTTTTTGTTACATGTTGTATGTTTAATTGTGTGTTTTGTTATGTGATTCCAATAAATGTCTTTTATTCTTATTCTTCTTTATTCTATTGTTCCAATTTTTAATTTGTATCTTTCATATTATCCTATTAATTTGATTTTATTTAAATGTTTTTATTTATTTGATAATAATATTATTAACTGTGTGTGTTGTAAATTTGATTTAATTTTAATTTTGTTTTGAAACTATTTTGATTTTATTTTTATATTTATTTTATTTTGAATTGTATTTAAGTAACATGTAATATTTGTTTATACAATTTTGCTGTACCCTTACAGGGTTCTTCATTTTACATTATTTAAGACCATTTTACACAGAAACAATGCAAAAAAATAATTGAATTCAATATTTTTTTTTTCACAGGATAAGCCACATGAATGCTGCAAGATCCCGCAGCTCTTTGAAAATAGTGACTTTGAAGAATGTGGCTTCAAGAAGGTGGAAGATGGATCTCTAGAAAAACGGGGACCCCCTGATGTAAGTGTATTTTAGCTTGAGCTTTAGTAGAAATTATCCTTTGGAATGTTTTATCGTTAATATTAACTAAAACACAGTATTATAAAATGTCAAATGGAGGTCATTAAGCTTATAAAAAACTTTGACCAAAAAGTTAAATTGAAAGTGTTGTTCAAATACTTATGTAAGGAATTTGAAACTTCAGTTTTTTCAAAGGAAATAACAATGCAATTTTTTATTTAAAAAGATAGACGATCTGGTGAAGGCCGCGGGTGCGAGTAGCCGCTGGATGCCAGCAGCACAAGAGCGATCGTTGTGGAGATCCTTGGGGGAGGTCTTTGTCTGATGATGATGAGATGATGATAACAATGATGATAGAAAACCGAATCTGAAGGCATTTTTAAGCTTTGTTTTAGAATTTCAGTAATAGGTGATTCACTAACATCTTGTATCAATATTAAAATAGGACTTTTTTTTAATAACAGAGCTATTTAATTACTTGCGACCCGCCCCGGCTTCGCAATGCTGATACACGCAACCACTATGTCCCTGCATTTTAAATCTGTAATATCTTTGAAAATATTCATTTAATTTACATACTGTATAGGGCCATATTGATCTATATTAAATGAATAATGTATTTAAGGTACTTAATTGGATAAGGATTAATGCTGTATTGCTTAAAATCGCTTTGTAAATAAGCCATTATTTCTCGTAAAAAGTAAAGGATAAAAAATTATTATTGTGAGTTATCCCTAAGAGATAGACATATACCATCGCGGACTTTTTTGTAGGCCTTTTTAAGGTGTACCATACTGTAGTACATTATTTTGATCTATCTCGTAGGGTTCAGTCAGCGTTTGCAATGTAAGCGCAAAAAAATGTGAAACCTCTAAAATTATCAGTGTTTCTCTACTATATTATGCATGTATTTATACATATAAACCTTCCTCTTGAATCACTCTATATTTAAAAAAAAACCGCATCAAAATCCGTTGCGTAGTTTTAAAAATCTAAGCATACATACATACATACATACATACATACATACATACATACATACATACATACATATATACATACAAACATACATATATACATACATACATACATACATACATACATACATACATACATACATACATACATACATACATACATACATACATACATACATACATACATACATACATACATACATACATACATAGGGACAGCGGGTAGCGACTTTGTTGTTATACTATGTAGTGATGACATAATTCACCGTTTGCATTACTGGAGCGGCGGGTGTGCAAATTGGTGCAGATAGACTATCAAGAGTTCTTCTAACACACTTTAGACTATACTATTCGATAGCCTTAATGACACTTGGCATGAAGTGGTAGCACCAGAATGACTCATTATTCTTTATTGAACTTCACAATTTTTTACAGTGCTCAAAGCAACTTTGCATGATGAAAAGATACAAGCTCTCCAACGACGATGACTCCATTGACTACGAGGCCGTGGCTGCATATGCAGACAAGTGGTCAGAGGCCAACCCTGACTTCAAAGACGGCATGGCTATAGCCAAGGAGAAGTGTGTTGGCAAACCACTCCCTGGACCACCGCATATCTGTACGGCTAACAAAATCGTTTTCTGTATTATGGGAACACTGTTCAAGGTAATTTTTAATAATCCTTTTTGCTATTTTTTTACACGGACCTACTTTTTATGTGTGTGTATTTAATACCAACTCACCAACATACATAATATCCTCGAAGTCGTTGTTACTCTTGGCAGAGCGGTCATGGTCATCAACAAATATTCTAGGATTGGTAGTATGTTGAACAATCCGCGGCCATTTCTTTTTCTATGCTGCCTGTCTAGTACACTAGTGCAGGGAATCGTCAAGTACAGCCTTAATTTGGTCGGTCCAGTGTAATAGAGATCTTCCGCGTGCTCTTGTGCCTTCTTATCGATGCGGGGAAAACTTATATAGACCATTTTGTCCATTTCCGAAACCAAAGCATATCCAAATGCTGTTTTCTGAAATAACGTTATACTTGTTTTAATAAAGATACTAAACAATGCACTTAGTTAGTTAAGATTAATAATATTTAGTGCATCACGTTTAAAATCTCAAATTTGGTTTATGAAGCACTTGATTCAAAGTTACTCCTTTTCTGGAGTCCTGTTTTTCTCTTCTTTTCTAGAGTTGTTAGTTATAGCTAGCATGGTCAAAGAAAAGTTTTTTCACCGAGTAACGCTCTATAATCTTTTCCAACTTGTGCTACATTTTATTACAAGATAATTAATCACGCACCAGGAAAAATATTCAATGACAAAATTGTCCTCGAATGAACTGACCGGATCTGATGGTTTACCTCCATTGTCATGAACGCTCATTATATGGGACATTGCATTGAATTGATTTTGAATGCTATTTTATAAATTAGGGAAATAAATTCTTCCCAGACTGCAAAACTGCACGAGTAAAAGTATTTTAAATTAATGTATTGTATTGCAGTTGCTTAAGTACATCCTATAGATTAAATACAATTATATCCGAACCATATTTCGGAAATAAAACAGAACATGATATGTATATACACAGGTCTATATAAACAAAGCATCTTTTTTATACAGACAAATAGGTGGTGATTCCATAATTTTTCGTCAATAACATATTTTATTCTGATTTCGAAGTTGGTTCTGTCCTAAAAGTTGATAATAAATTTGATTGTATTTATCTCCATTGAGGGTGTTAAACTCGTTTCTAAACAACCTCTAAATTGGGTAATCATGATATTAATGTAAAACAAAAATCCTTTTTTGCAGGAATGTCCTAAGTGGGAAGAAACTGAAGGATGCCAAATATTGAAGGCGCACATTGAAGAATGCTCGCCATTCTTCCCGAAGCACTGAATTTAAAGAAACTCTATCATTATATGAATTTAGCATTAGCTTCTGTAAATAGTCTTTATTAAAACTGTATTAAATTTAGATTTTCCATTTACTCTTGAATAAGTTATCAGTGTCAAGAGATTATTATTATTTATTCTGCTGTATACATGCAGCACGTAAATTTATTATTATAATTATGATTATTATTATTGCAATGTGATATTTTTTTTTCTTCTAAATTTATTTACCTTTCTTTCTGACGCAGAACCGTGATTTTATTTGATCCTATCACCCTTCTATCACCGTTTTATCATATGTATGTTATTTAAGTTGTATTTTTATACAATGCCTAAACGAGCCTGGCATTGTACAGAATAACTAGGTATTAATGACTGAATTATATGCCTTGCCGGTAACATATACACAAGTGTAGGTGTAGATTATTTATTTATCATATAGATAGGGCAAACTGAAGGAATCGTTTTGTCGATCAGGATTCCCATGCCCAAGTTCCTACTATTTCACATTCTTCAATCATTAGTTCATCAGGATCACCATTTAGTAAAGTACCTAAGTGTAATCAAAATTAATAATAATAACAATTTCTTCATTCTTGTTTAATAGAGTTTTGATAACCTTTATTTATATAGCTAGGAAATGCAATCTCCTTTCTCTACGAATGATGTCCTTTACATCGTTACGTGGGCGGCGAGAAACTTAAAGAGTTACCTACACAAGCTGTGTGCTCGAAATATTCTCTGAGAGTTTCTACAAGGGATGGCGAAGTTTGTATTGCATTGTCTTATTATACCCGAACCCTACTAGATTATCTGAGGAGTTCGCATCGAATCGACCCGTTAGTTTGCTTATGTAAACTTGGTGACGCAAGCGTTTATAGAGTGTGGTTGCCTCTTTCCATCAGGCGCTAGGCAGGCTGTATTCGTTTGTTTATTTGTCGACCTTTGTCGATTCAGAAACAACAGGGTGCCTAGAGTGGGTTTTGTTTACTATCCGTATTCATTTAATCACGTTTACGGATACGAAAATTAGTAAGGCTAATGCCTTACTAATTTTCGTATCCGTTAATAAGCAGCGCCTCCTGGCGACATACAAGAATAGTTAAAGTTTTGGTGTGGCCACCATCACCAACTTGAAATCTGACTTTATAGATAATTTGTCGATAATTTGTCGGAATTTGTCGTGAAAACTCAGAATTTGTCGGTCCACCGTTCAAAAGTTATAAGGGGTTCAAGGTGGCCCCGCCAGGATGAGGCTCATTCTGGCGTGGCCACCTTGTATTTCTGAAACTACGGGTCGTAGCGAAGATCTGATTACACCAATAATTTATCGATAATTTGTTGGAATTTGTAGTGAAATCTCAGAATTTGTCGGTCCACCGTTCCAAAGTTATAAGGGGTTTAAGGTGGCCCCGCCAGGATGAGCCCTCATCCTGGTGGGGCCACCTTGAACCCCTTATAATTTTTGAACGGTGGATCGACCAATTCTGAGATTTCACGACAAATTCCGACAAATTATCGACAAATTACTGGTGTAATCAGATCTTCGCTGCGACCCGTAGTTACAGAGATACAAAGTGGCCACGTCAGAATGAGCCTCATCCTGGCGGGGCCACCTTGAACCCCTTATAACTTTTGAACGGTGGACCGACAAATTCCGACAAATTATCGACAAATTATCTATAAAGTCAGATTTCCAGTTGGTGATGGTGGCCACGCCAAGATGAGCCACACAAAGTTTTGCCGTACAATACAAATTCTCGTTTTCGTTTTCGAATGAAGAAAGTAACTCGCAAGCACCCAGAAGTCCTGTTTAATTATAAACATTACAAAGGATTAGTAGTAGCAAACAGCCTATAACTGTCCCACTGCTGGGCAAAGGCCTCCATCGTTGAAATCAAGTCATCGCAACAATTAATGGGTAATGGCTTAATCACCACGCTTGCCAAATGCGGGTTGGTGACCACAAACCCGGGCTATGCATCGAAAAATCCGAAATACATTTTGCCCGACCTGGGAATTGAGCCCTTTGAACCCCTGGGAATTGGGACCTTCGGGTATCGAACCGAGTACTCTACCACTCGGCCACCGAGGCGTTTCGTTCCACAAAGGATTACAAATAGTGATATATGAATCACTATAGCTAAAGTAGCGTTCGTAGTTTAGTAAGTAGGTAGTATTACATGTTCAAGTTTTCTTTTCTTTAAGAAATATCTCAAACAATTCCGTATTATGAAAGCAAACACGCCGTCTTAAAATACACAACTTTCGACCAGTGTGCTGGGTACCGGCTTTGCACTTAGACATTCGTAAAAATCTGTGTTTATTCAATAAAGCATTAATATACACACCATGAAAGAAATTATTATTGTGCTTATAGTGATTGTGCTTTGTTATGTAAGTACTTCTCTATTCATTTTATCAAATCAATATCGATTATCGATTGTCTAACCTTGTTCTGAAAATTACTAACACAACAAGAAATAAATCACCCAAATCGTTTTAGGTTCGATTCACAGCGCGGGGTACATGTTTGTGTACTCGCTTTGGTTGGTGGTTAGGGCTTATTTGTCCGCCTGGCTAGCTAACACCATCTTATCTAAATAATATGTCACCATAACATCAATGTTTGTAGCGTTGTTGTGTTCCAGCAGCTAAAGATAAAACAGTCAGTGCCCCAGTAGTTGAGGATTCCGGGTGAAGTGTGCTTCCACCATCATTGGCCTTATCAACATTTAACATCAGATACAATGAAGATAAGATATACATATATATATTTAAAAATATATATTCAGAACTGTTTTAGGTACTTATAATCGAAGTAATAGTAATCATTAGTGGTTCTATAAACATCGGTAAATAAGATTTTTTTATGTAATATGATTAAAGGTGGCTTGTCAGAAGTCATATTTCGGAGTGCCGCAGCAGCTGCAACCTTTACGGCCGATGCCCGAGAAATGTAGCATGAACAACAGGATGGTATTTATATTGATTGTTGTAATTCTGTTAACTGGCTAACTCAGGTTTTTTTATTAGAGAGTTTGTTACAGGCCTCAGGCGGCCTTGACAGCATCACCGGACTTTGTTTGGGGTCCTCAAGCCGTGTGATCGAAACACCGTCAGAGGTTTTCTAGGGGTCCCCGTACCACGCAAGTCCCCGTTCCCTACTAGATTCCTCGAAGGGTTCCGATCGAATCGATTTAACTGAGATGGTGGACGTGTGAAGAGGAGTCATCCCGACCACGTAACTAATCTTGCAATGTGTCTTGATAAACCTGGGTCCAGGAACAGACATTGTTTCCAAAGACCTGAAGAATTGGAATGTCTCTGACACTGATGCGTCCAACATAAAATAGTGGAAGAGACTGACCTACTGGTCCTATGTGATGGTGGGGTGTGCTTTACTAAGCACACCCCACCACACACACCCCATCACATAAAGATTAATAAATGCTGAGGAGAGAGAGAGAGAGAAATATAAAAAGAAAGAGAGAGAGCTGTAATTTCATAACTTTATTTTTAATGTAAATTTTTGTGTAGCCCTTAGTAGCGGTCAATTTTAATGCTTTTGAGGTCGGAGGTGCTGTAGTGGCAAAACCTTCTGGATCAATGTTTTTCACTCATTCTTTCTATATAACCAAACCATTCAAGCATATAACAATAGCCAAAGCAAAACAACAAAATCAGTGTTTAATAAATAATCCTATTGCTCATCTTCTCTATTTGCAGTACCTCCAGTGCTGCGTGTTCCCGCCGTTCTTTATTCATGAAGTAGCCAAGGAGTGTGGCGCGAGGTTCATACTCGGTGCTGTACATGATGAGAGTGAAGTCGCCTCTATAAAGAGGAGATTACCCGAAGGGGTGCGTGAACCACAGTACAATAACACAAAATTTACCCATAGCAGGAAGTCTGACCACCAATCTCAACCACCAACCGCACTCGGCCCGCGTGGTGGTTTATGGCCCGTTCTCCCTATCCATCCATAGGGAAAGCTCGTGCCCCAGCAGTGGAGATAAGGATGAGGATGTCTGTGTAGTTAGGATTTACAGAATAGAATTAGCCCGTCTGTCTGTTTAGTGGTTAGAGTACCATTCTCAGTACCAAAGGACCGGGGCTTGATTCCCAGTTGGAGAATGATAATGTAACCGGTTTGGTTTATAGTTGTTTGCATTAAGTCCAGTTAGTTCGTGCTACCACCATCTTATCTTAGTCTGTTGCCATAATGACAATGTTAGCATTGTGGCAATGTGGCAGTTTCTCATTAGTTGAGGGTTCCGGGTGAAAAATGTTTCCATGTTTCGGCTTTATCGTCACTTATCGTTATTATTAGGTGAGGCGAAGTTCTCACCTAATAATAAGATAAATTAACAATAAATAATTTGCAACAACAATAGTGGTAGTTCGTTTCAAATCATATATCTAATCTACACTCGCGAGCAATAAACCGGAATCGCTTTACCGCGGGATGTTCTAGCTAATTTTTACAGTGTCTATGTAATAAACTATACGTCACTACGTATTACTTTTGAAATCATATACCCTATAATCAAAGCATATACCCAGTGGTATATGATTTCAAAGGTAATTTAAGCTTTGAACCTCTTTCAATTTCACAGACAAAGATTATTTCCCTTACGATACGAGCTCGATGGCGCTGTGGTTAAGGCCGGTTGTCGGATGGGTGCCCAAAATTGTATCACCTCGAGCTCCAACGTGCATCGGAAGGCACATAAAGCCGTTGGTCTCGGCTGCATTAGCAATTTTACAAATTTTACAACCGCCAATCCGCTGGGCCCGCGTGGTGGTTTATGGCCCGTTCTCCCTATCCATATAAAGAGAAAGCTCGTGCCCCAGCATTGGAGACATAAAATGAGCTGTGTACAAACTGTAACCGTATTTCACTAATTTCAGTGCGACTATTGGAAATGTGTTTGGGAAAAATACGACTTTTTGGTGCCAAATGAATTTGTAGATCAGGAGAAATATTTCGCACACCTCGACAGGTGGGTGGACCTGAATCAAAACTTCGCTGATGTGATGTTGAACGCGAAGATCTACTGCAAAACGCGTTTTCAGCCAGTGTTACCTTTGCATCAGTGCGAGTTCGACGAATTTAACTTGTGTATCAGGAACTTCGTTAACGTGGTGAGTGCACTTGATAATAGTTAGCAATGTATTCAAGAGTTATACTTTTCTATATCGCAAATATAATGTTAAAATAAGTTTACAAACCATAATGTACAATAAAATAATAGAAATATAGAATGTAAAGATAAGTTATGGAATAAAAAAAAGAACTAAAAAGTTAAACCTGATAATAAGAAAAAAATACCACTTAGGTACCTACATTGCAACCTTTAACGATAATTAACCTTCTTACCTACCTTCTACGTCACAATAATCCCATATCTTACATACATTAAATATTTTTTTAAACCCTAAAACTTTTAAAGTCTATTAATGTTCTCTATATATAGCTATTGCTAACCTATCTTTTTCCAAGCGTTATCGCTTGTGGACATCGCTTTCATTAGCAATCTTCTCCTGTCGCTTCAATTTCGTCTTCTCTAAACGTCTCTTTCTTTGAGTAGTAGTTTCTTTTTTGTTCATGTTGTTTCCACGAGTATAGAACAAAAACAGTCCATCCCCCTGAGGTCCATTGTAGGGGGATAAGGGCTTCAGCACAACAGGGTTCACCCTGGTACCCTGAGGCGCAACGTTAGCGATATGACATGTTTATACACCCTCATACCATTCAGCTCTCGGCACGTGCTTACCTTGGCATTGGGTCATCCATCTAATTCATCTAATCAAAGGCAGAATCCACATTCATAAGAAACGGAACAAACGAATAAACGAACTTATTTTCCCAAGTTCCTATGGCCAACTTCCAGCTCCATCCTCAGGCCCTGGTTACCATCTAGCACCAAAGTACTCGTCAAGACGAATCATACGAGCCCAAACTCGATGGGGTTGCGTCGTTTTATTAATTTTCCTATGGCCATCTTCAAGCTACATCATCCGACCCTGGTTACCAGCTTAATCACCACGCTTATCATTATGCGGGTTGGTGATCTCAAACCCGGGCTATACATCGAAAAATTCTAATCACACACTGCCCGAGCTGGGAATTGAACCCGGGACCTTCGGAGCGCTTTGCCACTCGGCCACCGAGGGGTTCAGATATTAAGAAATTTAGATGAAAAACGGAAGACCACGAAAGCAATGGTGCGACGATTTGGATTCGTTCTGCCCATGCTGGTCAGAGACAGTTGGAGATCGGAAGAGATCAAAGGAATGGGAGAGACCTTTGCCCAGCTGTGGGACATTATGGGTTATTTAAAAAAAGATAAAAAAGGTCCTGAAATTACGCATCGGGGAAATGAGAAAAAAATAAAAATATCCTAAACAAACAAACTAAGTTCCCATTGACCGATAAGCCGATAAACTTTTGTTTTAAATCTTATCTCTATATCTATAATTCTCGAGCTTATAAAACTTTTGTTTAATAATGGTAACTATGAAACTTATTGTTGTTCATTAATATTCTGACAGCGACGCGCAGGGAGGTGACGACTTAGCCTAATTTAAATGCACATTTCAACCAAAATACTTACTAATGAAGATATAGATTTTTATCAGACAACGGGAGGACAGCGGCTTGTCTTCTAATCACTTGATGACAACTGACAACTGGTCTAACGTCAGAACACAGCAATGCTAACAATATAGATAAGACGATAGGCTTAGTTAGTATAGTGGGAGCTAGCCCGGTAACTTAGAACAAACCCTGCCCTACCCAACCAAACAGAGTAAAATAATATCTTCCTTTCGCTGGTAGTTGAATCCGGGACCGCTCAGTGGTTTGGCCACTGCTTCAATAAAGTGATTAAATTATACTAAGATTGCCTAAAATCTGTAACAAAAACCAAGAGTAAACTACATAACAAGCTTTGTAAGAGTAAAACAGCGCCATCTAGCCGAAACACGACTAAACGGCACGCGCATTAATTTTGCTAATATGAACTACCTATGTAGCCTGAGGGCGCTGCTGGGGTAATGCATTATAAAAGGTGTAGGCGACTGCCCACGGGTCTCTTTTTGGTTTACTTATCTATATAATAAACATCTCAGAATAAAATAACATGTTTTCATACCGGCACCATTTTACAGTAAGAGCACTCAAGTAAGAAAGGTCTTACTTGAGTGCTCTTACTCTTACTAGATCTAAGGAGATCTGAATACAGTTTAGCAGGAATATTGTAAAATTTTCTATATTCTTAGTTAGTTATTTTGAAGTTAAAAAAGTGTAGGTAATACTATCTTATTTAAAAAAAAGTAATACGGAAATACTTGTATAATTTCTGTTGTCTTTAAATAATATTTCTAATGTTAGTGACTACGATACTTTAAAAACCTACCTATTTTATTTTAAACGAATGTTTGTTTTTCAGAACTGCCCAACGATAATACCAACAAAGGAATGCGAGTCGTGGAAAGCATTTTACGACGAATGTAAAGAGTTTTACATTTGAACATAAATTATAAATAAAAAATAAATCGTGAAACATTGAATTTATTCTATAATAGAAACTATAATGACGATCCATTGACAATCATCTATTCGAACACTCTACTTAAATTGTGTTACATTACAAACTATGCAGACATTCAGCACTATACCACCATCATTCCTTTGTACATTTGATATGATGTATAATGGCACGGTCGATTGGAGTCGACTCACTTAACCTGTCTGTGTACCATTAAACCAATTATTAATACTGTCATAAAAATGCTCAGCCATCAAGCACTAACATATCACACACGCCAGTTTGTCCCCTTATCACTTTCCTTATAGGAATTAATTACACTAAACTAACAGTCTTGTCTGATAAGTTCAAGGCAGGAGTCTCGGATTGTACCGGCCAACATATAAGATCATACCGGAAGGATTGTGCCTTACAAAGTATAGGAATGGCCGGTCGAATTTTAACCGAGTCGGTTGAGCGTTTCTAGATGGCAGTCGCGCTTGCCTCGGCCGGAGATGCAATGGCAAATGCATCGCTTCACCAACATCGTGTGGGTCATGAAAAGCTCTCTGGTAGTCTCTGGGTTCAGACCAGTCAGCCGTCCACCTCGTAGAACGCCGCCTTGCGACACTTCCCAATGTATCTGGATACTCCTCCACGTGATGTTGATCACCGATAACATCCTCTCCACAGGTCACGAAAGTAGTAGACTGAATCATATCAGATAAGTAAAGATCCTTTGATGGACCATTTAGGCCACCCAAATCAGCATGTTCGGAATCAAACAAATCTTTTAACCCCATATTTCTTAAGGTATCAGAGACATTGAAAATGGATTTGTGTGAAAATCTAGGGATTTGAAGTTCAAGACCAATTCGAGGTAGTAGAGTTCTTAGAAGGCGATTCCAGGCTGGTGTTGTTGGGTTAGCATCTAATAGTCGTTGCTCAAGAGCTTCTAAGTCTTCGCCGTGTACTACATTCCCTTGCTGGCCTGGCATTACAAAAAGCGTGCTGATTATTGAGCTGGTTTTGCCCAACGCAGCGGCGGTTGCATCGAGAACGGGATCGTATCCCGCCAGGAAGCCGCTTCTGTACACCACTGCGGGAACCGGTACCAAGCGCCTTTGACGGACAGTTGGCGATACCACGAAGTACATTTCTCCATCTCTACCTTCCACCGATGATCCGCTGCAGTCAGTCTGAAATACCATAAATTGTTCACTTATTATTTACGTTATTGATGTGATGATGCCTAACTCCCATTTGGCTTCGAGAGCCAAAGAATGGATACTTATAGAATGCAAAAAAAATGTTGTTTTTAAAAATAGCGGATGATGATGATGAGATAATCATGATGCCGGGGAAATCCCTTTGATAGAGGCACCTGAAGTCCATAGGTTGGCGAAGACGCAGTTTGAATGACCCGAAAAGGCTGGAGGCTTCAGGTTAAAAATTGTGATTCCGCATCAGTTGTTTACGCTTTGAGCCAAACAAATTAGACATTGCGAGCTAACCTTTGTAAAAAACAAAGGGAGCTCTTCGAAGCTGCGGTGGGCGCAACAAATCCTGTTTTCCTCATGGCCCTGAATAAAAAAGGAGCTAGCGGCTTGTCCATAATAAATGCAAAAACACAAACATACAAAGGACAAACGCTGTCACATATAACAAAAACATATATTTACCTGGAATATATTTGCAGAAAAAGCAGCCAGAGGTGGTTGCATTGTGATGGTATTAGCTTTCATATATTCAGAAATTTTACCCCAAGTATATCGCTTGACAAGTAAATTTGTCCTTCTTCTAATAATGTCACTTATTAATTTAAAATTAATCTCTTCTACGTGTCCATTATAAAACTGTTGAGCTCTTTCTTTGTAGAAAGTCAATATTTTTCCTTTAGTCCTATCACTGTAAAGCTCTCTTATAAATGCAGAAACAATTACACCTGATTCAGGTGTAGTTTCTATTGAATCGGAAATGTTTTTTAATGTAAAGTGCGGATTAAATGTAACCATGTCATCTAGTTTCAAGATATCATTCATTTCGCCGGAAGTAGCCCCTCGTGCACCCATAAACATCATTGCAAGCATTGATGTAATTGAAT